>CM077589.1:12500000-13750000 GCA_039657365.1 Stephania yunnanensis | reverse complement strand
AGAGGTTCAACGAAGTCGACGATATAACAACTACGAGCCATTTGTATGCGGCAATGCAAGCCACTCAAGTCTACTACCTTTCGTACCCTTCTAT
The DNA here is from genome assembly GCA_039657365.1 of Stephania yunnanensis. Lineage (NCBI taxonomy): Eukaryota > Viridiplantae > Streptophyta > Magnoliopsida > Ranunculales > Menispermaceae > Stephania > Stephania yunnanensis. The sequence goes on along the minus strand of CM077589.1, from coordinate 13,749,906 downwards.
GCGGAACGATCGACAAGAATGGCTAGCGGTTTGTTGTTGTCACCAAAATTCGGCCGACGAGGAAACTAGCAAAGACGATAATGACCAGGGCTCGGCAGAGATTGCTTTCCAAGATGGGATGCCCACCACGTGCGTAGTCGATGATGCGACGCCGATATCAACAATCGGATGTTCCGATCGGGACTCGATTCATTGTTGAAGCGGGTCCAAGCGATGAAGTTTATAGTGGAGATGAATCGAAGAAGAATCATCACCTTCTACTCATGAGAGTGAATTTGAAACGGATGATAGCGAATAAAGTTTGTATATGATATGTCGACGACCAATAATGTAGTTACTTTTATTTGCATGGATTTTGTTCTTATTTAGTCCAATAATATAGATCGAATTTCTACTTTTTGTATGCCCTTCTTTTATGATGTTTTACTCGTGAATATTGTTAGGTATCATGGCGGACGTGGTCGTAGGGGATGTCGAGGTTTGCCATTAGGAGGCGTCGTCCGGGGGAGGCATAGATGCGCACCGACATCCGGCGGCGACATACCACGGCCCTCGTGGTCGGGCCACACGAGGGGTCCATCTAGGTCGTGGCGGTCGAGGTCGTGGTTCGATACCCGCATTATCGATTCCGATCGCTTCTCGGTCTCTCGAGCAAGATACGCACGCAGCGTCACCTTCCCCTTCCATACCGTCGGGGTCGTATGTACCATCTTCGTCGTCATCAAGGACTATGCCTACTACACACTTCCCCACACCTTCTCCGACATCAATTACTCCTTTACCCACGAGGCCTGCACCCCCACCACAAAGCATCACCGGCAAAGATCCGAGAGAGGAAGACGTAAGAAAGCGGGGTTGGAGGTGACAGGCCCTCCGCGGCCACCTCAGAGGCCAGGGATGGAGGCCCCTCGCGTGCAGGGGATCCCTATCACTCTGATTGCCAATGATACGTAAGTTTGCGTTTGACTTTTATATGTCAATTTCAATATGGATGTCAAATATTGATGAAGTAGTTAAGGTGATATGCATGTTCATGAAACACAGGGAGTTGCATCCTTCGCACTTTTGTGCACGGAGGATGACAAAAGTTTTTAAACGATGGATGATTCCTGAAGGGTATTGTTGGAAGTCCGTACCGCCTCATCATAAAGACCAATACTGGCGACAATGGAAGGTAAACAAGACTACCATGTGCCTTATGATTTATACTATTTTCTCAAATAAGTGCTAACAATAGCAATCGCCAATTTGTAGATATATTTTAGATGGGATGATGCGCTTCCCGAGGATCTCGTGCGGCGGCGTACGACAAAGCTTGCGCAGCACGAGGTACAGCGTTGATGCACAAGTTGAAGAAGAATCGGGTGCAGCCAGTTTATGTTACAGATGAGGCATGGAGGAGATACTTGCAGTACTGGGAGAGCGAGGACTTCCAGGCTAGGTCTAGGCAAGCGACGGAGAATAGGAACACTGAGGTCGAAGGCCACAGGGACCGGACCTCGAAGCACGGTGGTGGTTCCGTGTCATTTGCGACTACCCAAGAAAGATTGGTTAGTTTTTTTTAACATCTAGGATATTTTGTACATTTATACTCTTGTTCACTATGCTTGGTCCCGCACGCAGCCGATTCATCCGAGACGCCACCGTCGGTGAATGATTTGTACTTGCATCTCCACACCGTTAATCACGACAGACGACATTCATCGATACTAGATCGAGCGGTTCTATGTAAGTATAGAAATGAAATGTAAAATATTAGTAAGTCTTTCACTTACCCCATATCATGTACTTTGTTTGTTGTGCATATATGCGGGATAGGCTCGAACGACGTCGGGAGGCGACCCGAGCTACACCGGAGCAATCGGTGGATGATGAGGCGGTGTACCTCAATGTGGCGGGTGAGTCTTCCAAAGGACGTGTCTACGGACTCGGGTCCGTAGGGAGAAAGAAGAGGAGATACGGAACTCCCTGGTGCTAGCACGTCGCAGACGCCGGATGTGGTGCCGCGGGCGAGTTCGATGTCGTTGCGGAGCAACTACGAAAGGTTATGAACTTCATGCAACGGCGTCTTGGGATGGACATGGACGAAATAGACCTAGCTCAAGACCAACCACCACCACCGCCACCACCACCGCCACCTCATGACCAGCAACATCGCGCAAATAGATCCGGTCGATCCACCCCAACAAGGGGACAATGTTGGGCGTGAGACGTAAGCGTGGCTCTCGAGAGATGAGCGGGTTGGTGATACATAGGTACTTCACTTGTTGTTTGTTTCAAATGCTTAGATTAAACGTTTTATAGTGTAGACAACTTTAGAAATTCATCGAATTACTTTATGATTCACACTTCTTTTTGTGCATTTTTAGGTCGATGTTCCATATTTTATCGTGGATTTTATTTTTTTCCCTTTTGCTCCCCCAATTTTTTTTGTTTTTAAGTAAAATATACTATAAATGCGAATGTTTGCATAATTAATCCATGGGAGAAGAAAACATCTTGTTTGTTGTGTGCAAATCTTATGCGTTGCGGGTTCTCTCGAGTGCTATGATGAAGAAAGTGGTAGAATCGACGGGGAGCAACATCTTCATGTAATAGCAAATGAATTTGGGAAGTCGATAATGGGTCATTTTTCGGTCATCGTATTCTGCACATGTAGGCTCTTCTTCTTCTATTATGACATGTCCGTAGAAGAAGAATAGCCTACATGTTCTCAACTGTATGACCGGAAAACGACCCTTTATCGATTTCCCAAATTCATTTGCTATGGCATGAAGATGTTGCTCCCTGTCGATTCTACCACTTTCTTCATCATAGCACTCGAGAGAACCGCAACGCATAAGATTTGCACACAACAAAACAAGCATGTTTTCTTCTCCCATGGATTAATTCGCAAACATTCGGTACTTATAGTATATTTTACTTAAACTGAGGTTAAAAAATTTATTTTGGGGAGGATAATGTATTAAAAATAAAATCCATGATAACTTATGCATCATCAATGGGCGTCCAAGCCAACTAAGATATACGAGAGGATAAATGGACAATGAATTTACTCGGACGATGGTGGTTTGTTGAAGCTCGATGTAGTAGAAGGTTCGATGATGAAGTTCCTTTATTTTTATTTTTCTGTTTTTCGGAAAGGCGGGTTTTAGTTTTTCCTATCGTTCTCGAGGGAATGGGTTCATTGCTTTTGACGATGAGCATGTTGTAGACGATTTGTTTCATTTGCATGTTAAACTCATTCTTTTTTTGGTGGTGGTGATTTTGGTCCTTATAGGACTCCAGGTCTCGGAGGTAGGCGTGGTGGGTATAGTGGAGGCGGTGAGCTTGGTGGGGGTTATGGAGGCTTTGGGGGCGTGGCTTAGGTGCTTATCGAGGTGAATCTTCTCTTGGCTATTCTATTTTAATTAGCGATGAATCACTTCCTTTCAATAGTTTGTCGTGTAGACTTTTTAAGTTACTTGATTTACATATTGTTGGTGGTTTACTTTGTTTCAAACACTAGTATATTATAGTTAAAACCAAGTTTTTGGTGGTTTTATAGTGATCTCCTATTGCTCCTTTTAAAAATCAAATTTCTTCTTTTTGTAGATCTTGAATTTTGGAATGTGTTTCTTCTTCCTTATGTTAAAACCAAGTTATTGGTGGTTTTATAGTGATAGGAATTCCAATATGACCGGTTATAGCCGTTCTAGGAATCCAGGAAATCAAAAATTCAAATTTAAAGCTTGATTTCAAAAGTCAAAAAGCCCAGCGAGTGGCTAATTAGCGCGCTAATATCTGGAATTAGCGCGCTAAGCTGCGAGGGACCTCAAACTAATTAATTTATCCCTTTGTGTTAGCGACCCTTAAACTCGTCCAGGACCTAACCATCCCTTATAAAACATGTTATACATGTTTTACAACTCAACTTACATGATAGGTCCATCTTATAGAAACATTGTTCGCCATCTCCTATGCGTAGGAAAATAGCAACATTGACACCAACTTGATCTGTGATCGCATTTGCTTGATGATCATGTTTTTTTTTGGAAGCATTGTTATTCAACATTGTATGGTTTTTACATTTCTTCTTTGCTTTTCTTGAATCCCATTTGGTTGTTTTTTTTATTTTTTGAGTAGGAACACATGGCTTGTCGCCTTTGGAGCACACAAGAGTTTAGATTGGGTGAGAGGATGAGTTCTAGAATCATACTTACATGATAGGTTTGTGCTTAACTTTTAGTTTTTCCCTTTTAGCATTCTTGCACTTATGCCATTCTTCTCTTTGTAGATCTTGCATTTTTGAATGTGTTTCGTCTTCCTTATGTTAAAACCAAGTTTGTGGTGGTTTTATAGTGATAGGAATTCCAATATGACCGTTTATAGCCGTTCTAGGAATCCAGGAAATCAAAAATTCAAATTTAAAGCTTGATTTCCAAAAGTCAAAAATATCTCAAGCGTGGCTAATTAGCGCGCTAATCTTGGAATTAGCGCGCTAAGCTGCAGGGACCTCAAACTAATTAATCTCTCCTTTGCCTACTTCTTTCAGTGCATACTCTTTGGTTGTTGCCCTCGAGATGGAGATTCGAAATGCTTCATAGCTGCGTTTTACTTATTAGATGAAGTCCTTTTTGTGTATACTTCCAAATTTTGGACCTTTTGTGAGTGTTCTTTTTTTTTTTTGCTTGTTGAACGATAGGATTGGTTGGTTTTTGTGTATACTTCCAAATTTTGGAGCTTTTGTAATACATGACAACTTTCCGTGGATATATAAATTTTTGGGCTAATTTCGAGTTTCACATTTTTTCTTTCTCTTTTGAATTTTTGTTGATAGATATTTTTGATGTATGGATGCGCAATTTGGCTTCTTTGGGGGATGTTAGCACCCTCAAGGAGTTGTTGGAGGGGGTCCAGGCGATGGAGTATGTCATATCGGGTTGTATTTTGATTTTTTAGGTTGGAGAATCGATTGGCTTATTTATCCGTGCCATATTTAAACAAAACGAGAAAATTAGAGACGGATTAGCAACGAATTCAAATTTTAGTTGCTATTCCGTCTCTAATTTTCAGAAATATTTCTATCAATCACAAACGGATCGAGACGGAAATATTAATTCGTCTCTCGATTCGTCTCTAATTTAGCAACGGAATCGAGAGACGGAATCGAGACGGACTCTTTGCATTCCGTCTCGATTTCTCGATTCGATTCTTGATTAGAAACGGAATCGGAGACGAATTCATAAATTTATTAATTCGTCTCGATTCGTTGCTAATCAAGAACGAATCGAGACGGAATGCAATTACAAATGTACCATTTCGAAATAAAATCCATTTCGTTCGTCTCTGTTAGTTTCTAATTTCCGTCTCTAAATCCGTCTCTAATCGAAACGGATAATTTCCGTCTCTATTCGTCTCTAATCGAAACGGAATCCATTTTCCGTTTCGATCGTATCGCGACGACGTTTTCGAGAGACGAACGCGTTCGTCTCTCGTTCGTTTCGATTTCATTCGAGAGACGGAATTTTATAAATCGAAACGGAAAATTCCGTTTCTGATTTGCGATTTTTTTGTAGTGAAAGTTAAAAAAAGAAACGAAGAGCAGACTCTGAGGGAGCAGAGTGTTGAGATGACTTGAGAGCTAACGATTACATCATGTACGGACTCCTTAGCTTTGACGAAAGCCTTTGAGTAGTAGTGTTGGATCAGAAGCCCAAGTAACTCCACTTTAGTAACACTAAGCATTTATAATCTCAGGGTCGGTGAAGTCGAACACCACCTTTAGGGACTTGTAAATGAGTTACGTGTCGAAGTAGAGTCTGCGACTCATTCTAAACGTTAGATGCCACTTAAGTATAAATCCTACGAGATTGTATATCTCAAGGATCCTCACATGCTAAAATTTGTTTAGATGCGTTAGTAAACGCACTGAAAGGAAATTCTTGTGCAAGTAGTGCATGCTGTAAAAAAATAAAAATAAATAAATAATACGCAATTTGTGAGATTCAAGACAGGCGGTGCCTCGAGATTCGTGTCGCACAAATCTCGAGGAAACATTTACTTTGAAAGTCAAAAAGTGAACGTGTTCGAGTGAACGAGTTGAACTCGTAATTACATGAGGAGATGCTGAGCGCGCCAACTGAAACGGGAATTAGAGTGACGACTCAGGCGAGGCAGTTTTATGAGTTTTAGTGGCATCACTCGGAAAAGTTTCACGGTGGTACGAATCTCAGAGCAGCAAATCATGACGTCTTGGCCACACCAGATCATATGAGGTCGAGTATCGTGTCAGTTTCGTTGTTCGGCTGATGTTTGGTTGTGCACTACGGTGGCATCGATGTGGACGCTCTGGAGTGCAGTCGGTGTTATGGTGAGTGAGAGAGCAAGGGAGCACACGCGTCGGAGTATCAGTCGCATTCTCGGCATCGTTACATTCAGTGCGAGGGTCTGGAGATGATCAGAGTATAACGAGGGTTAGACAGTCGTGACAAAGAGAACAACCTCATAACATATTGCGTTTCCACCATATGTGGTGTATATGGCGTCAGTGTTAGGTGGTCCAGTGCAAGGTTACGCTAGTGGATTACGACAGCTAGCACTGTCAGATCCTTAGCATAAGTACCATCAGAGGGTTGATGGCAGAGGCATTGGCCAGAGACAGGGTTAGAGATCCAGGAGTGCACTGACAAGGACGACGATCTAGTCATGCACAAGGGCAAGGATATGGACATGTTCCAGTTGGAACGAGATTTCAACGTACCTGTATAGGCGTGTGGACAGCCAGAAACAAATTCATACTACTGCCACGTCAGGTCCGACTACTATTTATCGTAACCTGATAGAAGGTACGAGTTGGGTTGAGCTTCACTCGATGAGTGAGACTGATTTACATTTCTCGCTGGCATACATCGGATATGCGTATGTTAGTGATAGTGAATCATGAAATTAAAATGTTCATTTGTATTTATTTGTATTCCAATATATGTTGCGAGGATGTTGCCCTGACATATGTTGATGGGAGGAGACAGATGGTGTGTTCTTTGCTTGGAGGTCGCGGAGGAGCCCAGCTTGTCGAGGAGAAGCCCAGCCCTACAGAGTAAGATGGGGGTATAGCCTTGGGCGGGTATGGCCTTGGGTCTTCATTTAAAAAACACCATTGTCCTGTGAGACAAGTTTCAATTTCGAGGACATGAAACGAGTCACGATGGGATATGCACCGTGATGGTCGCGATTTTAAAAAAGTTTGTGCCATGCGCACTACTTGATTGTTGAGTTGCCTAGAGATTCTGGGACAAAAGTATGATATATAATAATATATATAAACATAAAACAAGGAAAGGATTGAAAAAAAGAAAAAAAGAGCTGACGGGAGAACGAGAGGAGATGACGACGCGATTTTCGAGCGGAGGCGCTTGTTTCGAATTGGCAGCGATCGCAACGGACGACGCGATTTTCGGCGTGAGCGCGGTTTCTGGCGACGACGAATAGAAAAAGGAAAAACAAGGAAAGGATGGGGATCAAGCAGATGCTGACGCCGGCGAGGGACGACAGCAGCGCGCAGCAAGCTGGCCGCGATCGGTAAGCGCCGCCGAAGGCTGCGCGGCAGCGATGGAGTGGTTGCGACGCGAGCGACGACGCGTTGTCGACCGGTGGAATGCGCGATTTCGACGAAATCGCGACGACGCGATGGAGGTGAGATTTATTTCACCAAATGTGTTGTGATGTGAATGAATTGAATAAATTAGGCCTAAAATGTCTAAATGGACATCAGGGACTTAAGAGTCGGGTGTGTGCAAATCGAGACGCGAGCGACGTTTTGAGGTTCGCGATTTCTCGAGGTAGGTAAACCAGCTTGGGACTTATATAGTATTTCATTTTTTCTCCATTGGTTATTGTTGTTTATTGTTTTGTGATAGCTTTATTGTTGTTCACTGCTTTGTAATGATAGTTATTGTTGAAATTGTAGTCGATTGAGTGAGTCCATTGACAAGTGAGTCATGGTTACTGTTTATCCGCGATATGAGAGGGTTAGGGCTGGAGGCAGGGGTCTCGTCCTAAACCCGAGGTTTTTTCTGGTCGTCCGTCGATATTATCCGGGTTCATGGATGTTTTCATAGTCGTACGGGCTAGGGCTGGGAGGCAGGGGTCTCGTCCTATATTCAGATCTATGGATGTCTCATACTCGCATGGGTTAGGGTTGGGAGGCAGGGGTCTCGTCCTAAATCCGAGTATGTTGGGCTTTTGCCGCGACTCAACGACCTTTTGGTCGGGACTCCTAGTTGTTTGGCATCACTCATCGATGGATTGTTTACAGTCTTGTATATTCATTTGTTCTTGATTCCTTTCGTTCTATTTGCATGAATTCAACTGCTTTGGATATCGTGAACTGTTGTTTTGGATATTGTGAAATGTTGTGTATATGTCATACTGGATTTATTTACCTGGGCTCATCATTCTTATGTTTGACTGATCGCAGAGCTGCGGATGAGTAGCAGAGGGGAGGCTTCATAGCTTGGTGAATTTTTGTATATTTTGTATTTACTCTCCTCTGATGATATTTACTGGGTTCCACAATTAGGTTGTCTAACTCCCTAATCTTTTTGTTGAGTTATTTAATGTATTAGTTGCTTCAGTTAAATTGTAAAACTCGAAAAACATATTAATAACTCAACTGTAAAATGTTGAATATGCTGATAATGATGGATTGGAAGGCTGACTAGGCTCGCGTTGACCTTGCGAGATTGGCTCGGGGGTCCACGTTAGCTTAGGCCGGGCGGGGCCCAATTTGTGGAAAATTGGGGTCGTCACATCAGCCGTGCGAATGTTACTTGGCAACTTTAATCTGTAAGCATTAGGATTAATTTTCTTTAGAACCTCCATAGGACCAATCTTCCGAACTGAAAATTTGTTGTAATCACCTATAGAGAACCGGTTTTTAATGAGAACTGCCCATACAAAGTCACCCATTTCAAACTCCTCGTGGCACTTCTTCCGATCTGCTTATTGTTTGTACTTGTCAGCAGCCTTCTGCAAGTTATTTTTGACAGATTGATGAATCTTTTGCAGCCCACTAACAAAGTCTTCTGCCTTGCCATGTCATCTAGTCTTACTTTGCACTGGTAACAGATCAAGAGGACCCCGAGGTAGTACTGAATACACAACCTGAAAAGGACTAAACCCGGTACTTCGATTAACAGCATGGTTGTGTACAAATTCTGTCTGACTCAACTTGACGTCCTAACTCCTGACATTCTCACCCACCAAGCTCCTCAAAAGATTGCCTAACGAACAATTGACAACTTCAGTCTGCTCATCTGTTTGCGGATGATAAGCACTGCTAAATTTCAGCTGTGTATTCACCATAAGCCCACAAACCGCGCCAAAAATGGCTAAGGAATATGATGTCCCGATCTGAAACAATCGAGGTAGGAAGGCCATGCAATATATACACCTCCCGAAAGAACAACTGAGCCACCTTCACAGCATCTGTGGTCTTCTTACATGGGATGAAGTGAACCATCTTGGAAAAACGGTCAACCACTACAAAAATAGAGTCATTTTCCCGTTGTGTTCTAGGCAACCCCAGCACGAAATCCATGTTAATATCAACCCATGGCTGTTCTGGAATGGGCAAAGGCATATATAGACCGGCATTAGTTGCGGTACCTTTCGAAAGCTGGCAAGTCCGGCACCGTTGCACATATCTGTCCACTTCCTTGTGAATGATAGGCCAAAAGTAAGAGGCTTGCACCAGCTGCAAAGTGCGATCACGCCCAACATGTCCCTCTCCATGCAACTCTCTAATAATCAGCAATCTCAAGCTGCAATTAGGAATGCAAAGCTGGTTGCCCTGAAATAAGAAACCATCATAGAGTGTGTAATTAGTACACTCCCCATTTCGCACCTTCTCCACAACAGTAGCAAAGAAAGGATCAGTAGTAAACAAATCAGAGAAGGAGGAAAATCCAGGTACCTCAATGGTTATGCGGGTCAACAAACGTTTTCGTCTGCTAAGGGCATCAACAACTCTGTTGGTCACACCAGACTTATGTTTCACCATAAAAGTAAAGCGCTTCAAATAGACCACCAGGAAGCATGTCTGGCTGAAACCTTGTTTTGCCCATGTAAGTGTCGCAATGCCTCATGATATGTAAACAACACGAACTCTCTGTGGAAAAGATAATGCCGCCAATGCTTCACGGCTTGTACCACTGCATAGAACTCTACATCGTATGTGCTATACCTCAATTTCGCCCCAGACAGCCTCTCATTGAAATAGACAACAGACCTATTATTCTGACTCAAGACAGCTCAATGCCTACCTTGATGCATCACTATGCAACTCAAAAGCTAGGTGAAAATTGGCAACACCTGAATTAGTGCATTGGTTAACCGCACCTTGATCAGTTGGAATGCTTCATCTGCCCCGTTGCTCCACCCAAACTTCACGTCCTTTATACAATCTGTAATTAGGGTCCTGATACTGCTGAAGTGTGGAATGAACCGCCTGTAGAAGAAAGCCAACCCATGAAAGTTGCGAACCTCCGTGACGGTGATGGGTCTAGGCCAAGTGCGGATGGCTTCTACTTTAGACTCATCAACCTGCAACCCTTTTCAAAAAATGACATAGCCTAAGAAAATGACATTCGGTGTCAAAAATGAGCACTTCTTCATCGCAGCATAGAACTTCTCCCTGCGCAAGATAGTCAGAACATCTCGCGCGTGCTGGAGGTATTCCTCCTCGTTAGTACCGTATATCAATATATCATCAAAATATACCACAACATACTTGTCTATCAAAGGTCTCAAGCTCAGGTTCATGACTCTCATGAAGGTGCTAGGTGCATTTGATAGGCCAAACGACATAACTAACCACTCATACAACCCCTCCTTGGTTTTAAAAGCAGTCTTCCACTTATCCCCAACTCTAATGCGAATCTGGTGGTACCCACTATTCAAATCCAGTTTTGTAAAAAATTTTGCTCCACTCAATTGGTCAAGTAAGTCATTCAAGCGAGGGATAGGAAAGCGATACCTGACAGTAATTTCGTTAATTGCTCTACTGTCCACACACATCCGCCAAGAGCCATCTTTCTTTGGTGTAAGGAGGGCTGGTACTGCACACTGACTCAGAATTTAACGGATGAGTCCCTTCGCCAATAACTCTTCAACCTGTCTACGCAACTCCTCATGCTCACTGGGACTCATTCGGTAGTGTGATTTATTAGGTAGTGACGCACCAGGTTTAAGGTCAATCTGATGCTGAATATCACGCAATGGTGGCAGTCCTTTTGGCATCTCATCAGGGAAAACATCACAAAACTCCTTCACAATAAGAATTGCAGCTTCAGGAACATCAACATCTCTATCTACCTTTTTTCCCATCAAGATGTAAACTATCTCAGAATCCTGTAATTCATCTTCAAATCTTGCCAAATACGGCAAGCTGCTAGATTTTTTAGGAGGCTTAACTTCCTCCGGATCCTTGGCGAGTACTAGCACTATCTTTACTCCCTTGAACATAAGGATGTATTTATTGGTTCTGCCATCATGCACAACTCCTCTATCAAACTGCCAAGGACGTTCCGGTAACAATTGGCAAGCATTCATAGCCACAACATCACACTAGACTGAATCCTTGTAGTTAGCACCAATAGAAAAAGTCACCAAGGCGCGCTTCGACACCTTTACCTCACTACCCTTCTTCAGCCAAGCTAGCTTGTAGGGCCTGGGGTGTTGTTCAGTTGCAAGGCCCAACTTCTAAACCGCTTCAACTGAGACGATATTCTCGCAACTGCCTGCATCAATCATGAATTGCACACCTTGCCTAAGATGGTACACTTAGACTAAAAGATGTTATTCCGCAGCCACTCATCATCAGGGACAGCTCTAGGAGTCATATAAGGATGCCTCACAACTAAGGCAGTACCCACATCTCCAGTCACGATCTCCTCTTCTGTGTTGTCAGAAGTATCAAAGGCTGGTTCTGCAGTGATGTTGGCCTCTTCCCCTTCGTCTTCCTCTTCGTTCTCAATAAAAAGAGCCTTCTTCCCTTTACATTCTGACTTCCTGTGACCAACTTCGCCACAACTGAAGCATTTAATCCCACTAGTGCTAGGTATGTTCGTGCGACTAGTAGGGTTAATTGCAGCGGTATTACCTCCAGTATTAGCTGTCCCAACACTAACATTACTGGAAGCATTACTTACACCCCGACGTTGTTGTTTCGCCACCAACAATGCTCGCTGGTGCGTTGCAGATAAGGAAGCCGGATCAAACATGTTAACGACATCTTGGATCTACACCCTCAGCACACCAATATATCGCGCCACTAATTGGTCGTTAGTCTCCTATAGTTCGTTTCTAGCGACTAACTGATAAAACTCAGTAGTGTAATCATCTACTGACTTTGCCCCTTGACTCAGATTCTGCAACCTATGATACATAAGGCGTTTGAAGTTGTAAGGCAAGAACTCAGCCCGTAAGTGCTTTTTCATCTTCTCCTACACAGTGATCTTCGCCTTTCCATTCATATTCCGCATCAACTTCTGTTGTTGCCACCAAGTCGTAGCCCTGTTGCGGAATCTGGTCGCCACCAGTTGAACACGCTTGTCTTCGGGCACACCTTTGAATTCTAGGACTTCTTGAACTAACGCCAGCCAGTCCAAGAATTCTTCCGGTTGAAGGGTGCCATAGAATTTTGGGACCTCCGTCTTCATCCCAGACTCCCACCGCCTGCGATCATCCTCAACTGCATGCGGCCTGTAGCGCCTCCTCGGTGCCTCAACATACTCATCCTCCCATTCGGTAGAAGAATCTTCTATTAGTTCATCACCAACAGGTTCCCTTCGATGGTTACGGACACGATCCATATTCTTACCCAACAACTGATCGATTCTGGCAGTTAATTGTTCTACCACCGCGCCCATGCGTTGGTCAATTATTTGGCCAATTTGTCGATTCAGATTGTCAAGGTCATACACCTCCTCGATACGCTGTTGGTTCCTCTTCGGCGTCTCCAATCACGCTGAAGCAGGCTCTAATACCAACTGACACAACAGAGATCTTCTAAACCAGTTAAACGAATCCACGAACAACTCGATCTAGGCCAGAACTTAAGCCAAAGTTCGAAAATTCTTTTATTCCAGCCAAAAACTGCGAATTACATCCAATAAGTCGCTTAAATAGCGAAACCCTAAAATTTGCCAAAAATAGTAAAAAGTTCAAAAAGCCCTAAAAGCCCTAAACTGGAAACTAGACGAAAAATAGAAACAAATGCCGCAAACGACAATAAAAACGAAAATTCCTAATGAAAGTTATAAGCTAAACAAAACTTTCCTAAAAATCAAAATTATCGTTTGGAGGGCGAAACGATGGAATTTCGCAGAAAAATGTCATAGACACATCACAAATGTGATCCGTGATCCCCACGTTGTTTCCAATCAACCCATGCCCCCGAAACGTCGAAACTCAAACGCCCGAACTTCGTCGAAATTACCAAAATGCCATCCTTTCATATATTTCCATCATATTCTTCCAAGAATTTACAAGCTAATTCTTGAACTTCATCAAAAAGTCAATCTCAGCGATTTCACGGAAACATTAAATGAGGAAGTGATGGGTGACAATTAGGCTGACACTACACCCAATACCCGGTCGACGCAACTGTTGCAAGATGAGGCGTTGGCAAGTGTAGAACTGGCGGAGAAGGAAAATGCACAAAAAGGAGGGAAATCTTTCCTTGGTTTTGACGGCCCCAATTCCTATAAATTGGGCTCCGCCTGGCCTAGACCTACATGGACCCTCAGTCAACTCTTGCAAGTTTGACGTAAGCTAGTTAACTTTCTTATACCATTTCATTGTTAGTTTTGTATTTTAACATTGTGTTATCAATTTTGCAAGATTTAAATTAGTACGCAGCGGAATGAAAATAAACGAAGCAATTTAAATAACTCTAAAACATGTAAAATGGAACAACCTATGTTTGGAACCCTGTAATATATACCATGTATACATACGGTTGCAAAATAAGTATATACATGTTTCTAAGTGTCGCTCAACCTTAATATCTTAAAGTTTTACAAAAACACCAAAATGTATATACATATATATATATATTTCGAAAACCTACAATATTGCAAAAGTGTGAGCTGCTCCGTGAGCCCTTAGAGCTAGTCGCTAATCACCGGCTTTTTGCCCTTGCTAGACGAGGGGCATGCAATTGTCACTGCGAAAGGAGACAATTCTAGTGAGGAAATCCAGAGCTTAACAGTACTTCAAGAATCAAATAAATATTCAATAAATCATGCGAAAATATAAAGGAATAGGAAATAAATTAAGTGCATGATAAATAGACTGGAAATAAAGGCAATGAAATGAGAATGTCATGGAAAACAAAAGAGAGGAGCCAAACGGTCTCAAATCCATCGAGTTTCGACTATACCGCCACAAACTCAACTTCCTAGAATCGCTGCAGGAGCCGACAAATTCAAAATTTTTCGCCAACGTAAGGGTATCAATGCCGCCTTGGATACCTCCTTTCCTGTTCACGACCCAAATCCAGTAACTCGAGGTATGGTTTCAATTGCGAGTCGGTCGCCATACTAAGAAGTTTACCTTCCTAAGTCACTTAGCCCTCAGACACTCTAAATAGGAGTGGAATTCCATAAGATTTTCAATTGTTGCACGTATTTCGAGATAAAATTTCAATCATGGTATTCACAATTGGACCCCCAACATCGATTTGACAAAAGTTGCATCAGTAGTTTAGGTCTGTAATTTTCGATCTCAAAACCCAATTTAAACATTAATTTATTTGATCTTATTTTCTTTCCATTAATACCACAATTTCTAAAAATATTAGGTTTTCAGGTTACGACCGCATTAGCAACGTCTTGGGTCGAGTCGAGTTAGTTGGACTTTGGCTCGGCTAATTCTCTCGAATTTGGCTTTTATTCTTTTTCTTCTCGACCAAGTAATTATTGTATTATCTTATTTTATTGATTATATATAAAGTATACTAATACATATATATACACATATATAAATATATTAGTATTGCATGTACATACATATATATACTACTATATACTATACATTCACTTTGCCTATATGTATGTATATATATATATATATATATATATATTGGTTATTATTTATTTTATTCTTAAAATCAGCACGCATCTCAAGGCTCTCTCGAGATGCATACAATTTCAGTGTTACCTCGATGCGCTCTCAGGATGCGTGTAATTTCAACGCGCATCCCGATGAGACCATCTACGTTGCGAAATCAACATGAAATATCGAGGTATACACACACCCATAAAAAAATAAAAAATAAAAAACCTTTGAACGAAACAGAGCATAAAGCTCAATTCCTTTCGTGAAGAAGAAAGGGGTTGGGCCCTAAAACCAAGCCGGACCCGGTTGGGCCCTATTCAGGCCCAAACCCCTTTCCTATTAAAAAAATAATGAAAAATTAAATAAAAAGCTGGAAAAATGGAGAAAAACTCCGAAAAAAATTGAGGAAAAATCTCAAAAAATAAATATAAATTGATGAATTTTTATGAAAAAGAAAGAGTTCGGGATTGGTGCGGGACTTTATACCGGAGTTTTTACCTTGAAAATCGTGAAATGTTTGAATTGACCCAAAAAGTAGCAAATTGGTTTTGGATTCATATTGCTATTCATTGATTTATTGATATTAGTTGATAATTGATACGTTTATAAGCCTCACTTACTGTGCAAGTTGGAGCGCCCATCCCTAATTAACATTTCAGGTTTTCGGCGTGCGCTTCGTCTCAGAAACGGAGAAAATTAGGAGTTCATAGTCTTCTCTACGGTGAATTGAATTCCCTATTGTTTATATATTGTATTGAATTAATATTTTGTAATAAACAGATTTGGGATATGATTTTTTGTATATCTTATGTTTTATCGAAAATGTTTTAATTCCAATGCATTTTCAATTATTTATTAGATATAAGGTATATTGTAATTGTGATTATCAAGTATGAAGGATAGTTGTATTGTTACTCTAATTGAGTTTGACTGGTGTACCGGTGCTTAATTAGGGTTTTCGACCGAGTATCACCCTAATTGGGATATGGGATGCTACAAGTTGTAAAGACATTTTACTCTGATTACTCAGTTTATTCATCTGTAGATTCATTTGACTTATTTTGTTTTTCAACTCATTGATTGAAGAGTCAGTCTTGATTTTTGATTTTGTGAAATATGTGTAAAGTTTGAATGACTTCGAGTCAAAAATTAATGCAAAGGTTGCTCCAAATAGGTTGTGTAAGCTAAGCACTTAGTTAAGGTTGCAAAAATTGTGGAGTTGGTGCTTCTGCACATGGCCTCTAAGTTATGAAGTTTTGATTTTGTAGGTAAAAACTAAGATTCGTGTTAGGTCTCCGTGTGTAGTAACTATTATTATTAGTATTTACTATACTGATTTCTTAGGGTTCCCGAAAATTGATTCAGAACTGCATTCACTTATTCATTATTATCCTCATGTAAAGTAGGTCAGGCATCCGTTGGATATGTAACTTCATTAAAAAAATCCTCAAGATTTAACCTTATTTCCTTTGCCTTTTAGTAATTTGTTTAACCATACTCATCAATTCATTAACTTTGTCATCAAAAGGATTTGTCTTTCTATCATTGACTTCATAGATTTTCCTTTTTGCAGATTCTTATTTTTCACCATATTATTTGGATTGTTTAGCCATCTTATTGATAGCTTCTTTTGCTTGAGTAGGGTTTAACTCAAATAAGGATCCTCCACACATGGTATCTAAATTACTCAAAATGATTGAGTCATTCATAGAAGTACTCCAGTAATGCCTTTTCAATGTAGTTGTGTTGTGGGCATGGTGAAATCGATCTTTGAAGCCTTTCCTAAAATTCTTTAATGGTTTCTTCGTCTTTCATTTTGGTAACGCTGATTTGCTTCCTATTGGAGCTAATTTTACGCGTCAACGTATATTGGTCTAAGAAAGCTTTTAAATTTCAAGTAGTTATGGAATCTTAAGGAAGATATAACAACTAGTCTTGGGCTTGAACCTTTAACGAGAAAGGAAAAAACTTTCAACTTGACTTGTTCTAAAATAACATCTTTGGGTTTCATCCCATTAACTTTGTGTAGGTATTTACTTATAAGTTTTTAGGATCTTCATTCTCCTCGTCATAGAAGTTAGGCAACGAATTGATGAATCTAGATTTCAGTTCAAAATTAAGAGATCTTATAGGAAATGCAATGTATATTGGCTCATACGCCGTAACATTTTATTTGGCTTGCCTAGATGTTAGTTCTCTTTGACAACTCGGAGCTTGCAGATTTTATTCCCTACATTGTTGTCTAAGATTACGATTAAAGGCCCTATCCACCTCAGGGTCCTATGGTTGTAATGATCCTATAAAATTAGAACGATGAAGTGTATAAACCATACAGACGTCAAAAACTCTTAAGAAATTAGTGAAATCCCCGGCAACGGTGCCAAAAACTAGCTTGTCGATCTTTTACCTTTTTTCTTTCCACTATTAATTTTTGTAGTATTAGTAAATGAGATCGTCTCCACGGGGATTTAATAACTACTAATATTATTAAATATAGAACATATCAATTATAATACTTATTGGTCACTACGCATGTGAAATCAAGTTCATGGATTGTAATTCAAGAAAACAATTTACTAAACCAATAAATTTAATAATAAAATATCGATTTAACGCATTAAGATCATAACATCATAAGTTATGACATGCAATTCGTTTAGTTCATCCCTTGGTTTAGACTAATAAACTACTCATACATATTAATGCAAAACATCGTAAAATAATTAAAAGACATTAATGAGAAATAACTCTATTATTAACTTTGATTCCTAAATCGAGCTCTTCAAAGCAATTAATGAAAGCTAAGCATAGATAATAAGCATTGGGTTGACTGAGACTGTTTATTTCGAAACTCTAGCCTTATATTTATTGTTTTAGGCTAGTACATATCCTAATTGAATTCAAATTCTTAGTCGTTATCTTAAAAAAACTCATCATCGACCTAAGCAATTTGCCATTGATTTTAGTATTGTATTGACATCGTTGGTTAAATAATTAAGTCTTTTAAAAAAATGCTCCTTAGTTGTCCTGCGATTCAATAAGCGATTGTAGTTTGTTTTTCACTTTGCTGCCACATTGCTGATTCCTTCTGCTGCTAATTTGTCCAGCAATTTTAATGTAATTGTCAAATCGCTGGTACTTTGTTGGTCTTTTTTTAGAATTAGTCAAATTCTTGTCTTTTCATCTTTAAATTCTTTATTTCATCATACTTCCTTAATCTTACCCTAAATCACAAAAACACAAAAAAACACAATGTAATATAGTCATTTATGTTGTGGAGTGTGGATGACCATGCATGTACACCAACATATTGTGTAGTCATGTAACTTGTATTTCTCACTTAATAGTACCTCCACTTGTCTATGTATTGTCATGTAATTTGTAATCCTCTCTCATGTACACCAACTCATCCATGTATTGTCTATGTTGCTTGTGATGTGTTGCATGACATGGGGTGTATGTATTGCTTGTACACATTGTATGAAGTACATTTATCATCATCACCAAATGGCCTATATAAAGGGTGCCAACCTCATTGTAAAAACACACCAAGTTGAATGAAAACTTCTCATTCCAACTATCTCATTTCTTCTCATCTCCTTTGTAGTAGTAGTTTGTAGTAGTAGAAGTTCTTAGTCTTCTATTTCCTTCTCTAGTTCTTAGCAAGTTCCAATTCAATTTACAACACGTTATCAGCACGAGCTTGCTCTAGCATTAAGGAGATCTTGAAGTTCAAGAAGGCTTGTTAAGGAGACAAAGCTAGGAAGGTATAACTTTTGTTATTTAAGTTCAATTTATTTATATATTATCATGGTTGCTTCCTTTTATTACATGCATCACTTCTATATGCATACTTTATTCATATACTATACATTATAATGTCACCGATTGCGAAAGTATGCTATGTAGTTGCGTCTTGTACGATCTTCTACATCAGAAATCAAAAGTCAATATGTGACATAACTAGTTTTCTCTTAAAACTACAAACGATTAGTTATTGTTCTATTCTTGATTTTATAATACAAATCATGCTATAAGTTTGAGTTGATAGTGGGTAAGCCTTGTCCCCGGTAAAGCTAAACATTGAAAGGGAGACGGGTTATCCCGTTCGAGGAGGCATGACATTAAGCAAACTTTGTCTCGCCACCCAACCTGGAGGTTGTCCCACCAACTCATACGAATAGTACATTTGATTATTAATAAATCAAGTTGTGAACATATACTTACACTACAAAAAAACAGCCAAATAGAAACGGAAATTTCCGTCTCTGATTTGTTAAAATTCCGTCTCTAATTGCAGTCAGAAACGGAACAGAGACGGAATCAATTCCGTCTCTGAAAACGTCGTCGCTGATTCGATCAGAAACGGAATGCGATTCCGTTTCTGATTTAGAGACGGATCAGAAACGGAATAAATTCCGTTTCTAATCAGAAACGGAATTTATTCCGTCTCTAATTCCGTTTCTGATTAGAGACGGAATAAATTCCGTTTCTGATTATTTCCGTCTCTGATCCGTTGCTAATCAGAGACGGATCAAAGACGGAATTTGATCCGTTTCTGATTTATGTATCTTACAAAAATGAAAATTAGAGACGGAAATAGCAATGGAATCCAAAGATTCCGTTGCTATTTCCGTCTCTAATTTTCATTTTTGTTTATTTTTTAAAGTCTTACATATATAGGTCTCAATCCAAACACATTTAACCTGCCAATATATAATAAAAATCATAGCTAAATAATATATTGATATTACACAATTTATATAAACTTATCATATCCTTAACATTATCTTTTCTCAATGTACTGTACACGAAACAACAAAAACAATCTAAAAAGTTTCTATATCGTATCTTTCTACAAAAGTAAAAGCAAAAATTGTTCTAAATGAAAAAAAAATAAAAAAATGAAGTGTTCCGAGATTTTGATTGTGCTTCAAATAATACTTGACTTCGTACAAAACACCTGAAAAAAGATCAAAAAGAAAAAAATCACTAAATTATACAAACAATAATAGGAATATAAACAATATTATGGAATATAAACACAAAGATAAATAAAGTAATAAAGAAAAAGAAATTCATCATTATCCGAAGGAACATGGTGTTATTTAGCAAATTATCTCTCGCTCCAAACTATAACATAGCAATGGTTTGTGATGCTTATATATATAGTCTTGATGTTTCATGATCAATATTTAAGACTACAACATACACAAGCTATCATGCATGATTACGTTTAAGAATTAAAATTAAAAGAAAAATATTTATGCTTGACAACAAAGAAAATAAAACCTAAATTGCAAATTAATTAATTAGAGTCGACTAGTTTATTCTTATAAAAATAAAATAAAATTAAGACTTGTTTACAACTTTTAGAAATCACAGCCAAAACCATGGATGTCGATGTATCACTAGAGACCTTGTTTTCACAAGATGTGGTTTAAAACCTCAAATAGAACTAGGAACAATTGGAAACAAGGAACGGCTATGAGGGCATATAAGGTCCAACGCATGTAAAAACCATGAGATGAAACGAAGGAAAGAGAACTAAATGGTAAATCCACATTGCTATTCTATCCAATTAATCGGAGTAATGGAACTATGCAAATAGATCAAACTATTAACTGATATCATATCTCTTACTCTTACATTGCAGGCTGTGAAAAAAAGCTTAGAAGGTCCGATTTGGTTCCTTCTCATATCAAACAACTAGAATCATTCCGCATAAAGTTAATTTCTAGCAGTGAGAAGTGCAATCATATAGATGCTATTAGAAAGTTAATTTCTAGCAGTGAGTCATCCATGCAAACTAAAGGGTGAAACCGAAATTAATAAAACAATAAAAATGCAAGGAGAAGGAAACAAACAGAAAGAATCAGTGTTAAACTTACTCAATGAATGGTACCCAATCATTACTATGTTTGGGAATGGTTCAATGTATCGAGTCTTGTTCATTGTTGAGAGGTCGCTTCTAGATATGAACGCATACCTACAAGCCATGAACCTGGATCCCAACAACTGCAAAAAGAATGAGAAGGAAAAACAGTGAGAAAAGTGCAGTAAATATAACCATTTTCAAGTCCTTAAAAGGAAAAAGAATGATTCAAATTCACATCAATAGTTAGTCTAAAAAACAACCAAAGAGAAACATCTAACATACCATTGCTACTGAATTATCTAAACCGGCACTAATACCAAAATCTGTGATCTTCGGAATGTGGATATTTAAGAGAATAGGAATGTGGGCTCATAAACTATGAAAATCCATTATGCATCAAACAAAGAATCCATAAAATGATCAATTTGGGTCATAAGAAGATTCAATTAAAAATTAAAAAAAAGTCACCTGATGATCAATGTGGGCTCCTAGTGGACAAATCCCATAAGGAGAGATAACCACTTTAACCTCTTTTGCACATTTGCCACTCATTTCGGCCACCTTATTCATTATTTCATCCAACTGCAAGAGGAACTAAAAAACTTCAAGCGGGAAAGAGTTTAACAAAAGAAGTAAGCATATTAAAAGTTAAAAGAGCAAAACTAAACGAAAAATAGTATTCATACAAGGAGAAACAAATGGAGCCAAGCAGCCATTAAATCTTTCAAACAACTACCATGGGAATGTCATATATACATGCCAAACCAATCAAAAGAAATAGAATAAAATAACAGAGCAATAAAGTCTAAAAAAACTTAATGACCATTTGTAGAGAAATTTCAACGTTTAGTATTTTCCTCTCTGAATTCTTTCTGTATGGTACGTTTTAATGATTAATCAATAAATAAAAAAGAATAAAAAAAGAATAAAAAAACCATAGTCAAATTTGGATGTTCAATTGGTTCTTTCTAGTTCAAAAGGAATCTAATCTGTTTTATTTCTACAACACACCATTAAAGCCTCATGCCCTTCACGCCTCCTCTTTTCTTTTATTTCCCTATTTTGAAACTAGTGCAACAAATATTGTTATATAGTACTATAGTTTTCCCAGAGGAATTTCGCAACTTGTATGCTTTTAGTACAATGCTCCCATTACAAATTGAGTTTATTTGAGCACTAAAGAAATAAAAAGTGAGAACTCATTTTCACATGTAACATGAAGAAAGACAAGTTAGACAACAGTGCAGGAACATGATATCAATTTGTTTGATCCATCGTGAAAGTTTACCCAATGTGTAATTGTAAATTAACAAAATTATTGAGAACAAAAAGACTTTTTCCTTACAAGATTCAGTTTTTAATAAAAAACTCACCTAGACAAATTAAAGGAGTCTCGTCTGTCTTTATCGAGTTAACATACTTTAATTAGGTCAATTGATTCTATATCTAGTCATGTATCGAGCCATTGATAGATTAATAAAATTCCTATTTCACTTCAAAAACAAAAAAATACATAAAATAGGTTGAAGATGCAACATACATACTTGAAACTTACAAAGTTTTCATGGGGTGATCCACTTGTTCGATTTAGATATCTCCTCAACATCGCATGGATCCAAACTGCAATCCGACCTAATCTTATTATCGATCCAACGGAGGACATGCTTTGGACGTCGAGGTTTCTTCAAACTGAGAAGACTAACACTATTAGCGGATTGAAAATAAGGATAATAGGAATTGTTCGAGTTTATTTCTTTGAGATTCAATCTCGGTGACTGCACTAGTTTGATTTCACAACCGAAACTCACTCTGATATTCTTCCAATAGATTTAGTTGCAGGCAGACATTGTAAGGTCAAGCCATCAGATAAGCCAGCAAGCCTCGTCACACAGAAGCAGAAGTGGCACTCGTCGAGATGCACACTTCTCTCATTTCAGATTCGAGGAGGCTTATCGAGGAGTAATTTTATGTACTTCAACTTTTACATACGTATTAAAGGTTTGGAATCACAAACAATTCTTCAAACAAACACTAGTCAATCAACAAGCTAAAAATCAAACGAGCGCACACAATGCAACAACCACATCCAAATCCACATTAGAAAAAATACAACAAAATTGTCCATCTCAGATCAAACACCTAATTCTGCGATGAATTTCTCCAATCAAGACAAGAACAACATCAAAATCAATAGTTTATCAACTCGGACCCTCACAATTCGGATCGAAACAACAAAATTGCATCCTTAGCAATAACTACCATAAATCAAAATCGAGATCGAAACAGATCTGAAATTGATTACCTCGCTTTCAGAAGGCCAAGACGAACCTCGTCCCCATCGCCGCGCCCATCATGAAATCCCCATCGGCCCCCAACGACGGCAGCCCCAGCTTCGGAAACCCCCGAATCCTCTCCACATCTTTCGCACTGAACACATCCACCACCTCCCCATCCTCCCCGCTCACCAACGGCGCCTAATCCACCACGTTTCGCGCCAGAAAGCTCGCCGCTTTATCAAAATCGTACCGCGAAGACCCCGCCGCCGCCGCCGCCTCCATACAATCCCCAACCCTAACCCCAATACGACCTCGAAACAAGCCCTTGAAGCTCGGACTTGGAGTCCCCGTTCTGGGTGACGAAAACGCAGGGGGAGGAGGCGAAATCGTCACCGGAATCGATGAAATCCGAGGGAGATTTGAAGATGGTGTCGGATGCGGCGGGACTTGGCGGAGCGGATAATGGAGTACTGGTCGAACGGGGTGTTGTTGTAGTGGACGATGGCGATGCCTCCGAGGCCGAGGCGGCCATGGAGGACTCCGAGACGGTGTCCATCGGAGAGGCGACGCAGGGGATGGAGAGGTCGATGTTGAGAGAGAGAGAGAGAGAGAGAAGCGCAGAGAGAGAGAAAGAGAAAGAGAGTTGAGAGAGAGACGGTTTTTTTTTTTAATTTGGACAATCAATTTTTGGGCGGCCTTATCCAAGCACATACAAATCTCGAGGAATGATGAACGGTCATAAGAAATGAAAAATTTAGTGGGAATAGTGGCACCTTTTTTTTCGAGAGACGAATTTAATTCCGTCTCTAATTAAATCTCGATCCGTCTCAAATCCGTCTCTGAATGTTTCCGTCTCAATTCCGTCGCTAACTTTTTAATTTAGAAACGGAACTTATTCCGTTTCTAATTCCGTTTCTGATTTAGAAACGGAACTTATTTCCGTTTCTAATTTCGTTTCTGATTTGCTGTTTTTTTGTAGTGTTAATCATATGATATGTTTTTTTTATAAAAAGAAAAGAGAAAATTATTTTATATTATATTTACTTTCAAAATATTAATCAACCATAGTTGAATTTGTTACCTTATTATAATTCTTGTCATGATAATTAGATATTACAAATTATGAATAAAGCTTGTATCCATGCAAGGTTGTATGTTGTACACAATCATTCACCAATTTCTCTTTAGAGATTTGAAAAGTGAATATTTCACTTTATATATATTTTCACCTTATGGAGTTATATATATACATACCAAAAGGGTAATGCTCCAAAAAGCTCAAAATGAGTAATTTGGGTCTCATGCTACAAAATTTAATCGATCAAATATTAATTATAATTCCACAATTTTAATTACCTCTATGTTGAGGCTATGTGGAAATATGACTGATGAGACAATAAAGAGGTCACGTGGCCCACCTCGATTAATTGTTGCAACAAATATCGAGTACGCACGTCAATCCAATAAATATTAAGGATTGATTTCTTGTCTCATGGTAGCTGAGTAAAATAATGAGATATTATAAATATAATATCACTCCCGTCCAATTAGTTCAGCTTCAAATTAAGAAGCATACGTTGCATATAATGATCATGATCGCAATAATAAATTTATGGACGTGGAAAAGGTGAAAATATCAGGTAAAGGTCGTATTGACAATTCCACCAAAAATTGGAATAAAAGTGGTGCACCACTACAAAGGGAAAATAATTATTGACAATGAGCGCTCATAATTGTGACATTTTTTTAGTCATATATGAAAGGCTATTTTGCCTAAATATTGTCATATATATGCCCGAATATTTTTGTGACCTTTACCATGCCTTCAAAATCAAAGGCAAAATATTATGAATTTTACCATTGAAATATGACTCTTTTTCTGATTTGCCAAACATTATTTGTCCAGATGGATCAACAAATCATGTGTTCAAGTCATGAATCAAATAAGAGCGATATATGCCTTGCTGATTGTGCTACAACGCATACAATCCTTAAAAATAGAGAATATTTTTTCAATTTGAATTTAGCTGAGGCTAATGTTCAAACAATATCTGGCACCTCCAATTTGATTAATGGCTCTGGAAGAGCAAATATTATGTTGTCTGGGGGAACAACAATTCATGTTGACAATGCCTTATACTCGAAAAATCCAGAAGAAATTTACCGAGCTTTAAAGATATTCAACAAAATGGATATCACATTAAAACCGTGAATGAAAATAGTAGAGAATTTCTCTATGTCACATTGGTTTCAAATGGGAAAAAGAAGTGTTAGAAAAATTCTCAGCTTTATCATCTGGATTATATTTTACTCATATAAGGCATGTCGAAACGAATGTCGTCTTGAATAAGAAAATTAATGATCCAAAGACATTCATTTTATGGCATGACCGGCTTGGTCATCCAGGATCATTAATGATGCGAAGAATAATTAATAATTCGCATGGACATCCTTTAAGGAGTCTCGGAATATTTTCAGCTGGTGATTATAATTGTGCTAGTTGTTCTCAATGTAAATTGATAGTTAAACCATCCCCATGTAAAATTGTTGTGGAATCCCCGGTTTTCTTAGAACGCATTCAGGGAGACATATGTGGTCCTATTCATCCTCACTGTGGACCATTCAGATATTTCATGGTTTTGATAGATGCATCAACTAGGTGGTCACATGTTTGTTTGCTTTCAACCCGCAATGTTGCATTTGCTAGACTTTTAGCACAAATCATTAAGTTAAGAGCACAATTTCCTGACAACCCAATCAAGACCATCCGTCTTGATAATGCCGAGGAATTTCAATCTCAAGCATTTAGAAATTATTGCATGTCTATAAGAATTACCATTGAACATTCTGTTCCACATGTGCATACCCATAATGGTTTAGCAGAATCTCTTATCAAACGCATTCAATTAATTGCCAGACCTTTAATCATGAGAACTAAGTTATCAACTTCAGTTTGGGGACATGCAGTCCTTCATGCAGCATCTATCATTCGTTATAGGCCTACTGCATACCATGAACATTCCCCCATGCAACTCATTTTAGGTCAACAACCAAATATTTCACACTTGAGAATTTTTGGTTGTGCAGTGTATGTTCCTATACCATCTCCCAATAGAACTAAGATGGGTCCACAACGAAAACTTGGGATTTATGTTGGATTTAACTCATCGTCCATTATAAGATACCTTGAGCCCTTAACAGGGGATTTATTTACTGTACGTTTAGCTGATTGTCACTTTGATGAAACAATTTTCCCACCATTAGGGGGAGATAAGAAGCCAATTCAAAAGGAATGGCGCGAAATTGCTTGGAATGCATCAACTTTATCACATTATGATCCATGCACAAATCAGTGTGAACTTGAAGTTCAAAAGATCATTCATTTGCAACAAATTGCAAATCAATTACCTGATGCATTTAATGATGCAAAACAAGTGACAAAATTACATATTCCAACTGTAAATGTTCCTGCAAGAATTGATGTCTCTGTGCAACAAAATGCACAAGAACCAACGAAACGCTTAAAGCGTGGAAGACCAGTTGGTTCAAAGGATACAATTCCTCGAAAGAGAAAAACGGGAGTAAAAATAAATACAAATCAAAATACTCCTGAGAAAGCACAAGAATCCTTTGATAAGGGTTTGTCAGAACAAGTTGATTCTGATGAGGAACAACTTCCTCTAGAAAAAGAGGAAAAAGATGAAAATAATGAGATCTCAATAAATTATTTAAACTCTGGTAAGATTTGGGATCGAAATGAAATTGTTCCTGATGATATATTTGCTTTCAATGTGTCCTTTGAAATATGTGAAAATGATGATGATCCGAACCACGATCAGTGGAAGAATGTCGAAAAAGAGACCGATTGGCAAAAATGGCAAGAGGCTATCCAAGCGAGAGTTAAACTCGTTAAGGAAACGAGAGGTTTTTGGACCAATTGTCCAAACGCCGATGGCGTAAAACTGTTGGATATAAATGGGTATTTGTACGAAAGAGAAACGAAAAAAAATGAAGTTACAAGGTACAAAGCAAGACTTGTAGCTCAAGGTTTCTCACAAAGACACGGCATCGATTATGAGGAAACATATTCTCCTGTTATAGATGCAATCACATTTCGGTTCTTGATAAGCCTTGCAGATCTCGAAGGACTTGATATGCATTTAATGGATGTCGTTATAAGCATATATCGTACGGATCCCTAGACAGTGAGATATATATGAAAATCCCTGATGGATTTGTAATATCTGAAGAAATAAAATCAAAACCTCATAACATGCATTCTATAAAATTACAAAGGTCTTTGTACGGATTGAAACAATCCGGACGAATGTGGTACAAACGCCTTAGTGATTATTTACTGAAAGAAGGATATGTAAATAATCCGCTTTGCCCATGTGTCTTTATTAAAAGATCATCAACATGATTTGTGATTATTGCTGTATATGTTGATGATTTAAATATAGTGGGAAACCACGACGACATCGTTAGAACATCCGAATACTTGAAAAAGGAATTCGAGATGAAAGACCTTGGAAAAACAAGACTTTGTCTTGGTTTGCAAATTGAACATTTTTCAAGTGGAGTACTTGTCCATCAATCAAATTATATTGAAAAATTATTAAAAAGATTTTATATGGACAAGGCACATCCATTGAGCTCTCCAATGGTTGTCAGATCACTTGAAGTGGATAAGGATCCATTTCGACCTCATGAAAGTGATGAAGAGCTACTTGGTCCAGAAGTACCATATTTAAGTGCAATTGGTGCACTTATGTATCTTGCAAATTGTACAAGACCTGACATTGCTTTTTTTGTCAACCTACTTGCAAGATACAGCTCATCACCAACTCGAAGACATTGGAATGGTGTTAAACATATTTTCCGATATCTTCGAGGAACAAGTGACATGGGTTTATTCTACTCGAGAGGGGTAAAATTGAATCTCCAAGGTTATGCTGATCCTTGGATTTTTATCGATCCCCACAAGGCCCGTTCTCAAACGGGATATGTATTCACATGTGGCAATACTGCTGTATCATGGAAGTCAGTAAAGCAAACTATGGTTGCTACTTCTTCTAACCATTCTGAAGTACTTGCAATTCATGAAGTAAGTCGTGAATGTGTATGGTTGAGAAATATGATTGAACATATTCAAGAATCATGTGGATTGCCTTCAATAAAAGATTCTTCAACCATATTATATGAAGATAACGCAGCATGTATTGCACAATTAAGTGAAGGATTCATAAAAGGGGACAGAACAAAACATATTTCACCAAAATTCTTTTATGCGCATGAGCTTCAGAAGAATGGTGAAATTGATGTCAAGCAAATCCGATCGAGTGATAATCTTGCTGATCTATTCACAAAAGCCTTACCAACTACGACATTTAAAAGACTTACATATGGTATTGGCTTGCGTAAACTTAAAGACATTGCAAGTAAAGAAACTGAACAAGTTTCACCCATGTTCACATGAGGGGGAGTTATTGATTAGTGTATTGCACTCTTTTTCCCTTAGCTATGATTTTATCCCATTGGGTTTTCCTAGCAAGGTTTTTAATGAGGCAATATTAACAATATTATACCCGTCTTAATATTTATGAGAATAGTGTACTCTTTTTCTTTTACTATATTTTTTCCCACAGGGTTTTTCTTAGTAAAAGTTTTAACGAGGCACAATCTCTAAGCAAGTGTCATCCAAGGGGGAGTGTTGTGGAGTGTGGATGACCATGCATGTACACCAACATATTGTGTAGTCATGTAACTTGTATTTCTCACTTAATAGTACCTCCACTTGTCTATGTATTGTCTTGTAATTTGTAATCCTCTCTCATGTACACCAACTCATCCATGTATTGTCTATGTTGCTTGTGATGTGTTGTATGACATGGGGTGTATGTATTGCTTGTACACATTGTATGAAGTACATTTATCATCATCACCAAATGGCCTATATAAAGGGTGCCAACCTCATTGTAAAAACACACCAAGTTGAATGAAAACTTCTCATTCCAACTATCTCATTTCTTCTCATCTCCTTTGTAGTAGTAGTTTGTAGTAGTAGAAGTTCTTAGTCTTCTATTTCCTTCTCTAGTTCTTAGCAAGTTCCAATTCAATTTACAACAATTTATAGTCAAAATAACCATAAATACACCATAAACACTATCTAATTATTGACTTGTCATATATCTTGTATATTATCAAAAAAAAATTAATTTTCTCTACTTTGAGTTTATAATTTTGATATTCGATATATACAGGTTGTGTTTATTAGGTACTGAAGATAGGCTTCTGGCACTAATTAAGTTTGACCGGTGTATTGATGCTTAATTAGGGTTTATGGTGGGGACTTCGCTCTAATCGAGATAGGATGCTACATTTAAACTAACAACTCTCATTTCTATCTCAATATTGTTTGGACGAAAATATTTTTTCTCTAAGTGGTTGTATGGACATTAATTAGCTAGGAATTATCTGTGACCCTGCCAACGCGTTAACGTATCTTTGATTCACATGCCTGGCACATGTCACGAGGTAGTTGGATGAAAGTTTAGTTCGATGAATGCATTAAATAACGCTCCATTAATTTGATATTTGTGAGGTGCGTATATATAGCAACAACAACACTCAGTCAGGTTCAATTAATCGGTGACTACTGACTTTTGTTTCCCAACAAGCTCACCATTGCTCTTTAATTTCAAGGAAAATACTAGAATTACAATCTTACGTAGGTAAGACATATTGACTCACATGAGTCATTCATGCGGCCTCGACTTGCATGTTATGCACCAGGGGATGGTTCTTATAATTAAGTCAATACGTCTTGCCGTGTGAGATACCAATCTTGTTTGGTTTGCTTTATAAACTCAACTTCCCTACAAGTTATCTCTTACCTCACACTCACAAGGGGTTAGAGGTTGTTGGACACAATTACCCATCATTAATTACCTATCTATTACCTGCATATATATCTTGTTCAAAAGGTATTTATGTCAATGTTTTAAGAATTTTCAACTCTACGTAAGTTTAAAGTTGAACCAAACATGAAAATAAGAACCTCCCCCCGTAAGAAAACTCTCCCATAAGTTGGCAAAAACGAACCAAAATCTCATTTTCAAGTATATGTTACATATTTTGTCCTCTTTAATAAAACTTTGAAAGTTGAATTAATTTTTCACTTTTAGTGTGCCAAGTTAAATCTCTTTCTTTTCACTATAAAGGACATTAATAAAGGTAAGAGTAATATAATAATATTACTTTATAATTAAATCGTTTTTTAATTCTTGTGGCTTTTCTTTAAACGATTTACAAATGTGATCGGAGGAAAGTAATAATTAAACTTCCCCTTGTTCACAATAAATGCCCCCAGCCAATTTGAGGGCCCGACCACTTATAAAAAAAAATTGCATGCAAATTTGTTAAGAAGATTGTACGAATAAAAAGTTTCACCATTGCTCAACAAAAAAGTTTATATTGATTAAGATTAGTTGTCAAACTCCCTGAGAGCTCACCCACGTACCGCCTCCAAACCATATATGCATTGGCGGACCCACTTTTTTGAAATAATATGTATGTGTTGTAAATTGGATGACCCTTTAACCAAGCTTATGAATGATCACATTGTCAAACATGACTCTCACATTGAATTGTAACATCAAACATGACTTCTATATTGAATGTAACATGTACACTCTACATAACTTGTATTCAACTTCAATTTATAATCACTTATCCATGTATTGTCATGTAACTTGTAATCCTCTCCAATGTACACTAACTCTTCCATGTATTGTCTATGTTGCTTGTGATGTGTTGTATGACTTGTGGTGTATGTATAACTTGTACACATTGTATAAGTACAATCATCATCATCACCAAATGGCATATATAAAGGGTGCCAACCCCATTGTATTTCACACACCAAGTTGAGTGAAAATTTCTCATTCTAACTCTCTCATTTCTTCTCTTCTCATATGTAGTAGTAGAAGTTCTTAGTCTTCTATTTTCTTATCTAGTTCTTAGCAAGTTCCAACTAAATTTACAATAGTACGCATGTGTCGACCTTTTTTTTTTTTGGTACATTATGTGTTGACTTTTATCAATGTAGTTTTCATAGATCAGCCTACCCCATAAAGTATAAAAAAAAAAAAAACATAAATGTAGCCCACTGCAAATTAAAATTAAAAAAAAAAGTACAGAGAAAAATAGTTAGCTCAGCTGCTTCTTGTTTAAGAAAATATATTAACTGACAAGTCTAGTACTCGTCTAAGAACATATGTTAAATCTAATTTAGCCTAAAAGATATTGAAACTCGCACATTTTCATCTTTTTATTTTTATTCTTTTCTTTTCAATGTATGCAAGTTTGTTTTTGGTACGTAGAGGTTGACGATATCTTTATTGGGTTTAATTTAAAATTTTGTGTGTTGTGTATTTGCTTGTGCAGTTGTGTTTGATTTTTTTTTTTTTTTTTTTTTTGCTTTTATTCATGTTTAATTAGTTCAGAAATGAATACTTAGAATATATATATATATATATATATATATATATATATATATATATATATATATATATATGGCAATGTATTCTAGAATTACACTCCTTGACCACGCAACAAAACGCATACCTCGGTGGCTATATGTGTGTGTGTGTGTGTTTCTCGAGATGCACAAGTTTATATTTTCGAGGTAAACACATGAACACGTGTGAGCCATAATGCATTCGCTATAGAAACAAAAACAATTTAGGGTATTTATGTTAGCCTGGGGCAACTAAAATTCTTGGGTCCGTCCCTGCATATATGTATACCCTATTTTCAACACAAACTCTATTTTTTTGGTATAGTACCAAAGCTCTATCTTTTTGTATTCATGTATTTGTTTATTATATTAATGTTAATAATATTATTTTAACCAAAAGAATTTCTAAAAAATATATTTTTTTATTTTTAAGAATTTGATAGAAAAATTAATATTTTTATTGAAAAAAAAAGACTTATAAATGGGTTGTAACCCAGCTCAAATCTAGAACATCATCATTCAGTTCGAGTTACCATTACATTCTAAAATGTAACCTAAGGGCTCCATAATTTTGTCACGTATATAATTAATGAAAGTTTATGTCACTCTAGTATTTTTATTAGAAAACCAAAAATGAAGCTACAAGAAAGAAAAATACGTTAATCAGAACAAGCAAAAAATCACTAATTCATTTAGAATATTAAAACTTAGAGTTGTATCGATTTCTCGTAAGATACATAAAAACTTATAGTACTTTATTAAAAAACAAAAAGAAAGACATGTATCAAGATAAATATCTAGCTGAAAACAAACATTAAAAGGATAAAAAGAAGTAACAGATTGTAGAATTATATAGAGATGTACAGAGCTGTTGCTGTGCTACACAGAGTTGGTGCTGGTACAGAGCTGTGGTGTTGTTTATGTTAGTTGATGACTATGTATTGAATCATGTATTTTAGTGTAATGTACTACAAGTTCATGTTAGTTTGTTCTAGGCAGTTGTAACTAGGGGGTACAATGTACACCATGTAAGTTTTATATATAAGCAGTACAATGTAATATACATGATTGATTTTTGATGAAATAAGATCAGATTACACTGTTTCATCGTGTTCAATGAGCACTGTTACATTGATCAATGATCTTTGTTGATCATTGATCTCATTCATATTGTTCACGTATTTGTTCATGGTATCAAAGCAGGTTCTACTATTCTTGATTTGTGTTGTTTTTGATTGAATTGACGGACTGAACATGGCATCTGTTCATGGTTCTGTAAGTTCTTCAATTCGAAATGGAGCAGGAGAGCTCCACGAAGCAGGTGATCTTGGAGTGAGAATCCTTTACTTCTTCAAGGATCTGATCATCCTGGTATGGTACTTGTAACTAATTCTCTTACTGGTTCAAATTACCTGTCTTGGAGTAGAGCTATGATGATTGCATTGGGTGCAAAAACAAAGATTGGTTTTATTGATGGTAGATGTGTAAAACCGAGAATCTCATCGATCCTAGTCTTGATCGATGGATCAAGGTGGATTATATGGTCACTTCTTGGATCTTGAATTCTATTTCAAAGGATATTGTTGAAGCTTTTTTTTATACAACCTCTTCTTTTGATCTATGGAATGAATTAAAAGAAAGGTTTGGAGAATGTAATGGTCCTCTCTTGTACCAATTGAAACGAGATATTGCTTCTATAAGTCGGGGAGATCTGTCACTTTCACGGACTATACTAAACTTAAGAAGCTTTGGGATGAACGAGTTGTTTAGCTCCTTTACCGTGTGTGAATGTGGAGCATCGGCGCAATGGTTGTTCGGAGTCTAATGATAGGTCGATGCGAGTTTTTGATGGGTTTGAATGACATGTATGATCATATTCGTAATCAAATCGGTAATGGATCCATTACCGAGTATAAACAAAGCCTACTCTATGGTTCTTAGAGTTGAGAAACAAAAGGAGGTACATATTAGCTATTCACCCGTGATAGATACAACCATGATGATGAAAACTACTAAGATAAATTCAGGATCGTCTGGTTTAGCAAATGTTCATAGGTTTGCTGGAAAAGGAAATCAAAGGAAGTTTGTTAATAAAGATGATCTGTTTTGTGATCATTGTAAGACAAAGAGGCACACAAAAGAAACTTGTTTCAAACTTCATGGATTTTCAGATTGGTACAAAAAAGATCTTGACAAGAAGCAGATGTCCAGTAATTCAAAATCGTTTGTGAATTTGATGGAATCACCTCGGACATACAAGATGCAGGATCATCTCGGTTTGAAGATTTTCGATCTAATATAGCAAAGAATGATACAAATACGGGGGGATTGAGAATTTTATGAAAGGAAAATGCTTTTGAGGCAAGAGCTTCTACTCATGTGAATTCAGCTGTATCTGATTTTACAGGTAGCTCATACAAAAGATCTTCCAGTTCTTGTTCTTCTTTTAATTCAGATGCTTGGATTGTGGATAGTGGAGCAACAAATCATATGTGTACTAGCTATGATTTACTTGCTAATGTCAATGTTTTACCTAAGCCTGTTATGGTTTGTTTACCTGATGGACATATTAAAGAAGTGAATTGCATTGGAGATGTGAAGCTGAGTTCAGACTTAGTTCTTTCTTCTTGTTTACATATAAAATCATTCAAGTATAATCTTTTGTCAGTTAGTAAGTTACTCTCATCTACTAAATTGACAATTGAATTTTATCCATCGTTTTGTGTTGTACAGAACATTGAGATTTCTTAAGTTCTAGCTGTGGGAATGATGGTTGGAGGACTATACATATTGGATTCAAGTTCCTTCCATAAGGATGTCATTGCTTCTTTTGTATCACCTTCAGAATTGTCATTAGCCTACTGTAATAATGCTACTGATAATTTTTCATGGCATTGTAGATTGGGGCATCCTTCTGTTCATGTAACAAGACAACTTGATATGTTACTTAACAGTCATTCAAGTGTAAAACATATTGAACCTTGTGATGTTTGTCAGATGTCCAAATAATGCAGATTGGTTTTTCCAGTGAGTTCTATTCAAACATCTAGTCCTTTTCAGTTGTTACATATGGATATATGGGGACCATATAAGCAGTCTTCAATTCAAGGAGCTCATTATTTTTTGACTATTGTGGATGATTTTAGTCGATTCACATGGACTTTTTTGATGAAACATAAGTCCTTGACAGGCAACATCATCAAACAGTTTCTAGTTTTCATTCAAACTCATTTCAAGGTCTCAGTTCAAACCATTAGGACTGATAATGGAACTGAGTTCTGTAATAAAGATTGTCATGCTTTGTTCTTTGATTTGGGAATTGTTCATCAAAGATCAACACCATATACACCTCAGCAAAATGGTGTTGTTGAAAGGAAGCATAGACATTTATTGCAAGTTACAAGAGCCTTGATTTTTCAGTCTAATTTGTCCACAAAATTCTGGGGAGATGCTGTTCTTACTGCCACATATATCATCAACAGATTGCCTACTCAGTTACTGAAGTGGAAGTCTCCTTATTGTCTTTTATTTGGAAGACTACCAAATTATTCTTCTTTAAAGACTTTTGGTTGTTTGTGCTTTGCTACAAATGTTTCACCAAGCAAATCTAAATTGGATTCAAGAGCTGTTAAATGTGTATTCATTGGTTATACTCCAGGACAAAAAGCATATAGACTGTATAACATGGCCACACATACATGTTTTGTTTCAAGAGATGTGATTTTCTTTGAAAATCAGTTTCCTTTTCATAAAGATTCTGAAAGTTCAAAGTGTCCTGTGCCTGTTCCTTCTGGAGATAATTCTGATTATTTGAGAGACATTCCAGATCTTAATGCTCCTACATCAGTTATTGTACCTTCTTCTCAAAATTTACCTGTTAATGAAGCAGGTTTTGATGTCCCTGAAGCTGTCCCCTATGTACCTCCTACTGATGCATTAGTACCTCATACTAATGATGATTTACATGAAGATGTTCTGCCTCCTAATGCTGTTATTACCAGGAAAAGTACTCGTGCAGTTCATAAGCCTCTTTGGCTGAATGATTTTGTTCTAAACAATGTAGAGACATCTGTTCTGCCTTGTCCACCAATTCCTCTATCTACTGGTAACCCTCCTACATTTCCTTTTGTACATTCTCCAAACATTACTGCTAGCTACAAATGCTTCCTATTCTTTGTTTCAACTATAAAGGAGCCTACCAAACTACATTCAAGCTCAACATGATCCTGTTTGGATTGAAGCAATGGATAAAGAGTTACAGGCTTTGGAAACTAATGGCACTTGGAGTCTTACTACTTTACCACCTGGTAAGAAAGTCATTGGTTCCAAGTGGATCTACAAGGTTAAACTTCATCCTGATGGTTCCTTGGATAGGTGTAAGGCTCGTTTGGTTGCAAAAGGTTTTAACCAAATTGAAGGTGTTGATTATACTGATTCCTTCTCTCCAGTTGCCAAGAATGTCACTGTTAGAATTGTATTATCTTTAGCAGCTGCTCGAGATTGGCCTTTACATCAATTAGATGTTAACAATGCTTTCTTACATGGCTACATAGATGAAGATGTGTATATGAAGCCACCTGATGGTTATAATGTGGTTTCACCTAATCAAGTCTGCAAACTTCATAGATCTCTATATGGTTTGAAGCAGGCCTCTCGCCAGTGGAATCATGAGCTTACAATCAAACTTCAATCTTTTGGTTTTACTCAATCTGCTCATGATCCCTGCTTGTTTACTTACAACAATGCTGGTCACTTTTTGGTATTGTTGGTTTATGTTGATGATGTTCTTCTTACTAGTACTTCACTTGAATTAATTGATCAAGTCAAGATTTTTTTACATACATTGTTTACCATTAAGGATCTTGGTCAAGCTCGTTATTTCCTGGGTTTGGAATTGGTTTGATCTTCTTCAGGTCTCTATGTTCATCAACGCAAGTATGTTCTTGATCTACTTACTGATGCTGGTCTTCTCATGGCTAAACCAGCTGCTACTCCACTCCCTCGTGACTGCAAATTTACAGATCCTGATTCACCTTTGTTAATTGAAGTTGATAGATATAGAAAACTTATTGGTCGTCTTCTTTACCTGGGATTCACTCGTCCTGATATTACTTATGCCACACAACAATTAAGTCAGTATGTTCAAGCCCCTACAGAGCAACATTGGTCTGGTGCCCTTCATGTTTTAAGATACCTTAAGGGTACTCCTTCCTGTGGTCTGTTCTTCCCGTCCAAGAAGATCTCTCTATGGTTGCTTATTGTGATTCAGATTGGTCGCTTGTCCTATTTCAAGGAAATCTATCATGGCTATTGTGTGTTCATGGGATCCTCCTTGGTTTCTTGGAAAGCTAAGAAACAAGCTACGGTGTCCAAGTCCTCTGCTGAAGCTGAATATCACAGTTTGTCTTCCACAGTTTGTGAGCTCTTGTGGATTTCATATATCCTTAAGGATTTACATGTTCCTACTTCACTTCCAATTCCTCTTTGGTGTGATAACCAAGTCGCAATACATCTATCTCGCTAATCCAGTTTTTCATGAACGTACTAAGCATTTGGAAATTGATTGCCACTTGGTTAGACATCAGTTTAAGTGTGGATTTGTTCTTCCTCAGTACATTTCTACTCGGTTACAATTGGCTGACCTATTTACAAAATCTTTATCAGTTCCTTTGTTTTCTGATTTATTGTCCAAGATGGGTCTATGTGATTGGCATAGACTTCC
Source organism: Stephania yunnanensis (assembly GCA_039657365.1). Classification (NCBI taxonomy): domain Eukaryota; kingdom Viridiplantae; phylum Streptophyta; class Magnoliopsida; order Ranunculales; family Menispermaceae; genus Stephania; species Stephania yunnanensis. The sequence continues at coordinate 13,712,407 of CM077589.1, read as the reverse complement.
ATCTTGAGGGGGGGATGTAGAATTATATAGAGATGTACAGAAAGTCATTTTTGTGCTACACGAGTTAGTCTTGATGGTACGTATTTGTGGTGTTGTTTATGTTAGTTGATGACTATGTATTGAATCATGTATTTTGGTGTAATGTACTACAGGTTCATGTTAGTTTGTTCTAGGCAGTTGTAACTAGGGGGTACAATGTACACCATGTAAGTTTTATATATAAGCAGTACAATGTAATATACATGATTGATTTTTGATGAAATAAGATCAGATTACACTGTTTCATCGTGTTCAATGAGCACTGTTACATTGATCAATGATCTTCGTTGATCATTGATCTGCTGTTATTGTTCTGTATTTGTTCACAGATTAATTAAAATTAAGTTTGGAGGAGAACAAATTGGAAAAGAAAAGTACTAAGATTTACTGTATTTTGAGAGAGGGGCGGGCATTTTCTATTATTTTACTATTGACCGATCAACTATTTTATACTGGGCATATATAATGAGTCGCACTATGTGCACCCTACCGATTAGTCAAGGCACTCTATTTATTTTGTTTCCAATGTGAAAAGACACATTTGCCCATCCCAACCCAAATGATTAACTAGGGCACTCCGTTCGTGCGATGGTGTTATCTAGGTTTTTGATAGCCGAGACTTTAATAACGAGTCTCGGTGAGTACCCATCAAGACTAATCTCATACATACCTTCCTGTTGAGATTTGGCTGACGTCAACCGAGACAAGGGCTAATGTATTCATTAGGTCACCGAGACCAAATGTGTAGTCTTAGCAGTACACAACCACAGGTCTTCGATGTCCCTTCTCAGTTAAGTTTCGGTTGGTTTCAACTGATACTTAACCAATGGTCTCAGTAATGAATGACTGAGAACACGACACAACTTACATCCCTGTGTGGTTGAGAGAGGAGTAGGGCAAGCCGAGAGAGGAATAGGGTTTAGTAGACGAGAAAGGAAATTTGAACGGTTTTATGGGTTTCGCTCGATTTTATTTAGGTTTGGTGGTAGAGTGTGATGCTTAACAAAGGAAGGGCATTTTGGTCCAATTTTATTTTAATTCAAGAATTGAAGAAATATCTTCTCTTCTTCTTTGACTAACTCAAAGTGAGTAAGAGAGAGAGATGTTAAGATTTGAGATCATTCGATCGTAACCAAAAGATATTGTGGTTATAATTGTGATCTTTATAAATAGGTGGTTTGTACTCAAGAAAGATATACAATAAAGATATATCTCTTTTAAAAAATAACATGGTGCCTTGCTTTTTCTTTGTTTTGGTCGACTTCCTTGACTACATCTTTTTGGACTACCATAAGAAAAACTTGCGTTGTGAATCATTCCCTGATCACCTTGTGTCGATTTTACCTCGTTAATGTCCTCTTCGTTTATCCTAAGTCAATAATCTTTATTGTGTATTTTTCTTGAATACAAACCACTATTTATATACGTCACAGTTATAATCATAATATCTTTTGGTTACGACCGAATGATTTTAAATCTTAACATCAAATCTTAAGAGGAGAGACTTGTTTCATTTATATACTTGTGTGTACAATGAGTGGATGCACATATAGACTAAGCGTGTCTACTCCACAACATTCTTACATAACAAACTAACTACTGAGTTGAGTCAGCTAGACACACTAACAACACAGACGTTCACATCTCAATACAGAGTATACTCTGATCTATGTTGCCTTTATCTCAACTCAATGGTTAACACTAACAAATTCTTGGGTGCCCTGAGCAATCAGTGGGGTGCACATAGCGGGAGGCATAATTAGTTGCATTGGCTTACAACCCACATGCTGTCCTTTGATGGCTCTGCCCCTAAATACTGAGGTAACTTTTGAACCACCACATTAATACCTAAGTCTACAATATGCACCTTCAATTTTAGCTAAAAAAAAAAAAACATAACAATGTGGCCCGAAGTACATGTGATTCTTGTGCCGTAATAGTTGAAGTGGGGATTGAATCCACATGCACTATTTATAGCTAGGTCCGGATAGTTTGACACAATCATATCTAAGAAGTAACGATCGATGGCTTTGCAGCCGGGCATACTGACGGAATGGCCTTGGACAAAGCTTGGACGCTTTAAGGTTCTGCTCTCTCACTTCCTTTCATCGCCATTTCCTCTCCCTCTCTTTCAGTTTTCTGCAACTAAGTTTTAACTTTTTCCTCTCTTTTCATGGTGAATATTCATGAATAAAAAAAAGAACCTTATGTAAATTAATTCAGGTATATTTTTAGTAAATATATATGTATAAAAGCTATGATGAGCTCTATCAATTTTGTGTATAATTATTTTTATGGTTTTATCCACATGTCTCTCCAGAAATTGAACTACGTTAATTATTATATCAAAAAAATCTGTTCGGACTCTTTGAGTCCGGACCCAAAGATTTTTTTATTAATAATTTAAGATATCTATCTAAGTAAAAGACCTAATTATCCTCTACCCCCAAACACCAATAATGAATTTGAATTAAGGGTCTTTATGTCTTTTTGGTTGTTTGAGTCAGTCCATCTAGCACTACCCTTATTATATTTATGCACTAATGTATTGAAAAGATTTAAGAAAAAAAAATTGGAGGGGGGCCAACTGAGAAAGTCCAAGAATTAGCTTCCAAATACTTGACGGGATAATGATGAAGTCCAAGAATTAGTTTGCAAATTCTTGACAGGATAATGATGACCAAGAATTAGTTGCAAATTCTTGAAAAAATAGGAAAAGATATGACAGGATGACATTTTTGTAATTTTGGTGAAGTTTGGGCGTTTGAGTTTTGGCGTTCCGGGGGTATGAGTTTATTGAAAACGGCGTGGAGATCACGACACACAGCTATGATGTGACTACGACGTTTTTCGGCGAAATTCCATCGTTTCGCCCTCCGAAACGGCAATTTTGCTATTTTAGGAAACTTTTGTTTCGCTTATAACTTTCATTAGGAATTTCCATTTTTATTGCCGTTTGGGGCGTTTGTTTCTATTTTTCGTCTAGTTTTCAGTTTAGGGCTTTTTGAACTTTTTACTATTTTTGGCAAATTTTAGGGTTTCGCTATTTAAGCGATCTATTGGGTGTAATTCATAGTTTTGGCTAAAATAAAAGAATTTTCGAACTTTGACTTAAGTTCTGACCTAGATCGAGTTGTTCGTGGATTCGTTCAACTGGTTCAGAAGATCTCTGTCGCATAAAATTAGATTGATTTGATTTGATGGATGGATTCTCGATCTTTTTTCTTTTGGTGCTTTAATTTATGACCCCAAGTTAATGTTGTTTTAATTTTTATGTGGATGGAGTAGTACTTGGTTTTGGCTCCTTGGGTGGCGCACAACACCTACTCTTTTATAAGTAGTCAAAGTGAAGACATAGATCTAAGCTACCTCCTCTTCTTCCCCTTCTTAATGTGGAGGGTGATCCACAGTCAGATATGGATAAGTTTCGCTCGATATCAAACAGCTAAAGGAAAAAATAAGATAGTTGACAAGAGCATTGAATTCCAACAAGTAGATCGAGAGAGTAATTGGTATGTATATGCATATACATATTTTTTTTCAGTTATATATATTGCATGCCAATATGCCATTCTTTTTTGCCATTTTTCTTTAATCAATTATAAATAGCTTTTATCAATTGCTATAGAACATGTATGTATGCATGTACTCGTTTTTTTTTTTTTCTTTTAATTTTTCTTTTTTTGAAAATGGAGAGATTTGTGCAGGGATGACAATATTATACTGAGTGGAGTTATGTTGTACGTGGGCCGAATAACAATAAATGGAGCCACTAACTTTCCATTATGGAGAGGCGACGGTGTAATTCTCACCATTCTCCTTCACACGGGTCCAGTTGAGTTCCTTTACTATTGGTTCCACAGAGCTCTTCACCACCATTTCCTCTACTCTCGCTACCACTCCCATCACCATTCTTCCATCGTCACGGAGCCCATAACATGTAAGGAACTATTTTTGTAAGTTAAATAAATTTTCATTAATGAAGCTCATGAGTACATTCTAATTCTAACAAAGAACACCTAATTAATTACCTTAAATCGATTCGCTAATCTTATACATTCAAAAGAATAAGATCCAACTACCATCAAAATGATCTTGGTGAAGTATTTAAAAAAAAAAAAAAAGCTTTGAAGCACTGCGACCATATAGCATTGAAACACAACAACTCAAATGGTAGTAAAATTATAGCAAAAAGCATAATTTCTAATGAGAAAAAAAAAAAAAAAACCAAAACTTTCAACCCGAGAAAACGACTACATATTTAATAAAAATAGTACCCTATAAAAAGTATCAACCCAAAAGCCAAAGACGTAAATTCTCACACAGTAAAGATGCATAGTGAAGGTGTTGTGTCGTGCCAATGTTAAATTTAATTTGATTAAAGTATCTGTGACCTTCTTCAACCACCTAATTCATAGCCCTCAATTACACCCCACTTTTTACAAGAAAAAAAAAAAAAACTCAATTACATGCATATATTAAAAAAAGAATATTATGTCATCAATAAAAGATTTACTGTTGATTAAGTGATAAAATGTTATTTAGAAAAGTTTTTACATGGGACATGAAATTAAATTTTAATTTCCCACATTTTGACCGATAGCTTTTTAATTTATTCTGTATCTTAGTGATTAGCTATCTTTTTTATATTTAATTTGTAATTATATACGAAGTTACTGTTAGGAATTGAGTTGGAACTTGCTAAGAACTAAAGAAGGAAAATAGATGACTAAAAACTTATACTACTACAAACTACTATTACAAAGGAGAAGAGAAAAAATGAGAAGTTTTCATTCAACTTAGTGTGTTTTTACAATGAGGTTGACACCCTTTATAGAGATCATTTGGTGATTATCATAAATGTACTTAGACAATGTTTACAAGTAACACATATATCACATGTCATACAACTCTTCACAAGCAACATTGACAATACATGGAATAGTAAGTACATCAGATATGAATACAAGTACGAGCAATGCTTGATATTACAACTCAATGACAAAGCCATACTTGACAATGTGGTTATCCAAAATCTTGGTCAATTGTTCATCCATATCATAACACTCCCCTTGGATGACAATTGCTGAGAGAATATGTCTCGTCAAAACTTCTACTAGGTAAAACCCTGTGGGAAAAATATAGTAAAAGAAAAAGAGTACACCGTTCTCATAAATCTTAAGATGAGTAAATATTGTTAGGATTGCCTCATTAAAAACCTTGCTAGGAAAACCCAATGGGATAAAACCATAGCTAAGGGAAAAAGTGCAATATACTAATCAATAACTCTCCCTCATGTGAATATGAGTGAAACTTGTTATGTTTCTTTCCTTGCAAAGTCTTTGAGTTTACGCAAGCCAATACCATATGTAAGCCTCTTAAATATCTTAGTTGGTAAGACTTTTGTGAATAAATCAGCAAGATTATCACTCGATCGGATTTGTTTGACATCGATTTCACCATTCTTCTGAAGCTCATGTGCATAAAAGAATTTTGGTGAAATATGTTTTGTTTTGTCCTTTTTATGAAACCTTCACTTAATTGTGCGATACATGCTGCATTAGCTTCATATAATATGGTTGGAGAGTCTTTTATTGAAGGTAATCCACATGATTCTTAAATATGTTCAATCATGTTTCTCAATCATACACATTCATGACTTGCTTCATGAATCGCAAATACTTTGGAATGATTGGAAGAAGTAGCAACCATAGTTTGCTTTATTGACTTCCATGATACATCAGTATTACTACATATGAATTTATATCCCGTTTGAGAACGAGCCTTGTGGGGATCAAATAAAAATCTAGCATCAACATAACCTTGGAGATTCAATTTTACTTCCCTCGAGTAAAATAAACCCATTCACTTGTTCCTCGAAGATATCAGAAAACATGTTTGACACTATTCCAATGTCTTTGAGTTGGTGAAGAGCTGTATCTTGCAAATAGGTTGACAGTAAAAACAATGTTAGGAATTGTACAATTTGCAAGATACCTAAGTGCTCCAATTGTACTTAAGTATAGTATCTCCGGACCAAGTAGATCTTCATCACTTTGTTGAGGTCGAAATAGATATTTATCAACTTCAAGTGATCTAACAACCATTGGAGAGCTCAATGGATGTGCCTTGTTCATATAAATTCTTTTTAATATTTTTTCAATATAGTTTGATTGATGGACAAGTACTCCACTTGAAAAATGCTCAATTTGCAAACCAAGACAGAGTCTTGTTTTTTCAAGTTCTTTCATCTCGAATTCGTTTTTCAAGTATTCGGATGTTCTAACAATGTCGTCGTGGTTTTCCACTATATTTCAATCATAAACACATGCAACAATAATCACAAATCCTATTGATGATCTTTAAATAAAGACAAATGGGTAAAGTGGATTATTTGCAAATCATTCTTTAAGTAAATAATCACTAAGGCGTTTGTACCACATTCGTCCAGATTGTTTCAATCAGGATAAATACCTTTGTAATTTTATAGGATGCATGTTATGATGTTTTGATTTTATTTCTTCGAATATTTCAAATCCTTCAGGGATTCTCATATATCTCACTATCTAGGGATTCGTACAAATATGTTGTAACAAAATCCATTAGATGCATATCAAGCCCTTCAGAAACCGTAAGGCTTATCAAGAATCGAAATGTGATTGCATCTATAACGGGAGAATATGTTTTCTCATAATCAATGCCAGGTTTTTATGAGAAACCTTGAGCTACAAGTCTTGCTTTGTACCTTGTAATCTCATTTTTTTGTTTCTTTTTCGTAAAAATAACCATTTATATCCAACTGACTTTACGCCATCTGACATTCAAAAACCTCTCGTTTCTTCAACGAGTCCAGCTCTGCTTGGATAGCCTCTTGCCATTTTTGCCAATTAAGTCTTTTTTTACATTCGTCCACTGATCGTGGTTCTGGATCATCATCATTTTCACATATTTCAAAGGACATATTGAAAGCAAATATATCATCAGGAAAAATATTATTTCTATCCCAAATTTTATCAGAGTTCAAATAATTTATTGAGATCTCATTATTTTCATCTTTTCCCTCTTTTTCTAGAGGTACTTGTTCCTCGTCAGAATCAACTTGTTATGTCAAATCCGTATCAAAGGATTCTTGTGCTTTCTCATGAGTATTTTGATTTGTATTTATTTTTATTCTCGTTTTTCTCTTTCGAGGAACCGTATCCTTTGAACCAACTGGTCTTCCACGCTTTAAGCGTTTCATCGGTTCTTGTGCATTTTGTTGCACAGAGACATCAATTTTTGCAGGAGCATGTATAGCTGGAATATGTGATTTTGTCACTCGTTTTGCGTTAGTAAATACTTCGGGTAATTGATTTGCAATTTATTGCAAATGAATTATCTTTCGAACTTGAAGTTCACACTAATTTGTGCGTGAATCATAATGTGATAAAGTTGATGCTTTCCAAGAAATTTCGCGCCATTCCTTTTGAATTGGCTTTTTGTCTCATCCTAATAGTGTGAAAATTGTTTCATCAAAGTGATAATCAGTAAAACGTGCAGTAAATAAATCCCTTATTAGGGGCTCAAGGTATCTTATAATGGACGATGAGTTAAATCCAACATAAATCCCAAGTTTTCATTGTGGACCCATCTTAATTCTATTGGGATGTGGTATATGAACATATACTGCACAACCAAAAATCTTCGAATGTGAAATATTTGGTTGTTACCTAAAACGAGTTGCATGGGGGAATGTTCATGGTATGCAGTAGACCTATAACGAATGATAAATGTTGCATGAAGGGCTGCATGTCCCCAAACCGAAGTTGGTAACTTAGTTCTCATGATTAAAGGCCTAGTAATTAATTGAATGCGTTTAATCAGAGATTATGTCAAACCATTCTAGGTATGCACATGTGGAACAGAATGTTCAATGGTAATTCCTATAGCCATGCAATAATCTTTAAATGCTTGAGATTGAAACTCTCCAATATTATCAAGACGGATGGTCTTGATTGGATTATCAAGGAATTGTGCTCTTAACTTAATGATTTATACTAAAAGTCTAGCAAATGCAACATTACGGGTCGAAAGCAAACAAACATGTGACCACCTAGTTGACACATCTATCAAAACTATGAAATATTTAAATGGTCCACAATGAGGATGAATAGATCCATATATGTCTCCTTGAATGCGTTCTAAGAAAATCGGAGATTCCATAATAATTTTACTTAGGGATGGTTTAACTACCAATTTACATTGAAAACAACTAACACAATTATAATCACCAGCTGAAAATATTTTGTAACTCCTTAGAAGATGTTTGTGCTAATTATCAATTATTCTTCGCATCATTGATGATTCTAGATGACCAAGTCGGTTATGCCATAAAATGAATGTCTTTGGATCATTAATTTTTTTATTTAAGTCGACATTCGTTTCGACATGCCTTATATGAGTAAAATATAATCCAGAGGATAAAACTGAGAATTTTTCTAATACTTCTTTTTTCCCATTTGAAACTAGTGTGACATAGAGAAATTCTCTATTATTTTCGTTCATGGTTTCAATATGATATCTATTTTGTTGAATATCTTTAAAGCTAAGTAAATTCCTTCTGGATTTTTCAAAGTATAAGGCATTGTCAACATGAATTGTTGTTCCCCCAGGTAACATAATATTTGCTTTTCCATAGCCATTAATCAAATTGGAGATGCCAGATATTGTTTGAACATTAGCCTTAGCTAAGTTCAAATTGAAGAAATATTCTTTTTTTTAAGGATTGTGCGTTGTAGCACAATCAACAAGACATATATCGCTCTTATTTGATTCATGATTTGAACACATGATTTGATGATCCATCTAAACAAATAATGTTTGACAATATTTTATTCAAAATAAGAAAACGGTACATATAAACTAAAAAACATAACAAAAACTAGTGCATAAAATTATTGAAAAGCATTACATATGATCATTAAAGATATTGAGATTAGTGTTTGGATCATCGTGAAAATTTGGGACATCCATATAATTAATGTCCGACAAGCTATCTCCGATCGTGAAGTTCATCTCAATTGTTTTGCCTTTATCCTTTAAGGAGGCTTGATAAAATCAATAAAATGCTTAGGTGTGCGACATACATGAGCCCGATGGCCTTTCAAACCACACATGTGGCATGGTTGGTCACGATTACGAGCATGCCCATTCAGCAACATTATTTCCCTTATTCTGAGCGGCGTCATTTCTATTCCATTTATTTTGGAACTTATCGCCACGAAATTTATAATAGGGCTTGCCACGATCTTTGCCGATTGATCCTTTCGTTTTTCTATGTCTGTGGTTTTTCTTTCCTTAACCATTTTTATGGTCATTATAAGAGGCAACATTTGCTTCATTAATTGAAGCGAAACCACTTGGACATGAGTTTTGGATCTTCAATAGAAGTTCATTATTTTGTTCAGCCACCATGAGACAGGAAATTAATTCCGAGTACTTTTTAAATTGACGCACTCGATATTGCTGTTGGAACAACAGATTCGAGGCATGAAAAATACTAAACGTTTTTTTTTCGTCATTGCCTCATCAGATATATTTTCTCCACATAACCTCAAACGAGAGGTAATATTAAACATGGTGGAGTTATACTCACTGACCTTTTTGAAATCTTGTAGCCTAAGATTCAGCCAATCGTTTTGAGGTTTTGGAAATATCACCGTCTTTTGGTGATCATATCGCTCTTTCAAGCTTAACCTTAAGGTGAGAGGATCTGTTATAGTGAGACACACTTTTCAAACCTTCATGGAGATGATGATGAAGGAATATCAATGCTTTCGCACGATCTTGTATTGATATTTCATTTCCTTTTATAATAGTTTCTCCTAAGTCTTTAGCTTGGATATGTATCTTAGCATCCAGTTGTGATGGAAAATAATTATTGCCAGTGATATCGAGGGCAACCAATTCAAGCTTTTAAAGGTTTGCCATAGTCTGAAAATATGTCAAGAAATTTGGTAAATAGTTTTTCTCTTTTATATAAAATAAATAATATACGATTAAATATATGTTCACAACTTGATTGTTAGTATACAAAATGTACTACTTGTATGAGTTAGTGGGACAACCTCCAGGTTGGAAGGCGAGACAAAGTCTGCTTAAAACCATGCCTCCTCTAACGGGATAACCCGTCTCCCTTTCAATGTTTAGCTTTACCGGGGGCAAGGCTTTCCCACTATCAACCCGAACTCATAGCACTATTTGCAATATAAAAAACAAGAATAGTGCATAACTAATCGTTTGTAGTATAGCAAGAAAACTAGTTATGTCATATATTGACTTTTGATTTCTGATGTAGAAGATTGTACAAGACGCAACAGTAGAACGTACTTTCACAATCGGTGACGTTATAATGCATAGTGTATAAATAAAATACGCATATGTAAGTGATGCATGTAATAAAAGAAAGCAAACATGATAACATTGAATAAATCGAAGTTATTTAAATTAACAAAAGTTATACATTCCTAGTTTAGTTTCATTAGCAAGCCTTCTTGAACTTCAAGATCTCCCCTTTGTGCAAGAGCAAGCTCGCGTTGATAACGTGTTCTGAATTGAGTTGGAACTTGCTAAAAACTAGATAAGGAAAATAGAAGACTAAAAACTTCTACTACTACAAACTACTAATACAAAGGAGAAGAGAAGAAATGAGATAATTGGAATGAGAAGTTTTCATTCAACTTGATGTGTTTTTGCAATGAGGTTGGTACCCTTTATATAGGCCATTTGGTGATGATGATAAATGTACTTAGACAATGTTTACAAGTAACACATACATCACATGTCATACAACTCTTCACAAACAACATTGAAAATACATGGAATAGTAAGTACATTGGATATGAATACAAGTAAGAGCAATGCTTGATATTAAAATTCAATGACAAAGCCATGCTTGCACTAGAACATTTTTGGCCTTTAATAGAGGTTTTAAAACCCTTATTAAATAGAGTGTTATTAAATGTCATGTGAAAATGTGTTATGTTTTAATTTTTAATACATGTATTACATAGAGATTTTTTAAAACTCCTATCAATTAGGTACTATTTAATAACACCCCCCTTTAATAGGGGTTTAAAAACCTCTATTAAATACTGAAATTGTTCTAGTGTTGGCAATGTGGTTATCCTAAATCTTGGTCAATCCATATTATAACAGTTACACTTTATTTATTTATTTGGAACTATATATGGCTTACGTGATTAGTTTGATGGCATGCATCGCACGTTCTATATATATGTTCATGGATTCTTTATATGTTTTATGGGAGGATTTATTTTTAGTAAAAATAGTTTTAATAGAACTAATTTTTAATCAACTGTAATAACACAAGTATTGTGATAGATTACTATACTTAAATATATTAAAAATATAATTAAAATGCATGACAACTTCTAATTAAAGTAATTCTTTTTAAAAAAAATCACATGCATATTTTGTACTATGAAGAAATTAATATGCTAGCTCAATTTCATATTAAACTTTGAGAGACTTCCAAATTATCACATTGACATGCTCGAAATAGATATAACTTGTAACTTAATTGGTAATGCGTTCATTGGAATCCACTGCAAAGGATTTTTGAGAAGTTATTATAATGCATTGTTATTTGTTTTAAGTTAATTCGTCACTGGTGGTCTATAAATTCTTGACTCTAAAGGCTAGTAATAAATTAAAGCTAGTCTTAAGGAGATTTTCGAAAGTCAGAGGTTGCTGGCATAAGGATGGCGGACGAGAGAGAGAGGGCAGATGGGTGAAGATTATGAAAATGAAGGAAAGAAAGGGATAGCCAAAGTATGCGAGAAAGGATGGTGAGTTCCTACAACGATGCGAATGGCGACGATTTTGGGCAGAGCGAAAGAGATTCACTTTTTCCCAAACAAGGCAAGGTGGTACGGTGATTCAAGAGACATCAAATTGGTGGTCTTTTTCGCTCTCCATGAATGAAAGGGAGGTGGACTGGATCAGAAGAGTGGTGCAAGGCCTGGTTGAAACTAAGGAATGGGTGAGAAGGCGATTCAAGGGAAACGCAGGATTCCTGAACTTACAAACCCTTAAGAACCATAGAGGAGACGTGCTTCGAGTATGGAAAGAGGGGTAAAAATGGATGGGATTCAATCCTGGTACCATGTGATGCGAGAGCGAAGGGGTGGAAGGCTCTTGGCGAAGCGCTGCTGCGCATGGCCAACAAACCAGGAGGGCGGACACAGGTGGTCAACCAAACCAATACCTTAACCATTGCTCAAACCATTTCAACATCGACAAGATCTAGAGAAAACTATCAAGCTCAGACAAATCAAGAAGAGATGAATAATGAGATCTTAACTGAGGAACAACGATAATGGGGACTAGCTGTGGAGGTGTTTCGTGCAGCGCCGGTTTTTACATGGGAACTGATCGAAAAGGTGTTGGAAGCAAGCTTAGGGTAAAAAGTGGTTACTCAATGCTTTAGAGATGACAAAGTGATTATCCGATGCAACAACTGGGTTCAAAGGAAAGATCTAATTAAAAACGGGACAAAGGCTGCTGGAATAATGATCGAGAGAGTCATCCCCTGGTCTCCATAGATTTACGGGGAGGATCAAATGATTGCACTAGATAAAGACTACGTCCAAATTGAAGGGCTTCCAAAAAATATGTGGAACTAATCAACTTTTCAACAGATAGGTAGACAATTGGGGTGCTTCTCAAGGTTCCCAGGGAAACAGTAGAGAGAAGGACCTTAAACAAGCAATCCTTTACATCAATGACGACCCCTGAGACATTTGGCTTCCAGCAAATATCTCTTTTCTACTAGTGTAAAAAGGTTATTTTGGCGGTTTCACTTTTGAGAGCTAAAAAGTAGGAGAATCAGGACGTACCATCCGAAACCTCTCCAATCGGTAACGAGGAGTGAAAAGTAGACATAGAGCCGGTCGCCGCCACCATTTCCGTAGACTAACCAAAATCGACAACGTGGCCTAGGGGAGGGCCTATCATCATCACGTGTGAAAGCTCAAGAGGAGCTTCACATTGAGACCCTAGAAACCCTAGAAGAGGAGAACACAGACTCTCTGTTCTCAATAAAATCGTTGAGTGAATGGTAGTCTTACATTTCATTTATATTCATCTCTTATACAATGTAGGCCATTGATCATCATACGAATAGACAAACCGCCCAATGCTGTACACACATTTCATACTTGTACGACATACAACAAAACATCAACACAGATACTCCTCGAGATTAACATATTACAACACACCAACTAATGATTTATTCTAACATCCCACCTTAAACGAAGGGGAAGAGAAACGAGACTGAGTTTGTCCCGAAGATACTGAAATCTGGAAACAGAGAAAGCATTAGTAAACACATCAACCACTTGATCAACGGAAGGAACATGATGAACATCTGAAGACCAGACAGTACTTTGTCATATACATAGTGAATGTCGAAATCAATATGTTTAGTTTGGAGTGGTAAACCAGATTATTCGACAAAGTTGCTACACTCATATTGTCACACCAAACATTAGGAGGAGTGTGACGGCCCCAACTTCTAAACAGGGCACCGCCCGGCCTAATCCCGTAATCAAGCCTTAATCCTAACCATATACAACTTAATTACGTATTAGTCAGCCATTCGTCCCTATATTTCAAGTTAAAGTTAATTCAAATTACATTATCATGTTAAGCGGAAGCTTTCATTCTTCAAAATTCCTAAGTGTGGAAAAACTAAGAAAATACACCATCACATTCACGTATATATGAAACTATTCACTCAACCCAATTTACAACCCAAAATGACATAAACAATAATAATACAACAAAAGTTGAGACATACAAAATGATTGAGGAGAGTTGTCGAACTGCTCAAAGGAAGTCGCTGATCTTCTCCTTCCATGGTCTGCTCCTGCTCAACGGACCTACACCCACCGTCACAAACTAGACGGTGAGTATAGTTATATTTAAGGACTAACAGGAGAATTCTATACCACATTTCCAAAATAAACGAATGGTATTTACAAGCATAAAGTAGCTCAATAAATTGCTAAAACAAGTAATGCACGTAAATACCACAGGCAAAGATGTAAAGACAGACACAGGCTTAGTCGAGATGATCCACGGCCGGTCGGCGGTGAGAACTATCACCTAACCTTTCCCACTACTATATGGAGTTGCGCTCAATATATCTCACACAAATAGCGGAGCAGCGCTCTACGCTTATACAACATCAATCTCATGTTTGTCGACCACCCCGAGTCACATAACTCGTGTGCCGTGCAAGTGTAGTGGTGATTGCCGGAATCCCGATTGACCAATGTCCCCGTGAACCGCGCATCTCTCGTGCAATGGACACTAGATAATCCCTACTGTAATTGCAAAGATAAATAATTCCAAAACTCTAAGATTCTAAAACAAGTTAGGCTACAAAGCCCAAAGAAAATCGAATACCTGTCCAATTACTTTCAAAGTATCCAATTAGCATGCTTTTCATCAATTCTTTTCAAAAATGACATTAAGTGTAGGAATCAGAGTCAATGAAACAATTCACAAGGCATCATGTCACAATATTCACTCATGAATAGATACAAGAACAACATGATGTAAGATTGCAAGTAGTAATGTCTACTAATAGACCAATAAATCAATAAAGGTGAATGAAATGAAATATAAAATTCTCACAGTTGTACTTACAATTCACACACTTATCCTAGTCTTTCTGATCCCTCAATAATTCGAAATGTGTGCCCAAACTCCTAAGTTCTCCCCTTAGTTCCCTAACATTCAATAATGTATCAATTTATTCCAAATTGAATTCGAGACTAATTTCTAAATTTTTAGGTCAATCCGCTCATTTCACGCTTTTCGAGGTAAAACCCCCGAAAAAGGCTCGTCAGAGATTCCAAATCTTTTATTTTTCATTGAAATTCTATATTTTCAATTATTTTGTCAAAATATAATTTTTTGAAAGTTTTCCAATTTTTTTGGGATTTTTTCCCATTATTTCTCCTTTTTTCTTTTTTTTTTATTTTATTTTTTTATTTTAGGTCGGGTCGACCCGTTTGGGTCAACTTGACCCTGGCCAGGGAGCTGGGCCTGGCTTGCCCCATGGGCCGAGCCTGGCCTAGGTCCTTGGCCCGACCCATGAGAGGGAAGGGGGCACACGGTTAGGAATTTTGGGCCTTGCCTCGGTAAACGGACTTATCATGGTGTGGGTCCCACACTACGGGTCATTGAGCCTGTGTAAGGACATAAACACGGTTAGGAATCTCGGACCGTTACTACTCTTCCTAACTAATAAAAATTTCGCCTCGAAATTTAAATGTCGAACTACCATGTATACCTTACTCGAATATGTATGGAAACCTATCTCGTATATAATCTTCCTGTTCCCAAGTAAGTTCCGTATCATCATGAAACTGCCACTTGGCAAGTACTTTTGGGATGTACTTATTCCTCAACTATTTGACCCTTCGATTTAGGATCCGAACAGACTACTCATCGTATGAAATATCCTCACTCAGGTTTATCTGGCTCAAATCTACAATCGGACGATCACCTGGTCTCGACTTAGCTAAGTGAAACATGGATATATGAAAAACTGGATGAACTCCTGACATCTGTGGAGGTAGTTCAAGCTCATATGCAACCTTTCCGACCCGTTTCTTAATTCTGAAAGGTCCGATAAATCTCGGTGCAAGTTTACCTTACACTCCAAACCTCTGAAGATCCTTCCGATGGGAAACCTTTAAATAGACAAAGGATCCCTCAGTGTACATGAGATCATCGCGATATCTGTCTGTATACTTCTTCGGTCGATCCTGGGCTCCCTTGAGTCTCTGACGAATCAGTCGTACTTCTTCCGTGTGATCGATAACAATCTCAGGCCCCATGGTCTCCCGGTCCTCTAGCTCAGCCCAACACGATGACGAGCGACATGGTCTACCCTACAAAGCCTCAAAAGGCTCCATCTCAATACTGGCCTGATAACTGTTGTTATATGCAAACTCAAATAATGGTAGGTACTCCTCCCATGATCCACCAAACTACAAGACGCACGCCCATAACATATCCTCGAGAACCTGTATCAATCTCTCAGTCTGCCCGTCAGTTTGAGGATGAAAAGACGTACTAAAATGTAGGCGCGTACCATACTGTTCCCGCATACTCTGCCACATCCTGGATGTATACATAGAATCTATGTCTAACGTAATAGTCACTGGTACCCCATGCAGTCGAATAATCTCTCGCTAGAACAATATACTCAACTAATAAAACATATAATGTGCGGCCACTTGTAGAAAATGAGCAGACTTTGTCAGTTTGTCAATAATAACCCAGATGGAATCATGTCTTTCTCACAAAATCCATATCAATGTCTTCTCACTTCCACCGTGGGATAGAAAGAGGCTGTAGCAATCCTCCAAGTCTGCGATGTTCAGCCTTCACTTACTGACAGATCCCATAGTTCCTAGTAAACATTGACACATCCGCTTTCATCGTAGACCACCAAAAATGCATATTCATGTTGTGGAACATCTTGGTCCTGCCTGGATGAATGGTGAATCGGGAACATTGTGACTCTTGAAGAATCTCCTCTCTTAGCTCCAGTATTGACGGTATCTACAGCTTAAAGCCCAAACACTGGTTAGACGTCTTCGTCCAGTCAACACAATCTGCACTCTTCGCTAACTCACTAAATGTGGAGTACAACCTGTCGGTCCTCTGACCCTCTGACACTCTTTGTGTAGATACGGTCTGTACTCTCATCTATTCACAAATCTCAACTCGAGTTTCAATAGGAACCTCCATATCTTCAATAGGTATCCTACTCAGCGCATCCGCCACTACATTCGCTTTTCCTGGATGACATTCCAAGGAAAAGTCATAATCTTTTAGAAATCCTAACCTTCTGCGTTGTCGCATATTCAGATCCTTTTGTATGAAGAAATACTTTAAAGTCTTATGATCAGTAAAGAGTGTAAACGTCTCGCCATACAGTTAGTGTCTTCATATCTTCAATGCAAACATTACTGCTGCCAGCTCTAAGTCACGAGTATGATAATTCTTCTCATGTACCTTTAACTGTCTAGAGGCATATGCTACTGTACCAACACCCTGCATCAACACACATCCCAGAACTCTATGAGAAGCATCAGTATAGACGGAAAATCCCTGTCCAACCACTGGTAACACTGATATTTGCGCAGTAGTTAATAACCTCTTCAACTGAGTGAATGCCACCTCGCATTCCTCAGACAAATGAAAGCTCACGTCTTTCTGAGTCAATTTAGTAATCGGTGAAGCAATTTCTGAAAAATCCTTCATGAATCCGTGATAATACCCCGCCAAACCCATAAAACTTCTGATCTCAGTCACTGAAGTCGATGCTGGATAATCTATAATCACCTGAATCTTGACTGGATCCACTAATATCCCTACGGCTCCGATAACATGCCCCAGAAATTTGACCTTTGACAACCAGAATTCAAATTTACTGAATTTGGCGTATAGTCCATGCTCCTTCAAAGTCTGCAACGTCTCTATGAGGTGTTGTTCGTGATCTTCCTGCATATTTGAGTATACCAATATATCATGATGAAGACTATCATGAATTGGTCAAGAAATGGTATGAAAACATGATGCATCAGATCCATAAACACTGCTGAAGCATTGGTCAGCCCAAACGACATAACTGTGAATTGAAAATGTCCATATCTCGTGTTGAAAGCTGTAATGGACCTATCCTCGTCCCTGATCCTAAGCTGATGATACCCTGATCGTAGGTCTTTCTTGGAGAAAAATTGTGCTCCTCGCATCTGATCACATAAATCATCTATCCTCGGGAGTGGATATTTGTTCCTAATTATGACTTTGTTCAACTATCGATAGTCGATACAAAGTCTTAACGTACCATCTTTTTTCTTCATAAAAAGGACGGGTGCTCCCCAGGACAACAAGGAAGGTGTGATGAATCCTTCGTGTCCTAAATCTTGAAGCCGAGTCTTCAACTCTTTTAGCTCTCATGGTGCCATCCAGTATGGTGGTATGGAAATCGATTTCGTACCTGGTACCAACTCGATAATGAAATCGATCTCTCACGGCGGCGGTAAACCAGGTAAATCCTTTGGAAAACATCAGGAAACTCTCTAACAACCGATATATCTTCCAAGCTAGGTCCCTGACTCTCTAGTACAGTGTACAGCGAAATCAACGCTTCCATCTCCTCACTAGTCGCAGGTCGACCTCTCATTCCTACAGTCCTCGGTGCATTTCCTTTATAAGTGAATGGCGGACGCCATGAGATCTCAAATATCACTGTCTTGCTGAAATAGTCGATATGAGCGTGGTCTGCAGCTAACCAGTCCATCCCTAAAATCGCGTCGAACTCCAAAAATTCGAGAACTTTAAAGTCAGCAAGTAGCTTGACTCTATTTATCTTGACAATACACTTCTCAACAACACTTTTAGGGTAAAACCTATCCCCGACTGCAGTACTCAAGATCAAATGTACGCTAAGCCTAATAGGTTTCAACCCAAGGATGTTTACCATGCGACCAGCAATAAAAGATACAGTACAGCCAAAATCAAATAAAACATATAAATCTCAACCGCAAATAGAAATCGTACCCTCAATAAGACCTTGTGTAGCGTTGGCGTCTGGTTGGGCTACCATGTGAACCTCCTCTCGAGCTTGCTGTGCATACACTGCTGCAGGATTCGGGCACTCTCTCACGATGTGTTCGACCTGTCCACATCTGTAGCATGTCAACTGTCTGTGTTGACCCTGGGTATGAGACTAGCCCTGTGCTTGATATTGACCCCGTCTTTGCACCTGTTCCGGTCTTTGTCTCGTATCTCGGCCTCTGCCTCGACCTCTGCCACCCTACGGCTGCTGCCATGAAGCTAGTGGGGCGCGAAGTGCAGGAATAACAGGAGCTGGTAAGGCTGGTCTGATGGGAGGTGGCAAGGGAAGTCTGCTCACAGTGCTCTATACTGGAGCAATGGATGACACAGGAGGCACAACCAACGGGTAAGTGGTTTTCCCCGAACCCTGAGATCTTCGGTTCCATCCCCTAGTTCCTTTACCCATTTGTCTCCTCCTCTCATACTCTAAGACTTGTTCTATGGACAAAACTAGACTCGGTGCTCTGCCAAGAGCAATTCTGCCCAGATGTATGTCTCATGCGCTAGGGCTCGCTCATAGATCTCGGTGAGTGTCCTCGCGCCTGAACTAACAACGTAATACCCAATATCGTGTTTGAGTCCATCACGGAAGTGATATACATCCTTGGACTCATCTCTCACCATGTCCTCAGCAAACTGGCGCAGATAATCGCATCTATCCATGTACTGTATCACAGGCTCCTCTGGCCCCTGTCTCAAATCCATGAACTCTCTCCTCAATCTCTTCATGACTGAAGGTGGAAAATACTGTTGATAGAACTTTTGCTTGAAAGCATCCCATGTCTCAAAATCTCTGTGAGTGGCCACTGCCATACGCTACCACACGTCGGCGTCTCTCTTGAGAGTATATGATGAGATCTCTGCCCGAAGTCTATCATCAATCCTCAGTACCCGATGAAGTTTCTCCTGAGATATGATCCATTTCTTTATCTTCTGAAAATCCCTAACTCCATTGAAATAAGCTGGTTTGAGTCTGATGAAGTCCTTTACCAGTTGAACTTCCACTGAAATGTCGGAAGATGCGGGCGTGGGAGACGGTATTGCCTCAACTATCTCTACCAATGATGCGGACACGGCTATCGGCTCTACTAAAGTTGCAGTAGGAAGTTCTAGTGCCCTAACAGTCGATGTAGCAATTGTAGGAGTTGATGTTGATACCGGTGGAGCAAAATGAGCGGTCATCATAGTGATGAAATCAATCAACTGTTGGGCCTGAGTTGTCACTAGATCAGACAATCGCTGTAAATCCTCCGTTATCGTAGGAAGCAAACTGCCACTAGGCTTTGCATCTCCTCCCCCGCGTGTATAAGCCATCGGGGTCTGCAATGGATAACGGTCGTGAATCAGCTTCTACGTGACATAGCGCATACATATATATACATACCGAAATTAACAAGTACATAAAAGAAATCACCCATTTCACTGTCACTCACTTCCTAACTAATAGTTTCTAGGAAAAGGTCATCTAGTTTCCACAACTACGGTTTGTGTTTTATCCATATAGGTGTCTAAATCTATGCTCCGATACCAACTGTGATGGCCCCAGCTTCTAAACAGGGCACCGCCGGCCTAATCTCGTAATCAAGCCTTAATCCTAACTACATATGACTTAATTACGTATTAGTCAGCCTTTCGACCCTATATTTCAATTTAAAGTTATTCAAATTCCATTATCATGTTAAGCGGAAGCTTTCATTCTCTAAAATTCTTAAGTGTGGAAAAACTAGGAAAATACAATATTACATGCATGTATATATATATGAAACTATTCACTCAACCCAATGTACAACCCAAAATTACATAGACAATAATAATACAACAAAAGTCGAGACATACAAAATGATTGAGGAGAGTTGTCGAACTGCTCAAAGGAAGTCGTCGATCTTCTCCTTCCCTAGTCTGCTGCTGCTCAACAGACCTACATCCACCGTCACAAACTAGACGGTGAGTATAGTGATATTTAAGGACTAACTGGAGAATTCTATGCCACATTTCCAAAATAAACGAATGGTATTTAAAAGCATAAAGTAGCGAAATAAATTGTTAAAACAAGTAATGCACGTAAATACCACAGTTAAAGATGTAGAGACAGACGCAGGCTAAGTCGAGATGATCTACGTCCAGTCGGCGGTGAGAAC
The DNA here is from genome assembly GCA_039657365.1 of Stephania yunnanensis. NCBI lineage: Eukaryota > Viridiplantae > Streptophyta > Magnoliopsida > Ranunculales > Menispermaceae > Stephania > Stephania yunnanensis. Next base: position 13,691,519 of record CM077589.1, on the reverse strand, counting down.
TATCACCTAACATTTCCCACTACTATATGGAGTTGCGCTCAACATATCTCACACAAATAGCGAAGCAGCATTTTACGCTTATACAACATCAATTTCATGTTTGCCGACCACCCTGAGTTCCATAACTCGTGTGCCGTGCAAATGTAGTGGTGATTGCCGGAATCCCGATAGACCCATATCCCCATGAACCGCGCATCTCTCGTGCAATGGACACTAGATATTCCCTACTGTAATTTCAAAGATAAATAATTCCAAAACTTTAAGATTTCAAAACAAGTTAAGCTACAAAGCCCAAAGAAAATCGAATACCAGTCCAATTACTTCCAAAGTATTTCATTAGCATGTTTTTCATCAATTCTTTTCAAAAATGACATTAACTGTAGGAATCAGAGTCAATGAAACAATTCACGAGACATCATGTCACAATATTCACTAATGAATAGGTACAAGAACAACATGATGTAAGATTGCAAGTAGTAATGTCTACTATTAGACCATTAAATCAATAAAGGTGAACGAAATGAAATATTAAATTCTCACAATTATACTTACAATTCACACTCTTATCCTAGACTATCCGATCCATCGACAATTCGAAATGCGTACCCAAACTCCTGAGTTCTCCCCTTAGTGCCCTAACATTCAATAATGTATCAGTTTAGGCCAAATCGAACTCGAGCCTAATTTATAAATTCTTAGGCCGATCTGCTCATTTTGCGCTTTTCGAGGTAAACCCCCCGAAAAGGGCTCGTCCGAAATTCCAAATCTTTTATTTCTCATCAAAATTCATTATTTTCTACTTATTTTGTCAAAATATAATTTTTTGGAATTTTTTCCATTTTTTCTCCATTTTTTATTTCATTTTAGGTCGGGTCGCCCGACCCTAGCCAGGGCGCTGGGCTGGCTCGTCCCTTAGGCCAAGCCTGGCCCAGGCCTTTGGCCCGGCCCAAGAGAGGGAAAGGGCGCAACCGCACGACACGTGCGTGTGCCCCTTCTTTCTCAACGAAACAGGGACTCCTTGGTTCGTCGAGGAGCATAATCTTTTTTTTCTTTCACGAGGTGGGGTTGGCGATCCAACCCCAACTCGTTTAGGGAAGGGAGACGACTCTTCCGAGTCGTGTCCTTCCTCGGGAGCATGGGAGCTCCCGAGCTCCCTCACAAACACCAACCCACGCACAACATCAATTGAACAACACCACACTCACCTTGATCTTTTCTGGTTCTCTCATTCTCTTCCTCTCCTCCACCAGCGGCGACTCTCTTCTCTCTTCTCCACCGATTGATTTTTGGTGAGGATAGGAAGATGAAACTGTTGACTTACCATTTATATAGTGGTAAGTTTTAACCATAGCTTTAGATCTTTGTGTGCACACGTGTCTCGAGGCTCAACTCATGGATCACATTGTCCCACTTGTCCCCTAAGTCAATTGTGAGTAACTCAACAAATTGACACCTTGCCTCATTATAGGTTAACGCGTGTCTCGATACACATCCAAATGCCTATTGTTTTATTTTACAAACTTTAAGACTTAGCTAAATGTGGCCACATTAAAGCCACCTATTACCCAATAAATTCACATTTTATTCAAATAAATTAAACTTACCCCAATATGCCGCTACCTCGGTCCCACGTTGACATGCGACTCGAGGTACGTCCCCGCTCATCTCGACACCTATACACCTGTAGAAAACTAACTTAATAGTCTACACATATACAATACACTAGACATCCATCACAATAAATATAAAATGTACCTCGGACCTTGCCTCGATAAACGGACATACCAAGTGTGGGTCCCACAGTACGGGTTGTTGAGTCTGTGTAAGGACATAAACACGGTTAGTAATTTTGGGCCGTTATAAGGAGACACAACTGAAATCTGCAACTCTAATAAAAGAGACTGAATCCAACTAATCGCTGCTGCCACTTGAGCTAAGGCACGATATTCCGACTCCGTGCTAGATCTCGCCATAACCTTTTGCTTCTAAGGCTGCTTAGCAACTAAGTTTGAGCCTAAGAAAACAACAAACCCAGCTACAAATTTTGCAGTCATCAACTGAAGCTACCTAGTCAACATCAGAGTAGCGCGTAAGATACAGTAAATAACCAGGTTTAAACAAGAGCCCCATGTCTGTTGTTCCATTAAGATATATCAAGACCCTCTTTAGAGTTTGCCAATGAGTAACAGTAGGAGACTATAGGAACTAGTTAAGTTTATTAACAATGAATGCGATGTAAGGCCGTGTATTGACCAGATATTAGAGACCACCAAGAAGACTTTGTTAAAGAATTTTATCATGAAAGGAAACACTGCCATCCTTGTACAGATGGTTGGTAGTAGAGAAAGGAGTATCAATGAGCTTAACTTGTGCCATCCCACCTTTCTGCAGAAGCTACTGTATGTAAGCAGTCTGAGTTAAGTATAGTCTTTTGGCAGTCCAGTGAGCTTCCATGCCAAGAAATAAATTCAAGTCACCCATATCTTTGAGAGCAAAAGTACCATTCAACCTATAGATAAAGGATTGAATGGAATTTGTGTCTGAGCCTGTAATTGTAATATCATCCACATATACCAGCACATACAACATAATCTGATCCTTATTAAAAATAAACAAAGAGTTCTTGGCCTTAGAATTGCAGAAACCCCAAGACACTAATGTAGATTTCAACCTATCAAACCATGCTCGAGCAGTTTGACGTAAACCATACAATACTTTATGTAACCGACACACAATAATAGGTTGGGAAGTGTCTACAAATCCTACAGGCTGATTTGTATACACTTCCTCGACAAGATGACCATTTAAAAAGGCATTGTTGATGTCAATTTGTTGTATATACCAGCCAAAATGAACAGTTGAGGAAAAAATGACACGGATGGTTCAAGCCTTGACAATAAGACTATGAGTCTAATCAAAATCGATATATCTTGGGTACATGTTTAAACCCTTTGGCCACTAGTTTAGCCTTATGCTGATTGATGGACCCATCCAAGTTCTTCTTTACTAAAAATATCCACTTATTTCCCATTAAATTCTGATTAGGGGAAGAAGGGACAAGAGACCAAGTACCATTACTAATGAGAGCCTGACATTCCTAATTCATGGCTTCCCTCCATTTAGGGTGATTGAGAGCTTCAACCACTGAATTAGGGATATCAGTCTCCTTTGGTGTAGTAGAAGATAAAAACACTTTATGCATACTTATGCCATCTTTAGCTCTAGTAATCATATGATGAATGTTTTGTGGTGCATGAATAGGAACTTCTGAAAGACTCTGATGTAGGAGGATTATTTGAGATACCAAGACTACCCTGATCAGATGCAGTAGAGTTAGTCTGAATCATTTCATATGATGTTACAGGTAGAGGAAAACCAATTGTGTAGATAGGTGGTGACTTTGTACATGAACCATGGTCAGATAAAAACTGTGCACTGTAGGGAAAATCATGCTCATGAAAAATAACATTTCTAGTGATGTATACTCTCCCAGTAGGACTCAGACATTTATATCCTTTATGATGACTGATATAGCCTAGAAAGATGCATTGCTCTGATCTAGATTGATACTTATGCTGATTATATGGTCGAAGATATGGAAAACAACTACAACCAAAGACTCGGAGAATGCTATAATCTGGTGGCACATGATATAATTCTTCATAAGGAGACAAACCATTTAAGGTTGTGGTAGGAAGTCTGTTTATGAGAAACACAGCCATTTCACAAGCATACCACTAGTACTTCAAAGGTAACTTGCTATGTGCTAAAAATATAAGACTTGTTTCAACTATGTGTCTATGCTTTCGTTCCGCGCGACCATTCTGTTTATGTGTGTGAGGATATGGATGTTGGAAACAATACCACAAGAATCAGGAATAGATTTGAAGACTTTATCCTCACCATCCCAGTCTAACCGAACTCTTTTGATTTTAGTATTGAACTGGTTTTCCACTAATGTTTTAAAACGAAGAAAGGCATTCAATGCATCTGACTTCAACTTTAAAGGATATATCCATTTAAACTAGTACAGTCATCGAGAAAATAAATGTAATAGTTGTACCCACTGGGAGAAGTAAGAGGAGCAGGACCCCATAGGTCAGCGTGTATCAAATCCAAAGCATGAGCAAACGTCTTTACAGAAGAATGAAATGACAATGCATGAATTTTACCTAAAGAACAAAAACTAAACATATCAACAATAAATTTGTACTGTATGTGCGATTTATTGTTCATAACCCGTTGAAGAGTCTTGTGTACTGGGTGACCAAGTCTAAAATGCCACAGTATGGACGATGCTTTATTTGCAAAGAAAGAAGCATGAGAAGGAGAGTGATGTGCAGGTGGACCAGAGATACAATACAGAACATTGTGCAGAGTCCTATGAAGGAGAACTTCATTGGTTTTGAGGTCCTTCACGAAGTAGACATGAGGGTGAAATTTTATCAGTACATTATTATCTTTGGTTAACCGAGACACACTCAGAAGATTCTTCTTGATGTCTGGCACACAACATGTTGTGAAATGATAATCTAGAGCTAGAAAAAGGAATACAAGTGGACCTAGTACTTATGATAGGTAACATTTGACCATTACCAACCATTAAAGAATATGTACCTGAGCATGCCAAATTATGCAGCACCTGAGAAGAATCCCCAGTGACATGAGAAGTAGCACCATTATCCATAAACCACAAACCATATGTGCCAGAGTCTGAAACAATATAGAAAGAAGATGAATTCGGAGGAGCTGAGACATTAAACTTCATCTGTTGTGAAGTCTGACCAGCTTAAGAGCCCATACATTTCATATCTGCTCGGTAGTAACATATTTCCGCAGAGTGTCCAAACTTGCCACAAATTTGATAAGTTGGTTTGTTGTTGCTAGTAAATAATTTGAAACTACCTCTACATCTGAATTTGCCACCTCCACGGCCACTAGAATTGTTTCCGCCACGAGAGCCATTGTTAGAGGAGTTTTATAATTGTTGCTGAGAATGATTACCAGAGTGATTCGATTTAGAGTTTTGATCCTTTCACCTCAGCTGCATTAACAAAATGAGGATCTTGCAACGCCAAAGAGTTTAAACCTTATGCAAGATTGTATTGCTCCAAAGTAGTTTTAAACCCTATCAGAGATGAATGTAATTCTTGCCATTGTAAATCCACTCTGCCTTGCAAGAATGTTGCGATAGGCAAATAATTACGATCAAGACCAATTAGAACACTTGACACCAAATCCTGAATGCTAACATGAGAACACGCAATGGCTAAATTGTTTGAGATTCTCTTCATCTTAGCTAGAAACTCATTCATTCTCATATTTCCTTTGCGAGTTGTATGCAATGCCTTATTGAGAGTTTGAATATGAATCTTTTTACTTGATTCACATACTTCTTGGGCTAACCATAATGCATTAGCCGTCTCCTTTGGTTCAATTCCAATGATCTGTGTTGCTATTTTAGGCACCATAGCATTCGTCAGCCATCCTAACAAGAATCTGTCACGACTAAACCAGATCTTGTACTCCGAATTAGTTACCCCATCTTATAAGATCTTTTTTGGTAAAGGTAGGGTACCAAATAGGTAACCATCAAGATCAAACCCTTGAATAGCTGGTACTACTATAGACTTCAATAATGGAAAACTCGTTTCATCCAAATTAATAGTCACAAACTGATTCAAACAACAACAACAACATAGCCTCAGTCCCAAATTAACTAGGGTTGGCTACATGGATCAAACTTTTCCATTGTGCTCGATTAAGTGCAATTGATGGTGAGCTTTGCAAACCATTCAAGTCTCTCTTAATTAATGCATCCCATGTTAACTTTGGTCTGGCCCTACCTCGTCGAATTTCTACAGTTTTTATTGAGTCAAGTTTTCTAGTTAGGGCATTTGTAGGCCGTCTTTGCAGGTGACCAAACCATCGCAACCGCCCTTCCCTAATCTTTGTATCAATTGGTGCTACTCCTACTTGTCTTTGAATTTCTATATTTCTTATTCTATCTTTACGAGTTTTACCACACATCCACCTAAGCATCCTCATTTCTGCTACATTCACTTTATGTAATTGTTATTGCTTTACCGCCCAACATTCACTTCCATAGAGCATAGCTGGCCTAATTGCGGTCCTATAAAATTTTTCTTTTAACTTAGTAGGAACATGTCGATCACAAATCACCCCGTTGCACTCCGCCATTTCTTCCATCCAGCTTGAATTCTACGTGTGACATCATTTTCAATGTTACCATCATTTTGTATGATTGATCCTAGGTATCTAAAGTGGTTTACCCTAGGAACTTCTACTTCCCCTAATTTTACCACTCCGTCATCTCGATGTCTAGTGTTTTCAAACTCACAGTGCATGTATTCAATTTTCGTCCTACTCAACTTAAAGCCTTTAGATTCTAATGTATTTCTCCAGAGTTATAATTTCCTATTCACTCCATCTTTAGTTTCATCCACTAAGACAATATCATCTGCAAATAGCATATACCATGGTATATCCTCTTGAATATGTCTAATTAATTCATCCATAACTAAAGTAAATAGATATGGGCTTAAAGCCGATCCTTGATGTAGTCCTATCGTAATGGGAAATTCTTTTGTAGCTCATCCAAATGTCTTTATACTCGTTACTACTCCATCATACATATCTTTAATAGTGTCTATGTATCTAGCGTGCACTCTTTTTCTTTCTAGAACCCACCAAAGAACATCTCTAGGGACCCTATCATATGCTTTTTCTAAATCTATGAATACCATATGAAGATCTTTTTTCTTTTCTCTATATTTTTCTAACAATCGTCTTACAAGGAAAATCGCCTCCATAGTTGACCTCCCAGGCATGAAACCAAATTGGTTCTCTGATATTGTTGTTTCTCTCTTTAGCCTATTGTCAATTATCCTCTCTCACAGTTTTATAGTGTGACTCATGAGTTTAATTCCCCGGTAGTTTGAGCAACTTTGAATGTCTCCTTTGTTTTTGAAGATCGGCATAAGCGTGCTTCTTCTCCAATCCATTGGCATCCGTTTTGATTTTAAAAATTTATTGAAAAGTTTTGTCAACCAAGTCAATCCGATTTCTCCTAAGCATTTCCAAACCTCTATGGGTATTTCATCTGGGCCACATGCTTTCCTATTTTCATTCTTTTCAATGCCTCTTTAACTTCTACAATTCTAATATTGCGTGTATATTTTACATTTCTTTCTTGGTGTGGGTTTTCATCTATTATAGTATCAACTTGGCCATCATTAAATAAACTATCGAAGTAACTTCTCCATCTCTCCTTAATATCCTCCTCTCGCGTTAAAACATTTTGATTTTCGTCCTTAATACATCTTACATGACTCAGGTCTTGTTTCTTTTTATCTCTTAATTTGGCTAGCCTATATATATATTTTTCGCCATCTCTATTACCTAACCTTGTATATAAATCTTCCATGAAATTTGTTTTAGCTTGACTAACTACTTTTTTAGCTTATTTTCTAGCTTCTCTATATTGATTGTACGCATCTTCATCTTGACACTTAGGTATTTTCCTATACTTATCTCTTTTAGTCTTAATTGCTCGTTGGACATCCTCGTTCCACCACCATGTTTCATTCTTTGGAGGTCCCAAGCCCTTAGATATACCTAGTATGTTTGATCCCACCCTCTTTATGCAACTACTCATTTCTAGCCACATTGTATTAGCATCTAAGTCAAGATTCCAAACATTTTCCTTTAGTAGTTTTTCTCTAAACTCTACTTGTTTACTATGTTTTAGGTTCCACCACTTTATTCTAGGGTCGCTAACTCTTTTATTCATATTTTTCTGTTGTGTTAGCTTAATATCAAGTACTACTAACTTATGTTGGGTAGTAAGTGCTTCACCAGGTATTACTTTGCAGTTTCTACATAGTTTTCTATCTATTTTTCTTGTTAAAAGAAAATCTATTTGACTCTTGTTATGACCACTACTAAAAGTAATTATATGCGACTCCTCTTCCTAAAACTAGTATTTGCTAAGACAAGATCATATCTTGAAGCAAATTCTAAAATTGATTCTCCTTCTTCATTTCTATTACCGTAACCAAAACCTCCATGAACTCTCTCAAACCCATCATTACTTACCCCGACATGCCCATTTAAATCTCCTCCAATAAAAACATTTTCATCTAATGGTATACTCTGCATAAATCCATCCATATCATCCCAAAACTTGCGTTTGATGCTCTCGCTTAATCCTATTTGTGGTGCAAATGTGCTAAGTATGTTAATTTTTTCGTCTCCAATAATTAATTTAACTAGAATCAATCTATCCCCCATTCTAATAACCTCTACGACCTTATCCTTATAATCATTATCCACCACAATTCCTATTCCATTGCATTTTCTATCTATACCAGTGTACCACAATTTAAACCCCGTGCTTCCTATTTCTCTACTATTTTCTCCTACCCATTTTGTCTCTTGGAGGCAAGCAATATTGACTCTCCTTCTAATCATGGTATCTACTAGTTCTATTGACTTCCCCGTAAGTGTTCCTATGTTCCATGTTCCTACACGAATTTTTTCTCCCCTTTGTATTTGTTTTTCTTTTCTATTTCTATTTTGTCTAAAAGATCTAGTGTTCGTATCTATGATTTTGTTTTTGTTTTGAACTAGCTTCTTTACCCACACCCGTCCTTTGTGTGGGAACCCTTGCTCATTTTTCTTCACATCCGGGAGATGATGTGAAAGGACTAGCTTCTTTACCTACACACGTCCTATGTGTGGGAACCCTTAAGGTTGATGATGATGGAGATCATTGCTCAAGAACACCAGATCCTAGTGTCATTACTCTAGATCTTCAGATCTACCAGATCTACTATTGAAGACCCCTTTATTCAATTAGCAAACTTTAGATATGTGGATTCTACCACCAGATCTGTGTGTTTCCTACTTCGATTCACCTTCTAGTCGATTAGATCTACAAGTTCTTGATTGTCGTTGCAAATCTTTTCAGATTTGTAACTTCCTTCATATATTATAGGTGTTCAACCCAGATCTATGCAATCAGACCTCAGATCGAACCTCACTAGCATTTGTTGTTGATGCTCAGATATCATGTGAAAGCTCAAGAGGAGCTTCATACTGAGACCCTAAAAACCTTAGGAGAGGAGAACACAAACTCTCTGTTCTCAACAAAATCGTTGAGTGAACAGTAGTCTTGCATTTCATTTATATTCATCTCGTATACAATATGGGCCGTTGATCATAATATAGACCAGCCGTCCGATGTTGTACACACGTTACATACTCGTACAACATATAACAAAACATCAGCACATATACACCTCAAGATCAACGTATTACAACACACCCACTAATGATTTATTCTAACATCAAGGAAGAGACGCACCACGCCTCGACACGATGCACCTTCCCATCTACGGAAAATGAAAGGAAATTGTACGAGACGATTCGCAGCCTCAAAAGGAGACGGATGATATAGTGGGCCCATGGTACTTTGGACCTCAGAAACACGTGGGTAGTACATCGGTTATAATAGCAATGGAGGATGATCTGGCGGAGCCATGGTATTTTGGGCCTCAGGGGCAAGTGGGTAAATCTCAAACAAGAGAAATAGAATCATGGGTGGGACCTTGGTATTTTGGGCAAGAATTCAGGCCTGAGTTGGTTGATGAGAAAGAAAAATAAAGGCCCAATGGCTTAAAGAAACCATTCTTGTACGATATCTTGGGCTAAGTACTCAAAGCCCAGAAAAATAAAGGCCCAATGGCTTAAAGAAACCATTCTTGTACGATATCTTGGGCCAAGTACTCAAAGCCCAAACAAAAGAAGAAGTGATGAGAAAAGTCATGAGAAGGCGTCGTGTTTTGTGAGTGGGAGCTATTCAACCAAGGGAAAGGACGCCAAGTGAACGACCAAGGCGTTCTAATCTGATTGACACTGAAGATACCACGGCATAAGGGTAGGAATTAATAATCCCAATAGTTGATTCCTTATCGAATGACGATTACTCCATCTAAGATGTCGTTCCCGAAACACTGAAAGAGCAGGAGGAAGAACCTGTTAGGTTTAGAGACACCGCAATAACACACTTTATTAATCTATAATAAACTTGTTAATTACAATGCGGGGGTTAACTCTAATTTATAGACTCACATAAGCATACTCCTAATCCAACAAAGAGACCCTAAATAGACTCATACTCTAACTCCACATCCTATTCAAACTCAAACACTAATATAATTTAGATTACAACTCCAACATCCCCCCATAATCTAAATTACCTATCTGAATTAAAAAAAAAAACAAAACATCATCTCCCCATAATTCAGATTGTCATGATCTTCCACTTGATCTTCTCTCAAAATGCAGATCTCGACCTCCATCGACGACATCCTTTATCATTCGCCCGCCATCTATCTCGCACAGCTTTCTCAATGCTGAACAATGCACAATGCACTCGATTGCCTTCGTCATCAACGACGTTATCATGGGTGATCTTACAATCTTGAAGTCGAGCTGGTTGTTCCACACTTTTTTGTGGTCTGCAACTGGTACGTTGGGGTCTAGCACCAATACCAACTGAAGTGGAAGCTTTATCGTCACTTCTAATCGTAGATGGTTGAGCAATACTCTTTCCTTTTATGTCCCAAATCCACGCACTGTTCTCATCAAACATGACATTTTTGCTAATAATGACTGCATTGGTAACTAGATTGTACAACTTGTACGTTCTAATCCTTCCTAAAACATAGCCAATAAATATGACCTTCACGCCTTTATCATCTAACTTCTTCCTGTTAGCATCAAGAACATGTACATATGTAGTGGATCCAAACACCTTCAAGTGTTTGACACTTGGCTTATAACTACTCCAAGCCTCTTCTGGGGTTATGTGGGACACTCCTTTTGTGGGATACCTATTTAGTAAATAAACTGAACATGCAACTGCTTCGGTCCAAAAAGAATTAGGTAGACCTTTGGCCTTCAACATACTATGAGCCATGTCTATAATCGTCTTATTCTTTCTATCTACAACACCATTTTGTTACAGTGTCTGTGGTGGCATGATCGCATGCTTAATCCCATGATGATCACAAAACTCTAAAAATGTCGAAGACGTATACTCACCACCACCATTTGTCCTCAAAGTCTTGATGTATCGTCCACTCTGTTTCTCCACAATTGCCTTGAACTTCTGAAAGCAACTAAAGGCATCAGACTTATTCTTTAAAGTATACACCCAAATCATCATGCTGCAGTCATCAATAAAAGTCATAAGATATGTGCTTCCTCGTACCGAAACAGTCTGCAGATGACCATAAACATCCGAGTGAACTAATTGTAATAGAGATTTGGCACACCTTGAAGTGTTGGAAGCAAACGTTCGTCTATGTTGCTCCCCCAAAATACACCCTTTACAAAATTGCTCTGAATGTTGAATCACAGGCAATCCTTTCGCTAAATTCTTATGAGTCAGCAACTTTGGACTTTTAAATTTCAAATGACCATATCTTAGATGTCATAGCCATGACTCATAAGAAACAATGGATTTAAAGCATGAATGAGATCCCATCTTAATCTTAATATGGAATAACCTATTTTTCAAAGGAGACTTAAGAATGATCATACCTTTACAGTCAAATACAGTGAGATAGCTATCTTTGAAATTCACTTTGTACCCCTTCTCTAGCAATTGCCCTAAACTTAGCAAATTGCATGTCAATGTCGGTACATATTACACATCTGAAATGTATTGCTGATCTCCATTCTTCAACTGGATCAAAATTCTTCATTTTCCCTTAACTGGAAGTTTCCTATCATCAGCAAACTTGACCTCTGTTAACACTAACTCTTCCAACTCATAAAAAAAACTCTCTATTGCCACACATGTAGTTAAAGCATGCACTGTCGAGATACCACATGTTACTCTGAGCATTCTCCTCGGCTGATGAAACAATCATTAGTGTCTAATTACACTCCTCATCTTGCTTTGTCTGTTTCTCAAACTTCGACTCTGACTCTGATGATTGCTTTATCCTGCATTGTCTAGCTATATGCCCAAATTTGCGACAGTTGTAAGACTGAATCCGATTTCTCTGTTGATTGCGACCTTCGTCTCATCCATGACCTTTATTTCTATCCCACCACTGCTGATTATTATTCAGACCTCTGCCATCGTTGTTGACTTTATCACGACCTTTAAACCCATAATTCTTCTTTAGCTTTGGGACAACAGTAGTCTCCAATGCTTGCTTGGTAGGCTTGACTTTTTCACTTTTTCATTAATTCGTTGCTCATGTGCTTATAATGAACCAATGATTTCTTCAACTGACTTAGGCTCATAATTTGTCCCGGACTCCATAATAGAAGCTACTATGTGGTCGAACTTCGTGGTCAAGGTGCCAAAATCTTCTCATTCACATTAAGATCGGCAACATCTTCGCTATTCATCTTTAACTGATTGACGATTTTCTGAACATGATTGGTGTACTTCTCTATATCTTCAGAGTTGTCCATCTCGATCAACTCGAATTGCGCCTCAAAGTTTGCAACCGAATTTTCTTGGGTTTCTGGACACCATTATAGGACGTCTCTAAAGTGTCCCACACTTCCCTTAATGTCTTCTCCAGTTGCACTTTCTCAAATGCCACATCATCAAGCGTTTGCAAAATAAAATAAAGTGTCTTCTAATCTTTCTTGTGAAGCTCCTTTTGTGTCGAGGTAGAGGTGACCCCTAGGTATTCGAATCCATTTTCAACTATTGCGAGCAAGTCTTGAAAACTAAACAAGACTTTCATATGAGTGCTTTATCTATCAAACTTCTTCCCATCGAATATTGGAATAGTAGGTTGAACTTGGTCGTTCCCTGATGTCGCCATAATTCACACCAAATAAGAAAATCAAAAATCTCAATTTTGATTTTAACTCTCTACCGCACACACTTTGAACAAATTGTTCAAATTTCGATTTCTCTGTAGGCCCTTCTACTTTGACGAATCAACCTGCAATTCGACTTCTTTATTTTGCGATTTTACCGCAACTCATCGTTATCTCTAACGACCCAAACGCAACCGTCTACACCCCTCTTCTGTTTGATCTTCGGCGCAAATCGAACAGGGCCACTTCGTTTCTTATCCTCTATGAAGAAACCCGAATCTGTTATTCTTCAAGAACAAGATCTCAGATCCGAAAATCATAGGATCGATTTTGCTCTGATACCATGTTAGGTTTAGAGACACCGCAATGACACTTTATTAATCTCTAATAAACTAGTTAATTACAATGCGGGGGGGTTAACTCTAATTTATAGACTCACATAAGCATACTCCTAATCCGACAAGAAGAACCTAAATAGACTCACACTCTAACTCGAAGTCCTAATCAAACTCAAACACTAATCTAATTTAGATTACAACTCCAAAATCCCCCATAATCTAAATTACCTATCTGAATTAAAAAACAAAACATTAGAACCAATGGATTTGGCAGCTCTTGATGTCGCTGTGATGGCGATATGGGAGCAAGAGAACGCAAATAATAACCAGAGGTCAGTCGATTTAAATGATCTTGATGACTCACATTTGCGTAATCTCTTTGAACCAGGAACGGAAGCGCCAGGCACCACAATCAAAGATCCCCAAAATCGCAGTGAAGAGACAGAGGTGGGGGAGCATTAAATCAGATTGGGGGACACACTACAAGCGAGTGGTATATCAATCAGTGTCATAGACCGCAAACTTAGTGGGATTGCATGAGACGTCACCTACGTCCTGCCGGATCGTAGAAATTTTTAAATGAAGATTCTTTGATGGAATGTAAAGGGGCTATGCACCGAAACGAAACAAAGGGCAGTAAAAAAAGTAATACTAAAGTTAAAACCAGAGATACTGGTAATCTAGGAAACAAAACAAGTGGAACTCAATTGATTGTTGGTGGCAAGTATTTGGGGGTGTAGATAGAAACAATGGGTGATATTATCGTCAGTGGGTCGTAGAGGGGGTAGCTATAATATAGGACATAGGACGAATTAAGTTTTTGGATAGTATGAAAGAGGACTTCTCCATATCAATTCTTATTGAGGAAGAAAGTGGAACGCAATGGTGGCTTTTTAGGGGTTGATGGTCCTGCTACTTTAACAAATAAAGAAGATTTTTTGGCAAAACTGGGGCATTATACGGGATATGTCAGCTAAAATGGCATGTTGTTGGGTATTTCAATGTAGCGAGATTTGTTGAGGAAAATATGAATGGCCCTACGGTCACAAGAAGCAAGCGTGCGTTTGATCTACTGGTTCGAGAACTAGAATCGGTAGATATACCTATCTTAAATGGGAAATACACATGGTCTAACTATAGGGAATCTCCAATATTTGCATGTTTATACCGTTTTATGTTCCTCAAAGAATAGGGGGAATGCTTTGAAAATATAAGACAAAGTCTGGGTACGAGAATTACTTTGGATCACACTCCAATTATATTGGAAACAGGGCCAATTAAAAGGGTACCCACTCCTTTTAGATTTGAAAACATGTGGCTTCGACACCACGAATTCAAAGAAAAATCTCAAGAATGGTGGTAAGAAAATAGAAGCTATGGTGGGGCAGGATATGGTTTCATATGCAAATTACAAAAGGTTAAAGGAAAGATTAAAGAATGGAACAAAGAAGTCTTTGGATCAATTGAACATAAAAAGCATGAGTTGAATAACATTATCGAGCAACTGGATCAAGAAGAGGCTAATGGAACATGGGGGACTGATCAAATACACAAAAGAAATGAAAGCAAACAAAATCTCGAAGAATTAATCCTACAAGAGAACCGAAGGTTGAGACAAAAGGCTAAATCAAAATGGCCCGGGGAGGGGGACACCAATAAAGGATAATACCACTGGATCATTAGCTCAAGAAAATGCAAGAACCATATATCAAGAATCCAACTAGAGGACAAATCTTTCACTGAAGATACGACCACCATCAACCAACACATAATAAATTTCTATTCTTCTTTGTATTCAGAGGAACCAAATGAGAACTGAAAAATTGATGGGATAGAGCGAAGCAGAATTACGGAAATAGTTGCAACATTTCTTGAACGACCATTCTCTGAGGAGGAAGTGTGGGGGGCACTGAAAGAGTGTGGATCCGATAAAGCCCCGGGGGTCGATGGGTACACGGTGGAAGCAATTAAAGTACGCTGGGGAGTGGTTAAATATGATATTTTGGCAGCACTAAATGAGTTCCATCGAGCAGGAGTGGTGAGTGCAAAGGTAAACGAAACCTATATGTGTTTGATCCTAAAAAATCACTAAGCCTGTAAGATAGCCGACTTCCGACCAATTAGTTTGATCACTAGCCTATACAAAATCATATCAAGGAACTTGGCATTACGAATTTGAGGGATGCTTGATGAAACTATTGCTAAGGAACAATGCGCATTCGTGTCGGGTAGACAAATGTTAGATTTGGCTCTCATTGCGAATGAAATGGTTGAGGAAACAAGACGCAAAAGAAAAAAAAAACTTTAATATTGAAGCTCAACTTTGCGAAAGCATATGATCGACCCAACTGGAGATTCCTAAACTTTGTATTACAAAAGAAAGGGTTCGGCGAGAGGTAGAGGAAATGGGTAGCGGGTTGTGTGAGATCGGTAACATACACAATTCTCATTAATGGCAAACCATGCTGCAAAATACATCCTTAACAAGGAATGAGATAAGGCGATCCACTATCTCCTTCACTATTTATATTAATCGTTGATATCAAGGGGAGAATGTTTGACGCAGCCAAGGATAGGAGGGCTATTAAAGGGATCGAGGTCGGAAGGGACAAAGTGAACATTACCCATTTATAATTTGTCGACGAATTTCTAATATTCGCAAATGGTGATGATCAGTCAATCTTCAAAATGATGGAGTTGGTGACTATTTTTGTCTCATATATGGACTAAAGCTTAATTATGGAAAAAGCCAATTAATGGGAATATTTATGGAGGAAGGATGCATCACCGAAATAGCAACACAGCTCGGCTGTATGGAAAGGGAATGGCCTATGAAGTATTTGGGCCTACTACTTGGAGGAACTCCCATGTCCAAAGTATTTTGGGAGCCAGTGGTGAAAAAAATGGAAAGCGAATTGATGGGTATAAAGGCGGATGGCTCTCAAAGGGAGGAAAACTCACGATGCTACAATCGATCCTGATGGCATTTCCTACGTTCTATTTGTCACTGTTAGCAGAGAGGATTGAAGGGACGATGAAGAATTTCTTGTGGAGAAATATGAGAAACACTACATCTGAACCACTTGTGGCATAGAGAATTGTGACTAAAACAAAACAAATGGGAGGACTAGGGATTGAGGACTTTCAAACCACAAATAGAGCAATGGCTATGAAATGGTTATAGCGATTAATGAAGGAGCAATCATCATTATGGGCTCGAGTCATTACAAGCAAGTATGGATTGAGTACAAATAAATGGGATTCGAGAATGCCAACAAATGCGAACTCACAAAGCCCCTAGCGTTTTATTATGTCATGTGTCCCTGAATTTCTTCAAAGAATGAAATATACATTGGGAGATGGCAAAAATATTAAGATTTTGGGAAGACCCCTAGATTAACGACGTGCCATTGAAGAACTGATTCCCAAGTGTATACACTTTGGCAACATTTCCAAAGGTAGTGATCAACAAAGTTATTCAATACCAGGATGAAGAGCATGATGTACCTAACATTGGTCTTCAATTCAGAAGAAGAAGGAATGGGATAGTGGAAACAAAGGTTACACAGTTAATGGGAGTCATCCAACAGATTGTACTCCAACATAATGTAAGAGATGAACGCGGATGGTGTATGGAGACTGATGGAAACTACTCGGTTCGATCCAAAAAATAGTTACTACGAGGTGACACAGCGGGAAATACCATAAAGGCTTTTAATTCACCATGGAGATGTTGCATCCCTCCTAAGTTCAAGTTCTTTTGCTGGAATGTGTGGTAGAGGAAAGTGTGCACTGCATATTTGTTGCAGAGACGCTGACCAACGTTGACGATGATGCCTTCCAGGTGCGATTTATGCCATTATGAATCAGAATCAATTGATCATGTATTTATTTATTGCCCTTCTGTGTTACATGTATGGTACTACCTTTCGAACGAGATGGAGATCACATGGACACCCCCACAACATGTCGAGCAATGTTTTGATGTACAACCTTCTTCTAAATCATGGCAAAAGGAGTCAAGTATTATGGTGAGCTGCAATCCAATCATTAATATGGGGCATATGGAATGAACAAAACAACCGGGTGTTTGAAGTCAAGAGCAAGGCAATACAGGAGATATGAGAAGTGACGAAAAGGAGGGTAGGCGAATGGATTAAAGCTTCAAAGTATTCACGTAAATAGGGATGGACCACAATGGGTTGTCAATGGAGTAGCTTGGTACGACAAGGAGTTGGATAGTTCTGTTACCTGGTGAGGATTTTGTTACGTAGGGTGGAGGGTTGACGGAATGTAATTTTTCTTACCACTTTTGTAAATCCCAGTTACAAGACCACGGGTTCAACCTAGTTGATTTAGTGAGAATGTGACACCAAGAAGGGGTGACGTTTCCTCAATGACTCATCCTTGAAGTTGGGGAAGTTTTGTTTTCATAGACAGAACAACGTGTTTTTTCCCTACTACACTAGTATTGGTTTTTTTCGACTTTGTTTATGGGAAACACATTGTTTCTCGCCTTTTTGTAATTATGTATAGAATAGGCTATAACAAATAAAGTCTTGTTCCTATAAAAATAAAATAAAAATTAAAGCCAGTCTTAAGGAGAAAAAATTAAGAACATACCATATATATAGTTTCCTGGTCTCTTTTATAATATTTATTGTGTTTGTATGAAAAAAAAGATTAGATTACTGAGGATAATTTAGTCGGTGGTGTGTATTTAAAATAACAAAAAACTTAATTGAGTTTTATTTTTTATTTTTCTAAGAAGACAATTTCTCTACCCATAACTCTTCAAAATATATAACAAAAATAAAATTTTAAAATAAAAAGTGCAATCCACATTCACCATTGGATAACACTTTCGAACTTCAATATCTATTCAAGTCACATGTTCTCCACGCTACTAAAGTGACATCAAACCACGCTTACAATCCTATTTACCATTGGAGATGTCGTTAGTGCGTGACTAAAGCGTGAAAGCGTGTCAAATTATCAGTTTGAAGTAATAGGTGTGAATATACAATTAAACCCACGAGGACAAGACAAACTTATCAAAATGGTGGGCAAAACTGTCTGAACAACACTATACAATGAACAATACCTTTCTTCTCCTTTTTATTATAGTAGGGATAGGGATTAAATAACATGTATACTTTTATTACATACGTTTGTTGCGCGATGGTCGGGATGTTTTCAACATATGTGTGCACGCAGCCAACTCAATATATGTACAAAAGATCTCCACCATTTGTATAGTAAATGTATGTATCACAAGACTTCCCTTTTGATCAAGTTATTGTAAATTAATGATTTATGATTAGCATCGTTTTACATGTGTATATATATTATTTCTTGTTTTTTCAGGAAATGATTCATATTCTTTCTTTCTCACTGCATATATTTCCTTGCCGGTTGATGTTGGTTATATATATATTAAGTGGTCAGTAGTCGAACTCATGACCTCACCAAACATTGCCTTTTAATAAGTGATGCATATACTATCTCACCAAAGATGTTTTGACAAATGTTGGTTAATTAAATACAATAGATCTATTTATTATTTGGAATACTAAACCCTTTTTAATTAACTCTTTCAATAAAAACATTATCACTAAAACTTAATGGGAAAAATGTTAAATTAAAGTTATTTAGAAGTTCTTTAAAAAAAATATTATGAAGAAGTACATTGTAAGTGCAAAGTAAATGTATAAATATTTAGAAGGTATGACTTCACGTGCAGCCCTCAACTAATCTGGGATATATATATGTGCTTTTACCATAGAATTCAATTACATAACATTTATTGCGCATTTAATGTGTTTTGCATTAAATGCACTACACCAATCACCATTAGATTAAAATTACTTAATAATCAAATGATGAGATATGTAGTTCCCATGATACGAGTATATATTTGAGCTCAATTGTAGAAGCACCCTATATATATATTTTAACATGAAGCTCAAATATATACCCATGCTATGGAACCCTCTCAAAATGTGTTGTGCATTAAATAATTTATGTATTTATGACGTCTCGATTAATGTACTGAATTAGAATTCAATAGTCGTAAATAGTGTACCCATGACATGGGTATATATATATATATATATATATATATATATGAGACTTAATTTATTGGTTGTGTGGTGTACTAATTAATTAATTTGTGTGTAATGTACAGCTGTCATCCATCCATTTGCGGAGCTTGTCATGTATATGTTATTATTCGCAATTCCAATACTTGCCACAATATCAACTGGAACAAAGTCCATTGTAGCTCTATTTGGTTATATGACATACATTGATTTTATGAACAATTTGGGACATTGCAACTTCGAATTCGTTCCTACATGGCTTTTCGAGCTCTTTCCCTTGCTCAAGTACTTTATGTACACTCCATCGTAAGTACGAAGTACACTCATAGAAAATTATATAAGTACACATGCAACATCTACAGTATTTTTAATTTTTTTTAAAATTTTTTTTTTAGAACAACTTCTATAGTTTAAATACTGGTTTTCAAAATTCTGCAATTAGTATCAAAATATGCGCGCACATCTCAAAATGTTGCGTAGTTTATTAAATGGAAAATACTGAAATGATAACATATATGTCACAATGAAAGACACATAAACCCACAAGAGTTCATGTGGCCTCGACCCACGTGTTGTGCCTCATGGACAACTCACAGGCATGATGTGACTTTCGATATGACATACCCATTGTCATTCTAACTAGCACTTCTCTTATAATTAAATAGATAGTTAAGAATAAATTGTTTGATGATTTGAGATTTATGTGAACAGGTTTCATTCTCTTCATCACACAAAATTTCGAACAAACTACTCGCTCTTCATGCCAATTTATGATTACATCTATGGCACAGCGGACAAGTCTTCAGACTCACTATATGAGACTTCATTGAAACGACAAGAAGAGTCACCAAACCTAGTTCACCTCACTCATTTCACAACTATAGATTCTATCTGCCATTCTCGACTAGGATTCGCGTCTTGGGCAGCTTCTCCTTATTCCTCTTCAAGATGGTATCTTAAATTACTAACATGGTGGTCTTCTACAATGCTAAGGTGGATGCTTAACCACCCTATTGTGGTGGAAAGGCACAAGCTCAACCAACTTAACTTACAAACATGGGCTGTACCAAGATACAAGTTTCATGTGAGTATTAATTCCAACATCTTTGTCCAAGTTTTTATATTTTTATATTTTTTAATTTGAGAGTAATAATAGATATTAGAGAAAGATGAGATTGCTCATGTGGACGTGCCTGCAGTATGGTTTGCCATGGGAAAAAGAAGAAATCAACGCCTTGATTGAAGAAGCAATACTAGAGGTTGAAAAGGCAAATGTGAAAGTCATGAGTTTAGGTCTTCTAAACCAGGCAAGTTCTTATAATTTAGTGCTCCTTTTTTTAATCTATTTTCAACAAATACAAAAAGTGAAAAGTTAATTAGTAATATAGTAGGTTTCGAAAAAATTAAAAAAAAAGCCACTATAATTAGCAACATTTGGCACCAATTATAAAAGTTATATATTATCCTTGCCTTTTATTAATCGATACAAGAAGTAAATTAACTTCATGTGATTTAATAATCTAAGTGCTGCACATACCATTATAATGAACATGTATTTTTCTAATACAGGACCAAGAGCTGAACAAACATGGTGCACTTTTCATTCAAAAGCACCCAAACATGAAGCTTAGGGTTGTTGATGGCAGTGGTTTAGCTGTTGCAACAGTGCTTCATAGCATTCCAAAAGGAACAAAGCAAGTGTTTCTACATGGAAATATTATTTCTTCTAAAGTAATATTTGCCATTGTTAAAGCTTTAATTCTAGATGGTGTTCAGGTAAAGATAACTATATACTTGCATGCAAAGATCAATTTGATATACATGTAACTTAACGACCAAAAATTAATTGCTACAGGTTGTGACACCATGCAAAGATCAAGTTGACATACTTACACTGAGATTTGCACCTGAATCACAAAATAATGTGATCCTTTCAACTAGTTATGCTCATAAGGTAATTAAATTTTGTATTCTGGTTAACTTGTGTTTTTTATTATTTGTTCTGCCAACCGAAGTGGAAGCTCCACTCATGTGGCAGGTACGTACTCGCCAGCAATTAAGGGCTCAACACTTTCCTTATGCAAGTTGGGGCGGTCTTATTATAGATAGTTTCTCATCAAACAAAAAAAAGTACGCTTATTTCTTTATTACATGCTTACAAAGGAAATATATTTCATGTGGCATGTAGTTTATAAGATAAATCTAAGCCTTAACCTTCATCAATAATTTTAAATTAATTAAGATGAAGGGTGCTTATGAGAATATGAACACATGGACGTTCAAAACTAATATGAATAATTTTGTAGGTATGGTTGGTGGGAGAAAGTTTGGAAAAAGATGAACAAGCAAGGGCGCCGAAAGGGACACTCTTCATTCCTTTCTCACAATTTCCTATTGCTCAAACGCGTAAAGATTGTGTTTACTACAACACTCCTGCAATGAAAGTTCCTGAGGCTTTGGAGAATATGCACTCCTGCGAGGTTAGTAACTGCAACTATAACCTTGTTAGGCAATGGTAGAGCAACCAAAATGACACCAAACATGTATATTCGTAATACATGTGTATAGGTCTCCATTTGCTAAGAAAATTGGCCCTAAAACCTAAATCAGATCATACTAGCAACTAACATCCATGTACATGTTTGTTCAGAATTGGTTGCCGAGAAGGGTAATGAGCGCATGGCGCGTCGCAGGAATTGTGCACGCACTAGAAGGATGGAATGAACATGAGTGTGGTGAAACACTGATGGAGGTGGAGAAAGTTTGGACTGCAGCCCTTAAGCATGGTTTTAAGCCTCTCTACCATATTCATGCTTGAGACGTCAGATATTAAAACCAAGTATATATATATATATATATATATATATATATATATATATATATATATATATCTACGTACCTAGCTAATATATCATTTCCATGGTTATTTATCAGCACTTAGTTTTACTTACAATTAAATCATGGGTTAATTGCCACCAATATCATATCACAGACTATTTGTTGTAACTAGAAGTAAAGACAACTTAAGCTCTCTGCAGTGAAATAAAAAGCATTCTGAGGCAACAGCAGCTGTAACTGTCAATTAGTTTTGTTAACTGGTTGGCATGGAAAAGTCCTTGTACACTTTAAATCATGGTATTTGAGTCACCAGTTATGTCACTACCTCTAAATAAACTTTTATTTTTTATGTACCTTTAAATAAAATTGATTTCAAAGAAAACTACTAGATATAATGTTCATACTAGAAACTAGGTTCGGCAAAAAAAAAAAAAATAAAAAAAATAAAAAACCAAAAAAATCACCTGTAAAAATTGCTCTAGAAAGGAAGAGAATTCTCCAAAATAACATGGAAAGGGCGAACAGAGCCTCGCAGACCAAGAAATCAACACCCACCGCCTATTTCCTTTGCCAATCTGATAGCATCCCGCGACGTCCACCCATTTACAACATGTACAACCGAAAGAAGCATAAGGGACGTGCCCAGCGAGAGTTTGACTCAGCCCAACTAGAGCCCGCTGCAGTGAAATAAATAGTGCTCGGGCATGACGTGTGCGTCCATCTGGCTCAATGAGTGGGAGTTAGTTGGGGGTATAAGTAGAGTACTGTCTTCTTTACCAAGGCATCGAAATTGTATATGTGAGTCTGGTTAATGGTTATAGAGGAGAGAATCCCTCCTTCTCGGGTGTGTATTCCTCTTCTTGATTATCAATAAAATTTTCCAGGCGACCCCCTCTTTACCTATGTATCTATCACAATCATCACTCAGCATTTATCATAAGTTCATGAATCTAGTGCACCCAATTGTATCAATTCACAACTGCCATCAACACAAATCACGATCAGCTATGGAGATTCTTTGAAGAGATTACACAGTTGAGATATGTTTTGAGATTTTCCCGCAAAGTACATAACCTCCATGTCCCAAGATCTTGCAGATGAACACTCCACTTATGTTGACCAACACATGATCAATATGTCAAACAGAATAGTTGAAACATTCAGAGAAAATGAAGATAGAGACCTTGTGGGTGCAGCAGAAGAGAAAGAGGCTATTTGTTCCTCGAGAGATCTCCGAGCTTCAACTATGCATCAATGAAACCCAATCTACGTAAAATGGGAAAAAGAAAAATGAATCGAGTACGCTCTTCCATTAGAATATTCACTACAAAACATTATGTGTTTAATTAGCAACATTAATTTACTCATTTAACGACATTAATTAGCGTCTCTAAAAATTTTACCGACGCATCATAAAGTGTTGCCACTTGTGTTGGTAAAAGTGATGTCGCCCCATTTTTTACGACACAAAATATATGCGTTGGTAACATTTATTTAAGACACTTTTGTTATAAGCGTCGTTAAACTAGGGACGCTTGTTGTTTATGTGTCTTTAATTTTAGGAGATTTATTTCTTATGTGTCTCTAATTTACACTATTTATATGTGCATCCCTAAATTAAGGACACTTGTAAGTTTAGCGTCCTTAAATTGACAACACTTGTGCACTTAATGTCTCTAAGTTGACAACTCATGTACACTTAGTGTCTCTAAATTGACAACGCATGTACACTTACACTAGAACAAATTCTACTTTTCATAGAGGTTTTGAACCTCTATGAAAGACTTTTCATAGAGGTTTTTGACCTCTATGAAAAGTGTTATCTTTTAAGGTGTTATCTTATCTTCCAAGCTTACATAGGGGTTTCAAACCTCTATCAAATCTTGACTATTTCATAGGGGTTTCAAACCTCTATCAAATCTTGGCTATTTCATAGGGGTTTGAAACCTCTATAATATCTTCAAAAGCTTACATAGAGGTTTCAAACCCCTATCAATTGTAGTGATTTCATAGGGGTTTGAAACCTCTATATTATCGTTGAAGGCTTATATAGGGGTTTCAAACCCCTATCAAATGTCATTTTTTTAAAAAAAAAATTAATGGATGAATGCCCAGAATTAATTTTCATTTCCATTTCCATTTTCAATTGAAAATATACAAATATACAATTCCATGAAAATAAAATCTCTAGAAAAACCAGTCCAAGAAACATACTTTATTTAACAATGTGTTAAGGGGCATGTTGCATAGATATGACCATTGAAAAATGACCAACCCTCTCAAAAGGCCACCGCAGATTGACCCTATCCTTGATGGGGTGGCGGTGGTGATGGTGGTGGTTGTCCTACTTTAGCGCCTCTCTATGGGACTCAACCCTCCTCAAGATTGTACAATCCCGCATGGACGACCTCTCCGAAAGTCCCCAGAGAAGCTCATGCTCTGCTCCCGCACCCCACATATCTAGATCTCCCCACTTTACGCCCCAACGAAGAGCAGCTGTTGCTGGGGCTCTCATTCTCTTCTCTGTTGTTGTTGTTGTTGTTGTTGTTGTTGTTGTTGTTGTTGTTGTTGTTGTTGCTGGCCCAAGCATGACCTTCACACAGGAGAAATGACTGAGGGAGACCTTGGTCTTCTCTGCAAGAGTTCAAGGAGACGGGAACATTAACATTATGTATAGAAAAATACTAGAATGACACACTTTGGCTATGCAATTGTTGAAGTCCTTCGGATATACTTTGAAATGAATGCACATGCATCACATCAAAGCATGATATAAAGAATTAATCATAAGAGACCCTCATAACTCATAAGCAATCAAACAGTTAATAATGATGAACAATGTTCTACCTAAATCAATATAAGAACATAAAGGACGACTCAATTTGAAGAAGATGACAGAACTAGAAACAAAGTAGTCAACAAAGGCAATTGAAATAATAGAGTTGAAGAGAGAAAACCGATAGAAGGTTCCATCAATGATTTAAAGCTAATTTTGGCAAGACATTATTGAGATTTCTAAACAAAAGTTCAAATTATCATATGTAATATAATGTAATTCAATCCAGGAATCGATGACATAAAGAAGTTATAAACAAACACCTAAAAAATTTAGATGATTCACATTATAAATTGCATACTTGTGACAAATTTTACTCACGCGATTACGATAAGCCAAAATAGTCGCGTCGCTTCAAACAAATCGCTCCAAACGATTCTCCTCCGCACAAATGAGCTTCATTCACAATGACCTATTCAACAAACGAATTCCCAAATTCCTCGCATTCGTACCAAAATCACAATCAAACACGCATAATTCAAATACTTGATTACTCTTTGTCCTAAATAAAGCCTCCGCCACACCCCGTTTTATTTTTTGTATCATTTTATCTAAACTTTTATTTTTTGCTCTATACTGCAAAGGGATTAGATGTCAAATTAAGGTCTGGATTTGATAGAGTGATCTTGACATGTTGCAGGAATGAGTCACAATAGCTAAATAAATAACTCGACAAGACACTAGTAAATTATCGAAATAATATTTGTAAGGATTTAAAGAGCCAACCGAGCAAAAGATATAAGTTGAGTTTTTGGATATGTATAATGTGTGTATCTATAAAGGCCTTGATAGAAGAGTTTGCAATTAATTTGCAAGTCACTGCTGAAATTTTATGTGAGCTAGAATATAGAAGTGGCCAACAATAGCTAAATAAATAACCGACAAGACACTAGTAAATGCATATAGAAGGAAAGGAATAGAATAACATATTTCGCATTTCATGCCGTCATAAGAAAAAGAGGTAATTATGCACAATATTTAACTTACCAATCCAAATACCATGTTCGATCATTTCGAGGTCAACTCCAATTTGAGAAAGATCGATTTCATGCCGATTGCTCAAAGATCAAAGTATGAGAGCTTATAAGCTACTTAACTCTAGAAGACGATGATCAATAATAACAAGCAATAGTTGTAGAATTTATTTAATACATTATTTTTTAAGGGTTCAACATGTATGCCTTATCCAAAAAATCTAATTTAAGAACCATAACAGTAGAAAAAAAATATCTTGTTTTCAACTTTAACAGAACAAGACATGACAGACTCCATCTATGAAAAAATTTCATATTCACATGTATGCCTTATCCAAAAAAAAAGTAAGAGAGGAGAAAAACTACATAGAAAAACACTACCTGTGAAGACTAAGGTGAAAATACATGCAAAAAACTAAGGGGTTGGAAGAAGCTTTGATGCTATAAGCCATTCGATTGAATATTAGTCTTTGAGTACCTCAAACATCTCTCGCGTTTTAAGGCGATAGTGAGTTCAATCAAACAAAATAAACTACATAATAAGTTCAAACCATGTCTTCAAGCTTTAGTTTCTTTCACGCTTTTAAGGCAAGTAAAACAAGAAAAAGGAAATCATAGTGTTAATGCTAAATTAAAGTTAGAATGGAAAACTAATTTATAGAGGCCCAAAAAAATCTCAATCATAGATTCATATTCATCTTAGTACCAAAAAAAAAATCCACAAACAGAGCAACATAACTTTCGTCCAAAAAATAAAAAAGAACATAACTAAACCCAAAAAAAGAATAACATAACCACCGACAAGCCCCGTCCTTTGTTTTTTCAAAAAAATCGAAACCAATAAATACCAATGAATACCCATATGGAGAAAGGTTAAAAAAAACATGATTGGAATCGAAACCAATGAAAACCCATATGGAGAAAGGTTAAGAAAATCAAAATGAAGTGTGATTACTTTATTTTAGAGTACCTAACCAATTGCCATGGTCGCATTTTTCTCTCGCTTGTTTCTTTGTCTTTCTTTGGTGCCCCATTGAACTTCAAATCTTCAAGCTCACAGTTGAAGTGGCGGGAGATGGACGGGCTTGATCTCATGATTGTGTAAAGCTGGGAGGTTCGATCCCCGCTTTATGAGCGCAGTTTCTTATAGCAGATTTTAAGTCCACCACATATGTAAACATAAGATTCGTAGAACATTACTCGGTAAGGACAATGTCAAACAAACAAAGATAAAAACTTGTACATTGAGGAAGTCGGAGCAACTAAGAGCAACGTGCGGTTCGTGTTCTCGATAAATTCGTATGTACAACCGCTATTATAACTGTTCTTCCTAACTACTTTCGAACATAAAAATTCTGATCTACTAATTTTAGAACCAAACAATTTTAATTTTTATGCGTGCTTCGTACAAATGCATTCGTTATACAAGTACTATAGAGCATTTCAACATTCGAATTTAAAGGCATTTACTTTCAGAACTTCTAATATGCATGGCAATTTCACTATCACTTCAGATTACCAAGATCGTCGAATGGTCGGCTAGAACATTGGCAGTTTATTGTTCGGTGCTTACTAATAGAAACTTTTCTTTTCATCTTCAAAAGAAGTTAAAATAAATCGACCGAGAAAATCAACCCTATACCTAGACAAATGCAGAATTTTCGTTTCCATTTCAATTACGCAGTTAATAAAGGAAAAGTATAAGACAATACCTTCAAGCTCCACGACAGTTCTTTCTTCAAGCTCGCAAGATCATCATCAATCGATGAGCTCTCAAGTAAAGCAAACTGCAAAGGTATAGAAAGTTTAGAATGATTAGGAGAATTAAATCACTGTAAATTCTAGACGGAAGGACACATGTACCAGGTTGAATATAACATTATCCTCAAAATGTAATTCAAATATACTTTAAATAGACGCTATCAATAGAAATAAAAGAATGAAGGCAGCTTGGTACGGGACACGAAAAACCTACCTTTCCTTCAAGGTCATCAGAGGTCAATTGATTAAGGGCCTCTGCCTGAGACTACATGGCCAGCACTGGGAGAAAGAAACTCAAATGTTTTAGCAAGAGTTACTAGATACTCGTAGTAATACTAATACAGTAAGAAATCTTCAATAATAGAAACTCCTAATACAATAAGACTACTTTAAAGAATAGTTGATACTTGATACTCGTAGTAATAATGAACTTGCAAAATCGATTAGGATTTTGATTTCAAAACCATTTCTAGCTGTTTCCAGATCTTTCCACCAGTCACAGTAATGCAAATAAAACAATCATGCCGTTCAGTTGATATACAGCAAATGACTTTAATATCGGAAAGCCCTACCCTTATCCTCCATCTTCTCAAAAGCAGAAAGTGCACTACTGGTATTGACATTTCCCAGCATCTCGCTCACTTTAGTAGCAGTCCTAAAATAACCAAAAACCAAACTAGCATCAGTTTTACGAAACCACTTCACAAAACTCGAAAAATTCAATACCACTAAAAACATCAGTCCTGAAATGAAGGTAAGGACAAACTTTGCTGATTGAGCAGACGCTCTTAGTGTATCCTTCTTTGACCTTGCCTCCTGTATTTTGCTCTCTAAAAGCTGCACCAAATAGAACATATGGGCCATTTAAAACATTAGAACTGAATGAAACACAAATAACAATGCATAATAAAACCAGTAAATAGCTGACATGGAAAGTTTACCGAGGGAAATATTAGCATCCCTGAAAAAAGGGAGGATATTCTCAAGTTCAATAGGGGTGAGGGATTCAAATAGAAGCTGTAGATGAAGATAAAAAAAACATTGAAGCTAACAACACCAAAAAAAGGAACTCTACATGTAATATAATTTTAATCTATTTTGCTGCCACAATATGAACTATAAGAAAAAAGAAACCACAAAGTGCTCATAGAAACCATCTTTACTCACCAACAAAATTGAAATTATGAACTATAATGTGATTCAGATTCAAAATAAAATATCATCTGATCCATATGTATATTTTAAAAGTAAACTTTTGCAAGGGACTCAAGATCCCCGTCCTACTAATTTTGAATCTCATAAATCATATAAATTGAGATGCGGAAATTAGTCAATTACTTTTCATAACGACCTCAATAATCTCTTAATGTGAACTAGTCAGTCAACATAGTTCAAAAAAATTGCTTTCAAAAAATTAAGCTGTGATGAATCGTGTGAACTGATTAGGAGAAAATGATTGAAGCTGAAAACAATACCATAACATCCATGGGCCAAAACACAAAACAAATAAACATCGATGGCCTTCTTCAATTTATTTTTACCGAGAGAATGGGTTTATGATTGTGATTTATCATTTGGATAAGTAAAAAGTGATGATTGAATCTAGACCCCAGATTCATTTTCGTATGAAAAAACTCATTATCATTTGGATAAGTAAAAAGTGATGACTGAATCTAGACCCCAAGATTCATTTTCATATGAAAAAACTCAAAAAGGAAACGAGTAATACTTACTTGGAGCATGTCAACAATGAGGCCACGGTCCATCAAGAATTCACGCAACTACAAAGCATGGCAAAATGACAAAGGATTAAAGCGAGATGAATTCAATTCAAACCAATTTCGCTGATCAATCTACTAATCATATAGACAGATATATCTTTGCACCAGTTCTTACCTTCGAGTTTTTTTCGCTTCTAGTGAAGTTGCTTTGACTCTTGAACCACCTTCTCCATCGAGATCTTGTTGTTCAACAAAATATCTTCGAGCAGAGACTCTTCCTTATCTAGCATCTCTTGCTCAACTACTTTCCTTATTTCTTCACAGCCACAAGTCGAGCTTCAAGTGCTTGGCGCATCTAACGAAATTTTAAAACCAGAATTCATGAGCGGGGGTGATGATGGCTATTAAACATTCTCCTATAAACACATGCATTCACACATCAAACTCGCTTCTATAATTAACAAGAAGGAACCGATACAAATTACTAAGATAACTATTAGAGGCGTCTGTGTTAAGTGGAATTCAAGAAGCAACGATAAAAGCAAACTGAACAAATTCTTTGAGTTCCAAGAAGCTTAAGTGCTCATTGTAGGGAACACTGTACAAAATCACAAACCTAAGAATATTATAGCAAAGACAGTATCTTGTTAAAGAAATCTTGTTAAAAGAGATCGATCTTTACCGTAGATAGTAATATTGCCTCTTGAATTGGGTTTGATTAGGTCCAAGTGATTTCCAAAGTAGTCTCAAGAAAGTATGTCCAACTCTAAGAGCAAAGTTAATTATAAAACACATTTCACAAAATATCAAAATCCCGACCATCCAACAAATATGGCTAGCAAAAACTCACTTGAAGTAACTAGACAAAAAGCCATCCCATATGCCATACGATTGCACCCTTTAGTTGGTCATTAGGCTCCAGGAATCGGCGCCTATAGAGATGGAATAAATTGAATTAGTTGTTTTCCTTGGCAAAATCTAAATTGATCTATGACCAGTCACATTTTTCCCATAGTTGCATTTCAACCATTATCTTGGATTTCCCCTTCTATATGCTCTTTTATTTTTTGGTACATTGGGTATTAAGATAACCTTTCTTTAATTATTAGACATTCTTTTGTAGCTACTTTTATTATATAAAATTCTACTTCTCATAAACAATTCCAAATCTTGATTAGAATGCATTCTAACCTCTATGAAAAGTAGATATTAGCCGAGATCGAGAAGTTGTGGAATGCTTGCCATTATAACATAAGTACTCTCCAGCCCATTCCCCGAAATTATTAAATTCAAGCATATCTCAATTCATATCAAAATATGGAGAAGAACCAAAAATAATTACCTCTAGTTCGTACAAGACTATGTTGTACAGTTCGGCTCACATTTGCCCAAACAACCCCTCGAGATAAAGGCAATCAAGCAAACATTGAACAAAGCAAAGTGAACACAATTCAAAAGCTAGTTATAGCTATAGCTAATAATGAATATTAATGTACAAGACAAAAAGACAATGAAGCGGATAAAGAATGTTACCTGGCCATATGCCGAAGCGTGGCATTATCACCGCATTTGAAGAATGCATCAACTAAATGTTATTGGTTGGCTATTTTCTATTTTCCATATTTAGAACAATTGATGATGTTAAAGCGACATGTAATAGTGTATTACAAATTTACAGTATCTTTTTTTTTTTTTTTTCATATTTAGAACTTTTATGAGATTTCCACAAACTTTGAACTTGCTCATAGACAAGGAGTTTGAAATGTTATTGCTTGGCTATTTTCTATTTTCCATGCAAAGGACTACTAATGAGAGCATGTCAAACAAAATAACGATAGTATGATTCACTGAAAAATTATTTCCTCTAATACTAATAAATTGAGATTAACATTAATTATTGTAGACAACTACGAAGCATGTTAAGTGCGTATAGGAGCGAGATATTTCAAAAGCGTGTCTATCCCACCATATGTCGCCTAATACAATGAGACTAAATTACTAAATGCGCAAGGGAACAACATATTTAAAGAAATAGGTTTTTAAAGTAATACATGTTCAAATGGAATACAAGTATATAAACTTATTGTTGATAGTTCTCGGCATGAATGGGCCTAAGACGAACGAACGATGGATCGGCTCTTCGTACTCACTAAATGTAAACCAACTATTGTATTGCAAAATATAACCAAGCAACGGAAATGAAAATGAGTTATATTGAAGTATTTGTGCATCATGTGATTGTCTAAATAATAACTACTTTGAAATAAAAATATTGAAAGAGTAATCGCATTTTTTAATCGTACTTGATCAATTGCAATAAGTACATGGGATATCCTTCACCAGTGATAATTCCTTCCTTAACCGAACAAGAACTCCTACTGAAGCATGTGTGTAAGTAATTCTGTTTGAATCAATTCATACAAAGTAGAACCTTCAGCATTGCCATTGAATCGACTCCTTTCATCCATCCAACGCCAAGACCCTCTCCCAACGGGATAGGGTTCTTACATATGTTTAGTCCTTATTTCCAACTTAATAAAAACAATTTGTTGAGAACAATTTGTCACTACCAAATCACTACTCCTTATTTCCAACTTAGATCGAAAACCATTTATTTGAAAACCATTTATTTGAGTCAAATGAAATGAGTTCATAAACAAATTTATTTCCAACTTAATAAAAACATTGAGTTTTGTTGTTGTCAATCATTTAGACTGAATTTACTTAGATAAAAAGGTGGTACACTCGTTAGAATAGGGTTCTTACATATGTTCAGTCCTTGTTGAAAGAGGAACTAACCGAGTATTATTTTACATCTTTCATTGAATAGGATACAGAACCTCACATTAGTTCATAAACCAAGCAAAGAAGACATTAATAAAAAGAGTAAAATTTAAAGAAGTATTGACCTTGATTTCTAAAAATAAAAAAGAATGAATTGAAAAACAAAATATAATGTAAACAGAAATTTTTTGGTAAAGAAATAGCATTTGAAACAAGTATACCTCTTGAATCAATTTACCAGTAAATTTGCCTCAAACCCGATCGACTAAAAGTCTTTCATTTCTTCCTTTTCTCGCTCCGACTCAAACTCAACTTTATGTTTACACGGTCTCACATGACCTCCAAACCTATGAATCAATCTCTACAAGTCACTAACACTACAGATTCTTCTATAACAAAATTTCATCAGAATCAAAACTGTAGATAACGCACAAGAATGACTAAATTAACAACTAGAGACTCTTCACTTGTCAATAATCAATCACAGTTCAATCTATAGAGCAAAAAGCGGCTTGGAATTCCGACCTAGAGCAAATCAATCATCAAAGCCAATTCAACACGAAACTATAAACGTCAAATACATTCATCGCTAATTCAAGTCATGAGAACCATAAAAAAACAAAATTCATCAACCTAATGAACATAGAAACTTAGAGAGATCAAATCAAGAACCAATCGCCACACTGACCAATCCAACATACAACCTAAGAACATCAACTACATGAATAGCTAATTCTAGTCATAGAACCATAGAAAACAATATCACCAACCTAATCAACACAAATGAAATCCAGTCATTATCAAATCTACAACAAAGAACCAACAATCGAGAAGACTCACAGATTCATCGAATCGACTCGTTAGTGTTTGAGATCGATCGAGTCTCACCTTGCAGATCAGACAACTGGTCTTGAAATTGAAGAAGGTCCGAGAGTGGTGAAGAAGAGGCAAGGTGGAGGCGGACCAAACCCTAGATGAAGAGGCAAGGTCCGATTGCGAGTGCGAAATTGTCTGATTCAGAGTTGACGGACGCGAGTGTTGGGCGAGAGTGTTGGGTGAGAGTGAGCGAGTGAGCGAGTGAGCGAGCGAGGCAAGAGTGAGCAGTGAGGGCTGTTGGGCGAGAGTGAGCGACGCGAGAGTGAGCGAGAGTGAGCGATGCGAGAGTGAACGAGAGTGGGCGAGTGAGGGCTGTTGGGCGAGAGTGAGCGATGCATGTGAGGGCTGTTGAGTGAGAGTGTTGAGTGAGAGTGTTGAGCTTTGTTGTTCTTGGCCAAGAGTTTCCATAGGGGTTTTTTAACCTCTATGAATTAGTGCTATTAAAAGCCTAATTGTCTAATTCATAGGGGTTAATTAAAACCTCTATCTATTAAGTGTTATTAAATCTAATTCATAAGGGTTAATTAAAACCTCTATCTATTAAGTGCTATTAAAAGTTAAATTTGTTCTAGTGTTAGTGTCTCCAAATTAACAACTCATGTGCACATAGTGTCTCTAAATTAACAACGCATGTGCACTTAATGTCTCTAAGTTGACAACGCATTCATATTTAGTGTCTTTAAATTGACAACATTTGTGCACTTAATGTCTCCAAATTAGCAACCCTTAAACACTTAGTGTCCTTAAATTGACAACACTTGTGCATTTAATGTCTCCAAATTAGCAACTCTTACACATTTAGTGTCTTTAAATTGACAACATTTGTGTACTTAATGTCTCCAAATTAGCAACCTTTACACACTTAATGTCCTTAAATTGACAACACTTGTGTACTTAATGTCTCCAAATTAGCAATATTATTATTATTATTATTATTATTATTATTATTATTATTATTATTATTATTATTATTATTATTATTATTTGTAGATATAAAAACAAACATAAAGAAAGACAGATGAAAACAATTTATATATTTTCCAATTATTTTTCAATTCAAAAGAGAATTACAATACATTCTCAAAAATATATTTTTACTTACAATGATATCAACATGTATACTAAAAAGATAGAAACTTCTAACTATGCAAAGCAAAAGTATAAGATGATATTTTTGAATTGATATGCTCCTCTTTTCAACACTTTTCTACAACTGCAAAACAAACAAAATCAACACAAACACAATTAAATCAATATATATACGAGTCAAAATCATGAGGTAGTTAATATCATCATAAACCACTTTTTCAATATGCATAATGAATTGGGCAAACTAACATACATAAACACATATATGTAATTTTCATGAACATCTCTCCACTTAACAATAAGCAATGTAATACCAAACAAGCCTCGAGTCAAATTGTAAACTCTCCAAACCAATAAAAATGATATATTAATTACTAGACATACATATATGGCTAAAATCTCTATAACTTGAAAATGTCAACTATCCTGAGAATCGACCAAGAAACTGCAGACCACCATATCCATGTGAAGAGCCAGAATTAACTTTTTCATAAGTTTCTGGACAGTATAAAAATTAGTATCACAGATGTTTAATATTAAGTTAAAAAAAATAAAATCAAATTATCATACCTACGAGCTTTCTTGCCACCAACTCCAGATTAGGATACAAGAATTTACTATATCCACCATATCCTTGTTACTAGGGTGATCAATCATCACTCTCCTCCACAGTGCACCAAGAGAGATCATTCCTTTTGCAAAACAAGCATCGTGGATTTAGTCATAAAATTGCCACCTTTCTAATCAATTTGTTGACTAAATAAATATGATAGCTAACAAAAAGACCAGAACCACCAAAAAAGTAACAAGGCAAAATATTCCCAGATTTGGCTTTATTAATTAAATTCGTCAGACCATGAATCATAAATTCAATCTCGCCCAAAATTTCAATTCCTCGCATTGGAGGAAACTTAATCAAAAAGTAAAAACAGTGAAATTTCATCCAAATCCAAATACGAGAAACTTAGGAAAGTTTAATGAAACTTTGATCTAACTGAAAGCATATTTATCTCTTCAAAACTTACATAAGAAAGCAACAGGGACAGGGATAAGAACAGAAGTACCAAAGCAGTGACATTTATCAGAAAGTAAAACGATTTACGAGTTAACAAGATACATGCAACAATAAGAAATCCATCCTTCATGTCATTCATCAACGGCCACGATCGTTAAATCGAGAGATATAAGAAATAAAAAAAGGATAAAAAGGGTGGTAAACAAACAAATCTAATTACTATGACAACTTTCCACAGGCTTCGGTCACTTGCTGCACATACAGCAGGCAAGCTGGTAAACGGTACAAATAGAGAGCAATATTATAATGTGAATGCAGAGGCAACTTTAACACTTTAGTGAGACCTAATGTTTTACAAGGAAAATGGGTACAATTGTTAGATACGAATCGTGTACCGTAAAAGCAATATCAGAATAATTTTGAATTGATGAATATCTTCGCTAAGAAAAGTAGTTTCCTCTTCTTAAGACTTCTAAAGCATAAAACACAAAATGTTAATGGGAAAGATATATTATGGCCTACACCCTCCATTCAAAATCTCAAATTATCAATTGCTTAAGGTAACTTCACAACAGTGATTGCAAGGCATCACCTACAATGCCTAGGCAAGTAATGTCCTTTGAAATAATTTTTTAAAAAGCAAAACTAATTTTGTAAAAATTAGAAGGTTCTTCTTTCATATACCAACACATCATGCAACAAGCCTAACACTGACCCTCTTTAAACCCCGCCCCCGCTCCCTCCAGCATCTCCTTTGCGGGCTTATCCAACAACCTGTGACCTCTTCAACATTCCTTCTAGCAACATGCAACCAAGTCAAGTCTATGATTGTGATTGTGTTCTTCTTCGTCATTGTTTCCCTTCCTCTCCCTGTCCTTCTCTCTAACATTTACCATTTTTTAAGTAATTTTTTTCATTAGGATTATTTTATAAGGATTTTAGGAATTTGAATGAATTTGAAATACTTCTCATTTATAGATAAATTTAAAATTTTCTTTAGTTTATGAAATCATTGAGATGTTTTTTCTTCAAATTGATCAAATTTACAATTGACGTACATCTAATCAAATAAATTTTTCTTTATGTATAAGAGTACATTTAACTTGATTATCAAATGCTTTACACAAAAATTCATTGGCAATGCAGGAATCTATTTTTTTTTTTTTCTTACTTGGAATATGATAATCATGATGAATGTGTGATTTAAATTTATAATTCATGTAGGCGTTTGCTTTGAGTGAAGTGTTTCCGGATGATACTTGAAATTTTTTGAAATATACATCCAAAACAAATGATAGGGATAAGTGGTAGATAGGAAGCGAGCCATCTCACCCTCAAGTAAGAAACTAACTTCTATGTGCTAAACATACAAGAACTTATTCTATTGATTAGAAGTAAAACAAACAAGTTCAAAATCAAAAATCAAAAATACTTAATATAGCTTGCCATCGTGCAAAGATTTGTTTAGCTGCTAAATTTTTAACATCTTTTGCAAAGATATACTTTGCAGAACGACAATCAACACGAATAAGAAATTTTTGATTTAAAACATCAGTTTGGAATTTTTGGACACAAAGCACTATTGCTAGGACTTCCTTTTGAACAGCAGAATAATCCTTCTATGCACCCTTCCAGGTTTTGGAAGTAAAACAAACAAGTTGTTCCGTACCGGAGGGAGGACGTTGGAGAAGAATTCCACCATACCCATTTGCAGAAGCATCAGTTTGAATAATTTTGAAATAGTGAGGATTTGCCAAATGAAGGCATGGGAGAGATTGAACTTTCTGTTTCACAAACTGAATAGCTGTAGTGTGAGCAGGAGTCTAATGAAAAGGAGCTTTAGAGGAAAGTAAAGCTTGAAGACATTGTTTATCAATGGCGACGTCTTTATAAAAATCAGAAAGATAATTAAGACATCCGAGAAACCGTTGTAATTGGAGGCGATCAGTTAATCGATCAGGAAATTTGCTGGCAAAACTAATTACTCGATTTACAGGAGTAATAGTTTGGTTGGCAATTTTGAAACCAAGAAAAGTTATCTCAGTTTGAAAAAGATTCATTTTCTTTTGAGACAACACAAGACCATTTTTAAGAATTAAGGTTTGAAATACCTGTAAATGTTTCCAATGCTGATCAATGGACGGGGAGACAACACAATACCATTTTCTTCGGGCGCTCAATTGGTATCAAAGCCAGTGACCGTTGGTTTCCCCCCTGGTCTGATTTGCATCCTCTTCCTACCACCGTAAGTATTTGTTAATGTTCATAGCTTTATCAAGCTACTTAATATTCGTTTGCCTGATCTTTGTTTTCACCGACGATTTGTTTGATATCTTACTTTCGATCGGATTTTCTCTCTGGACTTTCGTGGTTTTGATTTATCGGTTTACGTCTGCTTTCCTAGTCGCGTTGTAAGTCTCGCAGAAAAGCGTAAGTCGAGCAGTCAATCGTTGACCAAGTAGTGTTTACCTCTAGTCTTACCATGAGTTCTCTTAGACGATCTTTATCAAAAGTGTTATCATTTAAGTCTTCTGAATCTGGATCTGGGTCTTCATCGTCTTCTTCTCTTCCGGAGTCGTTTTCTCAAGCGTCTAAACATAAGTTTAAAAATATTTCGGAAACCACATATGCTAATATTGATCAGTCTTTACAAAATTGGTCTATCCCTAAAGTTAAACCATCCATGGTCTATACCAACGGGGATTTCTCTCCTACTCAAAATTATATTATCAAATTAGTTGAAGATACTATTTCTGTCACCGAAGATGGCCAAGAAATACGTATCCTTTCTCCTCAAAAAATTGAAAGCCATGCTTTAACCCATAAGTATTTGCATTTTGGTCTTATACAAGTTGCAATTAAACCCTTAGTCTCCTTAGGATTAAATACTGTTGCTATGGTCTCGGTGCGAGATAAACGCCTACTTGATTTTAAGCAGTCCCTTTTAGGAATCATTGAAGGTAGTCTTGATAATGGTCCTTTATATTTTAACTGTTGTCCAAATTTCACTATAGACCTTCAAAATGATCCTGACCTTGTTTCTCGAGCATTAGTTCTTGGGATTTCAACCAAAGGTTTTACCTTATCCAAAATCATTTCTAACGTTGAAGTTGTTTATCGCCTCTTTTATAAATTAATGCATACCACTATTCCTGATATTGCCTATACGGAACTTCAAAAGAAAACTCTTTCAACGATTTTTCTTACAAATGTTAAAAACCCTATCATTGATAGAAAACAATTAGCCATAAAAGATATTCCTCTTCCTCATCAGTGGACTATCACTGACACAAATAAGGAAGAACAGCAACAACGAAAGGTGTCTCTGCAAATTTCGCAAATCATTGAGCATGATGATGGAAAAGTTGATATCATCTTTGCTCCAAGAGCATCGACATCACCTGTTTCTTCATCCACTTTTGTTTCTCAACCACCTACCCCAGTTACCGATCCTCAGCCATCGGAAACTTGTGGTACTTGTGGAGTTGCTTATCCTGTTTTTACTCCTCCTACAACAAATAATGATGATAATGTCAGCATTAACGATTTTGCTGATTATCATATTAATGTTGTAACTTTAGAAGAACAGGAAGAAAATTTTATAATGGATTATGAGTCGCTAAAACAACAATTCTTAACCCATCCTTTAAAACGCTCGTTTTGTAAACTAGTTCCTTTCCAACATCAAGCTATTTTCTGTGAAAAATACTTTGCCTATGTCAAAGCAAACAAGCAGAATATCTCTTTCTTTGACTGGTTAGCCATTAAAAGCCCAATTATTTCCCTCCAGGTTAATACCATTTGGGAAGCTACTGGTGGTCAAAAATATGACCAACGTCATCCTCCTTTAGCGCCTTTAAAACTCCGAGATAATATCAAGGCCTCTCCCTTTAAAACCGCAATTGAGGATTCTGGTCCTATCTCTAAACGTGATATTAACCACCTCATTGAACAAAATAATTTTACAAATATGTATTTATCTACTTTAACGACACCCACCGAACCATCTACCTCGACAACGAAACCTCTTTTACCTTCACAAAAGGTAACAAAACCATTCTTTCCTCCTTCGGCGTCTCCGAGTATGCCTTCATTTAAAACTCCGTTTTCTGAGGAATTTCTTAATATCCTCACAACTAAGCTTGGTAAGCTTACAATTACACCAGATAAACCTTCTCCTACGGTTGCACAACCACAACCCTCGTCATCAAAAGACAAAGGTCCTGCAATTATGGATTTGTCTCCTGCTCAAGCTCAGATTTCTTCTATGTCCCATGCTGAATCTGAGTCTATTCCTATTGCATCTGAGTCTCATCCTGAGTCCGAGTCTCATCCTGACTCTAACTCTGAGAATGACACTCTCCCAGAAATCCATCGCATTATGCGACATGCTAAATCTACAAAACGATTCAATCAATCTCGGTATCCCTTGCGTAAGCAATATTACTCTCGCCCATCTCCATCTGATTTTATTCTTGAAGAAAAGGTTAAACGATGGAGAGAGCACAGGTTTGAACAGATTGAGTAATATCCCCGTATGATAGTTCAGCGAGGGGATTATTATAATGTTCTTTAATGAAATACTTTATTTTGGCAGCAAAATAAGGAGGCAAACCAGCGATAAATCTTTCTTTCCAAAAAGATTCATCATGTTGCTCAGTTAAAGAATACAATTTTGTGAAAAATGTATCTTTATACCATCTATAATCATTGAGGGTTCTGCATTTTAGGTTTTGTAATTGATCACGGATCTTTTCATTAACAGAATCGATGTGACCAACAAATTGCCATATGATGGCGGCCATAAGATGATTAACAGAGTCATAAATCCAATCCCCATTAGGATTAAGCATGGGTTGATTTTATGCATCTGTTTTAAGGTGATTTATAATGGCTTGGCGTTCTTCTTCATTCATGACGTAATGCCACCAGCCATATAATTGGCCAGTAAAGCCACAGACAATGTCTTTTGCAGTATCAGGTTCTGAATGGTTTTGAAGAATACTTGCCTTGGAGTAGATATGCATTTTGTGGACGACTTCAATGACTTGGTATTCAGAAAGACCATCAATACTCCAGTCATAAATGGCATGACCATCGTATTTTTGGTTTAGTTTAAATGAAGGCATACTCGGAGACGCCGAAGGAGGAAAGAATGGTTTTGTTACCTTTTGTGAAGGTAAAAGAGGTTTCGTTGTCGAGGTAGATGGTTCGGTGGGTGTCGTTAAAGTAGATAAATACATATTTGTAAAATTATTTTGTTCAATGAGGTGGTTAATATCACGTTTAGAGATAGGACCAGAATCCTCAATTGCGGTTTTAAAGGGAGAGGCCTTGATATTATCCCGGAGTTTTAAAGGCGCTAAAGGAGGATGACGTTGGTCATATTTTTGACCACCAGTAGCTTCCCAAATGGTACTAACCTGGAGGGAAATTGTTGGGCTTTTAATGGCTAACCAGTCAAAGAAAGAGATATTCTGCTTGTAAAACTTACATTAGAAAGCAACAGGGACAGGGATAAGAACAGAAGTACCAAAGCAGTGACATTTATCAGAAAGTAAAACGATTTACGAGTTAACAAGATACATGCAACAATAAGAAATCCATCCTTCACTGTCATTCATCAACGGCCAGTCGTTAAATCAGAGATATAAGAAATAAAAAAGGATAAAAAGGGTGGTAAACAAACAAATCTAATTACTATGGCAACGTTCCACAGGCTTCGGTCACTTCTTTGCACATACAACAGTAAGCAATTTGGTAAATGGTACAAATAGAGAGCAATATTATAATGTGAATGCAGAGGCAACTTTAACACTTTAGTGAGACCTAATGTTTTACAAGGAAAATGGGTACAATTGTTAGATACGAATCGTGTACCGTAAAAGCAATATCAGAATAATTTTGAATTGATGAATATCTTCACTAAGAAAAGTAGTTTCCTCTTCTTAAGACTTCTAAAGCATAAAACACAAAATGTTAATGGGAAAGATATACTATGGCCTACACCCTCCATTCAAAATCTCAAATTATCAATTGCTTAAGGTAACTTCACAACAGTGATTGCAAGGCATCTACAATGCCTAGGCAAGTAATGTCCTTTGAAATAATTTTTTAAAAAGCAAAACTAATTTTGTAAAAATTAGAAGGTTCTTCTTTCATATACCAACACATCATGCAACAAGCCTAACACTGACCCTCTTTAAACCCCACCCCCGCTCCCTCCAGCATCTCCTTTGCGGGCTTATCCAACAACCTGTGACCTCTTCAACATTCCTTCTAGCAACATGCAACCAAGTCAAGTCTATGATTGTGATTGTGTTCTTCTTCGTCATTGTTTCCCTTCCTCTCCCTGTCCTTCTCTCTAACCTTTACCATTTTTTAAGTAATTTTTTTCATTAGGATTATTTTATAAGGATTTTAGGAATTTGAATGAATTTGAAATACTTCTCATTTATAGATAAATTTAAAATTTTCTTTAGTTTATGAAATCATTGAGATGTTTTTTTCTTCAAATTGATCAAATTTACAATTGACGTACATCTAATCAAATAAATTTTTCTTTACGTATAAGAGTACATTTAACTTGATTATCAATGCTTTACACAAAAATTCATTGGCAATGCAGGATTCTGTTTTTTTTTTCTTACTTGGAATATGATAATCATGATGAATGTGTGATTTAAATTTATAATTCATGTAGACGTTTGCTTTGAGTGAAGTGTTTCCGGATGATACTTGAAATTTTTTGAAATATACATCCAAAACAAATGATAGGGATAAGTGGTAGATAGGAAGCGAGCCATCTCACCCTCAAGTAAGAAACTAACTTCTAAGTGCTAAACAGACAAGAACTTATTCTATTGATTAGAAGCCTATAAATCTCAAAACTCTATTATAGATGTACATCAAAATGAATCATAAACAATTTTTGACAAACAAGCGCATCTCACGAAAAATGTTGTATAGGGGAAGTTGAATAACATGATTCAATTTGTTTTTTTGCTCAAATGAAAGTTTTGATCATTAACATTCACAATTTAAAAAAAAAATATGGTTCTTTTATCTAAGCAACATTTTATCCTCAATAAGAAGTTAAGAACAGAAGAACAGTTACATAAAAATCATATGGAAACCACTTTAACAAGTTCAGAAATTAGCAGATGTGATTTCTACAATCATACCAGAATCAGAGTAACAATCAGGATACTAACAGCATAAGTACCTTATGAGTATGTGAA
This sequence comes from Stephania yunnanensis, assembly GCA_039657365.1. Lineage (NCBI taxonomy): Eukaryota > Viridiplantae > Streptophyta > Magnoliopsida > Ranunculales > Menispermaceae > Stephania > Stephania yunnanensis. The sequence goes on along the minus strand of CM077589.1, from coordinate 13,649,066 downwards.
AAGAAGGAATACGCACGATCGAGAAGAATCATATCCAACTGCAACAAAAACCAATATTGAGACATACTTAATGAATGAGAAGGAAAATACATAAAAAAAAATTTGATATGATATGGAATCAAAGGAAGAATAACCTGATTAATACTAACTTTTTAGCCATAAATGAGTTTAAGCTATGCAATGCACCACTGTTTCTCCATTACTAAACCACAAAAGGCATGATTAGAAAGGGAGCTCGGAAATTAAACTCAAATCTGATAAAGAATGACCAAGTCAAGAGCAAAGAGGCTTAAATAAGGGATCTTCGATCCATGAATCAAAGACTGAAGACCACGAGAGATCCGAGACCTAATGAATAACATAGATAGCTTCATCAAATGGATCGATTGACGATTTGGTTGCACGAGCTCGAAATCGATTGGTGAGTTGCGCGAGCTTGAAATCGATTGATTATGTGCGAGAGAGCTTCAAATCCCTACGCGAGAAATCTTCAAATGGCAGTGCAAATCAATTTCGAAGCGAGAAATAACAAAAATCGAATATCTCTACTTTGAAACATCAAACTTTCTTACAATCGATTGATGACCGCTATCTCGCTGATCGCCGCTGCTGCTTGCTCGCCGCTCGCTGCGCGCCGCCTCTGCCGGCCATCTCAGCTGCCGCGTCGTTGCTACTTTGAACTAAAATGTGTCCTCAAGATTCGTGCAACACGAATCACGAGTCAAGCCAATAATTTCACATCTTTGTCTACCGCGTCTAAGTTTCGCCAAAATTTTCTCGAGTCTCGCAAATTACGTATTTCGAGACACATCCAATGCATTATGTTTACGTGTTCAAACTATAGGCCAATGGATATTTATGTTAATGTGACCATATTAAAATCACAATGACAACTTATTAAACCAACAGTCAATCAATCTCAACCCCATAAGCCACTACCTCGGTTCCACGTCGACAAGCGACTCGAAGCGCGTCCCCGTTCGTATTTCGGCTCCCTGAATTTCTCGCGTATACCAAAACAGCTCAACAATTAGCATTAAATGTCAAATTGTATATTCAGACATACGTATTCCGACAAGTGAATCTCATATACGACTCTGACCTGACACGTGGCACAAATCAAATTCTCGGGTCGTTACACTAACTTTAATGACAAATTTTGATTTAAAATTTACCAACGTTTGTAAATTATGTTTCATTAGATTTGAGATTTAATAACACTTGTAAATTGTTCTTAAATTTGAAACTTAACAACACTAGTAAATTATGTGTCTTTATATTTAAAATTTAACAACACTTGTAAATTATGTGTCCTTAGATTTAAAAGTTAACAACACTTGTAAATTATGTGTCATTAGATTTGAAACCTAACAACACTTGTAAATTATGTCTCCTGAAATTTAAAATCTAACAACACTTGTAAATTATGTGTCTTTAAATTTAAAACTTAACAACACTAGTAAATTATGTGTCCTTAAATTTAAAGTCTAACAACACTTCTAAGTTATGTGTCTTTATATTTAAAGTCCAACAACACTTGTAAATTATGTGTCCTTAAATTTGAAATTTAACAACACTTGTAAATTAAGTGTCTTTAAATCTAAAACTTAACAACACTAGTAAATTATATGTCCTTAAATTTAAAGTCTAACAACACTTCTAAATTATGTGTCTTTATATTTAAAGTCTAACAACACTTGTAAATTATGTGTCCTTAAATTTGAAATTTAACAACACTTGTAAATTATGTGTCTTTAAATCTAAAACTTAACAACACTAGTAAATTATACGTCCTTAAATTTAAAGTCTAACAACACTTCTAAATTATGTGTCTTTATATTTAAAGTCTAACAACACTTGTAAATTACGTTTCCTTAGATTTGAAATTTAACAACACTTGTAAATTATGTGTCTTTAAATTTAAAACTTAACAACACATGTAAATTATGTGTCTTTAAATATTGAAATTGACAACACTTATTGTTTGTGTCCTCATTTTTAATTTTAGCAACACTTATAAATTATGTGTCTTTAGAATTAAAACTTGACAACACTTTTAAATTAGTGTCTCCAAATTTTAAATTTGGCAACATTTTTTTAACAAGTGTCCTTAATTTTGAGACACTTGTACATTATACGTCTCGAGATTTGAATTTGACGATGTTTTAATATCAAGTGTCCTTAATTTGGAGACACTTGTATGTTAAGCGTCTCAAAATTTTAAACTTGACAACACTTATATATCATATGTCTCTAAAATTAAAATTTGAAGACATTTTTTATTAGTGTTGGCAAAAAAGTGTTGTTATAGACCCACTTTGTTGTAGTGATTGCGCGAAGAACTGATCCAGCATTATACAATTTCAAGAGGGGAAAATTCATGGTACGTTCCCAAATGATTGGACTAGCTTATCCAGTCAAACAAAAGGGAAAAGTAACTTTTCAACTCAATTTCTCAGAAAAAATTACAAAAGTACATACAAAATTACTTTAAATGAGGGAGATGGGGTGAAAATTGATTTTTTCCGAAAATAGGTAATAACGCCTAATCAAAAGGCGTTATCACAATGGGTTGGTATTGTTGCTGACGTGGACACATAGATAACGCCTTTTTAAAAGGCGTTATCCATGTGACATAGCCACGTGGGACGTATTACACAGATAGCGCCTTTTGAAAAGGCGCTATCCGTGTAATCTGCGCGTCCTACGTGGACAGTGAGGTGTACAGTGAGGTGGAAGACAATTGTATAGATAGCTCCTTTTCAAAAGGAGCTATTTATACAAATTGCCTCGCCAACTCACCACCACCTCACACCCATGAAGCCTACAAATAGTGATATAACGCGCATGCATATCACCACCTCACACCCGCGCCATTCGCGTATGTCGAGGTAGACAATCAATGTAAATAAACGCGCACACATATCGACACGGACAACCCATGCAAATGTCATCCATGTATGCCGAGGTGGAGATTTCATGCAAATGTCAGGCACGTCTGTTGAGGTGGGCGACCCATGCAACCTCGTGCAACTCATGCAAACGTCACGCACGTGTCTCGAGGTAGTAAAATCAATGTAAACGTTGAGCACGTATCTCCTGGTTGACAACACATGAAAATGCCATGCACGCATGTCGAGGTGGGCCAGCCATGCATATTCACTACAGACCATGGACCCCATGCAAACGTCAACTTCAGATTTTTGATATTTTGTCACTAACTTATGAGAAAAAATAACAAAATTACTTTACCTTTTACTTTAAACCCCGAAAAATAAGTGTGGTTTTTTTTTTCTTTCTAAAACTGGGCTATGTTGCCTTTTGAAAAGACATTATTGGCTATTTTTGAAGTTTGTGGTGGCGGTGAGGTGGCGAAGAAAATGTATAGATAGCTCATTTTCAAAAGGAGCTATCTATACCAACCTTTACAAATTATGTCCCCCTATGCCCCGCCACCTCACCGCTACCTCACAAACTTAAAACATAGCCAATAATGCCTTTTGAAAAGACGTTATTGCCTCGAGATACGTATCCGACACCCGATTATGGTAGCTTAAGTCCCTGGTGTCTAATTATCAACTTTTATTATTTTAGAATCTCATTAAATGAATTTATAGTGCGAGACCAAATTTGCAATAAATTTCTTTTTACTCCAAAAAGTTTGATTCTTGACACATTTTTCGAATCATACCGCGGATCGATTGCTCTGGCAATGCGCCACTGCGCCGCAACTCCACGTTGTTCACCGCGTCGGCACTACCACTGAAGCATCGCAGCCGTTGTCGTAGCCACATAGCTGTCGCGTCGACGCCACTGCCGCTGCCGCGCCGACACCGCCGTCGTCTCCTCGCGCTGCTTCGCAGGTGCTGCTGTTGTGCCACCCCATCCGCCACTGCTGCTAGCCGTCCGTAGTTGTCGTCTCCTTGCCACTGGAGCCGTCGTCCGCCTCCGCGCCGCTCTGCCGCTCTCTCTCCCTCTCTCATCTCTTCCCTCGCCGCTGCTGCCAACTGTCGTCTGTCGCTGGTGGGCTTCGCCGCTCGCGCTGCTACTAGAGTCGCTGCTGGGGTCCGCCGGCACCAGTGGTGATCCTCGTCGGAGTTCCTTCCACCTCTCTTTCTCTCTCTCTCTCATGTTGCCTCTCTCTCTCTCTCTCTCTCTCTCTCTCTCTTTCTCTCTCTCTCTCCTCTCTCTTTCTTGCTGTCTCTCTCTCTTACGTTTAATTTTTTTAATTATTTGGAGATGAGAGGGAGTAAAGATGAGTGATGGGTTTGATGTGATGTGTGATGTGATGGGATGTGTGATATGAAAACTCAATCTCATACTACCCTGTACACCCGCGTTACGCATACACTGCGACGTCGTACACTCTCGTCACTACAAGCGTAAAATGCAACCAAGCGAAATTCTTAATTAACGCAGTGCGAACTATTAAATAATAGTAAAATAAATAAACACTCGTCATACAAAAATAACATATTTCACCCATTAGGCGTGTCATAGACATTTAGGAGACGTCCACGTGGGTTTGAGCTTAGATCTTAATCTGTAATTTGTCAATTAATCAGGATTGATTAAAGTGGGCTGTTACAAATCTTCCCAACTAAAAAGACTTTCGTCCCGAAATTCTAATTTAATTCGATCTTTACCTTAGAACAAGTGGAGTATCGCCATCGCACGGTAGACTCTTTCTGCCCAATGAGACCCTTTAATGGAGAAACCTGTAACTAGACCTTATTTCCACTTCATAACTCAGCACATTGTGGTATTTGTTTGCGTACTTCTTTTGTCTGTCCCGTGCAGCTTGTAACCACTTGACGATTCAGTCTAATTTTCTTTGTGTGATCTACAACAATCTCAGGCTCAACTGTAGCTACGTCATCGGGCTCTGCCTAGCAAGCTGGTGATCTGCATGGCCTCCCGTATATCATCTCAAATGGTGGCATCTCAATATTAGTATGATAGCTATTGTTGTAGGCAACTCACAAAGAGGCAAAAACTCCTCCCATGACCCTCTAAACTATAGCACACAGGCTCTGATCATATTCTCAAAAATTTTGGATGTCTCTCAGACTGCACATTAGTCTGCAGATGAAAAGCCGTGATGCACTACAATCTGGTACCATACTGCTCCTGCATGGCCTGCCCAAGCCGCGAAGTAGTCGACTGTCTCTGTCTGACACTATAGATACCGGCGCTCCGCACAGTCTGAAAATTCTCTCGCTCGAAGAGCGTGCTCAACTGTGGAAAGCTATATTTCATAAAGATTGGGGTAAAATACGCTGATTCAGTCAGTCGATCCAAGACTACCTAAATGGCATTTTGTTTGCGCAAATTCGTCAGCAACCTACTGATGAATTCCATAGTGATGTGTTCCCATTCCCACTGTGGGATAGGTAGTGGCTGCAATAGTCCTCCAGGCTTCCTATGCTCAGTCTTAAATTGTTGACACACTTTACAACTCCTCACATATTAGCTGACATCTGCCTTCATCCCTTGCCACCAAAATAACCGTCGCATATCATGATACATTTTGGTCCTGACGGGATGCACTGTGTACCTGAATTTGTGAGCCTCCTGAAGAATACCATCGATTGACTCTGACACTGCCGGAACCCACAACCTACCTGGGTGTCTAAAACACTCATCGACGGACTCGCGCCAATCTGGGTAATCTAGACTTTATCCCATGTCCGTGAACCTCTGATACGTCACATCAGCTCTCTAACACTCCAAGTCGCGCGGAATAGATACAATCGGTACTCGCATATGCTAGCAAATGTGTGCCTCTGTAGTATCTGGAACTACTAACAAACTCATAGCTGCTGTGAGCTTCAGGTCGTGCACTGGACAACTCATCTCATGAGTCCCCAACTGACGCGATAAATAAGCTATCACTTGTCTCCCTGCATCAGTACGCATCCCCATACGGTGCCACAAGGATCTATATGAACAGTCAAGTCCCTGCCCAGCTCGGGCAATACCAATAACGGTGCAGAAGTCAACTATTTCTTCAACTCGGCGCAGGACACTTCGCATTCATTGGATGAATGAGAGATTACATCTTTCTTGGTCAATCCAGTTATCGGCGCTGCGATTTTGGAGAAGTCCTGTACAAAGGTTTGTAATATCTTGCCAATCCTAAAAAGCTCCTGATGTCTGTCACGCACTCTGGTGTATGTCAGTCGATGATAGCGTGAATTTTACTCGGGTCCACTTAAGTACCTCCGTCGCTGATCAGGTGTCCCAAGAGTTTCACCTTTGAACGCCAAAACTCGCACTTACTGGACTTGGCGTACAGTTTGTGCTCCCTCAAAGTCTTCAACGTCTCTCTGAGATGCCTCCATGATAATAGCTTGGCTGAAAAAACGAACGAACTCCTTTATCAACTTTGCCTTAGCTGATAAGAAGGTCTCGAATGTGATCTCCAAGGGTGGAATCAGTGTCGGTGCCACGGTCGGCATAGTCAATGGTGTAATGACTGCTGCCAGTATCTCAGGAATACTGGTCGTGAGAGGAGTCGCCGGAACTGTCGGGGCAACAATTGTCAGCTCTACAGTAGTAGTGATGGTGAGTATGGCAGGGGCCGATATTGTCACTGCTTGCGCTCGAAGCATTCGAAGAATCTTCTCGAGCTCTAAACTATGGAGTGCGACCGTGTCGCGCAAGGTCTGATTCGAATCGGCAAGTATCGAGTCGCTCATCTGGCCTCCATAATCCATATGAAGAAATGGTCGTCCATCCATATCGAATTTGCAAATCGTAAACGTACCGCAAATCAACGTCGTAATACGTGTACATAAGTATTACAATCAATAATACATACACATATAAGTCTTAGTACTACCCGCTCACTTTGCTTCCTAACTAAAGTTCTAAGTTAGGATCTTCGGGTTTCCACATCTAATGTTTTTTGTTAAGTTTTATTCGGTTGTATTCAACTTTCCCCAAGGTTCGCCTGAACTTAAACTCTGATACCAACTGTGACGACCCCAAATTCTGAAGCAAACTGGGCATAGCCACGTCATCGGACACGTCATCAAACCATGCTACGTCACCTACACATCTGTCTATAACGGCTCGCGAACTATATATCTTGTAATCCGACTTAGTAAATTTCATTGTTTTAAAAGATTAAGATTCTATTGAAATATGCTAAGTTAAGAAGTTTTACAACTTAATTTGTTTATTTTAATTCTTCCCAGGTTATCTTTAATAGCGGAAGTCTTAATGACATGCAAATAATTAATGTAAACAAGTTATGCATTAATTTACAACCTATGGGGTGGAAACCCAGCAAAAGGATACCATGTATATCAGTTAAGGCGACAAAAATGTATAATAGGTGTCAATATACATGTATCAGGTGAAAAGTGCTCAAAATGATTCCAAAACGTATGTATACGTAAATACAATTACTTACGAGTAAGCTAGTGGAGGCGCTCCAAATCAGAGGTAATCGCTAATAACCGCCTTCCCCCGGCTTGTCGTAGGATATGAACTTGCCACTAACAAACAATGACAAGTTCCAGGTAAGTAAATCCCAGAGAAATTCAGTTATTATTCACAAAAAATCCAAGAAAACGGCTACAATTCATGCATATAAAGTAAATGAACAGAAATGTAAAACATGAATATAATTCTTGAGAAAATCAAGAATATGGAACGCGAGTGTGGTGTATAGCTGTCGAGCTCTGGGACTAAGTACTAAATCGAGAAGGCCCTAGAGGTGAGAAAATCCACACCCCCTCTTCACGATCGAAATGAGGAACTATGTTGGTCGGAAGGTAGACTTCCACCTAACGCCTCAAAGGAAAGGAAATCTATGACGGAGGTGGGCCTCACGTCAACTCGCTCTTGAGATCATCGACTCGCTGAGAGAAATCTCATGAGTAGTCTAAGGTATGCCCAACACTGTAGCAACAATCGAATCATCATCAACGAAAGAGTCAGAAAAGGGTCACACTGTCCCTTCGACCATACACAGACACACGCGGGAATAGATTAAACATGAAAACTAAACAGACGAAAAATAATGTGAAATAAATAATTTACAATAAAAATAAGTAAATTCTAAGCTGACTTTCTCGTGTGTTTACTTACCTCAAACAAATCGCAAAATGCCTTCGAAACGCCCGGCACTCGCCTCGAGATACGTACCCACCACTCGACTATGGTAGCTTAAATATCTGGGGTCCAATTATCAATTTGTATTATTTTAGAGTCTCATTAAATGAGTTTGTAGTGTGAGACCAAATTTGTAAAAACTTCTTTTTACTCCAAAAAGTTTGATTCTTGGCACACTTTTCAAATCATGTCGGGGTTCGATTGTTCCTGCAACGCGCCACCGCGCTGCTACTCCACGTCGTTCACCGCGCCGGTGCCGCCGCCGCTGCCGCATCGCCGGCGTTGCCGCAGCTGCATAGCTGTCGGGCTGATGCCGCTGTTGTCGCGCCGTTGCCGTCTTGTAACAGCCCATTTATAAATGCCTCTTCAATTTATCGACGTGGACGCCAGATCGGATCTACATGGACGTCGCGGTAGGCTAGGACACATGGTGACTTAGGTATGGTAGTTATGGTGTGTTGGATGCTTATTTGTGGTGAAATTTATTGAAATACATCGCATGTGTCTATGTTGCATCAAAAATACGTGTGAAATTGTGAGAATTGTATTCTCCTCGATATGCGTGTCGACGCGGGTACCGGGTAGTTGACGGGACCAAATATTAGGTCGAGGAAGGTAAAACACATAAATTAAATAAAAAATGGCCAAATTACTAATATGGAATGGGTATTAGGCGGCTAGTGACGTGGTGGTACGCATATATCGCGGTTCGGACGTCGAAACGCCCAAAAAACGAGCGAGTGTCCCAGCTGTGTCACACTTTGGTGTCAAGACAAAAAGTCAACATCACAATGCTTATCTACAACATCATTTCTCTCACCTCATTCACACACTCCAGCCTCACCACCGTACACACCCCACACACCAGGGAGGCCGAGAGAGAAGAAGAAGAAGACGATAGGAGGAGAAACAGGGACGCGTATGGAAGGAGTGGAGAAGCCACGATCGAGGTGAGCCTAGTTGGTTTTGGTTGTGGGTTTCGGTTTGGTCGTGGTGGCGAGACGAGGGTTCCGCCAAGGAGGCCGAATCGGGTTGTAGTGGTGATGGCAGGGGTGTCTCACCTGCCATCAAGTCTACCGGGGTTGGGGTGGAGAGTAACCCCAACCCCAAATCCCAAAAAAAAAAGAAAAAAAGGGAAGTTGATCGAACCAGTCACTAGTTCGATCAAAAGAGGAAGATGCACATGCGCGCGCACGTGCGCTTGTGTGCATCCCCTCATGGGCCGGGCCCAGAATGGGCCAGGCTCGGCCGTGGACCATTCTGGTTCAGGGCCGGGTCTGGTCCGACCCGTTTGGGTCGACCTGACCCAAACCAAACTCGGGCCGGGGCCGGGCCGGTTGGGTCCGATCCGTCTAGGTCGACTCGACCCAGACCCAAACCAAAATAAATAAATAAATAAATAAAAAAGAAAAAAAAAGGAAAATTTGAAAAAATTGTTTAAAAATCCAGGAAAATTGGGAGAATTCTGAAAAAAAAAATATTCCATAAAATAAATAGAAATTTATGAGTTTCTATGAAAAATAAAATATTTGGATATTTCGGACGTGACTTTTTGCGGGGTTTTACCTCGAAAAGCGTGAAATAGACAATTTGGCCTAAAAGTTTTAAAAATTTGTTGTAAATCTACATGCTAAATTAAGTTATTGATAAATGGACTTAGGTTGACACGGGTGATCAATTGGCGACCAAGGACCCAGTGGACTTGGACTCAGGGATTCATTACGGGGTAGTAGAGTGCGTTGTGAGGTTTATGAAACCCAATGGAAAAACTCTTGAGTATTTATTTTGCTTGTAGTTCCATTCAATTCCAGTATTTCCTTATGATTTTTCTTATATTTTATCTTATCGTTGTTTGCACGGTTGGTTAGTTACTCCCACCGAGTTTTTCGTTGTGTGTTTATGCATTCTAGATCATAGCATGTGTATCAGGAGTTCTCAGTGGATACGACCCGAGAGAACTGCTAAATGTGTCGGTGCGTCATAGATCTACGCCGGCCACCGAGAGGGATCAGGTGATAGCTAGTTTGGTGCACCCACTAGTGGGATCTTGGAAGGGAATCCCGAAGTATGGTTTAGTTTGACTAGATCAGACATACACATTTGCGCTTTATTGTTATTTACGCATGCGATTCCCTACTTACAATTGTATGTTTACATTCCGCATGTTTATTTAACAATATTTATTGAATTCCATTTATTTATTTGAATGCTCAAAGGAGTTCCTTGGAATTTTACTGATTGTACTCGTTATCCATTTTCTTCTATGATGATTGAGTGCAGATCCTAGTACAAGTAAGGGCAAGGGGATCTTACATGACCACCTCTAACTGTATATCGTTGAGAATTACTTGTACGTGTGTTTTTATTTTTGATATTTTGATTCTTTTGGGAATTGGGGAGTGACATGACATTGTACATAGGTATTTTACATGGTACAATCATCTACCCTTATACACAGTACTTTTCAGGGTTTCTCCATAGTAGGATTTGATGAATTAATTAATATTTCTTGCATTTACGTACAACATCCGCTGCATTTGACATTTATACGCTGTACGCACAAGTAGATGCGAATCTCGAGATAGAAAAAAAGACGGGCGGGTGCCGTACACGTGTAATAGGGCCAGCTGGCAAGGAGTACACTGAACACGTCACCCCGAGGCGGCGAGGGCCACCACAGGTGGTATAAGAGCCTGATTGACTCTATTGGAGAAGCGTAGGTGTCCTTAAACTGATACCAACCCACAGTTGGTATCAGAGAAAAAAAGAAGACTTCAGACAATAACACTTAATCAACAAACTTAGATGTGGAAAACTCAAAGTTAGTGCCTTAGAACTTTAGTTAGGAAGTGATGTGAGGCGGGTAGAGTTAAAACTTATATGCGTGTTATATTCTCATTTTAATATATGCTATACGTATATACCTCGAGACTGATCCGGAGCGCATTCTCGATGCAAATCATGGACGGACAGTCTAGTACGCCGATGGAGGAGACAGAGACTAGTGATGCGGCCTGGGATGTCCCAGTTACGGCGAGTGTGGAGGATAAACTCTCAGCACATGAGACACAGATGGCTGAGGTATTGCGGGTATTACGAAAGTAGACCGCAGTACTGGTGGCACTCACTTTAGCTAGAGAGCCAGTAGTTGTGACCATATCGACGGGGACAGCTGTTGTTCCGGTGGTACCTCAGTCGCTAGTTCAGGGGGTAGCGGTAGAGGCACCCACAGAGACAGCTACCGCGGTTGTCGTTCCTTTAAAGACGTTGACTCTTACACCTCCACCCACGACGACGGACCAGGTTACTGACACCACCACTGCTGATACTCCTACTACATCAGCATTTGTTTTGGCGCCAGAGGCAAAGTTATTAAGAGAGTTTCTGAAGTTTCAGCTTGGATTCTTTTACGGCAGCGGTGATCCCGTAGCTGCAGGGAGATGGATAATGTCCCATCAGCATTTCCAAAAGCTGATGAGGAATGACGAGACAATATAGGCACGACTTTAGGGAGCCTGTTTGAGAGAGCATGCGGCGGTCTGGTGGACGACATATACGGATACTCATCTGGAACTAACGACATGGGCTGAGTTTAGGGAGCTATTTTATGATCAGTACATACCTATGGAGGTTAGGTTGAGGCTGAGGGAGGAGTTTCTAACCTTGAGACAGGGTAGTCGGACCTTGATGTAGTATGTGGAGAGGTTCCGACATCTGCTTCAGTTCTCTCTAGATGTCGCTGGGACAGAGCACTTACATATTTATTATTTCACCCGAGGGGTTGATGACAGGATTGCGTCAGCATTTGTCTGACCAGAGCCACGACACTGCAGGAGATCTTTAATAGGGCATTGGCTCATGAGACATACCTACTGGAGAGGGCTGGCCGACGTGTGACTGGTAGGGAGGTACAGTCAAGGCAGAGTTCTCAGTCTAGTCAGAGGCAGAAGAGACCGATGGATCATCCGAATAGAGACTGGAGAGATGATAGACGGGAGAGGGGCCATCGGGACGAGTTTCAGGGCAGTCAATTCCGATATGAAGAGCCACAGCCAGTTCATGCTATCACCTCAGCACCAGTAGATCGACATAGGGCACAACCACATGAGTACCATCAGGGTTGAGATCAGAGGGGACAGACAGTGTCGGGAAGCCGGGTCGTGGTCCGAGATCGGAGAGAGAGACAGATTAGGTAGGACCGGAGAGCCGAAGATGCCACCAGTGTGGGCAGAGGGGACACTTGAGGGCTGACTGTCGAACACCACCATCGCCACGACGAGGGTCGGACCAGGCTAGAGATAGAGCGCATGCGTTAGCACTGCCAGATAGCGGGTGACGCGTGTCGAATGCGTCAAAATATATAATCCCGATAAGATTACCAATGACTAAAAGAACTGCAGTAGTGGCAAGCACGAGGTCGAACCACGTGGACCAAGTTTCTTACCTATACTACGAAACTAAAAATGACTCGGGGTGTTCACAGGAATAATTTCTAAATTAATTAAAACTAGACTAAAAGTAGCAAGTAAATAAATCAATCAATATGGAAACAATCCAAACCATCAGTATCACAAATCTCCTCAATTCGGCATAATTTTACATACGGTCCTCAATCTAATCAAAGCATGCAATGCATAATAAATTAGTGTAGCTATAGACCCAGTAACGTACGCGGGTCCTCGCACTTCTCTATCTCGATGGTCAAAGTACGACAATGACCACTTCCCTAGTCAAACACATAACCATATATTCAAGTGAATTAGGTTTAATGTGTTGACCGCAATGGGCTTTGTGAAGGCACAACACCTAGACAATCGGATCACTAGTGTGTCCAATTTAGCCTAGATCCCTATGATATTCAACCGGTTCCAAAAGGGTCTAATCAATTGGTATGGTCGGATGCCACTGATGTGGTCTTGTTGCACAAGCACGGGTGCGTACAACCTACTGGCATGTAAATCAAGATTTAAACGAGTGTTTAATCTCAATAATTCAACCAATATCAAAGGGAATAAAATATTATGAAGAACAAATTAAATAAATAAATAAATAGATCTCACATATGTTTTTTATGCCAAAACGGGTGATTTGATCTACCTCTGGTTCAGATTGATGTGTTTAGCCGGCCATCATTGTCAAAAACTCCATCAAAATTCAAAAATAAAGTATAAAACAATGGTGTTTGTCGAAGAGCAAGCCTACCGGATGAACAAGCCGCTGGAAAATAAAAACAAAACTCGTCGTCCCAACTGCCCTAAAATCCCTAAATGAATTGGTTTCCATTCTCTGCCACGTGTCATCACTTGATTGGGCGAGAGAGGTGGACCCGATGACGTGGCACGATTTGATTGGATGAGGGCTACTGGCGTGACGTGCTGGTGGGAGAGGGGTCGCCACATGTCGAGATCTGATTGGTTGCTGTGACTGCTGTGACGTGTCTGGACCAATGGGAGCATGCCACGTGGCATGACGTGGCGGAGGACGAAATCGTGCGACTCGCGCGAAATACTGGGAGTCTGTGCGGGCACGCATCCTGAGGCAGATCGATAGGCTGCTGAAACGTGGAGAAGTGGCTTGCGGGTGACGTGGAGTTGCGTGGCGGTCTCTGATTGGTTGTTGGAGCCTTGCGTGTTGACGTGGCAGCGTCTGATTGGTACAGAGTGTCTTTTGGCGCTGACGTGGCATCTTTTGATTGGTTGAAACATACTTACTGCTATTTGACCCACCGCGCAACGCGTATTTCGAGGTAAATTGTCCGGCATCCTATCACTGCAAGTAAATACTCTATTTTGAGTATTTTTCCCCCACGAATTCAACCGCGCACTCCGTTTCACCTAAAAATGAATAATAAAGATAATTAGGCCTATATATCGAGGATTCAACAATAAAAATATATAAATAAACTATATATAATATGCACAAATAATGACCTATCAAATACCCCCAAACTTAAGACTATGCACGTCTCGAGCAAAGGTGTAAATGACACATACAAATAAACTAGACCTCTAATACGATTATGCACTGACTCAACTACCCTACACCCGATTTAAAATTCATGGAGTTCCTTTGGTTTACATAGTCGCCAAGATAACAAATTACTCAAGAAATTTCGAAGTTATGATATGTCAAGAACTGCAACCCAAACACAATTAAGATCACATTTTCAAGACAAAGATATGGTCAAGACAGACACCATCAACTACTTGCGGGTTTTCTTGGTCTATAAATTCATGCACACAAGTCCACAATTTCCATGAAAATAGCGCATCAACGCGTCAAAAGTACCATGCACAAGAAATGCAACCACATTCTCCACTACTGTAGACTTAGCACCAGTGGGAATCAATAGGACTTCAATAGGCTGTAACAAGGCTGGGGAATGGTACCAAGGAAGTGGTGTAAAGGGTACCCGAAATGTTGAAAAACTAGAACTTAGATTATAGAATGACTACCCGAGAACATGAATGTGACTAAACTGCACTAAAATTCATTTTTCATTCAAAATGTGCAGTCCTCACCTTTTTCCAACCACCCGGCTCCCTGCTCCATTTCCCGTGGATGCCGTTTTAGGTGGGACTCTCTAATCATGAACTTCCCTTTAATTTGGGCAAGTAAACAATTTTTTTTTTCTGATTTTTTTTTCTCCTCATGTCTCTTTGTAAGGATTTCAAATCTAAGTCTAGTTTCCAACTAGGTATAAGATATAAGGCTAATGGCTGAGGGTTTAATGACAGGTAATCAAAGAAATCAGGTTTAATTCGGCTCAAATGGGCTAACTAGTGATAAGATGAAAGGTAGGTCTAAGGTTAAGGGTTTAAATTCAAAAATGGCCTAAATCATTTCCCCAAAAGTGTTCTAGTCATAAGAATTTAGACTCGAGTGAGTTACATCCTCGTTCTGGTACTCTAGAAATCAGACTTGCACAATTATGACCGTCTGCCCCTTTTGGTATCTAGCACAGGCTCAACCAACATACTAAGTCTCTAATCATGAAATCATAAGAATATTGGGCTACGGGCTCGAGTGAGTGTTTCGCCTAATTTCTCCTGAGTCTCAAGTCAACAGGGCAACCATAGAGTACTCATCCACAGCCAAAGGCATGAAACAAAATATTCGGGCGACTTTAAACGAAATAAAAATGAAAACTACATTAAAAATATGCATGAAAATGTATCAACTCCTAATAAAATGAGAAAATGAAATATGGAGGGCAAAGAAATGGAAGAAATGAGTGAATAAAATATACAAAATACCACCAATACCGTCCGACAATCGCATATAATTGAAAAAATTTAAACGATCTCACCTGCGGTCTTTCGCATAAAGACCCATCCAGCTCAATCAATAAATCCTAAAGTACCCCCAAACTTATTCTGAACCTAGTCCTCAAGGTTCGAAATAGTTTAGGAGCACATATGAACAAATACGACAAGGTGAAAGAAGATGATAGATATAGAGGCAAGGAAATGAAATAAGATCATGCAGAAGACCGACACTAACCCTAAATCTACGGACGAAAAGAAGATGGGTGACCTTACCAGATTGCAGATGCGACTAACCGAAGTTACAGAACATGTGAGGAGCCGCAGGAGCAATATCAGGCTCTCAAAATCCAGTGTGCTATGCAAAGGTCACACACCTATAAAAAGTCACAATGAGATAATAGTAAGAATACTCCACAAAATACTAAAATAAAAATCAAAAAGGAAAGGGATAGAAGCTTGGGGTGCCTCCCAATAGCGCCTTTGTTTAACGTCGTTGGCTCGACTCAGTCTGACTCTTTCTCAGTCAAAGTACTATACAACTGCTAGAGTCTCGCTCTCGATCTCATGCTATGGGAAGTTCTCGTAGAACGGCTTCAGTCGGTGCCCATTCACTTTGAAAACTTTCCCTGTGTCTACGCTCCTGATCTCAACTGCACCATGTCCAAACACATCAGTAACAACAAAAGGTCCGAGCCATCGTGACCTCAATTTCCCTGGGTGGAGAGTTAATTTGGAATTATAAAGTAGGACCTTTTGGCCGACTATGAAAGTCTTACGAGATAAGTTGCGATCGTGGAACGCCTTGATTTTTTCCTTATAAATTCGAGCGGACTCGTAGGCATCGTTCCGAATTTCCTTTAATTCTTGAAGGTCCAACTTTCTCTCGTTGCCGGCTGCGTCGAGTTCCATATTGAGCCGTTTGACAGCCCAAAGAGATTTATGCTCTAACTCGACCGGCAAGTGGCACGATTTGCCGAAGACTAAGCGATACAGAGACATTCCGATTAGCGTTTTATACATCGTCCGATAAGCCCATACCGCATCATCAAGGCGTGTGCTCCGGTCCTTTCGTGACGGATTTACAGTCTTCTCCAAAATGGATTTAATCTCCCTATTTGACACCTCTGCTTGGCCACTAGTCTGAGGGTGATAGGTCGTAGACGTACGGTGTGTAACATTATACTTACGTAGGAGATTTTCAACCATGCGGTTGCATAAATGGGTACCTCGATCGCTAATCAAAGCCCGTGGAGCGCCAAAAGTCGAAAAGATTCGTGATTTCAAGAAATCTCATACCACCGACGAATCATTGGTGCGAGTGGCTTTAACTTCCACCCATTTGGACACGTAATCCACCACCAGTAAGATATAAAGGAAACCGTGTGACGGTGGAAATGGCCCCATGAAGTCGATCCCCCAAACATCAAAAATCTCGCAAAATACACTACAAGGAAAATGAAATTTAGAAATGGTATTAGCAACAGAAATAAGTTCCATTTCTAAAAAAATTAGTTAGAGACGGAATTGAGACGGACTAATTCAGAGACGGAATTGAGACGAATCAGAGACGGAAATAGAGACGGAATTAATTCCGTCTCTAAAAAATGGCGCCAACATTCCCACCGAAATTTTCATTTATTATAACTGTCCGTTACGTCTCGAGATTCGTGCGTGTTTCGATCTTGATGATTCAAAAATGGGGACCAAAACTCTTTCTCTCCCAAAAATCTCTCTCCCTCACCGCTCTCTCTCACCGTCACCGTCGCTCTCTCTCACCGTCACCGCCTTCTCCTCTCTCTCTCACCGTCACCGCTCTCTGCTCTCTCTTTCACCGTCACCGCTCTCTCTCTCTCACCGTCGCCGCTCTCTGCTCTCTCTCTCTTGCAGCTCTCTGCTCTCATTCTCTCACCCTCTCTCTCGCCGCTCTCTGCTAGGGTTTTGTTGCTATAAAATGTGGTGCTAACTAGTAAACCCTAGTGCCACAAGTCTTCTTCTCTTCTCTCGCTTCGCTAGGGTTTTGTTGCGGTGATTTGCGAGAGGAATCTCCTTCTCTGTGACGGCCGAGGTGAGATTCTATCTTCTCCTTTCGAGCTTGGATTCAATTCGTTTGTGATGATGTTCTTTTCTTTTCGATGTTGAGCATCGTGGTTGATCTTGTTCTGGATTTTAGATTTGAATCGTTTGTGGCTTCAAAGTCGGTGATTATCATGTTGTGTTGATCGATTATTGTTTTGTGTAGATCCGGATCTCGCTTAGTGTTTTTTTGTTGTTCATAGATCGGTTCTACATTTACCTTTGATTCTTGGAAGGTTGAAAGGAAAGCCTTTTATGTATTATTTCCTTGTACATCCGTTTTTGTTGATTCTTAGACTCTCATTTAATTGTTTTAATTCATGGATATCGGATTCATGCATCGCGTGTCGTGGACCGATTGTTAGGTATTCATGTATTGATTCACTGTTGTGTGTTGTCTTACGCCTCTCACCGAACAAAGATGCAAAATTATTTTAATAAATGATTTGTTTGCGTGACTTGTAAGTATAAGTTTGAGACTTGACTATGATTTTTCCTGCTATTGGACTATTGATGCACCTTTTATTTCTTCGCAGCTGAAGATGTGCATATTACTCTCTTATACATGTATATTTTGATTATATATCAACATCATATATAAATATGGTGGACTTGGTTTAGTAATTGTTGTTTGAACTAGGCATCTTTATATGTATTTCGATTGTAATCTTGCCGTCATTGTGAATCAGGAGTTAGATTTTAATCTTACTTTTATGAAGTTATTTTTCAATGTCGAAAAATGCATGTTTGCAACTTTTCTTTAACTCTTTCTAGTAACATAAGGTGATTTTAGCTGGAAAGGTTCCCTAAGACTAAGAGAAGGTGGATTTGCTGTCAAAAAATGTGAACAGTACTTCAAATGTGCAATTTGGTTTACTCTATTTTCTTCTTCATTTTTCTATGCTTAAATAATGTAAGTCGTTTTTTTTGTGCTTTTTTCGGTTTGTGTGGAGGTGCAGTAATTCGGTGAAGTTTGGAGACAAGTGAAATATAGAAGGTTCTTCTCAATTATGCATTGTTCCTTATCATCCTTCCTGTGTCACTTTTGTTTCCTTTTTTCTTTTTCCGCATTTTCTTTGCGTTTGTAGGAATTATTGCCATTGCCCACGTTTCTTTTTCCTTTTTCTTTTTCCGCATTTTCTTTCTTGGTTTACTCTATTTTCTTCGCATTTTTTGCTCATTTATCAATGCTCTACGATAGGCTTGTAACTTAAATCATTAGGTATGATTTAGTCACACGTGGGAGTAGCTATTCTACGTATCATGGGATATCATCGTGTTTGATGAAGATAGTAAACATTCATAGGATGATAATTTGTCTGTTTAGATTATTGATTCAATTGTTTGGCAATCCAGTAAAGTAGAAATTATAAACAAACTCTCATAAAAATAAATAAATAAATAAACAAAACTATGTCGCTTCTTCGTAAACTTTTTTTCTTATCATAATCCCTTACTACTTACTGTAAATGCTTACTCTAAGACATTTTTCTTTGCGTTTCTGTATTATAATATTTTTGTTTGTACTTCTTGCAGTAACTCTGATGGAACTAGTTGTTGCATACTTGGATGTGAGTCAACATTTTCTGATGCATTAGTTATGTTGAGGTTTGCTCAAAAAAAAAAAAAAATTATGCTGAGAGATTGAGTGTAAGTATTTCTTTTACTTCAGGATTCAATTGAGTGCCTTGACCAATGTATTCTTGTTAATTTCTTTATGCATATTTACAGAAGGTTGCAATGTGAGATGCAGTTTCAGTTTTTTCTTGCATAACTGATGTTTTGTGCACTAAGGTGGGGATTCAATATTTGGTTATACGTATTTGATTCTTGTTATTGCATATCTTTTGTTCTGGCATTGCTCAATATAACAAGTACTATCTAGATGAGAATGCAAAATGCTCGTTCATGTTTGAAGTTGCCTTTCTTTTTAGTAGCAATTGAAAATGCTAATGATTGGTGCTTATAGATTTTTTCTTCTTAACTGAGTTTTGCAATTCAATAGTAGTGCATCAACTAAGTAATGAACAGGATGGCATTTCTGAGCATAGCCATATGAAGCATTTCTAAAGATATATCGGGGACGTAGACTTAGTTTGAGATGATGAGAATGCCATTTTCCTTTTTCCATTAGTCTGTTTAGTTCTTTTCTTATATAATAAACCCACTTTTATTGAGTTTTTGGTGTTTTTGTTTGTGTATTTTATTCGATTGGTTCGTTTGTTGTGGCAAAGAATGAGCTATGTTCATTTAATTGACCTGCATTTGGAGATTGCAAAGATGGATTGCAATGATAAATCAAGATTAGTTATGTGTTCGAACTATTGAGCGATCAGTGAATGGTTATTCAATTTGAAGGCCTGATTGTTGCGGCTAACGCTATCATTGTATTCATGAGAGAAATTCGTAGTTATAATACTTATGTTGATCTTTAAAACATAAGTGCGTAAAGCTAGAATGAATGAAATCAAGTCATGTATTTGTGTTTGTTTTGACATTTTTCAATCACTTGTGAATATTCCATGATTTCATCATTCTAGCTCGAAGCTTAGGAATGAGTTGATTCGCAACATTGACTAATAATGTAGTACAGACGATTCATGCTTGTTGCTGGAATTTTATTGTATAAATTGTTCTGTTTAGTTGGAGTAACGCTTTATGCTGTATTGGCTACATTCTTGCATTGCTAATTCGCATACCATTATAATATCTAGCGGAGGCTAAGATTACGAGAGGTCCACACGAGGACCTGGAAAGTTATTGGGAAGCAAAGATAGACCGGTTAAGAAGTAATATTCGCTTCTTCAAGAAGAACAAGAACTTCAAGAGCGACGATGGGGTGCTAAACCATGCTAATAATTTGCTTTCCAAAGTGATTCTAAAGCTTGAAGAGGAATTTAGACAACTCTTAACGTCCTACAGGTTTGTTCTTCACTGGGCGTCGTTGCTCTTTGGATGTAAACTTGTCTTGAAAAGTCTTTATTGCAAAGGATGGATTTCGCTTGAAACTTATTTTCGATCTATAGCCACTAAAAGCATTTGTTAGTGGAAGTCCAAGTTTAAGCTACAGACCAGATTTCATGGATGAAATCAAGTATTCTTGATTCACTACAAAAAAACAACAAATCAGAAACGGAATTAGAAACGGAAATAAGTTCCGTTTCTAAATCAGAAACGGAATTAGAAACGGAATAAGTTCCGTTTCTAAATTTAAACGTTAGCGACGGAATTGAGACGAAAAAATTCAGAGACGGATTTGAGACGGATCAGAGACGGAATTAGAGACGGAATTAGAGACGGAATTAAATTCCGTCTCTGAAAATTGGCGCCACCATTCCCGCCAAATTTTTCATTTCTTATGACCGTTCATCATTCCTCGAGATTTGTATGTGCTTGGATCATGGCACCCCCTCCTCTTTCCACCAACCCCCTAACAAAACACCCGAAATCCCTAAATCATTCTCACGAAAAAACCCCAAATACCTAAATCTGTCTCTCCGTCTCGTCCAAAATCATTCGATCGTCTCGTCCCCAAACGTCCATCCCGTTCGATCGTCTCGTCTCTCCGTCTCGGTCGTGCTAGCTGGTCTCTCGCTGTCTCTCGGTCTCTCCGTCTCGTCGCGCCGGTCTCCGTCTCTCCGTCTGGTCGTGCTACCTGGTCTCTCTCTCTCTCTCGGTCTCGCCGTCTCTCTCGGTCTCGTCTCGTCGCGCTACGGTCTCCGTCATCGGCTCTCATCTCTCGCTCTCTCGGTCTGGTCTCTGATTCCGTTTCTATTGGCATTTGTAGTTTTGGAGTCTTACTACATTCTGATATAATCTCTTCATTTTTTATTGTTCTTTATAATGCAGCCAACACTCATGATCAAGAGGTCTTCAGCTTTCATAGAGATCATTCACCTTGTGACGATTTTGAGGAAGTACTGAACTGCTACAAACAAATTGCTCAACTTTTGCGTCTGTCAGGTTGGCATTCTAGTCCCCTTGTTTATCTATTTTTAAAAATTTATGGAAAACCAAGGGTGACATGAGAATTATTTAAGTTTCCGCTATGGTTCATTTGATAGTTCGATCTTCTAGTAAAGATCGGAGTTGAAGGCAAGAAGCTTTTTTTATCTTGAAAGATTTTCCAATTTAAATTAAGCGTGCGAGACTTCATAAATTTCCATCTATCAATAAATATTCGGGGTGTCCGGTGTTCCTACGTACCTTATCTCTGCGGCATCCGTAAATATTAAAGTCGTAATACTTGTTAGCATTGCAAATATTATGCTCATGAATGAAATATGTTATAGATTTTCACTTGAACTGAAGCTATTTCGCTAGGCAAGGCAAGTCATATATATGCCTTGATGTTCAAACATAGGAAATGAACATAATGTGGTGACCATTGCGTATACTAGGTTTTCTTAGCGGCTACTCGGCTATACTAGTCTACTAAATGGATAAAAAAAAAAATTATTTTCTTGAAAGGTCTTAGCTATTCTGCTCATGGAATCCTTTTTTTTTACATTCTTCTTGGCTATGGGCGGTGTTATAGTACTACCTTATTGTCTATGAACTGTGAAGGAACAAACTCTTGATCGTGTGACATATTTAAAGAGTTCGGCTTCTTTTAATTGTTATTACTTTTTGAGGTTTTATTTTAATTGTTCTTGAGTGATTTGATTTGTTACGTGGTTGATTGTGCGGTGAATGAGTGCACATCGTTCGATTCTTTTCGATTTTCGATCTTGAATCTCCATCTCTTTCATTGCTCTCTCGCTCTCGGTCGCTCTGTGCTTACCGCTCCGCTCTCGCTCGTCAAGGTAACAAAAAAAAAATTTAACACCCGAATTCTCTTCACATTGTATCTGCTCACATTTTCCCCGGATTGGCTTTCATGTGCATTAGTTGGTGTTCTTCACTTGATCTATTAAGTTAATGTTGTGTCTTTTGTTTGGTTTAGAAGTTTTTGTTCGCTTCTTCTCTTACATGCATAGTGTTTTGTGGTTATGCTTGTTCTATTTTTAGGTTTATTAATATGTAATATTTCATTTCAACCTTTTAATTGAGCAATTCAAGATTTATATTGATTCCGTATTTGGTTGTTATTCCATGTTTATTTTATCGGTAAAGCATGTCATGATCAACATTATAATACATTAGAATCATGTACTGAGGTAATTACTTTGTCGTTTGATGTTATAGTTGTTAGTAATTTCATATTCATGCGCTTGCTATGGATGATTGATTAGTTAGGTGTTGTTGGTTACGATTGAATAGTACCTATAATTACTTAATTTCTACTACTAGTTAGGATTAGAAACACTAGGATTACTCTTTTAGTTAATGTTGCTATTTCACATAAAATTTCTAGAGAATGGAATAAACCTATAACCTTAAGGAGGTATGAGTGAACAAGTAGTAGACGCGTTGATACTATGTGGTATTTTTATGCCTCTTATCACTACAAAAAAACAGCAAATTAGAAACGGAATTAGAGACGGAAATAAGTTCCGTTTCTAAATCAGAAACGGAATTAGAAACGGAATAATTTTCGTTTCTACATTTAAAAGTTAGCGACGGAATTGAGACGGAAATATTCAGAGACGGATTTGAGACGGATCAGAGACGGAATTAGAGACGGAATTAAATTCCGTCTCTGAAAAATGGGGCCACCATTCCCGCCAAAACTTTATTTTGTTATACCCGTTCATCAAATCTCGAGATTTGTGACAACAAATCTCGAGATTTCTCTTTACCCCTCCAAATTACATCTATCATCATATGAAAAGAGACATTACATTACAATACGATCATAAATGAAACCCGAGACATCGTGTAACGCTGACTAGTTAGAAAATTAATGACTTCCTAACTTTGTCAATTTATTCTCTATTCATGAGTTTAATGTGCGAACCTCGTTCTTTCACTTAGCTATCAATTTCTTCTAAATGGTCTTGATCGCTATTCCGATTTACAATATTCTCCAATTAGTGAGATTTCTTATCATCTTAATCATTATTATTTCATTACTTGAATAGACAACCGGCTCGACAAGGGTTACGTTCGACTAGGAATGTCATCTACAAGTAGAGACTCGGATGTACAACCGGCTCGACAACGGTTACGTTCGAATTGAATTCGCGATGCGAAGGTTAAAGAATTCATATCATTTGCAAAACAACATTGTCCTACATACCAAAGTGAAAGGAAGATTAGATGTCCGTGCAATTTTAAGAAATGTCGACTTGTACCGCACGGACGTCGAAACGGTTGAGCACCACATATGTAGGTATGGATTTGTCCCGGATATCACAGTTGGTACGAACATGGTGAGAACGGAGATGAAGGCCCGCAAAATTTTCACGAAATGGATAGCCATATTGATGATGCGATGTGGGAGGATACGATCCGACACCTTACCGCGATATGCTACACAACGTGGCAGTCCAAGTTTCAATTGGAATGCCGTGGAAGAATCACCAAACCCCCAAGCACGCCAACTATATGACATGATTGATGCAAGTAGGGAACAATTGTGGCCTGGTTGCGAAACCATGACAACGTTGTCCGCAATGGCAAGATTACTTGCGATCAAGTCCGAACATCATATATCGAACGAGGGTATAATGAAATCATTAAACTCATGAAGGATTGTTTGCCAAATGACAACTCAATGGTTGAGAATTTTTATGCCACTAAAAGACTAATGCGAGGTCTAGGTCTACTGTTGAGAAAATAGATTGTTGTGAGGACCAATGTATGATTTATTGGGGAGTGGACTCGAGTTGACGTCGTGTAAATTTTGTGGGAAATCACGATACGTTGCACATCGACGAGGTCGTGGTCGGAACACAAAAAACCGCCCTTGCAAAAGAATGTACTACTTCCCTTTGGGCCCTCGGTTGCAACGATTGTATGCGTCTGAGTCAACCGCAAAACATATGCGATGGCATGGAGATCATTCTTCGCCTGAAGATGTTATGCAACACTGTTCTGATTCGATTGCTTGGAGACATTTTAATGACGTCAATAGAGACTTCGCCGCCGAGGTTCGGAATGTTCGTTTAGGATTGTGCACTGATGGTTTTCAAGTATTTGGGCTTTCCGGGAAATCGTACTCTTCGTGGCCCGTGATTTTGACTCCTTACAACCTTCCACCGTCGATGTGCATGAAATCGAGTTTATGTTCTTAACGGTTATCGTTCCTGGACCGACCAGCCCAAAGCGAGTAAAATCGACGTGTTCCTTCACCGCTTGTGAAAGAGTTGCAAGATTTATGGAACAATGGGGTGATTACATACGACGTTTCCACCAAGACAAATTTTCTCATGCGAGTTGCCCTTTTATGGATCGTTAGTGATTTCCCGCATATAGCATGTTGTCCGGTTGGAGCACACACGGTAAGTACGCTTGTCCATATTGTATGGAGGATACAAATGCATTTCAATTGCGAAATGGTGGTAAGACATCGTGGTTCGACTGTCATCGTCGTTTCTTGGAGAAGTCATCACCATTAAGGAAAGACAAGTTGTGAAGTGAGGTTTTAGACTTTTAATTCATAGATGCATTTCATTAATAGCATAGTATATTAATTAAGATGTGAAGGCAAAGCTTTAAGGATAGTATAAGTCTTACTGTGGAGTATACGCTTGTTTTTTCTCAGGATTGGTTAACTTTTTTAGGGCTTTGTTGAAGGTTCTTGTGTGCATTTGTCACATTTTAGTTGTTTTTCGTTGTTCACTGGTTTCTTGGATTCGCAGGCTATTGATTTCTGTTGGATTCTTGGTCGCCTCTTTTCGCCCTTTATCCATTTCCCTTTTCTTTTTTTCTCTTTTTTTCTTAAATCAGGCTTGTTTTGAGACCCAATCGGATTGATGAATGTGTCTCTTATGTAGTTTCATATTATAATTAGTAGCATGTTCTCGTGACTTCTTTTTCTTTGTTGTTTCAAGCGTTGGTTTATGTTGTTTCAATTCTTTCTTTTCTTCTCTGCATTTCTTGAATCCCAGCTGGTTTTTTTGTTTTTTTTTTTTGAGTAGGAACACATGGCTAAAGTACGTGATCATAACACTCTTATTTGCTTTTGGTGTTCTTTGGTGAAATGGTTGGATGGTGGAAGTGATCTGGTGAGCTTTTGGTGTTCTTTGGTGATGAAATGTTTCTTTCGGATGTGCTTTAATGAGGCTGAATGATTGTGAGGTTTTGTCCAAAATGTTTAGTCTAACTTGAAATCTCTTGTGATTCTTTTTTAGTAGTTTGTCTACTTAAGAACTCTATATATCAAATGCTTGTTGACATGTTAATCTTTTGCAATGGTAGGTAAAGTGATTTAGTAAGCTAATTAATCAAACTTGTCATCCATGAAGAGAAGGAAATCTAATCTGGTTTTCTTTTGTGTTTAAATTATAGACAATCAACAACTTCAATCGAACTTAATGGCGTAAGAGGATCGTGTACCGCAGCCTTCCTCTTCCTTTAACCAGCAGAACAAGCGTTCCTACAAATAGCCAAGTATCACAAGAAGATCATCATAGCGGTTCCTACAAGAACACCACAACGTCACAACAACAACAAAACTTCATTCCTATCTCGGTTCGCGCTTTTTGGTGAGCTTTTTTTTTTTAAGCTTTCTTATTCTATTTGTGAGTTTTTTTCTTTTTCTTCACTTTGCGAGAGAGGACATCACTGGTTTTTTTATATTTTGGGGAGTAGGAACACATGGCCGATTTGTTTTGGAGCACACAAGCAGTTGTTGGTGGATGAGATGATGACTTCCTATCAAGATTGATGGGAAAATAGAGAGGCCGGGAAAATAGAGAGGTTGGTGGATGAGATGATGACTTCTTATAGATACATTGTTCTCTTTTTTTCTTTTCTTCTCTGCATTTCTTCAATCCCAGCTGGTTTGTTTTTTTTTTTGAGTAGGAACACATGGCTGGTCACCTTTGGAGCACATAGCAGTTTTAGAAGGGATGAGAGGATGAGTTTAGGATCATACTTACATGATAGGTTTGTGCTTAACTTTCAGTTTTTAAATTCTTAGCATTCTTGCACTTCACCATTATGATATGCACGTTGAAATGCAAGCATTTCAAAGCTTGATAAATAATCCAACTCAACTTACATGATAGGTCCATCTTATAGAAACATTGTTCGCCATCTCCTATGCGTAGGAAAATAGCAACATTGACACCAAACTTCGGTCCACTCGCATTTGCTTGATGTTCATTTTTTTTGGAAGCTTTCTTATTCAACATTGTATGGTTTTTTTCTTTTCTTCACCGCTTTTCTTGAATCCCACTGGTTTTTTTTTTTTTTTTTTTTTTTTTTTGAGTAGGAACACATGGCCGGTCACCTTTGGAGCACACTGCAGGTTTTAGATGGGGTGAGAGGATGAGCTCTAGATCATACTTACATGATAGGTTTGTGCTTAACTTTTAGTTTTTCCCTTTTAGCATTCTTGCACTTCACCATTACTTATCTTATGCATGTTGAAATGCAAGCCTTTCAAAGCTTGATAAATAATCCAACTCAACTTACATGATAGGTCCATCTTATAGATACATTGTTCGCCATCTCCTATGCGTAGGAAAATAGCAACATTGACCCCCAAACTCACAACAACAACAAAACTTCAGTCCTTGACTGCATTTGCTTGATGTTCATGTATTTTTTGGAAGCTTTCTTATTCCTCATTGTATGGTTTATTTCTTTTCTTCACCGCATTTCTTGAATGTCACTGAATTTTTTTTTTAAGTAGGAACACATGGCTTGTTTGTTTTGGAGCACACAAAGCATTTTTAGATGGGATGAAATCTCGAGTTTAGGATCAAATTTGATGCATGTGAATGTTGCATTGATGGGAGTTTGTGCTTAACTTTTAGTTTTTTCCTTTTAGCATTCTTGCACTTCACCATTATCCTCTTTCATGTTCCTTATTAGCTCTAAATCGCTCTCTACCTACATATGTGTTGAATTGACAAAAGACCAAAGCAAACTCAATCGTAAAGAAATTAAAAAATAGGTTCGAAGCCGACTTTTTATGTATGATTATTATTAATTTCTATGTTTCTTCAAATCCACCATTTTCCTCATTCGCTTCCAATGTACATCCTTAGTTCAATAATCTCTCCTTTGCCTACTTCTTTCAGTGCATACTCACCGGTTGTTGCCTCGAGATGGAGAATCGAAATGCTTCAAAGCTGCGTTATAGTTATTATATGAAGTCATTTTTGTGTATACTTCCAAATTTTGGACCTTTTGTGAGTGTTCTTTTTTTTTTGGTTGTTGAACGATAGGATTGGTGGTTTTTGTGTATACTTCCAAATTTTGGAGCTTTTGTAATACATGACAATTTTCCGTGGATATATAAATTTTTTGGCTAATTTTGAGTTTCACATTTTTTCTTTCTCTTTTGAATTTTTTTTTATATATATTGTCGATGTATGGATGTGCAATTTGGCTTTTTGTGGGATGTTAGCACCCCCAAGGAGTTGTTGGAGGGGGTGCAGGCGATGGAGTAGGTCATATCGGGTTGTAATTTGAATTTTTAGGTTGGAGAACCAATTGAATTATGTTTCTGTGTCATAATTAAACAAAACAGAAAATTATAGACGGATTAGCAACGGAATTCAAATATTCCATTGCTATTCCGTCTCTAATTTTCCTGAAATATTTGTACCGATCACAAACGGATCAGAGACGGAAATAAGAATTCCGTCTCTGATTCCGTCGCTAATTAGACACGGATACAGAGACGGAATCAAAAACGGAATAATCCGTCTCTGATTCCGTTTCTAATTAGAGACGGAATCAGAGACGGACCATTTGCATTCCGTCTCTGATTCCGCCTCTGATTCCGTTGTTGATTAGAAACTGAATCAGAGACGGAATTCATAAATTTATTACTTTCGTCTCTCGATTCCGTTGCTAATTAGCAACGGAATCGAGACTAATGCACTTACAAATGTACCATTTCGAAATAAATTCCATTTCGTTCCGTCTCTCGTTCGTTTCTAATTTCGTCTCTAAATCCGTCTCTAATCGAAACGGATATTTTTAAATCTCTATTCGTTTCTAATCGAAACGGAATCCATTTTCCGTTTCGATCGTATCGACGACGCGTTTTGAGACTTAACGCATTCCGTCTCTCGTTCGTTTCGATTGCAATCGAGACGAGATTTTGCAAATCAGAAACGAAAAATTCCGTTTCTGATTTGCTATTTTTTGTAGTGATTTGGTTATAAAGAACTTATTAGACCGCGAGGCAATTCTGTTTGACTGGATTCATAATATTGTAGAGTTTTTTTTTTTGCCAATCTAGTTCAGCCATGGACAATTCCACAGTCTAGATTGCCATAATAAATCAAACATATGTTTGTACATCAAATGATGAACGTAGGAAAGTTGTGAAAGACTTGCTTGGGAAACATCCTGATTTGTCCAAGCTCCAGACTTTCTTATCTTCCTTATGTTTGCTAATCCTAACACTTTACAACTTGGCCATATTAACATGACATTGTCCATGTATAGAAGTTCCTTATGTTTGCTTCTCCTAACACTTTACAACTTAGTGGAACCCTCAGTGCATTTCAAGAAGGCAAGTCGCACCAAAGGATGTTATGTTACGGTAGTTTAAGCTTTTTGTTGTTTGCATCAAGTCTTTTTATAATACTTCCATTACACATTATTTATCTTATTGAGTCTTTTATTTTAGTCTTCTTTACTTTTAATTTGTGTTCTATCAATTGTTTCAGTTTACTTTAATTTCATTTTGTATAGTCTCTTCTTAATTTTTTGGAGCATCGAGGACAATTGACTCTTGTTTGTGTTAATCCGGAACTAAATTTCATGTCATTGTTTGGAGCGAGAGATAATTTGCTAATTAACACCATGTTCCTTCTGGATAATGATGAATTTCTTTTTCTTTATTACTTTATTTATGCTGTGTTTGGCTCATACACTTGTGCTTGCGATGATACATAGTTCTCCCATAATATTGTTTATATTCCTATTATTGTTTGTATAATCTAGTGATTTTTTTCTTTTTGATCTTTTTTCAGGTGTTTTGTATGAAGTCAAGTATTATTTGAAGCACAATCAACTTTATATAATATCGGAACACTTCATTTTTTTTTTTCATTTAGATCAATTTTTGCTTTTACTTTTGTAGAAAGATACGATATAGAAACTTTGTAGATTGTTTTTGTTGTTTTGTGTACAGTACATTGAGAAAAGATAATGTTAAGGATATGTTAAGTTTATATAAACTGTGCAATATCAATATATTATTTAGCTATGATTTTTATTATATATTGGCAGGTTAAATGTGCTTGGATTGAGACCTATATATATTATATTATATATATATATATTATATAATTCAGATGGATTTGAATTCAGAGACGGAATTAGCAACGGAATTCAGAGATTCCGTTGCTATTTCGTCTCTAATTTTCGAGGAATATATGCATGAAACAGCAACGGAATCAAAGACGGAATGGAAAAATTCCATCTCTGATTCCGTTGCTAATCAGAAACCGAATTAGAGACGGAAAGAATCCGTCTCTGATTCCGTTTCTGATTAGCAACGGAATCAGAGACGGAATCAGAAATGGAATTTATTCCGCCTCTGATTCCGTTGCTAATCAGCAACGGAATCACATTTCCTTTTCTGATTGAATCAGCGACGACGATTTCAGAGACGGAATATATTCCGTCTCTGTTCCATTGCAGATTTCAATTAGAGACTGAATTTATGCAAATCAGAGACGAAAATTTTCGTTTTTGATCTGCTATTTTTTTGTAGTGATAGGATCGAGGTCAGTGGGATTTGATCCCTGTGACTCAAGGTACCGGTCGACTGACATTTGGCACAGGTCTTGGCGTATAGATATGAATCATGAAAAATGGTAGGCCAATAAAGCTCGCTCTCCAAAAACTTCATAGCCATCCTACATGGACCGAAATGACCACCGCAGGCATATGAATGACAGAATGTCAGTATAGATTGTGTTTCACTCTGGGAGACACATCGACGAATGACCTGGTCTGAGCAAAACTTCCACAAGTATGGGTCATCCCATACATAGTGTTTGGAATCGCTCCGAATCTTATCTTTTTGGGCTCGCGTAAGGTGAGGTGAAAACTCTCGTGTAACGAGGTAGTTTACCAGATCCGCAAACTAAGGGAGTTCCTTAGAAATTGCTAAGAGATGTTCATTAGGAAAATCATCTCGAAGCGGGACGGGTGCTTCACCATTCTCGATACGACTGAGATGGTCAGCAACAAGATTTTCTACACCACTTTTATCTTTAATCTCGATGTCAAACTCTTGTAACAAGAGTATCCATTGAATGAGACGAGGTTTAGCTTCCTTTTTGGCTATAAGATACTTTAAGGCAGCATGGTCAGAGTAGACGACCACCTTAGTTCCCAAGAGATAAGGCCAAAATTTCTTCAAAGCGAAGACGACAGCTAGAAGCTCCTTCTCTGTAGTGGTGTAATTCAGTTGGGTAGGATCAAGAGTTCGGGAGGCATAGTATATGACATGAGAAGCCCGTCCGACTCGTTGCCCAAGCACAGCACCCACAGCGTGGTTGCTGGCATCGCACATGATCTCAAAAGGTATCTCCCAGTTAGGAGCTCGAATCACTCGAGTAGATGTGAGAGAGTGTTTGAGTGCATCGAATGCACTCCTACATGCCTTATCAAAATAGGAAAGGCACGTCCATCTGAAGAAGGCGACACAGGGGTTGTGCAATTTTGGAGAAATCTTTAATAAATCGCCGATAGAAACCGGCATGGCCAAGGAATGATCGGATTTCTCGCACAGTCGTGGGGTAAAACAATTTTTGAATTACTTCAATCTTTGCCGGGTCTACCTCCACACCCTTAGCAGACACGATGTGACCCAAGATAAGACCTTGATCAACCATGAAGTGACATTTCTCGTAATTGAGGATCAAGTTCTTCTGGATACATCGATGAAGTACCTTAGTCAGGTGACTGAGGCACAGATCGAATGAATCGCCGTAAACAGTGAAATCATCCATGAATACTTCGATGAAGTGCTCAACGAAGTCAGAGAATATGCTCATCATGCACTTCTGAAAAGTAGCAGGTGCATTGCACAGCCCAAAAGGCATGCGCAGGTAAGCGAATGTACCAAAAGGACAAGTGAAGGTGGTCTTCTCTTGATCCTCAGGTGCTACAGGAATCAGGTGAAAACTAGAATAGCCATCCAAGCAGCAGTAGTGAGACCTGCCTGCTAAACGCTCTAACATCTGGTCAATGAAAGGCAATGGGAAGTGGTCTTTCCTAGTAGAAGCATTAAGCTTCCGGTAATCGATGCATACTCGCCATCCGTTTTGGACGCGAGTTGGGACTAACTCACCGCGTGAGTTCGTGACCACTGTGATCCTCGTTTTCTTGGGAACCACCTGAATGGGACTGACCCACTTGCTGTCAGAGATCGGGTAGATCATCCCAGCGTCAAGGAGCTTCAGAATCTCCTTTTTAACACATCCATCATCGATGGGTTCAGTCTCCGTTGTGCTTCTCGTGAAGGTTTTGACCCTTCTTCCATATGTATCTGATGCATGCATGTGGAAGGGCTAATACCTTTGATGTCAGCGATCGTCCACCCTAGGGCTTCTTTGAACTCTGAAGCACATGAATCAGCTTCTCTTCCTCTGGTAATGTGAGTTTAGTGGAAATGATCACTGGTAAAGTATCATTCTCACCTAAAAACACATATTTGAGGTGGCTGGGTAGTGGTTTGAGCTCCGGTGTGGGGGCTCGCTCCATAGAGGGGAGAAGTGTAGAGTTCGAAGCTGGTAAGTCAAGATATGCTAGGGTGGGAAAATAAAGTGGAGCAGAGTCCAACTCAAAGATCAACTCCTCGATCTCAGTATCGAGGGCGAAGCCTTGCTGTCGCAAACAATCGGTGTCGAGATGATTCTCTAACACCACTTTCATATCATCACCTTTCACGAGAAAGGTGTCCTGGACAAGCGAGTCCACACTGTCCAAAGCAAGCACCATAGAAGAGGCATCGCAGGGATGGCGCATCGCATCATAGATGTTGAACTTAATAAGTTCACCATCAAACTCCATGGTCAGAGAACCACTGTGAACATCAATCTGGTCTTGGCAAGTCTTTAGGAAAGGCCTGCCGAGCAAGACTGAGGAAAAATGGGGGCATGGCTGAGTCTTCATATCAATGATATAGAAGTCAGCAAGAAATATGAGCTCACTAACCTTCACCAGGATGTCTTCCAAGACACCCGGTGGACGAACGATTGCACCGGTGGCCTCGCTAAATGTATGACAATTCCAAGATCCTTTAGAGGGCCACCTTCAATGTCTCATATATGGATAGTGGCATGACATTGATAGAGGCGCCGAGGTCACACATAGCTTTCTGGATCTCAACTTCACCAATTGTGCAAGGGACAGTGAACATGCCCGGGTCTTCACACTTGGTGGGCAACTTTTTGCGTAGGATAGCTGAGACATTCTCACCTACGGTGATTTTCTCGTTGCCTTTGAGTCGACCTTTGTTGGTGCATAGGTCTTTAAGCAACTTAGCATAGCGGGGCATGTGTGCTAAGGCATCAAGAAGTGGGATGTTTATCGCCACTTTCCTCAAGATTTCCAGAATTTCCTTCTCTTCTCCCGCCTTTTTACTCTTAATGAGGCGTTGAGGGAACGGAGGTAGAATTTTGAGAGAAGGTGGTGCTTCCTTATCCAAGTGTACCGTTTCAGTGTGAGGCGGTTGAACTTCGAGCTCCTGCTCGACTTCCTTGGATTTAGGAGTGGCCTCTTTAGGATTGGGTTCTTTAAGGACTTCTTCCAGCTCTCTGCCGCTACGAAGTGTGATAGCATTAACGTTCGCATTAGGATTCGGGTGCGGTTGAGATGGCAACTTGCCTTTCTCATCCGTGCGCCCAACTTGAAGGGCCAGTTGCCCTAATTGAACCTCGAGACTTTTAATGCTAGAAGCATGGCTCGCGATTGTCTCATTTTTTAGTTGGATCAAGTCTTTAGAGAGTCTGTCTTGATTAGCAATGAGTGTCCTCATCATGTCTTCTAAAGATCCCGAATTCTAAGCGGGTTGGGACTGTTGAGGAGGAGGTTGTCCTTTTGGAACATACTGAAGGAAGTTCTGATTCTGGGGACCATAACTAAAATAGGGGCTTTTTACGGCATGATTATAGGTGTTGCTGAAGTTGTTGCCGTATTGATTCCTTGGTGGTCCTTGGAATCCGCCACCTAAAGCGTTCGCCTGCTCGTTCTCGAATAAGGTAGGACAAGAGTCAGTGGGATGGTCCTTAGCTGTACAGAAGCCGCAAGCTTTAACTTGAGCTTTTCCTGAGGCGAGGAATCGCTCCATGAGATCGGTGAGTTTATCAAGCTTGCTATTGGCAGAATTTGACCCTACTCCGTCATGAAGACTTCGTGAAGGTCCCTCTTCATCGTCATCAATGTAATGACGTGATTGACTTGCTATGGAGTCATACAGTTCAAACATCTCCTCAGTGGTTTTACATCTGTAGTCTCCTCCACAAGCATTGTCAATCATCCGTTTCTCAAGGGGTGTAAGCCCCATATAGAAGAAACGAACAATGGAGAGGTTGCTTTGCCCATGTTGGGGGCATTGCGCAAGTAAGGGCTTATAGCGACCCCAATAATCCCCGAAAGATTCGCCCCATTTCATTTTGATACTACATATCTCTCTAGTGAGTTGTGAAGCTCTGGATTCAGGGAAGAACTCTTTGAGGAATGCAGAAATCATGTCGTTCCAATTTGTGATGGAACCAGGAGGAAGATAGAAGAGCCAGTCTTGAGCTTTATCCTTAAGGCAGAAAGAAAAAGCTGAGAGTTTGACTTCGTGTTCATCGACACGAGGGGGAATCATGGTCCTACACTTAGAATGGAAGTCCTTAATGAAGGTGATCGGATCCTCACGATCCAATCCATGGAAGACGGGGAGCAGCTTAATAAAACCTGATCTGAGCTCAAAATTGCCCCTGTGGGCTGGGAACGCGATGCAGTGTGGCTAATGAGCCAGGAGATCCTGTATCCCATCATTCGCCATCCCGATGGTAATGCGACGGTCAGCCTGAGGTTGTGCCCAAGGGTTAGTTTGTGGCCTTTGTGGAAGGGGATCAACCACTCGTTGATCGAATGGTTGATCTTTGGTGTAATACAGCCTCTCGTTGTTCCACCGGTGCATATGGTCCAGTGGTGCGACAAACTGTCGGGGAGGAATAACTATGGGTTCCTCCCGTCTCTCATGTGGTGCAATGGGTGCATGTGGGTTCCCAATGTGGTCAGCCATCAAAAAGGGTTGCTCGTCGTTCAGTTGAACTCGGAGGATTGGTTCCTCTGTCGAGTTACTTTTGAGTTCGACGGCAAGTCTTTTCGATCTCGGATCAAAAGGGAGTAAAGATCCCGTGACGACGATCGACGATGACTGTGGGACATAAAGGTGAACACGAACTAGGTAAGAAAAAAAATAAAAATAACTTGGTCCCCGCCAACGGCGCCAAAATTTGACGCGTGTCGAATGCGTCAAAATATATAATCCCGATAAGATTACCAATGACTACAAGAACAGCAGTAGTGGCAAGCACGGGGTCGAACCACGCGGACCAAGTTTCTACCTATACTACGAAACTAAAAATGACTCGGGGTGTTCATAGGAATAATTTCTAAATTAATTAAAACTAGACTAAAAGTAGCAAGTAAATAAATCAATCAATATGGAAACAATCCAAACCATCGGTATCACAAATCTCCTCAATTCGACATAATTTTACATACGGTCCTCAATCTAATCAAAGCATGCAATGCATAATAAATTAGTGTAGCTATAGACCCAGTAACGTACGCGGGTCCTCGCACTTCTCTATCTCGATGGTCAAAGTACGACAATGACCACTTCCCTAGTCAAACACATAACCATATATTCAAGTGAATTATGTTTAATGTGTTGACCGCAATGGGCTTTGTGAAGGCACTACACCTAGACAACCGGATCACTAGTGTGTCCAATTTAGCCTAGATCCCTATGATATTCAACCGGTTCCAAAAGGGTCTAATCAATTGGTATGGTCGGATGCCACTGATGTGGTCTTGTTGCACAAGCACGGGTGCGTACAACCTACTGGCATGTAAATCAAGATTTAAACGAGTGTTTAATCTCAATAATTCAACCAATATCAAAGGGAATAAAATATTATGAAGAACAAATTAAATAAATAAATAAATAGATCTCACATATGTTTTTATGCCAAAACGGGTGATTTGATCCACCTCTGGTTCAGATTGATGAGTTTAGCAGGCCATCGTTGTCAAAAACTCCATCAAAATTCAAAAATAAAGTATAAAACAATGGTGTTTGTCGAAGAGAAAAGCAAGCCTACCGGATTAACAAGCCGCTGGAAAATAAAAACAAAACCCGTCGTCCCAATTGCCCAAAAATCCCTAAATGAATTGGTTTCCATTCTCTGCCACGTGTCATCACTTGATTGGGCGAGAGAGGTGGAACCGGTGACGTGGCGCGATTTGATTGGATGAGGGTTGCTGGCGTGACGTGCTGGTGGGAGAGGGTCGCCACGTGTCGAGATCTCGATTGGTTTTTGTGGATCGCCGTAACGTGTCCTGGACCAATGGGAGCATGCCACGTGGCATGACGTGGCGGAGGACGAAATCGTGCGACTCGCGCGAAATCTCGGGAGTCGTGCGGCACGCATCCCGAAGCGGATCGATAAGCCGCCGAAACGTAGATAAGTGGCTTGCGGGTGACGTGGCGATTTGGATGACGTGGAGTTGCGTGGCGGTCTCGATTGGTTCTTTGGAGCCTTGCGTGCCGACGTGGCGCGTCGATTGGTACGAGTGTCTTTTGGCGCCGACGTGGCATCTTTTGATTGGTTGAAACATACTTACTGCTATTCGACCCACCGCGCAACGCGTATTTCGAGGTAAATTGTCCAAGATTCGATCACTGCAAGTAAATACTCTATTTTGAGTATTTTCCGCCACGAATTCAACCGCGCACTCCGTTTCACCTAAAAATGAATAATAAAGATAATTATGCCCATATATCGAGGATTCAACAATAAAAATATATAAATAAACTATATATAATATGCATAAATAATGACCTATCAGAGGGGCGACTAGGCAACCCGTTGAAGGTACATTACTTATATTTGGTTGCTACATGCATGCTATGTTTAATTCTGGTAGTACTTTATTGCTTCTTGCTGGACGTATTGTTGGTTGTTAGGGTTAGTTACACAGACACTAGAGCCACATCTTGTCCTCAGTTCGACTGCTGGGGATAAGATATACCCGAACTAAATATGTCAAGACGTGATGATAGAGGTGGATCGAGTTTCATATTCCTATCATGCACGGATAGATTGTTACGCAAGAAGATAGAGTTTCATATTCCTAGCATACCGGAGTTCGTATTATTTGAATCGACAACTGACTTACCCATCACGAGAGGCCGACTAGCTGCAACGCAGGAGATGGAGGCGGTTGCGACGATAGTTGAGCTGGAGGTTCGAATGGAGGGCCAGATTGAAGACGTTCCAGTGGTTCGGGATTTTGTCGCAGTTGAGGATACCGATCGTATCGATTGAACGGGTTGTCGAGTGTCATAGGGCTGGTGGGCTTTATGAGTGGGTCAGTGGTCTGTCACGGAATGCGAAATGCACTGATTGGGCAGAAACCAAAAATCGGTGTTTAAGATACCGATGGAGATTGTGGCTACCTGCGGATCAGGAGATACGAGACGGGCCTAAGATAGTTGTTGATCACACATAAAAATGTGAAAAATTCGTCAGAAGCAGTGAGCTGCACAAGATAGACAGAAAAAAAAATACGCGGATAGGTATCGCGAGGATCTGAGCTACGACGAGGGTGAAAATGACACCGAGATACATTGGGCCATACCGGATTGCACGGAGAGTAGGCACTATAGCATATCGGTTGGAGTTACCTGCCGAGTTAAATGGGGTTAATCCAACATTTCACATTTCCATATTAAGACTCGTTAGGTCAGGGCCGAGACCGACGATTGAGTTGGGATAGGAGGAGATACAGCTGACACGACCTATGAGGAGAGACCAATAGAGATCGTCGATCGGCGTGTACAGATTCTCCGGAACAGGGAACTCACGAAAGTCCTGGTTCATTGGCAGCATCACAGGACGGAGGGACTAACTTGAGAGCTAGAGTTGACGATGACACGATACCCTCAGTCATTCTCTGGTATGGACTTTAGTTACAGTGAAATTTCAGGACGAAATTTTATCTAGTTGGGAAAAACTGTAACGACCCATTTTATAAATGTCTCTTCAATTAACCGACGTGGACGCCAGATCGGATCTACATGGACGCCGCGGTAGGCTAGGACACACGATGACTTAGGTATGGTAGTTATGGTGTGTTGGATGCTTATTTACTGTGAAATTTATTGAAATACATTTCATGTGTCTATGTTGCATCAAAAATACATGCGAAATTGTGAGAACTGTATTCGCCTCGATATGCGTGTCGACGCGGGTACCGGGTAGTTGACGAGACTGAATATTAGGCCGGGGAAGGTAAGACACACAAATTAATTAAAAAATGTCCAAATTACTAATATGGAATAGGTATTAGGTGGCTAGTGACGGGGTGGTACGCGTATATCGCGGTTCGGACGTCGAAATGTCCAAAAAACGAGCGGGTGTCCCAGCTGTGTCACACTTTGGTGTCAAGACAAAAAGTCAACATCACAATCCTTATCTACACACTCCAACATCATTTCTCTCACCTCACTCACGCACTCCACCCTCACCACCGTACACACTCCACACACACCAGGGAGGCCAAGAGAGAGGAAGAAGAAGACGAGAGGAGGAGGAGAAGCAAGGACGCGCTGGGAAGGAGTGAAGACGCCACGATCGAGGTGAGCCTAGTTGGTTTTGGTTGTGGGTTTCGGTTAGGTCGTGGTGGCGAGACAAGGGTTCGGCTATGGAGGCCGAACCGGGTCGCGGTGGTGATGGCAGGGGTGTCTCACTTGCAATCAAGTCCAACGGGGTTAGGGTGGAGAGCAACCCCAACCCCAAATCCCAAAAAAAGAAAAAAGAAACAAGGAAGCTGATCGAACCAGTCACTGGTTCGATCAGATGAGGAAGATGCACAAGCGCGTGCGTGTGCATCCCCCTCATGGGCGAGCCTGGACCATTCTGGTCTAGGGCCGGGCCGGGTCGGGTCCGACCCTACCCAAACCAAACCCAGGCCGAGGCCGGGCGAGGTCGGAGTCTGTCCGACCAGACTGGGCCGACCCACCTGCACCCAAACCAAAATAAAAAAAAAGGAAAAAAAGAAAAGAAAAATAGTGGAAAAATTTGGGAAAATTGTTTAAAATTCCAAAAAAATTGTGAAAATTCTGAAAAAAAATATATTCCATAAAATAAATAGAAATTTATGAGTTTCTATGAAAAATAAAATATTCGGATATTTCGAACACGACTTTTTGTTGGGTTTTGCCTTGAAAAGCGCGAAATATGCAATTTGGCCTAAAATTTTTAGAAATTTGTTGTAAATTTTCTTGCCAAATGAAATTATTGATAAATGGACATAGGTTGACACGGGTGATCAATTGGCGACCAAGGACCCAGTGGACTTGGACTCGGGGATTGATTACGGAGTAGTAGAGCGCGTTGTGACGTTTATAAAACCCAATGGAAAAACTTTTGAGTATTTATTTTGCTTTTAATTCCATTTAATTCCAGTATTTGCTTGTGATTTTTTTCTATATCTTATCTTATCATTGTTTGCATGGTTGGTTAGTTACTCCCACTGGATTTTTCGTTGTGTGTCTATGCATTCTAGACCATTGCATGTGTATTAGGAGTTCTCGGTGCATACCGACCCGAGGGAACTGCTACATGTGTCGGTGCGTCGTAGGTCTACGCCGGTCACCGAGAGGGATCAGGTGATATAGCTAGTAGGGTGCGCTCACTGGTGGAATCCTGGAAGGGAATCCCGAAGTACGGTTTAGTCTGACTGGAACAGACATACACATTTGCACTTTACTGTTATTTACGCATGCGATGCCCTACTTATAGTTGTATGTTTACATTCCACATGTTTATTTAACAGTATTTATTGAATTCCATTTATTTATTTGAATGCTCAGATGAGTTCTTTGGGATTTTACTGACTGTACTCGTCATCTATTTTCTTCTGTGATGATTGAGTGCAGATCCTAGTACAAGTAAGGGCAAGGGGATCTTACGTGACAACCTCTGACTGCCTATCGTTGAGAATTACTTGTACGTGTATTTTTATTTTTGATATTTTGATTCTTTTGGGAACTGGGGAGTGACATGACATTGTACATAGGTACTTTACATGGTACAATCATCTACCCTTATACACAATACTTTTTAGGGTTTTTCCATAGTAGGATTTGATGAATTAATTAATATTTCTTGCATTTATGTACAACTTCTGCTGCATTTGACATTTATACGTTGTACACGTGTAGTAGGGCCAGCTGGCAAGGAGTACACGGAGACACGTCACCCCGGGGCGGCGAGGGCCGCCACACGTCTCTCTCGCCATTGCTCGAAGGTTCGCCAGCCGCCACTCCGTCCGCCGCCGCCTGGCCGGCGTTCGTCGTTGTCGTCTCCTCGCCGCTGGAGCCGCCGTCCGCCTCCGCGCTGCGCAGCTACTCTCTCTATCTCACTCTCTCCTCTCTTCCCTCGGCGCTGCTGCCAACTGCGTTCGTCGCTGGTGGGCTTAGCCGTCCACCGCCATTCTTTGGAGTCGTTTCTTGGGTCTCTGCCGTGGCTGCTAGTGCTCCTCCTCGGAGTTCCCTCAACCTCGCTCTCTCTCATCTCTCTCATTTATCTCTCTCTCTCTTTGTATCTTTCTCTCTCTCATGTTTAAAATTTTTTTTAATTATTTGGAGAGGAGAGGGAGTAATGATGAGTGATGGGTTTGTTGTGATGTGTGATGTGACAACTCAATCCCATACTACCCCGTAAACCCGCGTTACACGCACACCGCAACATTGTACACTCTCGTCACTACACACGCCCAACGCGACCAAGCGAAATTATCAATTAAAGCAGCGCAACTATTAAATAATAGTAAAATAAATAAACACTCGCCATACAAAAAAAAATATTTCACCCATTAGGCGTGTCGTAGACTTTTCCACAACGTCCACGTGGGTCTGAGCTTAGGATCTTAATCTGTAATTTGTCAGTTAATCGGGATTGATTAAAGCGAGCCATTATATATATATATATTACTATACATTCACGTTGCCCATATGTACGTATATATATTTTGTTATTATTTATTTTATTTTTAAAATCAGCACGCATCTCAAGGCACTCTCGAGATGCATATAATTTTAGTGTTACCTCGATGCGTTCTCGGAATGCATGTAATTTCAGCGTGCTTCCCAAGGCGACCATCTACGTTGCGAAATCGACATGAAATCTCGAGGTCTACACACACACACACACACTAAACTCACCCCTATTATGCACACACCATCTTCTTCAATTAAACCCACGCAATAATGTTGCTTACCTCGGTCAAGGAGCCGCCCGAGTGGGTGGTCACCGGCGCCGAAAGAGGATTCGAGAGTGGCAGAGGGGCGTCATTGGTGACGATGGCCGAGTGGGTGGTGGTGAGGCCGAGATGGGTGAGTGATGGGAGTAGTGAGGAGGAGAGAAAAAAGAAAATGAGAAAGGAAGGAGTTGTTTTCGGGCAGAGAGAGAATATAAGAGAGAGATTGGTTTGAGAGGGGAGGGGAGGAGAGAGAGAGGGAGATAGAGAGAGAGAGAGAGAGAGAGCACGTGAGAGGAGAGGGAGTGATTGCTAGAATAGGAGAAAGAGTGTGTGAGGTGTCAAAAAATTTGAGGTGGAGTGTAGGTAGGGGTGGCAAAAAAAATGGGTACGGGTCCGGATACCCCCGTTAATAACGACTAAAAATAGTGTCCGGACCGGACTCGTTTTTGAAATGGACATTTTTTTATTCGCACTTGTATGTTTTTAAAACATATAAGACCCGTTTTTTGTCCGGACCCCTTTTTTAGCAAAATAAAATAAAAAAAATTTCACTTAATTATTAACAAAAATACATGATTTTTATGTTGTCGTGCATTACATCAATACAAAAAAAAATGGTATAAATTCAAAATTCAAGTCTTACAAGTTTTCATATAAAAATAACATCATCATTAGTGAAATTATAATTCAAACATTATGAAAGTTTCAAAACACTCCTATAAATAAATAAATATTATTTCAATTAATTGCTAAATGGGTACCCATTTTAAAAAAAAAAATTGTCCGAATCCGGACTCATTTTTTAAAACGGACAAGAAAACATGTCCAGACCCGTAATAATTTTGAAAAAATTATGTCCGGACCCGTTTAAAGCGAGTCGAGACAAATGCAGACAAACAGGTCCGAGCACATTTTGCCACCCTTAAGTGTAGAGGTTTGACTTTTATTTTGAATTGTGTGGGTGGTGTGTCCTCAGCCCATTGGTCCGCATCAAACTTAATCAATACTAAGTTGTATTATATCTCTCCCATATAAATCACTTCACCATAATTTTTAAAACATTTATTATATTAATTAATCATTTTATCAAGACTATATGACATATTTAAACTTAATTAAAAACTATAACTTTATAAATTGTATAGCACATTAATTTAATTCAAATAATTTATATAGTATCTCAACCATATAGCTAATTTAATGTTTCATACTACTATAATTCGGCTTCGATGTTCAATGTTTGACCGGGTATTCTGCGTCGAACTATGTCAAAGGTCAAAATCTTCAAATTATTGTGTAATTCGGATTTTAATTTTTCTACTATAATTCAGCTTCGATGTTCAATGTTTGACTTAGTGTTCCGTGTTGGATTAGGTTAAAGGTCAAAATCTTCAAATTAGTGCGTAATTCGAATTTTAATTTTTTGGGCCGTTACATTGGTCTCAAAGAAAGCATAGATGCAGATAAAGCTAGCAAAAACGAAAGTGGGCCCTAAGTCCTAGTGCGCCACAAGTCGATTGCCCAAGCCCGTATGGCCAAAGGAAGCACTTTGAAGCCCAAAATCTTGAATTGGGATCTGGATGTGCTTCTCAAACATCCAGGTGAGAAAGAGTGGGCCAAATATGAGGCACCCATTTTAAGTGCACCAAAGGATAACAAAAACATGCCTCCTCACAATATGATCTCGGCATCCAGAGAATCGACCCCGTCAACAAATGCTAAAAATATATGATGGTTTGCCAAATCCGAAAGGAAGAAGGATCCCAAGCCTCACAGCAGCAAATGGCATCACAAGAGGAGCGACCAAAGGCGCCAAAAAAGGTGTCTATCAAGAATCTGGCCAGAGGAACCACTGTTATGGAAAGCTCGCTGGCGACCATTGAGGATTGTATCATGGAAGGAGCGACCCAATCCTCCCCAAGGAAGAACCACCCAAGGAGAATGACAACAACACAGAACCTGATCAGAAGAAATAGAAAATACTGAGCATCACCCACCTGAACTTGAAGGAGACCCAAATGATTGGGTCTCCGTCACAACCATGAGAATTGCACTATGGAACTGCCGGGGAACTGGAAGTCCCCTGGTAGTTCCATGTTTGAAGAAGGACTTTACCAAAGCCCATGCTCCTGATATCCTCTTCCATGTTTGGAGGCTCTTTTGTGTCTATTTTGATTGTGTATATAGTAACCGACTAGCACAATTTAATTACTTTGTACATAGAATGCAACAATTCCCGGAGGAATGCCTCTTCATAGGAGACTTCAACTCACTCCTTGCAAGCGAGGAGAAGAGTGGAGGGAATGAGTGGTCCAGACAAGGACACTCAGATTTTTCAAATTTTGTGAATAAGCTCAAGTTATGTGAACTTTGATTCATTTGACACCTATTCAATTGGTCGAATCGGCGTCAAGGCTCGGAGCTGATTCAAGCTAGATTGGATAGGGGACTGGCCACCGAAGGATGGCTAGAACACCTTCCGAGAGCAGTTATCACACACTTCCAACTACCTGGCTTCGACCGTGCCCTACTCCTACTCGATATAGAGACATCGAGTAGGAAGCCTAAACAAATGTTCCGGTTTGATAACAAATGGTTCGATAAACCCCAAACCCGAATGCGCCGAAATAATTAAATATGTATGGCAACGAGTGAGAGGAGATTGCCCTGCAGAACTTAGTGCCAAACTAAATGGTCCCGTGTCGTGCGTGCCAAATATAATCCGCAATCGAGTTACTAACCACAAGAGTGTAGTAATGGTAAATATGGGGTCGAATCCACAATACTTGAGTTTTACTCCAAGTTAACTAAAAATGGGGGGTTTTCAGAAAGTTAAATGAAATAATTAATTAAACTAGCACAAATAAAAAGTTCATAAAAATAATATCAATGAGAAGAAATCACCTAAGTGTACGGTTCCACAAGCAATAATCAAGATTCAATGGCATTTAATGGTCCTCAGCCATCTCAAAAAGTTATTAATTTAATTTCTCCCAGATTAGCTATAGAAAATCGACGTCCGCCAGAAATTCCTTATTCCCCTAATTTTGATAGCCAAGACGTCCGCCACTAACTAGTTCCCTAATTAATGTATAACCCTAGACATCCGACCAATCGGGTTTAACACATTAACCGCAGTAATATGGATCTGTTAAAACACTAATCCTAAATAACCAGATCGCATCCGCTCCCGATTTAACCTAGGTTCAATCGTTGCACACTCAGGAACCGAAAGGGTTTAACGACAAACGGGTGAGTGTTTGTTACTTTATTGGTCCAAAAGCACAATTACACTGATACTAATAGTCCAAATAACTATAGGTTGTCCATATAAAAGCATGCACTGGCCACATACATACCCTAGATCTAAACCATAATCTTTAAAATCAACAACAATGAAATATGAGAATTTAAACTTATCTATCTAAATAATAAAATAAAAGATCTCACATAATATGCCATGAATCCATGATCCCGACCTATTTCCCTTTCGATCTAGGCAAGGAGCTGATTAGACGAACATTGTCGTCGAAGAAAGTCGATGCTAAAATAATAATAGTCTGTGTTCAAATTAGTAAAACCTAAGTTCCTTATATATAAAA
Source organism: Stephania yunnanensis (assembly GCA_039657365.1). Lineage (NCBI taxonomy): Eukaryota > Viridiplantae > Streptophyta > Magnoliopsida > Ranunculales > Menispermaceae > Stephania > Stephania yunnanensis. The sequence goes on along the minus strand of CM077589.1, from coordinate 13,604,416 downwards.
CTTCTAAAAATTGATCTCGGGAGGTGAGAGAAACTAATTTGTGGGGTTGGGGATGTGACTCGTGCACTGAGGAGCATCATAGGGCTGTTTTTGGCTAAAAAATAGGTGTCTGCCACGTATCGCAGCGCGATTGGCTCGTTTCTTGCTGTCGCGCTAACGTGGCAGCTTCTGATTTGTCGAGACAGCTGCTGATGACGCTGTGGGTCGGTGAGTCAGGGCGACGTGGCATCGTCTAATTGGCTGAACTACCTGCTTATGACGTGCTAGCGTGATTGAGCGAACGCTACTTGGCGTCCAAGAGGCGGTGAAGAATCGCACTCACAACTCGGTGAAGATGTGGGAGCTTGTGCGGATGCGCATCCAGAGGCAAATCGATGAGCAGCTGAAGTGAGTGAAACGTTGTGCTTTTGTGCTCGCTGACGTGGTGTTGTCTGATTGGTGGCGAAAATGGAGAAACTGACGTGGCTATTGGTAGAGAGCCAATGGGTGACGTGTTGTTGTACTAGTGTCAAATGAGAACATACCACATGGCTGACATTACTGGGTCTGTTGTTTTCTATTCTACTCACCCCGCAATGCGCAACTCGAGGCAAATTGTCCGGCATCCGATCACTGCATGTAAATACTCAATTTTTAGCATTTTTCAGCCATGAATTCAGCCGCGCACTCCGTTTCACCTGAAAATTACCAAAAAATATAATTAAATATATATTTTAGATACTTTGTATAATTAAATATACTAAATTAAACTACTAAATATATATAAATACTGACTTATCAAATACCCCTAAACTTAAGACTTTGCACGTCCCGAGCAAAGGTGATGATGACAACACAAACTAAACTAGACTATGCCTATACCTATACCTACACCTACACCCGATTCAAAATTCATGGAGTTCCTTTGATTTACATAGTCACCAAATCAACAAGTAACTCAGAAAACCCCAGTTATGATATGTCAAGACTCGCAACTCAAACACAATTAAGATCACACTTTAAAGACAGATCCGGTCACGACAAAGGTCATCAACTACTCACGAGTTTTCTTGGTATATACATTCAAGCACGCAAGTTTAAAATCTCACTTAATCGAGTGAAAACACTTGAGCTAAATCTTTTCTTTGAGGATTTTTCACAACTTCCACCTTTATTCATCTTATTTTCTCTATTTTTCATCAAGTTTTTTTTCTTTCAAGTAATACAATCCCTGCTACATTTCCTGTAGACTGTTTTTCTCACTTTTTCCACCACAAGATTCCCTACTCCATTTCCTGTGAAAACTTGTGGGACTCTATTTTTTTTTAGAAAAACTCCTGTTAGCCCTTCTTACTTTCACTATAATCAAGCAAATCCCCCAATGTGGGTTAAAATATCAATACATGCATAAGTTTGACCATCTGCTTATTTTCGTTATCTAGCACAAAGTTTAACCATCATCTAAGTCCCAAATCAGGAAATCATTAAAATGCAGAGCTACGAACTCGATTGAGTGTTTCTTCTAATTGTCATAAGTCTCGAGTTAAAAAGGCAATTGTAATGTACTCATCCACAACAAAAGACATGAACAAAGTTTCGGGTGACTCTAAATAACTAATAAAAAATATACTAAATACATATATATGCATGAAAGTGTATTAAATCCTAATGAAATGAGAAATGAATATGAATGAACAAGAAATGAAAGAAATGATATAAAACACCACCATTACCATCTGATATCCGCATATAACCGCATAAAAAGAATTAAACGATCTCACCTACGGTCTTTCGCAAAGAATTCATCCAAAGTCCAACCACAATCCCTAAAATACCTCCAAACTTATTCTGAACCTTGTGCTCAAGGTTCAAAACAAGTCAAGAGGTCTACAAATAGAAAACAGACTAGATGATGAAAGAACATGATAGATATGAGATGAAGGAAATGATTCAAATTCATGCAAAATGATAAAAAAAAAAACAAAAAAAAATAAACCAAATTATACTTATCAAAGTTTGGGCTGCTCCTAATAGCGCTTTTGGTTAAAGTCGTTGGCTTGACTTAATCTGAGTCTGTCGATCAGTATAAACTGGCGTTACAAGTGAGACGACCTCCACATTATGGCTCGGGAAGTCTTCATAGAAGATCTTCAATCTGTGGCCGTTCACCTTAAACGCATTACCAGTCTCCAAACTCTGAATCTCTATTGCTCCGTGATCATACACCATAGTCACAACATATGCTCCAGTCCACCTCCATCTCAGCTTACCTGCAAAAATCTTAAGACGTGACTGAAATAAAAACACTTTCTGACCAACACGAAAAGCTTTCCTAGAGAGATTGCTATCACGGAACGCTTTTATTTTTTCCTTATAAACTCGTGCATTTTCATACGCATCATTCCTGATTTCCTCTAATTCTTGGAGAGTGAGCTTTCTCTCTTTTCCTGCTTCATCGAGCTTCATATTAAGCTGTTTCACAGCCCAGTAGGATTTATGCTCGAGCTCGACTGGCAGGTTACAAGCTTTACCAAACACAAGGCGATATGGAGACATCCCAATTAGCATTTTAAACGTCGTTCGGTAAGCCCAAACCACATCATCAAGACATGAACTCCAATCTTTACGAGTAGGATTTACCGTCTTTTCTAAGATGGATTTGATCTCCCTATTAGAGATCTCTGCCTGGCCACTCGTTTGGGGATGATACGCTGTAGACGTTCGATGAGTGACATTTACCTCCTCAGAAGACTTTCAACCGTACGGTTGCAGAAGTGAGTGCCTCTATCACTGATCATGGCACGTGGGGTACCAAATGTTGTGAAAATCCTCGATTTGAGGAATTCGCATACCACTTTAGAGTCGTTAGTGCGTGTAGCATTAGCTTCCACCCACTTAGACATGTAGTCTACTGCCAAAAGTATGTAAACATCACCAAATGACACTAGAAACGGTCCCATAAAGTCTATACTCCAAACGTCAAATACCTCACAAATATGAATCGGGGTAAGTGGCATTTGGTCCCAACGACGTAGGTTACCAGTTTTTTGATAGTTAGGACAAGTCTTGGTAAAATGTATGAATCACGAAAAATGGTGGGTCAATAAAACCCACTCTTAAGAACTTTCCTAACTATCCGACGAGGATCGAAGTGGCCACCGAAGGCGTAAGTTTGACAAAAGGCCAATATGGAGTGACTCTCAGTTTGAGGAATACAACGCTTGATAACTTGGTCAGAGCAAGATTTCCATAAGTACAAATCACCTCATACATAGTATTTAGCATCACTCTTTACTTTATTCTTCTGAGCCTTCAAAAAGTGAGGAGATAGCTCGCCCGAGGTGATATAGTTCACTAAATCGGCGTACCAGGGGAGATCTTCCATAACGGCATAGATGTACTCGTCAGGGAAATCATCCATAAGAGGGGTAGGACTCTCACCATTCTTAATTTTGCTGAGATGGTCTACGACTAGATTCTTTGCACCACTTTTATCTTTAATTGTGACTTCAAACTCCTATAGTAAGAGTATCCATCTAATGAGTATGGGTTTGGCATCTCTGTTACTCATCAGGTACTTCAAGGTAGCATGATCAGAGTAAATGATAACCTTGGTTCCCAATAGGTAAGGCCGAAACTTCTCAAGTGCAAAGATAACGGCAAAGAGCTCCTTCTTAGTAGTGGTGTAGTTCATCTGAGCTGCGTCTAGAGTACGAGAAGCATAGTAAATGGAATGTGATGCTCTCCCGACTCTCTGTACTAAGACTGCACCCACTGCATAATCACTAGCATTATACATAATCTCAAATGGAAGCTCCTAATTAGGGGACTGAATCACTAGTGTGCTAGTAAGTGAGTATTTCAGTGCATTAAATGCACTCTTATATGCCTTATCAAACTCAAAAGGTACGTCCTTTTGAAGTAGACAGCATAGGGGTTGAGCAATTTTTGAAAATTCCTTGATGAAACGACGGTAAAAACCGGCGTGTCCATGGAAAGATCTAATCTCCCGCATAATCGTAGGGTAGGGTAGTTTCTTGATAACATCAATTTTAGCTTGGTCTACCTCTACGCCTCTAGCTGAGACAATGTGTCCCAAAATAAGACCTTGGTCTACCATAAAATGACATTTTTCATAGTTCAAAAACCAGGTTCTTGTGATGGCCCCTCTCCTAATCTAGGGCACCGCCCGGCCTAATCCCGTAATTAAGCCCTAATCATATTCACGCAGGACTTAACTACGTATTAGTCAGCCTTTTCTAATTAAATCTTTTATTAAATGAATTTATTAGCGAAAGTCTTATTGATTATGTGGAAGCCATTTATAATATCCTAAGTGTGGAAAGCCAGGAAATGCCATCACATATATATATATATATAGTCTTCAAAATTCATTGAAACGATAAAATGGTCTAAGTCAAGTCGGGGAACTAACGCTCAACCCATTACACAACCCCATAAAGTATCTGAAAAACATATATAAACTATAAAATCAAAATATCAAAAGAAGACCTACAATCGATGCAGTGTCGCGCCGCGAGCTCAGGGATAATCACCGATCTTCTCTTTGCCCGGCCTGTTAGTAGACGGCTCTGCACCCACCATCATAAAAAGGACGGTGAGTACAAAAATAAAACAATAATCCCCGATGACAAGTTTAATTTGCATTTCCAAATATTCAAATGACATTTGAAAGCATATAAATTGGAAAACTGAAAAATAAACCATATGCGAGTAAATACTATAGTTAAACAAGTGATACTGACACTAGGCTAAGTAGTAGTGATTTAGGTCCGGTCGGCAGCGAAACGTGTCACCCCGCGCAAGGGACTCTAACCCAAGTGTTACCAGGGACTCTAACCCCGGTGTGTAGACCACCTCAGGGACATACAATGTCAGGTAACGTGTGCCGACATCCCCGGGGACTCTAACCCCGTGATTCGCGCACACATCGATCAAGTACGGGACCTAAATGCAACAACTACTTTTAAAATTTTCAAGAAATACCAAGTATGGATTGTCAAGACATAGGCACATCAACACGCCTAAACAAATAATGAATACAAGTCCTCTTAAACATTTATAAGATATTCACTAGCCTAATAGCATGCTATTTATCATTTAATTCACATTTAAAACAACAAGAATAGACATAGCATGGAATGGAATCAATGAATTAAATCAAATAAATGGATATCATGCAAACTAGACTCATCAAATGAGCATAGACATAAGGAATCACATGATATAAGAGTACAAAGGTAAATAGTCAAAAGGACTATGCAAGGACAACAATTTATAGGAATGAAATGCCAAGTAAAATTGTCAATGGGTATACTCACAACAACAAAGTAACTTCCTAGCTTTGCTGGCCTTCGCTCTCCCGTGCCCTTTTCCTAAGTTCCTGAGTTTGGTGTCTCATTAGTTCAAGTATAGTGGGTTTATTGTGTATTCAAATTGGTTCAATCAACTTTATTTTATTGAAATATAATTTTCTCAATTTTTCCAAGTTTTCTTTAATTTTTTTTCTTCCCCTTTTTTTTTTACTGTTTGGGTCGGAAATGACCGGCCTAGGCAGAAAGAGCCCCGGGCTCGGCCCATGGGCGAGGCAGCTGCTCGTTCAGGCCGGGCCCGGCCAGGGGTGCACACGCGCGCGATGCGCGTGTGCACCTCCTTCATCCCGATCAACTGGTTCGATCGGGAGGAAGAAGAAAACTTTTTTTTTTTTACTTATCTCCTCCGGAGATGGGTTGGGGCTGCTTTCCACCCCAACCCCGGTGGAATACCACCTCGGCACCGTTCGGCCATGGGGTTTGGCCTGCATGGCCGAACCCCTCTCGGCCACCCCTGCCGCCAACCACCAAACCCACAACAAACACGACTCACTGCGATTTTGGTCTCCTCTCCTTCACGGCGCGTCACTTCTCTTCCTCCTCCTCCTCCTCCTCCTCCTCTCCTTTTCTTCTTCTTCCTCTCTCGGTTTTCTTCCTCTTCTTTGGTCTGGTGGTGTTGCATATGTGGTGTGTCGTGTGTGTCTGGTGTAAGTGGGTAGGTGGGGGTGATGACACCCGATGGAAATTGGGACAAGTGTGTTAGTAGTGGTGACAAGTGTGGTGTGGTTGCTTGTTTTGACAACTAATTGTTACACCGCTAACACACTTGCTCGTGTTTTCGCGCGATTCGACACCCGATTTTTGCTTTCGAATCGTGATATCCGCGTACCGTCGCGTCGCTAATTACTCAATTTATGTATATATATTCCATATTATTTACTTGACTATATAGGCTTCCTTATTTCATATTAGTATTAAATAAGGTTTACCAAAATGCTAACTACCCGGTTCCCGCGTCACCACGCATATCGAGGCGTGTCCCCGCTCTCGTCTCGACGCCTACAACTATACAATTCGACTTAGTAAGTCTACACAATGCATAACACTAGGCATATATAAATACAAAAATATCATATACCTCGGCCACGTGCCTCGGTCGGTGTACGTATCACAGTGTGGGTCCCACGTCAAAGGTCGGTGATCCTGATTAAGAAATTAAAACGGGGTTAGAGATTTGGGCCGTGACAAATATTCCCAACAAAATGAAATTTTCGTCCTCGAAATCAAGTTGAAGTTACGGTTCTACTTGACTCGAACAGGTACGGAATTCTAGCTCGCTTGTATGCCACTTTCCCGACCCGTTTCTTAATCATGAAAGGCCCTATGTACCTCCGTGCAATCTTATCTTTCACCCCAAATCTCTGAAGACCCTTCCGAGGGGAAACCTTTAAATAGACAAAGGCTCCCTCGGAATACGCGAGATCATTGCGATACTTATCTGCATATCTCTTCTGTCTCTCATGCGTTCCTCTGAGTCTCTGACGGATCAGTTTGAACTTTTTCGTGTGGTCAACAACAATTTCAGGCCCCACTATCTCCCGGTCCTCTGGCTCAGCCCAACACGATGGCGAGCGACACGATTTTCCATACAAAGCCTCAAATGGCGCCATCTCAATGCTAGCCTGATAAATATTGTTATAAGCGAACTCACACGACGGTAGGTACTCCGCCTAAGATCCGCCAAACTCCAACACCCATGCCTGATAAGTTAATATTTTTATATATTTATTAGTATATTATAGTCTATTTAATTATTTAAAGTATTTAAAATAAATAATTAATTATATTTTTTGTTCATTTTTAGGTGAAACGGAGTGCACGGTTGAATTCGTGGCGGAAAAATACTCAAAATGGAGTATTTACTTGCAGTAATCGGATGCTGGACAGTTCGCCTCGAAATACGAGTTGCGCGGTGTGTCGAATGGCAGACGGTGTTCCAGCCAATCAGAAAATGACACGTCAGCAAATTCCAACATAAAGCGCCACGTGTCACGTGCCTATTGGAACACGTAGAGCCGGGACCGCCAGAGCGCGAATCAGGGGACGCCATGTGGTGCCACGTCAGCAGCAAAGCCATGTCACCAGAGATCAATCTACTCTTCGTTTCAGAATAAGTCGATCGGCTTCGAGATCCGTTCCCCTACACACTCCCAGATTTTCGGTCGAGAGTCGCGCGATTTTCCGAGGCACGTAGGTGCCACGTGGCGATCATCCATTCGTCGAGCCCGTTTCGTTGACGTGGTACAACGAATCAATGCGTGCCACGTAGAGATGAGTCAGCAACACAAAATGGCAAGTGCGGGATACGCGGCGACACATCAGAGGCCGTGCAACAAGCGGCCCAATCACAGCGTGACACGTGGCTGCGAAGCAGGAAAAACAGCCAATCGGCTATTTACACGTGGCAGAGTCCGATTTTTGATCTAAAAAAACCGTTACGATGCTCCTCAACGCACAAGTCACCTCCAAAACCCTAAAATAGTGTCCGAACACAATTTGGCAGTTTTGTATATATGTTTAACAGTATTAAGGGGGCGGCATTAATTAATTAGTTATTTTAGAGAGATCAATTAATTTTAGTAGTGATTTTTGAAGACAATGTCCGGCTAATTTCTTTTTCTCGCCCAAATCGAAGGGGAAGCAAGTTGGAATCATGGATTCATGACATTCTATGTGAGATCTTTTATTTTATTATTTATTTAATTTAATTTCTCCTAATTCATTGTTGTTGATTTTAATTATTATGATTTAGATCTAGGGTATGTATGAGGCCTGTGCATGCCTTTAGATTGACAATCTATCGTTATTTGGAATATTAGTATCCGTGTAATTGTGCTTTTAGACCAATAAAGTAACAAACATTCACCCGGTTGCCTTAAAACTTTTCAGGTCATTGAATGTACAACAATTGGATCTAGGTTAAATCGGTAACGGTTGTGACTGGTTATCCAGGATTAGTGTTCCCACAGATTTATATTAATGCGGTTAGTGTATTAAACTTTATTGGCGGATGTCTAGGGTTATACATTAATTAGGGAAATAATTAGTGGCGGATGTCCTGATTATCAAAATTAGGGGAATTAAAAATTTTTGGCGGTTGTCGATTTTCCATCACTAATCTAGGAGAAATTTAATTAATATTTTTTTGGGAGAGATTGAGGACCATTGAATGCTATTGAATCTTGATTCTGATTTGTGGAACTGGAGATTTGGGTGAACTTTTCATTATTAATTTGTGTGAACTTTTCATTATTGCTTGTTTAATTAATTATTTTAAAGATTTTCTTGAAAACCCCCATATTTAGTTAACTCATAGTAAACTCAAGTCCTGCGGATTCGACCCCGTATTTACCACTACTACACCCTTGCGGTTGGTAACTCTTTTACGGGTTATATTTGGCACGAACGACACGCGTCAATGCCCGCAACATGCCCTCGAGGACCTGAATCAATTTCTCAGCCTCCCCGTCGGTCTGAGGGTGGAAAGCCATACTGAACTGTAGGCGCATACCGTACTGCTCTTGTATACTCCAATTTATCTTGGAAGTATACGTAGCATCTCGATCTGACGTGATCGTTAAGGGTACCCCGTGCAGCCTGATAATCTCTCTCTCGAACAACACACTCAGCTGATCGAACGTGTAATGCGATGCCACTGGCAGAAAATGAGCAGATTTCGTCAGTCTGTCAACTATAACCCAGATTGAATCATGTCTCATCGCGGTCCTCGGTAATCCTCTGACAAAATCCATAGAGGTGTCTTCCCACTTCCATCGAGGAATGGGAAGTGGTTGTAGTAATCCCCGAGTTTACGATGGTAAAAAACAGGTGTACACTAAGCCTAACAGGTGTCAATCCTAATGCGCCTAACATGCGACCAGCAATAAAAGAAACAGTGGATCCGGAGTCAAACAATGCATATAAGTCTCTACCTTAACGAAAATCGTACCCTCGATGAGGCTGCGTGTCATTCCAACATCTGGCTGTGCGACCTTATGAACTCTCTCTGCCTCCTGCTGTGGGGGATGTGCTGTCAGCTGTGTGCACTCCTTAGACATGTGTCCCACCTGACCACATCTCCAGCAAGTGATTTGATGACGTTGCTCTACCTGTTGCTGCTGTCACGGTGCCGGTGGAGGAAATGCATGTCTGGTGGAAGGTGGTAAGGGAAATCTGCCATATGTCTGTGTGGGTGTAGGGTGAGGTGCGTAGGGCACTGCTGAAATAGGGACAACATGTGCCCCACCCCTCTGCGTACCCCTATCCCCTCTCATTTGTCCCTTACCCCATCGCCTCCTGTAGTAGTCTGAACCCTGATCGTAACCCTCTGCTGCTCTCTCCTCCTCTCTGCCCAACTCATAAGTCTCTTGGGCAAGTGCTCTTTCATTGATCTCCTGCGGAGTGCGGGCCCCGGTGCCAACAACATGTCTAGCTATATTTGGCCTAAGTCCATCTCCAAAGTAGAAGGCGTCATCTGCGTCATCCTTCACCAAGTCTCCCGCGAACTGCCTCATGTAACCATATCGGTCGCGGTACATCATTACTGTCTCCCCCTCGGCCTGTCTCAAGCTCATAAACTTCTTCTTCAATCTCTGCAACATCGAAGCTGAAAAATACTACTTGTAGAATTTCACTTCGAAGTCTGCCCATGATGTGGAACTGCCTCGGTTCGCCACCGTAGTGCGCCACCAAACATCAGCACCCTTATCTAGGGTATAATATGAAAGAACTGGCTGGAGTTTTTCCTCAATACCGAGTAATAGATGTAGCTTCTCCTGCGATAGGATCCACTTCTCAATCTTGTCGTAGTCCATCTTTCCCGAAAAACACGCCGGTCTGAGTCTAATGAATTCCTTCACTAGCTTGGCATCCCTCGACAAGCCAGTGATCTCAGGTGTAGCGGGTGTGGGCGTGACGTCCAGTAATGCTAGTGGACGCGGTGCCACTGGCTCTGCAGGTGGTACTAGTTCCCGTGCCTCTGCGATAGTAGTAGTGGCTGGTGCAGTAGGAGTCTCTGTGGTCGGGGGTGCTGTAGTAGTATCTGTAGTGACGGGGGCAGTCAAAATCAGTGCAGTCATCTGTGCCGACATGTAGGCGATGAACTCGACGATCTGTCTCTCCTGAGCGGTCATCCGGTCAGACAACTTCTGAAAATCATCAATTGATACGATGGAAGGTTGACTACCACTAGCTCCAATGTCTCTTGCATCGCGCGAATCCGCCATCAGTGTCTGCATGTTGACAATTGTACGCAAATCAACTACTATGAGGCGTATATTGTATTTCTATACATATAGAAATTAACATGTTTATAAAGAAAACACCCCGGCTCACCTTCACTCTATTCCCAACAAAATAGTTCCTAGGCAAGGATCATCTGGTTTCCACTTCTAAGGTTTATGTTTTATACGAGTTCGCATTGTTTTTATTTATCTCTAAGGTTCTAATACTTGGGCTCTGATACCAACTGTGACGTTGGTATCATAATGTCTTAAGACATTAAACTTTCCCCTAGGTTCGCCTGAACCTAAACTCTGATACTAACTGTGACGGCCCCTCTCCTAATCTAGGGCACCACCCGGCCTAATCCCGTAATTAAGCCCTAATCATATTCACGCAGGACTTAACTACATATTAGTCAACCTTTTCTAATTAAACCTTTTATTAAATGAATTTATTAGCGGCTTATTGATTATGCGGAAGCCATTTATAATATCCTAAGTGTGAAAAGCCAGGAAATGCCATCACATATATATATATATGTATATATAGTCTTCAAAATCCATTGAAACGATAAAATGGTCTAAGTCAAGTCGGGGAACTAACGCTCAACCCAATACACAACCCCAAAAAGTATCTGAAAAACATATATAAACTATACAATCAAAATATCAAAAGAAGACCTACAATCGATGCAGTGACGCGCCGCAGGCTCAGGGATAATCGCCGATCTTCTCTTTGCCGGCCTGGTAGTAGACGGCTCTGCACCCACCGTCATAAAAAGGACGGTGAGTACAAAAATAAAACAGTAATCCCCGATGACAAGTTTAATTTGCATTTCCAAATATTCAAATGGTATTTAAAAGCATATAAATTGGAAAACTGAAAAATAAACCATATGCGAGTAAATACTAGAGTTAAACAAGTGATACTGACACTAAGCTAAGTAGTAGTGATTTAGGTCCGGTCGGCAGCGAAATGTGTCACTCCGACCCAATAATCATATAGCACAAGGGACTCTAACCCAAGTGTTACTAAGGACTCTAACCCCGATGTGTAGACCACCTCAGGGACTCTAACCCCGAGTGTGTCATACAATGTCAGGTAACGTGTGCTGACATCCCAGGGACTCTAACCTCGTGATTCGCGCACACATCGATCAAGTACGGGACCTAAATGCAACAACTAATTTTTAAATTTTCAAGAAATACCAAGTATGGATTGTCAAGGCATGGGCACATCTACGCACCTAAACAAATAATGAATACAAGTCCTCTTAAACATTTATAAGATATTCACTAGCCTAATAGCATGCTATTTATCATTCAATTCACATTTAAAACAACAAGAATAGACATAGCATGGAATGGAATCAACGAATGAAATCAAATAAATGGATATCATGCAAACTAGACTCATCAAATTAGGATAGACACAAGGAATCACATGATATAAGAGTACAAAGGTAAATAGTCAAAAGGACTATGCAAGGACAACAATTTATAGGAATGAAATGCCATGTAAAATTGTCAATGGGTATACTAACAACAACAAAGTAACTTCCTAGCTTTACTGGCCTTCGCTCTCCTGTGCCCTTTTCCTAGGTTCCTGAGTTTGGTGTCTCATTAGTTCAAGTATAGTAGGTTTATTGTGTATTCAAATTGGTTCAATCAACTTTATTTTATTGAAATATAATTTTCCCAATTTTTCCAGAATTTTTCCAAATTTGCTTTCATTTTTTTTCTTCCCTTTTTTTTTTACTGTTTGGGTCGGGTCGACCCAAACGGGTCGGACCCGACCCGACCTGGGCTAGAATAGGAGAAAACCTTTTTTTTTCTTATATCCTCCAGTGATGGGTTGCGGTTGCTCTCCACCCCAACCCCGGTGGAATACCACCTCGGCACCGTTAGACTATGGGGTTCGGCCTCTATGGCCGAACCTTTCTCGGCCACCCCCGCCGCCAACCACCAAACCCACAACAAACACAACGACTCACCGCGATTTCGGTCTCCTCTCCTTCACGACGCGTCACTTCTCCTCCTCCTCCTCTCATTTTCTTCTTCTTCCTCTTTCGGTTTTCTTCCTCTTCTATGGTCCGGTGGTGTTGCATGTGTGGTGTGTTGTGTGTGTATGGTGTAAGTGGATAGGTGGGGGTGATGACACCTAGTGGAAATTGGGACAAGTGTGTGTGTAGTTGTGACAAATTAAATGTGGTGTGGTTGGTTGTTTTGACAACTAATTTTGACACCGCTAACACACTTACTCATGTTTTCGGGCATTTCGACATGCGATTTTTGCTTCCGAATCGTGATATTCGCGTACCGTCGCGTCGCTAATTACTCAAAATATATATTCTATATTATTTACTTGACTATATAGGCTTCCTTATTTCATATTAGTATTAAATAAGGTTTACCAAAAGGCTAACTACCTTGTTCCCGCGTCACCACGCATATCGAGGCGTGCCCTTGCTCTCGTCTCGACGCCTACAACCATACAATTCGACTTAGTAAGTTTACATAATACATAACACTAGGCATACATAAATACAAAAATATCATATACCTCGGCCACGTGCCTCGGTCGGTGTACGTATCACAGTGTGGGTCCCACGTCAAAGGTCGGTGATCCTAATTAAAAAATTAAAACGGGGTTAGAGATTTGGGCCGTGACTGTTCTTCTCGATACACCTGCTGAGTACCTTTGTCAGATTGTTGAGACAACTATCGAATGAATCACCGTAAATAGTAAATTCATCCATGAAGACCTCAATGAAATGCTCAACAAAATCAGAAAAGATACTTACCACCTTTGAAAGATGGCAGGTGCATTGCATAACCCAAAGGGCATGTACCGATAGGCAAAAGTGCCAAATGGACAGGTGAAGGTCGTTTTTTCCTGGTCTTCAGGCGTTATCGGTATCTGATTAAAATCGAATTAACCGTCAAGACTAGGGGTAGGCAAACCGCGGTTTGGTGGTTTTCACCACCAAACCGCGACCAAACCGAGGGTTTACGATTTGGTCATTTTGCAAACCACCACCAATCCGCGAACCACCAAAACCGCAACCAAATCAAACCTCGGTTTGCGCGGTTTGGTTGGTTTGGTTTCGCGATTTTGTATTGTTACATGTTTTCCAAAAAAAAAAATAGTGGTAGGAGGCGGCAGTGAGAGATCACTGATAGGAGATAGCGATGGCGACTGGTGGGAAGCGATAGTGACGACGACTGGTGGAAGGCAACAATGAATGATCTCAACTGGTGGAGGCAAATATGTTTAGGATCTTGAGATGGAGATGAAAAAATGAAACGGGTATTGTTTATATTGGTTAAGGTTAAGTTGTTTATATTGGTTAAGGTTTTAAAATGTGAATTAAATAAATTTACTAAATTACCCTCGGTTTGATTTGGTGAACCACGTTTTTTCATAATTGAAAACCACCACCAAACTGCGATTTTGCGATTTTCAAGTTTTTCAAACTGCCCCCAATCGCGAGTTTGAAAAACTAGACCAAACCATACCATACGGTTTGGGCTGTTTATGCGGTTTTAGGGAAACCGATGCCCACCCCTAGTCAAGACAACAATAATGAGAACGACCAGCTAGTCTCTCCAACATCTGATTAATGAATGGTAGGGGGAAGTGATCATTCCTGGTAGAAGCGTTTAACTTCCTATAATGAATGCATACCCACCATCCATTTTAAATGCGGGTTGGAACCAACTCACCATGTAAATTGGTGACTACCGTGACTCCTGTTTTCTTAGGAACCACCTGGACAGGGCTTACCCATTTACTATCATAGATGGGGTAAATCATGCCAGCATCAAGGAGTTTTAGTATCTCCTTCTTCACGCGCCATCATGAGCAGATTGAACCTCCTTTGGGCTTCTCTCGTAGGTTTTGACCCTTCTATCATATATATATATATGATGCATGCAAGTGGAAGGGCTCAAACCTTTGATATCCGCTATGGTCCACCTAATAGCCTATTAAACTCCCGGAGTACTCGAAGGAGCCTCTCTTCCTCCAAATGTGTACGTTTGGCTGAGATGATCACAGGGAATGTGTCATTCTCACCCAAAAACATGTACTGTAGGATAGCCGTGACGGTTTCTCCCATTTAGACATTTTCGTTGCCTTTCAGTTTCCCTTTGTTGGTGCATAGTTCCTTAAGAAATCTCGTGTACCTAGAGACTTGTTTCAGAGCGTCGACGAGTGGAATATTGATTTCCACTCGCCGAAAGGTCTCGAGAATTTCTTTCTCTTCCTCCTTTTTCTTATCTAAGATGAGTCGTCGTGGAAAATGAGGTTTGACCTTGAATATGGGTAGTGTTTCCTTTTGAGTAGTTACTATTTGTTTAGGGACAAACGGAGTCACTACTACCTCATGTTCTTCCTCATTTGCCTGGTCTTTGGCATCAGATGACCCATTGTTCCTTTTGAGTCCCTCCAGCTCGTTACCACTTCGGAGTGTAACTGCGTTAGCACTCGCGTTAGACTTCGGGTAAGGTTGCGAATGCAACTTTCCCTTATCCTTAAGACGTCCATTCTGTTGTGTCATTAGGCCTACTTTAACTTGAAGAGTTCAGACCGTCGAATTGGTTTCGATGATGGATTTCTCGGTGGTAGCCTTGAATTGGGCCATTTCACTTATGAATTGGCTTTGTCGACCCATAAGGGCTTTCAACATATCCTCAAGTGAAGAGGAATTATTGGAGGGTGCAGGCAACGGTTGACCTCTAGGAATGAAGGTCTAATAGTTCTGATTTTGAGGCCCGTAACTGAAGTTCGGGTTATTCCTCGCCATTACATGATTATATGTATTCCCAAATGGGACTCCAGATGCTCCCTGGAACTGATTACCTATGGTAGTGGCCTATTGATTGTCCTCAAAGAGAGTAGGACATTCGTCAGTTGCATGATTTGTGGCGGTACATAAACCACAAGATTTGACTTGCACTTTGCCAAAGGAGAGGAGACGTTCCATTATGGAGGTTAGTTGGTCAATTTTCTGGTCAGTGGAACTTGAGACACTCCCTACAGGCAGACTTCGGTAAGCAGTATCATCAAGATCACCATAAAGGCGTGACTATTGTTCGATGTCCTTATACAATTACTTTATTTGGGCTGGAGTTTTATCTCGAATGTGACCCCTACACACATTATCAAACATGCGCCATTCTATGGGCGACATGCCAACATAGAAGAATCGAGCTATGGCCTTCTCAAACTGGCCATGCTGTGGGCAACTAGTAATCAATCGCTTATATCGATCCCAATATGCGCCAAATGATTCGCCCGACCTTATTTTGATGCTGCATATATCCTTGATGAGTTGAGCAACTATATCCTCAATGAAGTATTCATTCAAAAAACGCAGTTGCCATTTCATTTTAGGAGTTAATGCAACCATGCGGAAGGTAGAAAAGTCATTACTTGGCTTTGTCTTTTAGGCAAAATAGAAAAGATCTGAGCTTATCCGTTTCCTCGTCCGCATTGGAGGGTTTCATTGACTTGCAGTTAGTATCAAACTCATTCAGGAAAGTGACAGGATCTTCATTCTCATTGCAATGGAAGGATAATAGGAGATGAATGAACCCAAACCTCAAATCAAAGTCTCCGCCATTATCCGGATAGTTGATGCAGATGGGTTGTTGCGCCAAAAGAGCTTGAAGCTCTGGATTGGCGTGATCCATGGTGATTTGGTGATTTGTAGGCATGTTCATAAGATTTTGGCTTTCTTGTTGCCTAAGTTGGGTCTCTCTAATCCACCTATAAAATGTTCTCTCTGGTTCAGGATCGAAATGTAACAATGAACCAGCCGATTTTGACCGAGTGAGGTGTGGTAGCATAAAAATAATAAAAGAAGAGAAAAGAAAAGAAACCTACACTTAGAGTAAGGACTAAGTCCCTGGCAACGGCGCTAAAATTTGATCACGTGTCGTGCGTACCAAATATAACCCGCAATCGAGTTACCAACTACAAAGGTGTACTAGTGGTAAATACGGGGTCGAATCCATATGACTTAAGTTTTACTCCAAGTTAACTAAAAATGAGGGATTTTCAAAAAGTTCAATGAAATAATGAATTAAATTAGTACAAATAAAAAGTTCGTAAAAATAATATCAATGAGAAGAAATCACCTAAGTCTACGGTTCCACAAGCAAGAATCAAGATTCAATGGCATTTAATGGTCCTCAACCATCCCAAAAAGTTTTAATTCAATTTCTCCTAGATTAGATATGGAAAATTGACGTCACTAGAAATTCCTAATTCCCTTAATTTCGATAGTCAGGACGTCCGCCACTAACTACTTCCCTAATTAATGTATAACCATAGACATCCGCCAATCGGGTTTAACACATTGACAGCAGTAATATGAATCAGTGGGAAAACTAATCCTAAATAATCGGATCGCATTTGCTCCCGATTTAACCTAGATTCAAAATTGTTGCACACTCAAGAACCAAAAGAGTTTAACGGCAAACGGGTGAGTGTTTGTTACTTTATTAGTCCAAAAGCACAATTACACGGATACTAATAGTCCAAATAACTATAGGTTGTCCATATAAAAGCATGCACTGGCCACATACATACCCTAGATCTAAACCATAATCCTTAAAATCAACAACAATGAAATAGGATAATTTAAACTAATTTAAATAATAAAATAAAAGATCTCACATTATATGCCATGAATCCATGATCTCGACCAATTTCCCTTCGACCTAGGCAAGGAGTTGATTAGCCGAACATCGTCGTCGAAGAAAGTCGATGCTAAAATAATAATAGTTCGTGTTCAAATTAGTAAAACCTAAGTTCCTAATACATAAAACTACTAAAAATTGGTCTCGGGAGGTGAGAGAAACTATTTTTTGGGGTTGGGGAGGTGACTCGTGCGCCGAGGAGCATCATAGGGCTATTTTGGCTACAAAATATGTGTCTGCCACGTTTCGCAACTCGATTGGCTTGTTTCCTGCTGTTGTGCTGATGTGGCAGCTTCTGATTGGTCGAGATAGCTGTTGATGACACTGTGGGTCGATGAGTCAGCGCAATGTGGCATCGTCCGATTGGCTAACTGCTACTGATGACGTGCTGGCTTGATTGAACGAGCGTTACTTGGAGTCCAAGAGGCGGTGAAGAATTGCCCTCACAACTCGGTGAAGATGTGAGAGCTTGTGCGGACGCGCACCCCGAGGCAAATCGATGAGCATTTGAAGTGAGTGAAACGTTGTGCTTTGTGCTCGATGACGTGGCGTCGTCTGATTGGTGGCGAGAATGGAGACCGCTGGCGTGGCGACCGACTATTGGTGGAGAGCCAATGAGTGACGTGTTGTTGTGCTGGTGTCCAATGAGAACGCACCACGTGGCTGCCATTACCGGGTCTGTTGTTTCCTATTCTACCTACAACGCAGCACGTAACTCGAGACAAACTATCCGGTATCCGATCGCTGCATGTAAATACTCCATTTTGAGCATTTTTTCGCTATGAATTCAACCGCGCACTCCGTTTTACCTGAAAATGACCAAAAAAATATAATTAAATATATATTTTAGATATTTTGTATAATTAAATATACTAAATTAAACTACTAAATATATATATATATATATATATGGACTTATCACTAAATGAAGTAAGAAAAACGATCCTCAATTGGAGAGTTGTTCGTCCGGAGTGTAGCTCAAGAATAATGATCAATAACATTCACCGCCAACTCAAAATCTTGAAAGGAGGATGAGAGAACAAACGAAGGACAAATTAGACAAGTGGAATCAGAATTAGAAGTGCAGTACAAGGAAGAAGAACATTATTGGAAAGCGAGATCGCATAACGACTGGCTCAAACTTGGGGATCGGAATACTGCCTATTTCGACACAATGGCTAAAGGAAGGTGAAGATCGAACCGGATTATAGGGCTACTCAATGATAGAGGCGATCGCTTAGTTCATTAAACGGACTTCTTACATGCGGCGGCGACGTATATTAGTTCTTTATATACCCCAAATGAGATACGACCACCCAGTAAGACCCTCAACTTCAGTGAACTGGAGGACTTTCCTTCATTTATTTCAAAGGAAGATAATGAGCTCCTAACAAGAACATTCTCAGAGGAGGAAATTGAAGTGGCTATTCATAGCATGCACCCAAACAAGACCCCAGACCTAGATTGAATGACTAACAAATTCTACCAACAAAATTGGGGATTAGTTAAAGATGACATAAAAGGGGTCATGGACACATTCTATGAAAGAAGTATGATAGACCCAGGGATGAATGAGACCTTCATATCAGTGATCCCCAAAGGGAGCAACCGCTTACAAATGGTGAATTTCAAGCCAATCAGCATATGTAACACATCATATAAGATCTTATCCAAGGTTTTGACGAATTGGATGAAGAGGTAAAGGGCAAATTAATTTCCCCTTCTTAAAACGCCTTTGTGGCGGGACGACAGACAGTTGATAATATTATGGTGGCGTAAGAAATCCTGCACTCAATGAATGAAAAGAGAAGGAAGTCCTTAAACATGGCTATCAAACTTGATATATCTAAAGCTTATGACAAGCTGGAATGGGCCTTTTTACTGGAGATGTTAGCTCGCTTCGGCTTTAATAAAAAATGGTGTCAATGGATCAAGGCACGCGTAACTACGGTTCGGTATAAAATACTGATTAACGGGGAACCTACTCGTACGATCCACCCATCTTGAGGCTTGAGACAAGGTGACCTTCTTTCCCCATTTTTATTTGTGCTATACACAGAGGCTCTTACACATCTCATCAGACGAGCGACTGCGTAACATCAATGGCTTCAAACTCAACCCTTAGGCCCCTATGATCTCACACCTACTTTTTGCGGATGATTCCCTAATCCTAAGTAAAGCAAATTCTCGAAACACACATGTAGAGTTATGTAATGTACATGCACTGTAATGTATTGTATCATATAGGCTGGTGTGTATTGTATCATAGGCTTATGTTAGTTTACTTCAATTGGTTATAACAAGGGTGTATAGTGTACACCTTCTTTGTGTATATATAAACATGTACTCTGTATTTTTAGGTAATGAATAACAGATTGTATGTTGTTCATGTTTTCTTCTTCGTTTGATATCCTGGACTGGTTCATTGTTGATCAAGTGATCATTTGATCTTTTGATCTACTAGTCTGGTTCATTGTTGTTCATGGTATCAGGGCAGGTCTTCACTGTTCTTTGATCTGTTTTGAGTTCAATTGCTTGAGTGTATGATCATGGCGACCATTCATGGTTCTTCGAGTTCTTCAATTCGAAATGGAGCAGGAAAAGCTATTGATTCAGGAGATCTTGGTGTAGAGAGTCCTTATTTCCTTCAAGGATCTGATCATCCTAGTATGGTACTGGTTTCTTGTTGGGGCATGTGCCCTAGGTCAATCCATTAACTGTCTTTATGAATACTTTTAGTTTATAAAATAGAGGATTTCATTTGCTGTTTATTATAATTAATTTGCATGTTTGCATTATAATAAGATCCATGGGTATTTACATAAATATCCTAAATGTCCCTAGTCGATCATTATACTGGGAACTATAATGAATTAAGACTAGTGTGAGTCTTGATTGATGATCATATGATGATTATATGTATAGGGATACGAATCAAGATCACGAGTACTTGTTAGGGAACAAAGTAATGGACCGACCCGCTATGAGAACATCACATGGATTAAGTCATAGTTATTTCTCATGATAGGTATATATTCCAGTCCTCTGACTTGATATTACCAGAGACTTCAACATTAGGAACACAAGTGATTTGACACAATCAAACGTTGTCTTTAGGACGATTATAAAGGTTGTGATTGGTTCTTGTGTGAGCAATGTGATGAAGTTGTGTAATCGAGATAGAATTTGTCCCTCTCATATAAAGAGAGATATCTAGTGGATCCTCGATGTGTTAGACTGTTAAAAGGCCTAGTCTAAGTGAATTGATATTGATCAATGTCACTTGGATGTTTTCGATCTACCTAGAGATCGAGACTAGTACGATTGAACACGTTGGATGACAATTCCATGCCTTATGTTTGATCAAAAGGATATCGTGTGACAAAATGATGTTATATACACCATTGATTAGGTTGTATCGATTTGATATTTGTACAACTTGGGTAGTCATAATGTCTTGCTAGAGACTGCTTATGACTTGTATACCAAAATGTGTTTTGGTACACGCAACGTTGTATGAGCCTATTGGGTCGCACACTAAGAATGGTTTTGCGAGATTTTAAGATGATTGAGAAAAAGAATTTTATGTGATAAAATTCATGACAGAAACGTCCTTGTGGTGTATTACACTTATACTTCTTTAAGTAAGGGTATATGTGTAATTTACTTAACCGTCTATAGACAAGGGTTGTATAAATAGACTCTTTAAGTTAGAACACACACACGAAAGATTAATAGGCTGAAACTCTATTTTCGTTTTAGAAACGATTTAGGGTTTTTGGTATGCTCTGGATCGTTTTGGAGAGAAACAAAAGGATTTGGTATTCTCTCGAAGCTAGCACTTCGAATCTCGGCCGCTGTTCGTGTGTGGACTGCTGATAGAGGGCGTTCGTCTTTGGCAGCGCCTTAGAGATCGATCAACCTTCGGAAATGTATATTGCGATTGAGGTATGATTAAGTTTTTCACGGTTTAAACGTTTTTAATGGAATTAGATTCGGATCCTGTTGGGGTTTTTGTCAAAATTGTTTTGTAATTTCCGGCGCGTATGAACCCCAAAACCCAACAGTGGTATCAGAGCCATCGAGTTCGATTCCATTAAACTCATTGCATGTTTTCTTATGATATATATATGATATATGATTGAAAGCATGTTAATAATTGATGTATATGTGATATACATAAGTTTTATGTGAGATTTATTATCATGTTTTGTGTATATGATACATATATTCGTGATTTAATTGAAATTAGTTTCGTGTTCTATGATCCATGATACCATTAGGTTCGATTGGGATAGTAGTTCATGATTCAATTACATGTTTGTGATTATTTGGATGAAGACCGAAATTGCAAATAATTAATTTTTGAAATTATTTATTTATCTTGTTATATCTATTTTGTTATGAAGTTTCTATTTGATAAAGATAGATAACAAATTAGAATAAGAGATAAATATCAAGAATCTTGTTATTGGTGATATACTAGGATTCAAATATCTTAAATTCAAAATAAATAATTAATTTTCGAAATTAATTATTTATATTGTTATATCTATTTTGTTATGAAGTTTCTATTTGATAAAATAGATAACAAATTAGAATATGAGATAAATATCAAGAATCTTGTTATTGGTGATATGCTAGGATTCAAATATCTCAAGTCCTAATTGGATTAGGATAAGATTAGTCCTAATAGGATTAGGATAAGATTAGTCCTAATTGGATTAGGATAAGATTAGTCCTAATAGGATTAGGATAAGATAAGTCCTAATTGGATTAGGATAAGATTAGTCCTAATTGGATTAGGATAAGATGATTAGTTAGATGTGGGCCCGGGTTAATTAAAATGTTTTAATTGACTTAATTTCGAATAAATTAAGGGGTTAATTTATGATAATAAAATCAATGAAAATTATGATTTTCTATAGCGAATTTTAATTTTCGGAATTGAGATTCGTCTTCTAAAATAAAAATAAAAATCTCCAAATTGTTTAGTGATTGAACAAATCAATAAAATATATGATATTTCATTGTTTACATAAAATCACTAAAACTGAATAAAATCCCTCTATTAAATTTTAAGTCTCGTGCCATCCATTTTAAACACTTGTCAAGGCCTCGATCACACTAATATAGTTTCGGCCATAGTTGGGTGTATTGTGTTATCTTGGTGAGACAAGTTGGGTAAGAGTTACCTTAATGTTTAAAATGGTCCGACTTAATAAAGTCATCAAAATAGTTTTGAGCTTTAGGCAAATGATGAGATAAAAACATGCTAAGACATAAGATGTCCCATATCTCATAAAAGGATCTAAAAATTACATAAGATGTAATTGGTAATCATTACCTACCTAAATAATCTAGTTCTGTGTTTCATGCCATATTTGTCATAGAATTAGGTGAAATATGGATTTTAGTCCCCTAAATAAACGAGACGTTTTAGGAGGGTTGTTAATTTAGTGGGAGTCTATTCCTCTATGTTAAAATAAACTTTGCATAATCTTTATTGTAGATCAATGGCCTTTTCAAGTAACAATAATTCCCCGTCATCTGCGATCCATCCTTGAGAAGGATAAGCTATCGGGACTAACTTTCTTGATTTCGATTCGAAACTTGAGAATCGTTCTCAAGCATGAACTCAAGTTGTATGTCTGGATGCTCCAATCCCCGAGGACCCACCACCCAATGCTACGAAAGTTTGTGAAGGATGCGCATAGTAAGCATGTCAACGATTCTACGATGTTGCATGTATTATCTTGCGGCAACTATGGTTCATGAACTTCGAAGGACATGGAACTAATGGAAGCCTACGACATGGCTATAATTTGAAGGAAATGTTCCAACAGCAAGCTAGGCAAGAAAGGTTCGAGACAGTCAAGAACCTACATTCTTGCAAGATGATTGAGGATGCGTCGGTTAGTCTTCATGTTACGAAGATGAAGGGCTATGTTGACCTAGCTTGATAGACTCGAATTTCCCATAAGCCAAGAGTTGGCTACGGATTTGATCCTAAATTCATTCTGGGAGAGTTACTCACAATTTGTGATGAACTACAATATGAATAATATGGAGAAATCAATATCGAGTTGCATTTGATGCTCAAAAGCTGCATTTGAACAAAATATCAAGAACCCTCTAGTAATGTGTTGATGGTCCAAAAGGGAAAGGGAATGAAGAAGAAAGGCAAAGGCAAAGCTAGAGTTGCCAAGGCCATTCTTTGCTTGCTGCTGCGCAAAGCCTATGGAACAAGTCAAGCCCCGACTGTTCTGCTTCAAAACACCCAAAAGAAAAAGAAGAAAATTGTCATTTCTGTAATCAAACCTATCTTTGGCATTGTCGTCTCGGGCACATAAACGAGAAACGCATAACGAAGCTCCATAAAGATGGGCTTCTTGATTCATTTGATTTAGAAACATATGAAACGTGCGTATCTTGTTTACTAGGCAAGATGGTGAAAGTCCCTTTCTTGGATACAATGAAAGGGCAAGTGATTTATTGGGTCTAATACATATCGATGCATGCGGTCCTATAAACATAATGGCTAGATAAGGTTATCGGTACTTCATTACATTTCGATGATTTCAAGAGATATGGTTATTTATATCTTATGAAACATAAAGTGAGTCATTTGAGATGTTTCGAACGTTTCAAAATGAAGTGCGAGAATCAACTTGGTAAAACTATCAAAACACTTCGATCGGATCGGGGTGGTGAGTATTTAAGCCAAGAATTTGATGATCATCTTAGAAATTGTGGGATTGTCTCCCAATTGACTCCACCAAAGCAACTCCACAATGGAATGGAGTTTCGAAAGGAGAAATCGAACCTTATTAGATATGGTTCGATCTATGATGAGTCATGCGAGATCTTCCATTATCCTTTTGGGGTTATGCATTACAAAGCTAGACTTTCACTCTAAATCGAGTTCCTTCTAAAGCGGTTGATAAAACACCATATGAGATATGGTACGGAAAAGACCTAGTTTGTCTTTTCTCAAGATTTGGGGTTGTGAGGCTTACGTAAAGCGACAAGTCTCGGAAAAACTAGCACCTAAATCGACAAGTGTTTATTTGTGGGGTATCCTAAGGAAACAAAAGGATATTACTTTTATAATCCCATTTGAGAACAAAGTGTTTGTTGCTCGGTATGGTGCCTTTATGGAAAAACAGTTTATTTCAAAAGACACTAGTGGGAAAGAAATAAATCTTGAAGAAGTTCAAGAATCACGGGTAAACAACGAACCGCTCTTTGGAAGTTCAACAACGTTCGAACCAGTTGAACCTCCACAAGTGACACAAGGCCCACGTAAATCTAGTAGGGTAAGACATGAGCCGAGAGAGATTCGGATTTCTCATTGCGATAGTCGTGATGTGTTGCTTATAGACCAAAATGAGCCCACCACTAATCGGGAGGCTATGTCTGGACCGGACTCGGATAAATGGCTAATTGTCATGAACTCGAGATGCAATCCATGTATGATAACCAAGTTTGGAACTTGGTTGATTTACTTGAAGGTGGTAAGACCATTGGATGTAAATGGGTTTTCAAGAAGAAAGCGACATGGATGGCAAAGTGCATACTTTTAAAGCAAGACTAGTAGCAAAAGGTTTCGAGCGGACTCAAGGTGTTGATTATGATGAAACTTTTTCGCCGATCGCGATGCTTAAATCCATAAGAATTTTAATTGCCATTCTTTGCATATTATGACTATGAAATATGGCAAATGGATGTAAAAACAACATTTCTTAATGGAAAATTGCTTGAGAAAGTGTATATGACACAACCTGAAGGTTTTGTACATCCTGAGAATTCTAGGAAGGTATGCAAGCTTCATAGATCCATTTATGGATTAAAGCAAGCTTCTCGGAGTTGGAATCTTCGTTTTGATGAAGCAATCAAGGATTTTGGTTTTATTAAGAACGAAGATGAGCCTTGTGTATACAAGAAGGTCGGTGGGAGTGTAGTTATTTTTAAGTGCTTGTATGTTGATGATATATTACTCATTGGAAATGACATCCCAACATTGCGAGAATGTCAAGTCTTGGTTAGGGAAGTGTTTCTCAATGAAATACTTAGGAGATGCGCCTATATCCTAGGGATAAAGATCTATAGGGATAGATTTAAGAGGCTAATCGGTCTAAGTCGAGTGCTTACATAGACAAGGTCTTGAATAGGTTCGGTTTGCAAGACTCTAAAAGAGGATTGTTGCCAATGTCTCATGGGATAAGTCTCAAGAAGACTCAATGTCCTAAGACAAATGATGAGCGAGACCGTATGAATAAGATTCCATATGCATCGGCTATTGGATCTATCATGTATGCCATGTTATGCACTCGACTGATGTATCATATGCTTTGAGCACTACAAGCGAGATATCAATCGAGATCCAGGTGAGAGTCACTTTGAATAGTAGTAAAGAACATCCTTAAGTACTTAAGAAGGACTAAGGAAGTGTTCTTGGTGTATGGAGGTTTTGAAAATGATCTAGTTGTAAATGGTTACACGGATGCAAGTTTTCAAGCGATATAGATGATTTTAGATCGCGATCTGGATATGTGTTTACTTTGAATGGGGGTGCGATGAAAGTGGAAAAGTTCGAAGCAAGAGGCGTGGCAGATTCTACAATGAAAGCGAGTATATTGCGCGTCCGATGCAAAGAAAGGAGCCGTTTGGATCAAAAAGTTCATTTCGAACTAGGTGTGGTTCCAAGTATTGCTAACCCTGTTTGTTTGTATTGTGACAATAACGGGGCAATAGCACAGCCAAGGAACCTAGATCACATCACGAGATCCAAACATATACTTAGGCGTTTTCATCTCATTAGAGAAATTATTGAGAGGGAGACGTAAAGATTTGCGAGTACCTAATGAAGACAACGTTGTGGATCCATTGACAAAAGCTCTTCCACAAGCAAAACATGATGGTCATGTTAGATCATTAGGCATTAGATGCATGTATGATTGGCCCTAGTGCAAGTGAGAGATGTTGGGGCATGTGCCCTAGGTCAATCCATTAGCTGTCTTTATGAATACTTTTAGTTAATAAAATAGAGGATTTCATTTCTTGTTTATTATAATTAATTTGCATGTTTGCATTATAATAAGATCCATGGGTATTTACATAAATATCCTAAATGTCCCTGATCGATCATTATCTTACGGGAACTATAATGAATTAAGACTAGTGTGAGTCTTGATTGATGATCATATGATGATTATACGTATAGGGATACGAATCAAGATCACGAGTACTTGTTAGGGAACAAAGTAATGGACCAGACCCGCTATGAGAACATCACATGGATTAAGTCATAGTTATTTCTCATGATAGGTATATATTCGGTCCTCGACTTGAGATTACCGAGAGACTTCAACATTAGGAACACGGTGATTTGACACAATCAAACGTTGTCTTTAACCTAGGACGATTATAAAGGTTGTGATTGGTTCTTGTGTGAGCAATGTGATGAAGTTGTGTAATCGAGATAGAATTTGTCCCTCTCATATAAAGAGAGATATCTAGTGGATCCCTCGATGTGTTAGACTGTTAAAAGGCCTAGTCTAAGTGAATTGATATTGATCAATGTCACTTTGATGTTTTCAGTCTACCTAGAGATCGAGACTAGTACGATTGAACATGTTGGATGACAATTCCATGCCTTATGTTTGATCAAAAGGATATCGTGCGACAAAAGGATGCTATATACACTATTGATTAGGTTGTATCGATTTGATATTTGTACAACTTGGGTAGTCATAATGTCTTGCTAGAGACTGCTTATGACTTGTATACCAAAATGTGTTTTGGTACACTGCCAACGTTGTATGAGCCTATTGGGTCGCACACTAAGAATGGTTTTGCGAGATTTTAAGATGATTCAGAAAAATGAATTTTATGCGATAAAATTCATGACATAAACGTCCTTGTGGTGTATTACACTTATACTTCTTTAAGTAAGGGTATATGTGTAATTTACTTAACCGTTTATATACAAGGGTTGTATAAATAGACGCTTTAAGTTAGAACACACACACGAAAGATTAATAGGCTGAAACTCTATTTTCGTTTTAGAAACGATTTAGGGTTTTTGGTATGCACTTTGGATCGTTTTGGAGAGAAACAAAAGGATTTGGTATTCTCTCGAAGCTAGCACTTGAATCTCTCGGTACATTGTTCGTGTGTGGACTCATTTGCGATAGAGAGCGTTCGTCGTTAGCGGCGCCTTAGAGATCGATCAACCTTGAGAAAGGTATATTGCGATTGAGGTATGATTAAGTTTTTCATGGTTTAAACTTTTTTAATGGAATTAGATTCGGATCCTGTTGGGGTTTTTGTCCAAATTGTTTTGTAATTTCTGCTGCGTATGAACCCCAAAACCCAACATTTCTAACTCGCTCACTGGTTCCAATTATCTTTCTTGGAGTAGAGCTATGTTGATTGCTTTGGGTGCGAAAACAAAGCCTGGTTTCATTGATGGAAGATGTATGAAACCAGATTCAACTGATTCCAATTTGGATCAGTGGATCAAAGTGGATTATATGGTAACTTCTTGGATCTTGAATTCCATTTCAAAAGATATTGTTGAAGCCTTTCTTACTACTTCATCTTTTGATCTATGGAATGAATTGAAAGAAAGGTTTGGAGAGTGTAATGGACCTCTCTTGTATCAACTAAAACGAGATATTTCTTCTATAAGTCAAGGAGATCTTTCTGTCTCACAATATTACACAAAACTTAAGAAATTATGGGATGAACTGAGTTGTTTCGTACCATTACCTGCTTGTGAGTGTGGAGCTTCAGCAACGATGGCTGTTTTGGAATCTAATGACAGATTGATGCAATTTCTGATGGGTTTGGGTGATATGTATGATCACATTCGTAATCAAATCTTAGTGATGGACCCCTTACCAAATATAAACAAGGCATACTCTATGATTCTTAGAGTTTAAAAACAAAAAAAGTTCATGTTAGTTATTCACCTGCAATGGATAAAGCCATGATGCTGAAAACTAACAAGGTGTATTCTAGTCCATCTGGTTCATCTAGTGGTCTTAAATTTACTAGTAAAGGGAGTCACAAGAAATTTGTTAATAAAGATGAACTGTTCTGTGATCATTGTAAGGCAAAAAAGCACACTAAAGAGACTTGTTTCAAGCTTCATGGAGTTCCAGATTGGTATAAGAAAGAGCTCGACAAGAAACAGATGAATAATGGTTCTAAATCTTTTGCAAACATGATGGAATCACCTCTGGATATACCAGATGCAAGAACATTTCAGTTTGAAGACTTTGAGACTAATATTGCAGCAATGATACAGCAAGGCATTGAGAATTTCATGAAAGGAAAATCTCTTTCAGCTGAAGGTGTCCCTACTCATGTGAATTCAGCTGTTTCTGACTTTACAGTTAGTTCACAAAAAAGGCCTTCTAGCTTCCATTCCTCATTTAGTTCAGATGCTTGGATTGTGGATAGTGGAGCAACAAATCATATATGCATTAACTATGATTTGCTTGTTAATATCACTGCTTTGGCTAAATCTATTTCAGTTT
This sequence comes from Stephania yunnanensis, assembly GCA_039657365.1. NCBI lineage: Eukaryota > Viridiplantae > Streptophyta > Magnoliopsida > Ranunculales > Menispermaceae > Stephania > Stephania yunnanensis. The sequence continues at coordinate 13,575,565 of CM077589.1, read as the reverse complement.
GTTTGCCTGATGGACATACTAAAGAAGTTAATTACATAGGAGATGTGCATCTCAGTTCAGACATAGTTCTATCTTCCTGCTTACATATAAACTCATTCAAGTATAATCTTTTGTCAGTTGGTAAGCTTCTTTCTTCTACTAAACTGACAGTTGAGTTTTATCTATCATTTTTGTGCTATACAGAACATTGAGCAATCTCACGTTCTAGCTGTGGGAAGGATGATTGGAGGTCTCTACATACTAGATTCCAGTTCTTTCAATAAAGTTGTCATTGCTTCATTTGTGTCTCCTACAGAATTATCATTAGCTTGCTGTAATAATGCTAATGTTAATTTTTCATAGCATCATCGTTTGGGGCACCCTTTTGTTAATGTAACAAAACATCTTGATTTGTTACTCAATAGTTCTTCAACTGGAGGACACAATGTACCTTGTGATGTTTGTCAAATGTCAAAACAATGCAGAATTGTTTTTCCATTGAGTTCTATTCAAACTTCTTGTCTTTTTCAATTGTTGCATATGGATGTTTGGGGACCATATAAGCAATCTTCTCTTCAAGGAGCTCATTTTTTCTTGACAGTTGAGGATGATTACAGTCGATTTACATGGACTTTTTTGATGAAACATAAGTCCTTGACAGGCAATCTCATCAAGCAGTTTCTAGCTTTTATTCACAATCATTTCAAAACATCTGTTTTTTCAAACCATTAGGACTGATAATGGTACTGAATTTTGTAATCAAGATTGTCGAGCTTTGTTCTCTGGTTTGGGGATTATACATCAAAGATCTACACCTTATACTCCTCAGCAAAATGGTGTAGTTGAAAGAAAACATCGTCATCGGTTACAAGTTACAAGAGCTCTCATTTTTCAGTCTGGTTTGTCTACAAAATCTTGAGGTGATGATGTTCTTACTGCTACCTATCTCATTAATCGATTGCCTTCTCAGTTGCTGAAATGGCAGTCTCCTTATCATCTCTTATTTAGAAGATTACCAAATAATCTCTCCTTGAAGACATTTGGTTGTTTATGTTTTGCTACTAATGTTTCACCAAGTAAAACCAAGTTAGATACACGAGCAATTAAATGTATCTTTCGAGGATATTCCCCTAGACAAAAGGCTTACAGATTATACAATATGGCAACACATGCCTGTTTTGTTTCAAGGGATGTGATTTTCTTTGAAAATCAATTCCCATTTCACAGTGTTTCTTCAAGTTCAGATTGTCCATTGCCTATTCCTTGTAATGACACATCTGATTCCTTGAGAGCTGTCCCTGCTTCTGCTGCTGTACCTTCTTCAAGTAATGTACCTACTTATGCTGCTATGCCTCATTCTAGGGAGTTACCTGTTGAGGTTTTTCATCCTAATGAAGTACATTTCTGATGTTACTTTGTCTGACTTCTCTGTGCCCGTTGATGATACATTCATGCCTCCTACTGATGTTATCATGCCTTGTACTGCAATTGTTCCTCGTAAGAGTCTTCGTGTTGTTCACAAGCCTCTTTGGATGAATGATTTTGTTTTGAATAATGTCCATACCTCTGTATCCAATCTGTGAGTCTGTTCTTCTCGCTTTGGTGCACCTCCAACATTTCCTTTCATTCATTCTTCTCACATTACTGCTTCGATTACAAGTGTTTTTTGGCTGCTGTTTCCAACATAAAGGAGCCTACTTGTTATGCTCAAGCTCAACATGATCCTGTTTGGGTCAAAGCAATGAATAAGGAGTTACAAGCTTTGGAGGAAAATGGTACTTGGAGTCTCACTGATCTACCACCTAATAAAAAGGCCATTGGTTCTAAGTGGGTTTACAAGGTTAAACTTAATCCTGATGGATCATTGGATAAATGTAAAGCTCGTTTGGTTGCAAAGGGATTCAATCAAATTGAAGGTGTTGATTACACTGATTCCTTTTCTCCTGTTGCCAAAAATGTCACAGTTAGGATTGTTTTATCCTTGGCAGCTGCTCGAAATTAGCCTTTACATCAATTGGATGTTAATAATGCCTTCTTACATGGTTATCTTGATGAAGATGTTTATATGAAACCTCCTGATGGTTACATTTTGGCCTCTCCTACTCAAGTTTGCAAACTTCGGCGATCCTTGTATGGTTTAAAGCAAGCCTCAAGACAATGGAACCATGAGCTTACTTCTCGACTTCAATCTTTTGGTTTCATTCAATCTGCCCATGATCCTTGTTTGTTTACATAGAACATCGATGGTCAGTTTTTAGTGTTGCTAGTATATGTTGATGATGTTCTTCTTACTGGCACTTCTCTTTAGCTACTTAACAAAGTCAAGGATTTCCTGCACAAATTGTTCACCATCAAAGATCTCGGCCAAACACGTTATTTTTGGGGCTTAGAGTTGGTTCGATCTTCATCAGGACTTTATGTTCATCAACGTAAATATGTCCTTGATTTACTTACTGATGCTGGTCTTACCTTTGCTAAACCAGCAGCTACTCCTATTCCTCGTGATTGTAAATTTGATGATGTTGATTCTCCTTTGTTACTTGAAACTGATCGATATAGAAGATTAATTGGTCGTCTTCTTTACTCGGGTTTCACTCGTCCTGACATTACTTATGCCACACAGCAGTTAAGCCAGTTTGTTCAAGCTCCTACTGAACAGCATTGTCTGGTGCTCTTCATGTTCTACGGTATCTTAAGGGTACTCCTTCTCAAGGATTGTTTTTCCCTGTTCAGTTGGTTTTTCCTATCGTTGCCTACTATGATTCTGATTGGGCTGCTTGTCCTATTTCACGGAAGTCTCTCACTGGTTATTGTGTATTCATGAGCTTTTCCTTGATCTCATGGAAAACTAAGAAACAAGCTACTGTTTCCAAATCCTCTGCTGAAGCCGAGTATAGGTGTATGTTTTCCACAGTTTGTGAATTGTTATGGATTTCTTATATTCTTAAGGACTTAGGTGTTCCTACTCTTCTTCCTATACCTCTTGGGTGTGATAATCAAGCTGCACTTCACCTTTCTTCCAATGTTTTCCATGAACGTACAAAGCATTTGGAGATTAATTGTCATCTGGTTCGTCATCAGTTCAAATGTGGTTTTGTTCTTCCACAGTATGTTCCTACTCGATTACAGTTAGCTGATTTGTTTACCAAATCTTTACTAGCTCCTTTGTTTTCTGATTTATTGTCCAAGATGGGTCTATGTGACTGGCATAGACTTCCATCTTGAGGGGGGATGTAGAGTTATGTAATGTACAGGCACTGTAATGTATTGTATCATATAGGCTGGTGTGTATTGTATCATAGGCTTATGTTAGTTTACTTCAGTTGGTTATAACAAGGGTGTATAGTGTACATCTTCTTTGTGTGTATATAAACATGTACTCTGTATTTTTGAGGTAATGAATAACAGATTGTATGTTGTTCATGTTTTCTTCTTCGTTTGATATCCTGGACTGGTTCATTGTTGATCAACTGATCATTTGATCTTTTGATCTACTAGTCTGGTTCATTGTTGTTCAACACAGACTATCCAAGCTACCTTGAAGTATTCGAAAATGTCGGGAAAAATGATTAACAGAAGAAAGAGTTCCATTACATTCAGTAAACAAGTACCATCTATCCTACGAAGGCAAATTTCGGGTTCGCTGGGAATCCCAATTGTGGAGGGGCTAGGCAGGTACCTAGGAGCGACTTTGAGTCAAGATGAACCCAAGAAGGTAAGGTTCCAGCCGATAATTGACAGGATCCAAAATAGAGTCCTCACTTGGAGGGAATAACTTCTTTCAGCAGCTGGAAAAGAGGTTGTCCTCAAGGGAGTAGTGCAGGCCATCCCGACCTTCCAAATGTCGATTTTTGAACTCCCCAAAATGACCTGCCATGAACTCACCCAACTAATGGCTAGATATTAGTGGGTGTCATCCTCAAAGGATAGAGGCATTCACTGGTTGCAATGGACAAAGTTGGCCAAGCCTAGAAAAGAAGGGGGTCTTTGCTTTAAGGACATGGACCTCTTCAATTTAAGCCTTTTAGCGAAGCAGGGATGGAGGGTCATCCACAATGAGGGATCAATCCTATCAAGGCTCTTGAAAGCAAAATACTACCTACGAGATACATTCCTGTCGGCTATGCTAGGTAGGCGTCCTTCATTCTGCTGGAGGAGTATCTTGGGAGCCAGAGAACTTCTGCAGCACGGTTTAAGAAACAAATAGGAGATGGAATGGATACAAGGATATGTGACGACGCATAGGTGGAAGCCCCAGCTTGGAAAGATCTATCTTTTGAACAAATATGGGATATCCTCTACAAGAAGGCCATTGACTATAGAGGCCCAGTGGTGAATATACTACAATAGGTAGTGGTTGGTCTATGGAGAATATGGAAGAATCGGAATAAGGAAATATTTGATGGCCGAAGCACGAACCCTGCGGATCTTATCAATCTTACAAATGGCTAAATTGAAGAGCTACAGCTTATCCAAGATCAACCAAACGTCCCAAGCAATCCAGAACTCGCATCACCTATAGTTCCTCCCTAGATTTCAAGCTTAGAGCAATCCTTTTATCGGTTGTTTACATATGCAGCTAGAGATTTGAAAAGTGCGGAGAGTGGATTAGGTTGGGTTCTACTGGATGCACAGGACACACAAGTCATGGCGGATTCCTCTTTCATTGAATCCTCGGCCTCGGCAGAAGAGGCAGAAGCTTTGGCAATCCTCTTAGCCTTTACCCAATGTGCGGATGGCTATAGAAAGATCAAAGTCTTCTCTGATGCAAAGACAGTTATTGACGGTTTGAATAACCCGTAGAAACAAAGCTATGTAGTTGAACCCATAAGCTTTGATGTTAAATCTTTGTCAGCAAGTTTAGGTCCTTTTGAGTTCCACTTTGTTCCTAGATGTAGCAATGCATTGGCACATAATCTGTCACGGAATGCTTTACTGGCTCGACGAAACTGTATTTGGCACCATCCAATTCCAGGCTGGGTCTTCCAGGTTAATGAAATATAGCCCTGCTGTTTGACACAAAAAAATAAAAATAAAAATAAGTAATTGCAGCAATTAAGTTAAAGGTAGCTGAAGAATAGTACCTTGAGCTTAGCTATGTGTATTAGATGCATATACAAAACTGAAGATTTTCTCTCTTTAAGTGGAAATGGGACCAGATCATCCACATCCGTGCTAAAAAGTTTCCAATCTCAATCTATTATTATCTACAAGACGACTCCTTAGAGAAAAAAATCATAAAGCAATAACAATTTTGATATTAACAATAATCCCTTTAAGTTGAACATGAATAAATTACAAACCCAAGGCTCTATCAATGATTATTACTGTCCCTATCATTTCCTGGTTTTAATTTTGTGTTGAAACTAAGTTCAACATCTTTTCAATTTTTTTTCGCTCATTCTCAATCTCAATTGCCTCAGCTGAGACGTTCCATCTAGATATAATATTTAAGGAAGGATCAATAGGAACAACTAAAAATAGTAAAATATGAGGGCCGCTAAGGGCACCCCACCTTTTAATGAAGGCACCCAAATTATTTGTAAAAATTCCAGCAAAACTGGAAAAGACCATTTTGCCCTTGTATATATAATGATTCAAACCCCACAAATCATTTTGACAAAAAAGGGCACCCCACCACAAGGTTGAACCACAAAGCCACATTGCGTTTGTCGAGCTTTATCGATTCTTGCGGATTGACATCATCCGACAGTGAGGTAACAATGTTTGACAACCATATGATGGTTTTTTAGAACTGTTTAGTTGTGAAAAACTGTGAAAATGATGATTTGTTTGTCAACGTAGGGTTTGGTAATTTCCTCAAATCCGAACTTGTTTCCACTATATAATGGAGGATTGTACTGCTACGGTACAAGAGGAGGTCGAACTTGAGGTAATTTTGCAAATTTATTGTGTTTCTTTTGCGGTTATCCGAAGTTTCTGTCGATGTGCGCGATTGTATCGACCTCGCAGGACCGAGATGTATGGTGATATCTCGATCATAGAGGAACGAGAGGTGTGAGTAGGTCACGGAATGGTACAACCGAGAGTACTCAGTAACTCTCGGTCGTACGTGAGCGAGACTCTGAAGAAAGTATCGGACCTGTACAACCGAGAACCTGTATTTTTGGGTTTTTTTTGTGATTGTGCTGTACATTTTGGTTGATTATAATGTTACACTGTTTGTATTGCGGGTAATGCCGGTTTGTACCCTATGTCCAGACTACAAGGACACGTTTACACCTTGTAGGCCATTCCCATCTAGAGAAACGGCTGTTTCATGGCTTCAAATGATAGGCCGTGAGAACATGTTTGTGCTAGTGACAAAGCACTCTGATGCCGGGGGCATTAAGCGTAGGGGAAGGGTGAAACTTGCCTGTGAGAGGTCTGACACATATAGGGGAATGTCTCAGAGAGTAGGGAAGGGGAAAGCAGCCAAAATTTATTTGAAAGCAAGAAATGATGAAGAAGAGGAAAAGGCGAGGACTCAAACTGGTACGAAGAAATGTGGATGCCCTTTCCTTATCAATGTAAAGGAAAATGCTGACTCCATGTGGTATGTCACTGTTATATGTGGGAGGCACAATCATGAGCCCGCAAAAAACTTGGACGGCCATTCATTTGCTGGGAGATTGGATAAGGGGGAGCAGGAAGTTGTGGTGCAAATGAGTAAGGGAAATGTGAAGCCAAGAGACATCCCCAATACGTTGAAGCAAAGAGATGTTAGAAACGTATCGACAATGAGGACAATATATAATGCAAGACAAAAAGTCCGAAATGAGTATGCGGGTGGGAGGACTCAAATGCAACAAATGTTGCACATATTGGAGAAAAATAAGTGGATGTCATGGCATAGGAAGCATCCCGTCACGAATGTTGTCACCGACTTATTTTGGTCACATCCCGACTCAATAAAGTTGTTAAGGTGTTTCTCATCGGTGATTTTGATGGATTGCACGTACAAGACAAATAGGTACCGAATGCCTTTGTTGGAGATTTTTGGCATCACTTCTACGCACTTGACGTTCTCCGTTGGGTTCGCATTCATATCATCAGAGAGTCACGGGAATTATGTTGGGCACTTGAGAACTTGAGATCCATATTGGATGGGTGGCCTAAGCCTGATGTGTTCGTTACCGATAGGGACTTAGCCCTTATTAGTTCCGTAAAAGAAGTTTTTCCGGCCTCGTCTCACCTCCTTTGCTCTTGACACATCAACAAAGTAGTATTGGCCAAGACTAAGAAGATGTTTGGGGAGAACGATGGTTTTGCGCATTTTATGGATAGGTGGACGAGCGTGATGTATGCCAACTCGGAGGCCTTATTCGAAGTTAGGATGAATGACCTGCGTTGTGAGTTTGGGAATGTCAAGGTCTTACTGAGTACTTGGACAACACTTGGTTAAAGAACTACAAGGAGAAATTTGTCTCCGCTTAGACAAATAAAATTATGCACTTTGGGGAAACGACAACGCAGAGGGTGGAGTCTGCGCATTCTATTCTGAAGCTACACCTTGGGAACAGTCAGGCCAATTTTGAGACTCTATGGAATGTGGTTGATGGCCTCCTTAGAATCCAACACAACAATATCAAGGCATCGTTTGAGCGAAGTTTGAATGTGGTCCTACATGAGTACATTGATGAGTTGTATCGACGGTTGCGTGGTTATGTCTCTCAACGGGCGCTTAAGCTAATTAGAAATGAATTGACACATGGAGAGGATGTTGGTCACGACTCCACTCGTTATGGCTGCGAGATACGTACCACACATGGCCTTCCTTGTGCACATGAGCTAAACCATCATATATTTGCTCGGTCGCCCATCCCTCTCGAGGACATTCATCTTTACTAGCGAAAGTTGAGTATGATACTTGAGAATCCGGTGCACCCGTCTTGGTACAACGTGCACGATGAGATTGAACGGGTGTTGGAAAAGTTTCATGCTTGCACTGATGAGGACGATCGACTCAGGGTTATTCAGTAGCTCAGGGAGATTAGTCGACCTTCGTCTACGCCGGGTAATGTGCCGCCGGCGAAAATTAAGACAGAGGGAAGGACACCGGGGTCTTCGAAGAGAAAACACGATGGTGACTATTCTTCAACGAGACGGTTGCCGAGCGGATTTGAGTACGTGCTATCGACTCAGGAGGCCTCCAGTTCTAGGCAGAAGAAAAGTAAAGTTGTTCCTAAAATGCGTCGTGCCAGTCAACGCACGCAAAGTGCAACTAACATGGCTTACGGTCATTGCGTAGAACCGGATTGGTTGCCACATGTTGAGGGCATCATCGATGTGGTTGCCGATGGAAATTGTGGATATCGGTGTGTTGCGTCTGGGCTTGGACTTGCCGATGTAGACTGGTGGAGGATTGTCCGTAGAAGGATGTATGATGAGATTATCGGGCATGAAAACCTTTGGCAGGAAGTGCTAGGCTCGAGTTACGAGGGTGTCAAGATTGCAGTGCATTACCCAGATAATCAAGTTGGTGCATCTTTCAAAGAATTGTTGACACTTCCAGACATAGGATTGTTAGTATCCACTGCATTCAATGTCATGCATGGGAGTGCCTCCACATTTCTACCTCTATGCAGTGCTCCACCGTCGTCGTTGCACAACAGACTTGTTATTGCCATGATAAATGACAGGAATATCCATTGGGTTAGGGTAAGTGATATGAATTTTGTTGAATTGTTATTTTTTCCCCCTGAGCGGGGTTGTGACAATATCTTTATGTTATACTGTTCACTTTGACAGGTTAAGTTGCGTGTGAATGCACCATTGCCATCTTTATATCCTTCGTGAGACCGGTATGTTGAGGACTGCGCGAAAGGTTGGCGTGATGGATTCGTCTTTCGAGACATCGCGCCCATTGCAACTGTTGATGATGCCACCATATCCGTTGTAGATTTAGGTACACCGTAGTGTTGAAATTGTACCTAGAATTCTTGATGGTTGTACATTTACCAATTGTTGTACATTTTGATTCTTGTATAGTGATTTTATCCTACTACATTGATATCTAATTAATTTTGTTTTCGTGGCTATTGTCGTGCTGAATTTTCATTTGTGTAAAGTTAGTTGGAATGTTAGTTGTCGAGTTAGTTGGAAATTGTTGCTGGAACAGACGTGTCGGGCCTGAATGACCGAGACATACGGTACAGTGTCGGCCATATACCACCGAGAATTAACGTTAAGTCTCGATCGCGCAATGCCGAAATTGCCTATTCTCGTTGACCTATGCGCGACCTTACTCATGGCTTCTCGGCCATGAGTAACCGCAACTTGCTCCACCGTCTCGTTACCGTGTGACCGATAGCAATTGGTCTCCACGTTCGCCAAATGCGCCGGCTTATCTCGTCGCGCAGTGGCCAAACTCCATCGTGTGATGTCGGTGACTCGTCACTGACAGTCTTCGCAATGTTTCAGCCATCACTAACCGACACATATTTAAATAATGGAATCAGCGACATTCTCGGCTGGGTAACACCGGGAATCCTGCATTTGTCTCGGTTGTTCAGTACCGAAAATTGCACATGAATGTCGGCCCTGCTTGACTGAGACACCCTCAGAATCAGAAAAAATCAAATATCCTAGAACAAAAAAAGACCAAAATGCAACAATAGGCAATGTAACATTACAAAATGTCATAAAAATGTAGTCAACAAGCAACAAGTAGTCATGAAACATTTAAAAATGTCATAAAACATGTAGTCAATACGCAACATATAAGTGCAACATTACAAACTGTCATAACACATTACAAACTGTCATAAAAATGTCTCCGTAAACATCATAAAACTCAAAGAATGTCACAAAAATGTCTATGCCTCCGCAAAACGGTCATTGCTTTGGTTTCTTCAGTTTCTTCCTTTGATACTCCTTCCCAAGCATTCTCTTCGGAGGGCGAGCATCGACCGTGGCGGGCTGAGCAGTGGCCGAGGTGGAGTGTGTGGAAGTGCTACCATGCAGGGACTGCTTCGGTAGGGCCAGATATGGCGGTTGTGCCAGTTGCGGTCGCCGGAGTCGTACTCGTGGGGGTGGGACCTATACTCCTCAACCCTTCCGTCTCCTACACTTATTGGTTTTTTTTTTTTTTTTTTTTTAACGAAAAGTTTGCAATTTCCCTTGTTTTTAGCAATCCATATCAATTTATATCAATGTTGTCGATTTTGAGCATAAACTTCGGAGAAGTTTTGTAATTTTTAAACTATATGTGAACTTCGTTTTGATCCCCTTAACTTCAATAAACTTTGCCTAAACTTCGGCAAATTTTATCGACTTTTCATTCCTCGCCGCCACGTCAAATTTTCAATATTTTAAAAAATTGATAATTAAGAACTTTGATCTAGAAACTTGAGATAAATGATGCCCCTACGAAAACTAGTCTTTGCATTGCTGAGTTCCAACTCCTACATTCTTTTCTTCAAAAATATATACGAGAAAATAAAATTAAATAGATCAAAGGGTAGGTGAAACATGAAAGAACATCATTGCTTATTTCGTCCATGGATAGGATAAACTCTTTCGTTTCGTTGGAAACAGCCTGCACATTGCAAACAAATCAACTAGAAACTCCTTCATTAGAACATACAAAATTGAAGCTCTATTTGAAAAAAGCGTTATTTTTCCCTTTTTAACCGAATGAAATGATAAACAGATACAACAACAAAGCCTCAATTCAAATTAGTTGGGGTCGACTAAATGATGAACCAATAATAGAGAATAAAGTAAATAACAAATAGCCAGGCAAAGAGTACTAAGGATAGGTTATGATATCAAATCTTGATGTGTAAGAATGTCCTTCTATGTGCAAGTTTGAAAAATATATTTTTTTTATAAGAAACCAATATTTTTATTTATGTTTTCCAAACTTTTATATCAGATCTCAAGTTTCCCAAAGGAATGGGTAACAGTGGTATCCCTATATACATCACGATAATGAAAAAGATGAGAGATCCACCGCTGAGCTCTAAAAACCCCAATTGAACATAAAACATATCAATCTACCATACTACCACCATCTTATATCTAATCTTTGGTTAAGTTGCAAAATAAATATTTGTAAAACTCTCTACTCCCCTTCGATGGTATCATGCCTCTTTTATTGTGTTAATTCTACGATTGTAGACTAGGTTAGCATAGCATGCAATGCGTCTTTCCTTTTCCATATCTATTGCTAGTTAAGTTTGCCCATTCGTAATTGTGTATATATCCAAACAGTAGTAGCATTCATTCCATTGATTGCTTTGAAAACTTTTGAAAGAAGTTAGGTATTGGCAACATCTAGGTTAAGTTGAGCGTGCTTTAGGATTTGGTTACTAAGGTTAGTGTTTCCACAGATATTAATATTGTTAACACATTAAATGCTAAGGTCTTACCTAGGGCTGTGTGCTAATAAGAGAAGTAATAACGAGCTTCTCTTTGTACTGATATTAGGAAAATGAGGTTCCTAGGGAACCAGCGAGCATCTGTTGGTCACCGAAATTAGCAAAACAAGGTTCTTAGTGCTTTTCAAGAGCTACAACTAACATATCCAAATGGTGATTTAAAACCTATCTTGCAGGAATCGATAACCAAAATCCATCTTTTTGTTGAACCATAGTTGTAACATTGAGAATGATGTCGCACATAGAATGATGGTAATACCGAGAATGATGTCACACATAAAATTCAAGCTGGATAGAGGAAATGGAGGAGTACAACAGGTGTGATCTTTGATCAAAATATTCCAACCAAGTTAAGAGGAAAATTATATAGCACCGCAATTAGGCCAGCTATGCATTATCGAAGTGAATGTTGTGTGGTGAAGAAACAAATACATAAAATGAATGTAGTGGAAATAAGGATGGCTAGGTATATGTGTGGTATAAACACTAGAACAAATAAGACATTTTATAGCACCTAATTCATAGAGGTTTTCAATAACCTCTATGTATTACTTTTTATAACACCTAATTCATAGAGGTTTTTAAGTAACCTCTATGTATTAAGTGATTAGGCTTTTTATAACACCTAATTTATAGGGGTTTTTAGAAACCCCTATGTATTAGGCTATTAAAACTCAACATCTCCAACCCTTCTCGCTCGTCTCGCTCGTCAAAACCTTCATCAAAAACCCTTTCGATCTCCAACCCTAAATCACTCTCTATGTCGATGGAGACCACGCTCGTCGAAGAAGAGAAGACGATCTCGTAGAGATCAGGAAGAGCAAGCGAGACGACAATCTGCGCAAGAAACGAAGAGATGGAGGAGTATCGCTCGCTCTCGCTCTCACTGTCGCTATCGCTCTGCCGCACCAGGTACCTACATTGCCAAACCCTACTTCTCGTCCCGCATTCTCATAACCCGATGATGTTGATCATCGCTTCGTTTCAATTTTACGGTTCATTTTAGTACACGAGTGAGTGATCCGATCCCAAGTTTTAAGATTTCACTGACTTTGGATGTCAAATGTCGAGGTTTCGACTTTCAACTTTCAAGATTCAACGATTTGTGATTAGATTTACATTGCCAAGCCCAGTTCTCGTCTCACAATATCATAATCTGATGTTGTTGATCATCGTTTTGTTTCGATTTGTTCGTTCATTTTCGTGCATAGTGATTGATTTGATCCCAAGTTTTGAAATTTCACAGCTTTGGATGTCAAATGTTAGGGGTTTCATCTTTCTACTTTCAAAATTCAACGATTAGTGATTAGAGTTACATTACGTGTTGTTGAATCTTTGATTAAGGATCCCATAAGACTAATTGCGAAAACGAGTTTGATTCGGCGACTTGTGTAGGTTGGAGAAGCTGAACATTGTCTTTGTTAATTGTTTAAAGGACTATTTTTAAGATGCTTAATTAGGAGTTCAAGATATGATATATTAAGCGAGTAGAGTTGTTCTTTGGAAGATGGAATTTTTCTTCAATTAAGCATTTAAGCCTGGCGGGGTTCCAATGCGAGTCAAGCTGTGGGATGTTGCCTTCTCGGTTTAAGCTTGACATATTATTATTATTATTATTGGTTGTTGCTTTTGATGAGTCTTTGCTCCGAGCCCTACTCAGAGCCCCTGCTCCAACAAATCAAATGACACCTGGATCTCGGCGAGACCCATCTCGAATTACGCCCGACGGGTTGTCGATTCGTTATACGGGTTCTCGTCGTAGGCCTTCTATCCGCGAAGTAAGGAGAGTTTTCTCCATGAGTATCGAGTTTGCAACATTTGACAAGCAAATTACTTCATCACTAGTACTGCTAATTGACTCCTCATCATCAATAATATAATCGATCATCTCTATGGGCGCCATACTGGCTTGTTGTTGTAATTAATGAAAGAACAAGGGATCAAGAAAAATCGCGAGTAAGTAAGCAAATAAGAATTAGATAAGGAAAGGAGAGGAGATGAGAGGAGGTTAATTAATTATATAGCTAGCTAGCTAGCTAGTTTGAAGAAGAAGAGGTAGATGTACATGAACTCATATGTCAAAGGGAGTTGAATATATATAGGAGTTTATAGGATCCTAGTTGGAGAGCTAATAAAAAAAAATTCCCTAAAAGAGAAACCAATGATTGACGGTGTAGTGTGTGAGACCAAGATCAAACCTCACCTTTGCATAACCAAAAATCTTAATCTTCTATATATATATGACAGCTGGTTTTCCTTGTCATTCTTTTCAACTTCCTTCTATATCTCTATCGATCTTTCAAGATCTTCATAAATCAACTATGGTCCATATTTAGACATATGATTTACTGAACCGATTGGAGAATCTTGTGATCTCTTTGCCTTTTAATCAATTTATAACATCCATAATGAAACAACTCGTCAACAATTTTTAACTTGTCTTTATGGTGATTTTTGGTGTAGATAAATTTGGAAATAGAAACAATGAAGTTAATCAAACAACCAAATGTGGTTCAATTGTATGAGGTATGCGTGTATTTTAAGATTTGATTTCCTTTGTCATTCTTGAGAAATCCTTTTGCGCTTTTTTATTTAAATGTTTCCGAAAGTGGCACAAGAACTATATTTCAATTTTGTAAATGAAAATCCCTTATCATAAGTGAAATTTGTCTAAGAATTTATCCATGATCAAATCAAGGGATGCCGCATAAGCCACCATCTAGGTGTTTGGTTTGAAAGTAATTTGCGGTTTTATGCTTATAATGATTTGATGAGATCATGATGGTGGATTGAATTTCTGTGGTCTATTAGGGTATTCTCATCTAGTGATTGAAATTGATTTTTATGTCGGGTGATGGGAAAGCAAGACAAAGATTTTTATTGTTCGGAATTTGTAAGCTGGAAGGGATCTCTTTGATAAAATTGTAAGTGACATGTTTCTTTGCTTATCTCGACTAATTTATATTTTTTATTCTAAGAATTTATCCATGATCTTTTCTTTTTTAGTATTCCAAAGGCTTTTTTCTATCTTATTTTTGTTGCAAGTTTAGTCGCGGTAATGTCTGCTAGGATTTTGATAGAGTTGTACCTTTTTTTCATTTAGCGATCACATGATAAGCTGCAGAACTGTGATCTCACTACCAACAGAAAGAAATGTTCCAATTGATTCTAAGAGTACAAAATGTTATTTTTCGGTTATGTATGTACTTCGACTTTATGTATCGATCGTTCCTAAAGCATCCTTGATTTTACCAATTCAAGTGAGTTATTCTAATTGGGACACACACTTTTGGATGTTTATTCTAACCTTCTCTTTTTTCCTATGATCTGCTTAAAGTAAGAGTGTTCTTTGCTCTTTATTTTTTGTAATTAGTTATATCGAGTCTTTTTCCAACTAAAATAAATTGGACCTTCAATATGCCGCTTGTACTTGAATGGATTTTGTTGGAATAACCTTTCTAGGATATCAAATAGCGAACCCTACGTCTGAAACAATAGCTGAAGCTACAAGTCTATTCAAAGAGGCTTAAAAGTTCCTAATCTTTCTATTTTTTCTTTTTGGTTGGAAGTTCCTACTCTTTTAGATTCTGAACAATAACTTGAGCATGTGATTGATCAGGACCAAAGGTTGAGTGTATCTCGAAAGTTTTTTTTTAACTTAATTTGTTGCTAAATTATCTTGAGTTCTCAAGGTTTTCATAAGTCTGCTATAGAGAGTAGTGATGAATAAAGTTTATCAATGTGTTGATCATGCTTTGTACTTGAAGAGAGCTAACCATTTCTTATTTTGTATGTAGGTTCCATGACATGCTTATGGATACTTTTATTTTGTTAAAGGATGACAAACTTCCTCTCTCTTTATAAGGTTAGTTGATGAGATGTGCTCAAATTCCTCCCAAAGTTTGAATGCACATAAAGGTGTAGGCATCATGTTGTTGCAGAGTTCTCTGTTTTGTTCATGTTATTCGATTTAGCTATATTTTCTATTTGATATTTTTTTGTTGATGTGGATGTAGTTCGGGTTCGAATTTCTTTGTATTTTTTCTCATTTAGTATTGTAGGGTCATAGTCATCGAGTATGTTCTTTGAATTGAAGGTATCCATTTTTCTTGAATTAAATGATATTTGCCTAGAAAGATTAGCTCAAGATTGGATGAAACCATACTAGCACTATAACAAAGTAGACTTTTTATAGCACCTAATTCATAGAGGTTTTCAATAACCCCTATGTATTACTTTTTATAACACCTAATTCATAGAGGTTTTTAAGTAACCTCTATGTATTAGGTGATTAGGGTTTTTATAACACCACATCCATAGGGGTTTTTAGAAACCCCTATGTATTAGGCTATTCAAATCACACCGTTCACATTGTGAATTCTTATTTGATCAGCTCCCATTCTCTCACTCTCTCTGAGACACTCAGTATTTCATTTCTTCAGATTCTTCAGATTTTCGCTACATCTCCTCATCGACATGCACCATCGCCTCATCGATATCAACGCGATATCTGTGTTTCAATTTTGTTCGCTCTGTGAGCGGTTTTGCTTGATTTCTCGCGCGAATGAAGTTCAGCTTCTTCTAGGGTAAGGTATCCAATCCTCTCTCACGTCGTTGTGTTTGGAATCTTCGTTTCTCTGGCTAACGAACGACCTCATTCATGCTGTGCGAGCTTTGTGATCCACGAGATCGTCGACATTTTGGTTTCAATTAAGTGGATTCAACTTCTTATTTGCTCGTTTTTGTGTAATTTTGATGGTTCTAGTATGTTGGTGAATTCGGTTCGTTGTGTGGATATTTTTTGTGAAATTGCTCATTTGAATGTAGGTTTTGTGGATTTGATGAAGTGGATGATTAATTGATGATGTTGAATCATTGCAAAGTGTTGAGAAAAGTAGGAAAGTGAAATCTCATTTTGATTTTTAGAACCTTTGAAATGAAGCTACGTTTAGGTAAATCTAGGGTTGATTTTGACCTAGGAAAGGTAGATTTGAGTTTAAATAATGAGAATCCCCTGATGTTAGGCATTGAATCGAGAGAGCTAGTCTTGAATATTTGTCTCTTGTTTGCATTTTCCTAATTACTATCACTACTAATCGCTTTTGTCTAAGGTTGAGAAAATGTGTATATACTTTGATCTCACTTGAGGTGGAAAGATATTGATCTATTCCGGTGAAAAAAGATTTTGGAATCGGTGCCCCTTGTTCAATGGATTAAAACCTATTATCATAGATAGCCATGGCTTCTCAGGAGTTATCCTAATCATGCTTGTTGTTCTTAGATCCATTGGATTTTTTAGTGCCATTGGAGTAAAGTCCACCCTAATCATAATGGAAGTAATCCCTTTTCTTGTTTTGGCTGTAAGTTCTTTTTCTTAAAACGTTTTAGTTTTTACATTGATTAACATAGACTACTTTTAAGTCTAGATACTTTAAAAATCTAATGTGATGTTCCATCTTTTAATGTATTTCTATAAATCAACTTTCCTTTCAACTATCAATTAAAATTGAATGTTTCCAACCTTGATTGATATAGGTTCTTAGATATGCTTTGTCTACTACTGCTTAAGCAATATAATGTGTTTTTTAAGTAAGACACATTTCATCACACATTTGGTTGTATGATGAAGTTATAATGTGTTTCTTTAAGTAAGACACATTTCATCACAGATTTGAAATTCAACGATTACTTGCTGAAATTTTCATTTTTTTAGGTTAGAAATTTTCATTTTAAGTGAACTTTTCAAATATTAACCTGCCATGAGTCAACCGTTCCTGAGCAAAATATATTTAAATATTTGAAGAAACTCTGACCCAGGGAACCTAGCTGGTCCAATTATTTAGGCAAGGTATTTCTTTGAAGTGTTAGGTGTGATGCACAGTGGGGGGTCGAGTTGGGATCACAACTTATTTTGCCTTTGTCAAGCTTCTAATCACACATTGGTAGGAGGCGTAGGCTACCAGTCTCCTACCAAATAAAAGACTAAACAAGTGCGCTTCAACAAATTCTTTCTATATTTTGTGTTTCTCTCAATTCTTGGTTTCCTTTAATTGATGCATATTCGGACTATATATTAGGTATGATCCTACTCTAAAAGCCGTAGTCGTCACTTGCACTGAAGAGTTAGCATACCAACAAGCAAAAGAGGCTGATAACCTACTTCAAAAAGGAGTTTATTTAGGTAACTCCTCCAATCCTTCAACACAGGTTTTATGCCTATGTTTAATTAATCAGGTGTTGTTATTGCAGTTGAACGCACAAATTGCGGTGCTCAAGCATGCTCGAGAAATGGAACAACCTCTTGTTTTAGAGGTAGATGCTAAAGTAAAAGAATTGCGTCAAACCATTCAAAGCCTCAACACTCGGCGAGATGTCATTGAAAGCTTCTTTCCGAACACTGAGGGACAAGACCAAAGAAATTGAAGAAAAGGTTTGAAATTTGGCTTTTTCATAATCTAAAAACTAAAAGAGCATTCAAATTATGAGTTTCTCCCCAGCTCTTTTGACTTTAAAAATTTTGAAGGCAAAGGTATTCAAATAACGATTAGAAATGGAATGGTTAGAATTAAACTACAACAAGTTAATTCAAACATTTAGTGTTGTTTTTAAGTATTACACTTTTCGATGGTCAAGTGCAAATCATGCAGCATATAAGTTACTGTACCATGATGTGACAATGTTTTAAAATTTTATTTTTTTGGTCATAAATGGTGTCTTTTCTTCGGAGATTAACGTTTTTACAAGGTTGTTTTATTTGCTAACTATGATTCATGAAATTTTATAAATAATTAATAAACTAGCTACTACTGAGTTAATGTTTGGAAGAACGAAGAAATTTCTTTTTCTTTGTACTTCCAAATTAACGCAACAGATCATTGTGACTTTGTGAATGCCTAAAAGAGCTTTCGATTCTTATTTTTTTGCTTGGTTTTGCCTTTTTTTATGTAGATTTCTAATGCTTGACTTTGCATTGGTTCAAAGTGCACAAGAAAATGCCAAATTGCGATCAAAGATCGTCCAATCTCGAGAAAAATTGCAGTCTTGTTTGGTCCTTATCGTATTCTCACTCCGCACGATTTAATTGTTTGGATATCCCACTTTAATTGTGATAAACAAAATGCAATTAAACAATATATTTGACATTGATCTGTATAGGCTTGAAGTGGAATTATCTTATTTTTGCCAACTTTAAATGGCCCCTTTTTTTCAAGTGCACAAGTTCTGTCCAAGAGAAGAGAAATCATCAGGGATGTTGCTTGTAGTTGTTTATTAAGAGAAGCATATTCTTAATAAGGTCTGACAAAAAAAAATCCCAAATGAAAGAGCGATGGGAAAAATTTTGTTAATTCTTCTATTTCTTTATTGATATGACTTTTGCTGGGTTTGAGCTCTAATATCGCGTCAGTGATGTTACAAAAGGATGTTTGGATTGTGAAATGTTTATTTGTGAAGTAATTATCGAGCGATCCTTTTCTCGACAGTTGTTGGCTCTCTTTTTAACTAAACTTATAAGATCTTACTCATGGTAGCTCATGCAACAATTTATTTTGTTGGTTATTGTACTCTAGAGAGTTTTTTCTCATATTTCATTTTAATTCATTCACCTGATCGCTCAAACACTTCGATTAACTACTTGACCCTTGCTTTAAAAGGGAGCTGTGGAGGAGAAGAAAGTAACTCTAACCGAGGCAAAAAATTCGAAAGATCAGCAATGCAAGCTTTCCAAGAAAAGACAACCACTCTTGAGATTTACTCAAAGGTCTTTGTAATTGGAATACTGTTATTTAAGGTTTTAGTTTTTACCATTGCATTAAGTTTTTCTTTTGTACTAGCCCAAGGATTTTGGTTGACCTCGGTCCACATTGGTAGTTCACTAGCTGGCTATGAGTTGGGGACCAACTTGTGGGAGCTTATATGAATATAGGGATGACAAAATTCTTCAATTGTTGTCGAAGAGGATACTCGTGTCTCTATTGTTGTTGCTCGCTATAATCATACCTTAAACCTTGTTGATGTATTTGTCAACTCCCTCTTGTGAGGTACTGGTTTACTTTGATCTCCTTATATCTCTTTCATTAGGAAGGTAGAATGGCAAATCTGTGATCCTTACTCTAGACTCTAGCATCATTTTATTTGATGATGTTTTATTATTGGAAGACTTTTTCGCAGTCAAACAGTGTTTTGTGCTATTACATATTCTGGATCCGGCCCATTCATAGAATAAGAACAGTTTACACGTGGAAAAGAAATGTCAATTCTTTCACCCAATTTGACACACCTAGTTTGTACTTCAATGTGGAAGACTTTCCATGATCAAACGAGTGTTTTGTGCTATTCCATTTCTCCCAAGTCTTGGCCATGGAGTCTCAAGCGAGAGGCCCTTAATCAATTGACCTCGATGACCTTGAAGGAAAGGTAGGTTTTTCGTGTCCCATACCAAGTTGCCTTCATTCTTTTATTTCTATTGATAGCGTCTATTTAAAGTATATTTGAATTACATTTTGAGGATAATGTTATATTCAACTTGGTACATGTGTCCTTCCGTCTAGAATTTACAGTGATTCAATTCTCCTAATCATTCTAAACTTTCTATACCTTTGCAGTTTGCTTTACTTGAGAGCTCATCAGTTGACGATGATCTTGCGAGCTTGAAGAAAGAACTGTCAGGGAACTTGAAGGTATTGTCTTGTACTTTTCCCTTATTAACTGCGTAATTGAAATGGAAACGAAAATTCTGCATTTGTCTAGGTATAGGGTTGATAAGTCTGTCATTTTCTCTCGCCCTCTTTCTCAGTTGCTGCTTCTTCATTATGTCTCTTCTTTTCTCTTTCTCTTCTCCCTGAATTGCTCTCCTGATCTTCTTCTTTAATTCTCTTCAATCTCTCTTCTTGCTTTCTTTGTTACCCAATTTTCTAATTAGCAAATCGGTTGCATCAGTTTTATCTTCTAGAAGCTTTTTCCTTTTTACCTGTGTTTTATCAATGTTAACTTATCCTCTTAATCTTTGCACATTGGTGATGTTCACTCTTCAATTTTGACGTATAACATGCAGCTGTTATTTCCTGGCATTGAACATGTATATATATACACCGTGAACTGAAAATCAGTTATTAACATGTTATTAAAAAGTCTTTGTAAGTTTGTATTGAAATCATCTAGAGCATTGGATACATCTTCCGCTTTCTTAAGCATTACCTTGTTGGGATAGTTGATGAAATCGATGCGTTATCGTTGGACCTTGCGAGTTTTCTCTATCTCGGGTCTGCGAGCCACGAACAAGTGAGTTCCCTCCTCGCTATTTTTATTTCATGTCCTGGACGGTGATCGATTGAGTGATATTTTGTGTTTCATTAGAAAAATACCAAGTCTTAGACTTCTTTGGATCAATGGGTTACCGACTTGATGGTGAAATCAATAACTAATTAATCTGTAAGTTTTCTCATTCTCGAGACTTTTCAAAATGACTCGAAATATCATGTTGAGACTTTTTTTGTTGATGTAATGTGTTTCTCCTGCCTAGGTTGAGCGGCGTGAGCTCTCTCTTAATCTTTCCAAAATGACTCGAAACTAGACAAACCCTGAAATTCTTTTTGCTCGTGACGTAGCGAGGTATTATTGATTGTTTGATGGTACCTTTTTTTTGTTCGTGAAGTTTTGACGTATTATGATTAATGAAAGCTATTATCCCCTGTAGAGCTTGCAGAATAGGCAACTTTATTGCCTTCTTTCGGCTAGCGAAGAAGGCTACCTACCTTCAAGCTTGCTTGATGCACGCCCATTTTGCTAAGGTACTGATGATCTGCTAATATTTGTTCTAAGATTTATGGTTGAATTCAATTTGAACCTGCACCTGTGGGTAGTTTGTTAGTTAAGTGACTTGTGTGCTGAACTGCTAGAGCCTACAAAAAATCTTAATCTCCCTTGATCTCATCGGATTATTTTAGTTTTGTATAGTAGCAAATTTGTCTTGGAACCATTTTTCATACTTCATAACCTATAATACCTATTCACGAGTGACTTGCTTATCTTTGTCATATTTTTTACTAGTATGTTTGCAATATTCACGAAGTAATAAAATTCAATAGTTTGACAAACAAACAAACAAACAAGAAAATCAACAAGAAAACAAGAAATTAAGTGATTTATTTTCTACCTTCTACGAATCTCTCGCACCAAGTACGCCAATTGTTGGTGCTCTACAAAGCATGTAACTATGGTTAATGTATTTAATCAACCAGTTTTTGGGTATGTTAATCAAATGGAACTTGATTGTGCTCTGTATTTATGGATCAGTTACGAACCCAAGCGCTTGCTTCTCTACATGGTGGTCTGCAGTTTAACCAAGGAATCCCTATTTCTCATGTTACAAAATGGATTGCAATGGAGGTAATATTTATCTTCTCTGTGCAGGTTACTTAATTCATGAATTTTGGCTATGGTCTTACACATTTTTCCTCCACTATGGATTATTTATAAAATCAGGAAGAAGGCATTGAAAGCCTTTTAGAATATCATGGTTTCTTGATAAAGGATTTTGAAGAGCCTTATATGGTGAAGGAAGCTCCATTTCTAAACATCGACAAAGATTACCCGACGAAGTGCTCCAAGCTTGTGCACCTAAAGAAGTCAAAAAGGATAATTGAAGATGTTTTGCACTGTGATAATTGAAGCTTGTGCACCTAAAGACGCGGAGATGAATCAAAAGATTTTTTATTTTGGAATGGCAAGAATATTTGTTCAAACTTTACATTATTGATTGAATGGAATAATAATATTGTGAGTTGAATGTAGATTTGTATATTTTCAATTGAAAATGGAAATGGAAATTAATTTTGGTCATTTTCAGCTATTATTTTTTTAAAAATTACATTTGATAGGGGTTTGAAACCCCTATGTAAGACTATAATATAGAGGTTTCAAACCCCTATGAAATCACTACAATTGATAGGGGTTTGAAACCCCTATGTAAGCCTTTGAAGATATTATAGAGGTTTGAAACCCCTATGAAATAGCCAAGATTTGATAGAGGTTTGAAACCCCTATGAAATAGTCAAGATTTAATAGAGGTGTGAAACCCCTATGTAAGCTTGGAAGATAAGATAATACCTTAAAAGATAACACTTTTCATAAAGGTCAAAAACCTTTATGAAAAGTCTTTCATAGAGGTTCAAAACCTCTATGAAAAGTAGAATTTGTTCTAGTGAAAACTCGTAAAGATAGAATAAGAAATACAAAAATTTCAAAAAAAAGTATTAGTAGCACCAATTGAAACTAAAATTAAGGAAATACAGTTGCGGTAGTTTGAACACCTCCAAAGACGACCTACAAATGTCCCTACTAAAAAACTCAACTCAATAGAAGTTGAAGAAGTTCAACGTGGTAGAGATAGACCAAATCAAACTTGGGACGTATTAATTAGAAGAGATCTAAACGATTTCGAAAATGGAAAGCACGTAATCAATTACACTAAATTGAGCGCAATGATAGAGTTTGATCCATGTAGCCAACCCCAACTAATTTTGTTTTTAATAAAAATTACTTTCTTAATTTGTTTCCTTAGTTTCTTACAAATTTCAAGCATTTCAGTTTCCTTTAAAACCCCCCTTTTCTAACCAAAGTTAGATCCCCTATCTTTGAGGATCGACCCCAAATTGCCCTATCTATAGAATATTTGTAGTTCGATAGTTGGGAACTATTATTGGCGCACTCGACAAGCATCAATCGATCTTTTTTTAGCTTAAAAAATTCCACAATTCCTCTCTAGCAAGATACACCAACATAACATCTTCGCCCCATCTGTCAGAACAACATTTTATTCTTTCCCATCCTCTCCAAACCTTCATCTACAAAGCAACATCTTTACAATCCCTTGGCATAACCCACAAAACCCCAACTTGGCTCGTCAATTTTCCCCAAAGTCCTGTTGTAAACTTACAATGCAAGAAAGCATGATTAACCAACCGTATCCCCATCAGCTTGACATAACATGCATCTATGTGGACACACACTAGAACAAATTCTACTTTTCATAGAGGTTTTTAACCTCTATGAAAAGTGTTATCTTTTAAGGTGTTATCTTATCTTCCAAGCTTACATAGGGGTTTCAAACCTCTATCAAATCTTGACTATTTAATAGGGGTTTCAAACCCCTATCAATTATAGTGATTTCATAGGGGTTTCAAACCTCTATATTATCGTCAAAGGCTTACATAGGGGTTTCAAACCCCTATCAAATGTAATTTTAAAAAAAAATAATAGCTGAAAATGCCCAGAATTAATTTCCATTTCGATTTTCAATTGAAAATATACAAATCTACATTCCATTCACAATATTATTATTCCATTAAGAAATTCGCAGTGTTCTACAATCAATCAATAAAACAACAAATTGATAGCTACACATTTCACGAAACCAATCAACAAAACTCAATTTTTCATTGTCAGACAATGTGTTAGCAAAGATAAGTATCTATAGAAAGTCACCCTGCTTGTTTGAAACTTCACCATTGCCAATTCTTTCATCCACAATTGCTTTGACAGTGGAAGCAATTCTTATTGTAGCCTTTGATTTGCAGAGTTGGGATTGACCTTCCCTCAATTGAAGTCCGGTTTCAACGCATGAACATCAATGCAGAAACCTGAGCATTACCAACAATTCTCAATTTTTCGATTAACATGGCGAGGAATCTTGAACAATTAAAAATACTTGTACAGATTTGAGTGGTATCATTGGAAGAAACAACTATAAAGTATCAATCATGGTAAATGTTGTCAAAGTAAAATTGCAAACTGTAACCTTTAAAAAAAAAAAAAAAACTCAAAGTTGTACATAACACTATCATGAGACTCACCTTACTATGTTGGCATATTTAAGTAGAGATATGTGCTAGCTAGTAATTGAATGAATTCCAAATTAAAGTAAACTTACATTTAAATTTGTTAATGATACAGGCAGCATCATTGTAATGACAGATTATATAATCAAGGTATCAACACATTGCTATATTGCTATAGTTCAAAATAGAGAACTTGAGTGGCATTGAATGAAATTCTTACCTTCTATTTTCTTTCTTTGGTTGTTCTACAGATTTGACAGGCGAATACAAGATCTCCACACGAAAAGAAACATATCGGACATGCCTGCCAATAATGATCAACACATACTTCATAAGTCCTTCAATAACAGGCATTTAGCTATTACTACTACACTGATGAGAAAAAAGCTGTCTTTTATTATATTTTGATCTCTACATATATAGTCTAAATCACTAACGAATTTTCAATGACAAATTAAGAACCTTTTAACACTTGTATATATAGTTCTCTCTTAATTAAACATGACTAACTCATGCTTCAACTAGTGAGGGTTGAACTAGATTTAATGCACCCTTAAACAATCCATATACATGAAACAAGCCAACCCTAAATATAAAAACATTCAGACAACCATTGAAGTTGAATTATCAAATGTGATATTATATAAGTTCTATATAAATGTTATAAGAACAATTTAATCTGTATAAGAATGTTAAGATTCTTCATCCTTCTTACTCAAAATAATGGCAAGGTCAAAGATGCATATATGCAAACCAACAAACTGAAGAAGATGAGCGACTGCATGTTAAGATTCTTCATCCTTCTTCCGGCCAAATTCGACACTGCAGGAAGTCAAATGAAGTAACTTGTATCAGTATTAAATCAAACCAAAGCAACACAATGAGATGATTTTGTAGTTCACCTGGTCTTCACCCAGTGCATCAATGAGAGCAACTAGATCACCAACAATGGACAAGCTCCATTTGTCTCTAACTTGTATCAGTATTAAAGTCACTTTCACCCAGGGAATCCATGAAGTAGCAAGACCACTGGGCCTCCATTTGTCTTACCAATCTACAAAATTAAAATGAACATTAGATTCAGTAAAAAAAAATAAGATAGTCACTCATCCAACATGGAATTTTCCAATTGCAATCACTAATACAAGAGAGCAAGCCTTCAAATTTAGGTGTTAAAAACAGCAAATCAGTCATAGTTCCCTATCTAATGATCTAAGGTGATGCAATGAATCCTTTGGAAGTTACTACAGAGTAGGAAAATTGTTTCAACTTCAACAGAATACTGGGGACTAATAGTTCACAATAATAAATAAACAAGCATAAAAAGTCCTATCAAGATCCCGATGGGCCTATTAAATCTGAAACATAGCAGGGGCAGTAATAGAGTCGGATAAAGAAGGGTCAATGAAAGAATTTTTCTTCATATAAATTAAAACAATGAATAAAACATTGATTTAGGTAGTTACATATAAGTATGGAATACCGAAAGACACCAAATAATGTATAGGGGATCAAGCTATTAATAGATTAATTTGTCTTGAAAGTGTAATTATTAGTGCATGAAACGTAAATTCATTGGATTCATTGGGTTCATTGGTCTTTAACATCATTAGTGAAATGGCATATTTAATATAAAAGCACAATCATATGAATATATGGTATAAGAGTAAAAAAATTGCACAACAAATTAATAAACAACGTTAAGATCAATTACAATACTTCTTCCTTTTGGTCCATTAAAAATTAAATAGAATAAATATCAGGAAAGGAAGATCATAAGCAACATGCATGCCATAACCTTTTCAACTTAAATGCATACGTTACAATAGTACCAACTTATTTAATTTCTAACATTTTCTCCCTCTAAAAAAATGCCACGTGTCACATACCATTTCTATAGGTTGTAGAAACCTACATCTTGGGTATGACACGTGGTGCGTTGAAAAAGCTCCAAAACGCCATTTGTCACATATATACCCCATATATATATATATATATATATATATATATATATATATATATATATATATATATAGTTTGCGAAAACGACAACTTGGGCATACCACGTGGCTATACGAGAAGGCTCGAAAATATCACGTGACACATAAAATATATATGGTATGTGCCATATAATATGCCTACATTTTGAGTATGCTCCGTAGCGTGTCGAAAAAGATCCAAAACACCAAGTTTAACATACACTAGAACAAATTCGTCTTTAAATAGAGGTTTTGAACCTCTATGAAAGACTTTTCATAGAGGTTTTTGACCTCTACAAAAAGCATTATCTTTTAAGGCGTTATCGTATCTTCAAAGCTTACATAGAGGTTCAAACCTCTATCAAATCTGAACGGAAGAAGAGCATAAGAAGCATAAAAGAACACCTATTAATCTCAATTTATAAAAATTGAGATTAACATTATGTTATGCTCTTATATCCTCTAATACTAATAAATTGAGATTAACATTAATCTTATACTAATGAGAGCATGTTAAACCTCTCATTTTTTATAGAGGTTCAAACCTCTATAAAAAATGAACACCTATTAAAAGAAGGGAGATTAATAACTTTTTAGATGGTGATTCCCGAAGCACCACATCTAAAACTTGAATAGTATCATGTGCAGAGTCCATCTGTTTGCCACTTAAAAATTGATGCAAGTGGTGCAGATCAGCTCGAGTAGCAAACTTAATTGCCACCTTGAAAGTTCTTTCTCTCTTGGAAAGACAAACAAAAATCAATACTGATTAAGAGGCTAATAGCAGAAAATTCACATTGCAGCATTAAAATAGGGCTCAAAAATAAAATTACTTTGTTGCATGTATCTGCAAGATATTTTTATCATATTTTGCCAAATATAGGAGGAAACAATTTCATTGGAAACATTAAGGCAGTATAATTCATGCACTTTTTATTCTAGCTCAATTTTTCATGCCTTCTTTACTTAACTTGAACCATTGGGTCTCTTAATGCATATATGAGTTATATAGTTCTTTAGAAGATATACTGCTAGCATAAATGGGATACTCTTTAGGCTCATACAATGTAATAGTCAGTCACAATGAAATATTCTAATACCCACATCTACGGTGGAATGCTACTCCATGTTTCTTAATATTCGAATATGACAGTTCAAAAATATGTATATTATGCAGTCAATGTAGTAAAATCGTGCACTCCATGTAAACTATGCAAGGAACTGCAAAATCGTACAGGATGCAATAATAGCACGAAAGAAAGTCAACGTATAGCAACATATGCAGGGTTTACTGTAATGTTCAAACATGGCATAGTTCAAAGTAAGCATCAATGTGTGCTAATGTCCATGCGGGAATTAGCTCTATAGCGAAGACTAGAGCGAGATGATCTTCAGTTAAAAACAAGGATACTGCATACTCCATCCTTAAGAATTTCCTTCACTGAAAATCCTAGGGAAAAAATCACGAGAAGTGCTAGCGTGCCTCGGTAGGACATGCACGAGGGGGCACGCAACTCGTCGTCTACCCTCAATACACATTGGGATGAGTGCGCGCCCCGAGAATCAAGGCGTGCCCCTCGCGCGTGCCCTACCTGTGGGCACGACAGCATTTTCCTTTTTTTTTTCTTTTTTTTTGTGTAGAAAGCATTTTCTTTTCTAATACCACAAGTAGGAGCATTGTCCAGGAAAAAGTGTTAAGACCAAAATTTTCTTGGTTCAAATGCTTTCTGAATTATCCGAACAATTTACAAGGACTAATCCAAACATTTAAGATGTCTAAAAGCTTCAAAGTCATTTTCAGCAAAAGTTTACCCATTATGATGTCCGTGTCCACCTTTTGGTTGAAGCCTCGAGACACCATTTTGTAAGCTCATCTCATCATAAACCTGCAATTCACAAGTTCAACAAAAAATAGTATCAAAACATTAAGTTATTTTTTTAAACTAAATTCACTAAGATTATAATGAAACCTAATAAAACAGAGCAGTAACCATCAACTCACATAAATGAAACCTAATAGATCATCATCATCATCATCATCATCATCATCATCAGTAATCATCAACTCACATAAATGAAACCTAATAGTCAAAACAAATCATGATTAAATTGGAAGATTTCACAAAATCTGGAAAAAAATGTATTCAACTACTATCGAGCTACTCATTGAACATCTATTTGTCAACAAAATCATACAAAATCAATATTATTGTTCAAATTTTTGCACAACTAACTGAATTTGATCCACTCACTTGATGAGGCTCATAAAAAACCCTAGCACGAGCAAAGGATCCATTGAACAATCGACGCCATTAGGAGAGCGACCAGAGGAGCGAAGACCAAAGGTTCGAATCGACCGCGCTGGCCTTTCCGCAACTCCATTGCTTATCCTCTCCGTCAAAAGACATCACTAATCCCACTCTCAACGCCCCATCCTCACCAATCTCTGCATTCATCAATACCAAAACCAATCCAAAACCAATTCCCCTTACATTACATACCAATTGATCGATCTATACTAACAATCGCATCTCAATTTGCAAACGAATTATCAAATCGAAAACCAAACAAAACCTACAATCAGAGTGAGTAGAATGAGATTTTGGAGAGTGGATTGGAAAATGAGTACATGAGAAGGTAGGGTTTGAAGGATCTGATGAATAGAGAGAGTCTTCGTAGTTGAAGTTGAAACCCCGATTGGTGATTTCTAGTGTTCTTCAGTTGACGAGGAGAGTAGATGAGAAAATGAGTATTGATGTGTTGTTCATTAAAATTAAAATGAGTTTTAAGGGATGGGTTACGGGAGTTGTGTTGTTTTGGTTACCTAATACATAGGGGTTCCTTCAAAACTCTATTAATTAACTGCTATAAAAAGTCAAAATTGTTTTAGTGACAACACAATTCCAGAGTTCCACTTCTGAGTGAACTCTACCAGATTCACCATATGATTAATAACTACTATAACAACCAACCAGCAAAAAAACTTCACTTCGAGTGGGTAGCGAAGGAGATTTCCATATCGTTTGATAAGCCCCAAATAATGACTTGCAAGTTGAAACCCATCACTCTCTCCTCAAAACAAGAGTTAATAATGAATTCCTCATGTTTCCCATGTATCCAATTCTTTGAGTCTGTAATATCTTCGTTTGGCCTAATTTGCGCAAATAATTTATTTAATAATCCAACATCATTGACCACTTTTTCAATTAATTCCCTACAAAACCGAAGATCCCAAATGTGTTAGCTGCGGCATTATTCTGCTTGACAGCCAAATTTGCAACTTTTACAACTTTAAACCTACACGATGCATAAAGATTTGGAAATAACTACTCCAACGGTTGATACCAACTATCCCTTCAAAATAAATCATCACTTCTAGAGTTCACCTTATATCTGATACCTCTCTAAAATTCCTCGTAATAGCTTGAGATGGATTTCCAATGAGGTTTTTGTTAGACCAGGGGACTTGCAATGACTTCAAAGCGTGTAACACTGCCACTTTCCAAAATGAAGTTTTGCTCTCTACACTGCAAGAGTCAGCAAATATCCTAAAGGATACGATGAAGTAAACCCACTTTTCACTTTGCAGTAGTGAAAGATGAAAACAAGAGCAATTGCTGGTGAATTTCCAGATGATTTCTTCCTCCCCAAACCTCCCCTCTTATAGAGCACTGGTCATGACCAGTTAGAGTGAAAATGGGGTAGTGGAGTAGTGGAACAGTCAAGCATTGATGCAATGGAGTAATGGAGCAGTCAAGCATTGATGCAATGGAGTAGTGGATCAGTAATTCCTTAATGGAGAGCAGTTTCAACTGCACCCACTCAGCCACTCTACTAACTACCCATGCAATGAAGTGCTAAGTGCGCCTATAAAAGCGCCTAAAATGCGCCATATGCGCCGAGCCTCACCGTGCATAGCACTTGTATTTTATTTTACACACACTATGGTGCAAGAGTACATATATACTCTTTAAACTTGAAGTTCCTAACCAATGTGGGACTAAACATTTAATTTGAAAATGTTCAACAATTTTAACGTTTCATTGCTTGTATAACCCGCCATCCACCTTGTATCTCCTCTATTTGCTCTTAATGACTTGCACCCAAGTGCATCTCTCTCAATCAAAAATTTAGATATCCATTTCATCACTAACGCTTCAAAATATTACTGATTCCCAACCCATCAATTTTTTTAGTTAAGCAAACTTTATTCCATGCTACGAGATTGTCCATCCTTCCACCATCAATTTTCTCCCATAGAAATACGTTATGGCTTTTTCTTTCTTAGCCACCAACACGGGAATTTTGAAAATTGATAGAAAATGTGTGGGTATTGCATTGAGAACAACATTGATAAGAGTGAGTCTTCCTCTTTCAACAAACAACATTTTCTCCTTCCTCAAATCTTTTGGAAATCTTACACAAAACAGGTTCCCAAAACTAATGATTCCTTGGTGATCCCCCAAGTGGCAAATCAAGATATTTGAAGGGTCAGCAACTTACTCCGCATCCCAAATTTAACAAAAGATTTTGAACTTCATGTTCACTTATGAATGCCAGCTCTCGTGCTTTTTGTCTAACTAATTTTGAGACCAAAAAAAGAACAAACACTAGAACAATTTCGGTATTTAATAGAGGTTTTTAAACCCCTATTAAAGGGGGTGTTATTAAATAACACCTAATTGATTGGAGTTTTAAAAAACCTCTATGTAATACATGTATTAAAAATTAAAACATAACACATTTTCATATGACATTTCATAACACTCTATTTAATAGGGGTTTTAAAACCTCTATTAAAGGTAAAAAATGTTCTAGTGAAAATGCTTCAATGATCCGATATAACTAGTGACCTCCATCCTAGATCCTTCCACAAAGAAAAAGGAGTTTACCATCATCAACAAACAATAGATGAGACACGTCAATCTTCTGTCATCCCACTTCACAACTTTTCAATACAAGCCTATCCTTTGCACTTTGCATCATTCGCCCCATCACATCAGCAACTAAACATATCAACAACACCCAGATATTCACCAAAGCTTTTTTGGAATAAAATAAATCTGAGGAATCCAGATATACATGAACGTAAGCCTTTTTAAAATTAAGTTCAGCTACAAAACCCTGCTTCCCTTACTCCACAACTTCATTTTTAACAAGCACCATATCAACCATTTATTTATTAGAAATGAAATCTCCATGTTCCTTTGCAACAAATTTACCAATCACCTTTTTAAGCCTTTTTGCTAATAAATTTGCATTTATCTTTTACAAACAAATCTCTAGCTGATAGGTTTGTAATCATTTAACTGAAGTGCATAATATCTTTCAGGAATGAGAGACATATATAGTTTATCGAGATTGCATTGACGCATGCCATCTTGTGAGAATTCTCTAATGAGAGAATGCTCTGTTGAGAAGAAACAAAATTTGAGAAGAAACAAAATTTGTATTGATTGAATAACTTGTTATTACAACACAGTAAGAGTGCTATATATAGACACTTCAAATAACCATACGAACTAACTAACAGTAATAACAACTTCCTAACCAATCTAACTAACTTACAACAGACACAACAGAAATACAACAAACTACTAACTAATCTAACCGACTTACAACAGACACAATGAAATAAGCAGAAATACAACAAACTAACTAACGAGTTTGTTACAACCATGAACCACAGTACACCAACAGCTTAACCATGATCAAACTGTCCACATGTTGTTACTTTGTCATCAACTGAATCTTGATCTCTAACATGCCCCCTCAAACTGAATCTAGGTGAACAAATTAGATTCAGTTTGGAAGAAAGGAAAAGAAACCGAGGAGTAGGAAGAACTTTGGTAAACAAATTAGCAGACTGATGTTCAGTAGGAACATAACGAAGATCGAACACTCCAGCAGCAAGCTTTTCCCGCAAAAAATGAACATCAACTTCAATATGTTTAGTCCGAGCATGAAAAATAGGATTTAAAGCTAAAACACGAGCACTAGTATTATCACACCACAGTATAGGCTTGGAAAAACAAGCAAAACCAAGTTCACGAAGAAGAGAGGAAGTCCATAAGATATCATTAACACCCAAAGCCAATGCACAATACTCAGCCTCAGTACTAGAGCGTGCTACAACTGATTGCTTCTTAGAATACCAAGGAATAAGATTGCCACCAAGAAGAACACATACACCACTAGTAGAAAGAAGATCATCAATGTCACCAGCCCAATCAGAATCAGTAAAAACTTCAAGAGAAAAGGAGGTAGCAGGGCGAAACACAACACCAGTTGTAAGAGAAGATTTCAAAAAATGAAGAACTCTTTTAACAGCTGCCCAATGAAGATCAGTAAGATGTTGCCGAAATCGACTAAGTTTGTTGACAATGAAAGTGATATCAGGACGAGTGTAGGTGAGATACTGCAGAGCACCCAAAGTACTTCGATACAAGGTAGGATCCGAGAAAGTATTACCATCAGCAGCACTGAGTTGAACACCAACATAATATGGAGAAGACAGTGGCTTAGAATCCAATAAGTTTGTTTTCTTGAGGAGATCAAGAATGTATTTATGTTGAGATAAATACAATCCTGAAGAGTCACGATGTACTTCAAAACCAAGAAAATAATTAACATCACCCAAGGTTTTGAAAGAAGACTTGGAATTTAACCAAGTAATGAGTTGCTGAATCAAAGAAGGATTAGACCCTGTGATGAGAATGTCATCAACATACACAAGAAGCATTAAAATAGAAGAACCAGATCTCTGAAAAAAGAAACTAACATCAGCTGAACCGTTAGTGAATCCCCAAGTGAGCAAAGCT
This sequence comes from Stephania yunnanensis, assembly GCA_039657365.1. Taxonomy (NCBI): domain Eukaryota; kingdom Viridiplantae; phylum Streptophyta; class Magnoliopsida; order Ranunculales; family Menispermaceae; genus Stephania; species Stephania yunnanensis. The sequence goes on along the minus strand of CM077589.1, from coordinate 13,542,566 downwards.
GTTTTGAGCTTAGAAAACCAAGCCCGAGGAGCCTGCATTAGACCATACAAGGCTTTGTTCAGTTTACATACATACTTAGGATATTTCTTACTAATGAAACTTTCAGGTTGGCTCATAAACACATCTTCAAAGAGTTCACCATTGAGAAAAGAATTATTCACATCAAGCTGTTTAATAGGCCACTGATAAGTAACGACAAGAGTGAACATGATACGAAGAGAAGATGGCTTAATAACCGGTGAGAAAGTATCCCCAAAATCAAGACTAGGAATTTGATGAAATCCCTTAGCCACAAGTATTGCCTTATATCTCTGAATCTCCCCAGTAGGACTAGTTTTAACTCGAAAAACCCATTTACAACCAACAACACTCATATCAGAAGTAAGAGGAACAAAAGTCCAAGTGTTGTTGTTGTCCAATGCTTGAACTTAATCATTCATAGCAGTATTCCATTTTGGATCGGCAAGAGCAGCTTTAACAAACATAGGTACAGTAAGAGAATGCACCAAAGCATATGGAGAAGTAACAACCAATGCCTTTGGTTTGAAAACACCAGTCTTACTTCTAGTCTGCATAGGGCGAGTGTTAATATGAGAACTAGTAATGACATGTTGTGGTAATTCAGTAGGTAAAGGAGGTAGTGATAGTTCAGTAGGTAAAAATGGTGGTGGTAAATCAGAAGGAAGTGAACTAGAAGAATCAGATGTAGGAGAAACAAAAACAGATGAATTAGAAGAAGAAAAAATAGGACAGTATTGAAAAACAGATAAAGGAAGACTAGAAGAAGAAGATGAGGAAGAAGAAGAAGAAAAAGAAAAAGAAGAAGAAGAAGTATGAATAGATGAAAAAATATTAGGATAAGGAAAATCATCTTCATTAAACACAACATCACGAGAAATATAAATCTTGCCATTTGAATGTAAACACTTATAACCATGATGCCTAGGACTATAACCAACAAAGACACACTTGGAAGATCGAAAATTGAACTTGTGTTGAGAGTAAGCAGTAAGGTTTGGATAACAGGCACATCCAAAAGTTTTAAAATAGGAATAATTAGGTAGTTTACGAAAACATACCTCATATGGTGATTTAAAAGCAAGAACAACAGATGGTAAACTGTTAATAAGAAAAACAGCTGTTAGGAATGCTTTTTCCCAAAATGAGAAAGGTAGTTTGGAATGAGCAAGAAGAGCGAGACTCATTTCAACAATGGAACGATGCTTTCTTTCAGGAACACCATTCTGTTGATGAGTATATGGACAAGAATAACGATGAACAATACCAGATGCATTGCAGAATTTTTCAATAGGTTTATATTCAAGTCCCATATCAGATTGAAACGCTTTCAACTTGGAATTAAGTTGAAGTTCAGCTTGTTTAATAAAATGAATAAAGGAAACATATGCATCTGATTTCAATTTAAGAGGATAAAACCAAGTAAATCGACTAAAAGCATCAACAAACACAATATAATACCTTGAACCTTGAGAAGATAATAATGGAGATGGACCCCAAAGATCAGAATAAACCAACTCCAAAGGCTTAGTAGCAGTTATAGTGCAGGAAGTAAAAGGAAGTTTGTGCATCTTAGCTACTTTACAAGAGTTACAAAAAGATATGCAAGATTTATTTGTAGATGTGTTCAATGAAGATAAAACTTTTTGCAACACAGAATTAGATGGATGTCCTAGCCGAGCATGCCATACATCATTATTAGCAGAGCTAAGCAGTGAAGTATTACAAGAATTATATGAAGAAAAAATAGTTGGAACAGAGAAGACTGAACCAGATGTAAGTGAATCAGCTTTTGGAAGATAATATAAGCCATTATGGAGCACTCCATGAAGCAAGGTTGTCTTCAAATCCTTGTCCTTGACAGAGAAAGAAGAAGGAGTAAACTCAGTAATGACATTGTTGTCACGAGTAAGCTTTGAAATACTTATAAGATTCAACATTATGTACTTGAAGAGAGTGAGAAGGAACTGAATTAGATTTAACCACAACATTACCAGTATGAGAAATTTTTAACAACTCACCATTACCAACAGCGGTGACCAATGATTACCTTTGTATTGGTTTTATTGAGTAAAGCGAGATCCATCGAAGTCATGTATTTGGATGCTCCTTTGTCCATGTACCAATTTGGATCAATAACATTCTCAGGAGTCACCATCATGCCTTGAAAATGATTGATCATAGCTTGAGGTGCAGTTGGTTGAACATTATGAGACATTGGATGATGAATCTGTGCAAGGGGACGTCGATTCTGATTAGGATGACTTGTAGAACCTGAAGACTGACCCTAAAGACCATAAAAGGATTGATCAAGTCTATGATAACATTGAAGAGCCATATGTCCATGACGATAGCACAATTGACAAAACACATTTCCTCTATTACCAGACCTTCCTCCACGATTCTTGAATCCACCACGAAAACCATTGTTAGATCGATTTTGAAAAGATGCAGAACTGATTTTCATACCTTGTGACTTCTTGTCACTGTTTTCAACAAAATTTGCTGAAACATTGTTCATGTCTGTTTGTGAAGCTTGATTAAGATCTTCTATTCTCTATTCATGCATCATCAACATATATTGTGCATCTTGCAATGATATATTTACTCTTTGAGAAGAAATTAAAACCACAACATGATCAAATTCATGACCAAGAGCATTTAGTATTGATTGAATCATATCAGATTCGGTAACTACTTGAGTTACTGACCTCAGTTCAGCAGCTATTGTCTTAACTTTGAGAACAAATTCAGAAATCGAAGATGAACCTTTCTTGATGTTATTTAGCTTCTTCTTAAGCTGCAGAACTCGTGCCATGGATGCTGAGCAAACAAGCTCTCCAATGTTTTCCAGATCTCATAAGAGGACTCACATTCAGTGACATGTCCAATGACATCTTTGCTTATGTTTGAAAACAACCATACCATAAGCAAATTGTCACATCTACCCAAAACTTAATCAGTTACAGCTGAATCTGATGTAACTGAGGACCTCTTGTTTTCAATGAAAAAATCCAAACCTAAAGCTCGAATTGCAGCTCTTACTTGAACTTTTTAGTAGATGTAATTACCTTCATCAAGCTTTGTAGGTAGATTGAAGTTGAGAGACTTTGTTATTGCAGTTACATCAGCAAATGTGCTGAGACCACCAGAATCTCCTTCATAAGAACTAGTTTCTGCCATTGCAGGAAGCTCTGATACCATGTGAGAATTCTCTAATGAGAGAATGCTCTGTTGAGAAGAAACAAAACTTGAGAAGAAACAAAATTTGTATTGATTGAATAACTTGTTATTACAACATAGTAAGAGTGTTATATATAGACACTTCAAATAACCATACGAACTAACTAACAGTAATAACAACTTCCTAACTAATCTAACTAACTCACAACAGACACAACATGAATACAACAAACTACTAACTAATCTAACTGACTTACAAAAGACACAACTGAAGTAACCGAAATACAACAAACTAACTAACAGTTTGTTACAACCATTGACCACAGTACACCAATAGCTTAACCATGATCAAACTGTCCACATGTTGTTACGTTGTCATCAACTGAATCTTGATCTCTAATAACACATCTGATAAAATTCATTCATAACATTCCTAATTTATTGCTTCATGAAACCCCATCTAGCTTGATTGCCTTCATAGAAAATAGGTTTACTCCTGGTGCTTTATTTCCTCCACTAATACAGATAGCTTCCCAAATATCCTCCTTCGGAAATGGACTTTCAATATCCTTGCTTCACTTTCGCTAATTTTATCTCATGTAATACCCTCAACTAGTAAGTTACATGGTACAGAATTAGTGTATAACGTCTTGCAGTATTGAGTGATCTCATCAGAAACCTCACCATCTTTAACTAGCATTCTCCTATCTTCAATTTCTAATCTCTCGATGAGAATATTTTTTTCCTTAATAAGCGCAACATAGCATGGAAAAACTTCGTGTTGGCGTCTTCCTTTCTAGCCCATCTCAACTTCATATTTTTAAATGACATTAGATTCTCTTGAAGAGATAATCCTTCCAGCTCCTTTGTTCTAATCAATTCTCCATTGAACGTTGATGAGTCCTAATCATTAGTACCCTCCTCCCTATCCAACTTCTCAATCTCTTTCAGCATCTGAATGAGGTTCTTCCCTTGGATAGGTGGAGCTGAGTTGGGTTCAACATTGTAGGTTGTATGCCCCAACTATCCAAAAATGTCTCGATTCCCAACCATCAAAACATGTCTCAATTCCAATAGTTGATGCCAAGGACTCCAATATAATCATAGAAAAATTATTATCAAGAGAAGGTGGACAAAATATATTTGTCTCACAACATAATGATGAAAACATCACTGATAAGCACACTTTAAGCAAGAAGAAAGCATCACTATAAAATTGGAACATTACAAAAACTCAAACCTACAAATTTCTTTACATTTAAATAGTTGACATAAAACTTTTAAAAAAGTGTTATTAGAGTGTAATCCTCGAGAGTTTTATTATTGGTAAAATCCTCAAGAACATGAATGTTCCCATGGTTAAAACGTTCCTAAAGTGTAAGAAAAAAAACTAGTAAATGCACAACTTTGAACAAAATAAAAATCACTTAATATTTACGAACCTGGCAGCGCATTTGGGTATGAGTAGCTCCAGAATATTGCTTGACCAATCTTCCTGTACCAACCTCACAAAGTTTCAACAGTGAATCCTTTCCACAAGACAGGACAAACCTAGTGTTCAATACACAGTTAAATGGCTATAACAGAAGACATGATACAAGTGAACAATAGGACACACTAGAAGTTTTTGTAATGTCGACCACATGAACAAAAGCTGTTGGAACAAAATATACATGTAGCTATAGAGATAGACTACATAGTTCACACACTCATAACTCTCAAAACAGTTGATAGAATCAACTTCCCAGGCAACACTACTTGAAGATCTTGAATATTGGATAAAAGCTAAAGAGAAAGGCCGAGATTGTGCTGGTGCAACTAGCATGAACAAATCGAAATAAGCAAAATATGTCTATCATACAACTATAGAAAGAAACCTCACTACTTCATATCTCAGTTTATAGCTGTTGATGAATACTTCTATAATAAAAAAAGTAGAAAGCAAGGATGTTGAAAATGAAAAATGCATCTACTAGAAAATGATAAACTAGGATGACTATGCATACATTTGAAACTATTGGCAAAAGAAAGCTAGAATGGAATGATGAGCAGACATTAAAATAGCATGCCAACGTTAAAAGGGAACTGAGAGGAAATCCCTAAGAAGGTAAAGGATAGACTAGCGAAGGAGTGTAGACAATTTGAAAATGCACGTTGAACCTGCCATTACTAAAGTTAATTGTATATAAGAGATTTGGTTGGTAAAGAGTTAGGACTCGACATCAACAATAAAATGTACCTTATTGGACACATGTCAAAGGAAAATGTGAGGGGAGAGGAAATCTACTATTACATTATATGTCATGAATGTGTATAGTCAGAACTTATATAGTGCATGACGAGTGGGTATTTGTATTATATTTTTCCCTGGGATCGATGTCTAATTTGCCTTTCCCCATAGGATTTTTTCTAGATAAGGCACTAGTTAGTTCATGATTTCCAAGTTCTTGGAGCAGATTTAAGGTTAAATGGTCAAAATTTGAAGAAAATTAAACTCCCACATGCAGGAAGGTGTATGGATCAAGAGGGACATGGGCCATATATCCTACTATGAAGATTCTAATATGAAGAAAAGTTGAAGAAATTGCATGCACAAAGTCTTGTACAAGACCGTGAATCTGCCAGTAGGAGATCAAAAGGAGTTTAGAAAGTTATGAGGGGGCGTGCACCATCTCGTGCACATTGCAGTGGCTTGTGAAAGTTATAACTTCGATGACGTATTTTTTTGTTAGGCTAATTTCTCTATGAGCTTGGGTTTGATGAACCTTGTGTCTTGTGATGTAGTTTTGTCACTTTTGAGTTCAACTCAACATCAAATTCATACTATTAAGATTCGATTGTGCGATTCGTGATTTAAATGTTGTTGTTGTTGTTGTTGTTGTTGTTGTTGTTGTTGTTGTATGTTGAGGTTATGAGCAATTGTGATGGAGATTGATGGCTTTATCTAGTTGTTTTGAAGAGAAAAGCATTGACAGGTGATCATCTGACCCTTAATTAATTTTACTTGAGTGATTATCTTTGATTTATGGTACTTAATTACTATGTATGAGATCTATGATTCTTAATAAAGATATATTTGTTTTGTGATTTGTTTCTATGTTTAGTTTTGATAAAATGTATTCAAGACTAGTTACTTTTAATGTGTACAGCATGTAAGTTGTGATCTTTTAAGGAATTTACCAAAATGAGTTATGAACTTATGAAACTGCATTGATGTATTCACAATAGGAAATGTATATTGTCCTTTGTTGGTGGTATCTTGTCTTCTTCAGTTAATGGAATTTTGATATTGTCCCAGTATTATTCACAGTATTTTGTGCAGTGTTTCTCGAAACCTAAGCCTATAAATATTTACTGGAATGTATAGGAATTAATTAGACTTCTCTTGGGCATGGCTTTAGATAGTGTCAATCATGAATGCAGGGATTTTTTTTTTATAAAATGCTGGGAATTGGAAAACTTATTTTCCCAGTAACCATGTCGTATATGGAGAATAATTTTTAGATGGTTTATTAGACAGTTATTCCATTTCAAGAAACTTGGTGGTGGGTATAGTTTGAAAAGTTAGTGAACAAATTAATGCAATTTCTAATTAGACACGCAATCTCGTTAGGAATTGTTTGGACAAATTCTTGTATAAATCATTCTTATTTTAGGAGAGGAAATCATCTGTCTGACTAAGTATTGGATGTTTTCATATAGAAGTTTTTGGGTCATTTTTCACTTTGTTAGCAGTTGAACTGTATAATTGCAATATTGCTGGCTAGTTTTATTTCATTAAAAGGTTGCAGGACTAACAAACAACTCCTATTTTGAGGAAGCACATGAAGTGTGCCATTGTGTGGGAAAGCATCAAGCTCTTGGTGAATATGTGCTTGATGTTGCAAAGGTATCACGTATCAACATTCTAAAATTGCAAATGGCCTTTCTTTGTTGATTTTCTGGTTTGCCGTGATTACCGTTAGTCTATATAATTTGAAACAATCAACACCATAGGATAGAGAACACTTAAAAAAAAGTAGCTTTAATCTCATGGGCAACTGAATAACCAAAACGAGGAGGCACTTTACACTTTATACTTTTCATTTATAATTTGACTGCTTTATGATTCAGTCCTACAATGTATGCCTTTATGTGCAGATGTATTTGGGCGATTATCTCATAAGCAATGTAACATGGTCTTTTTCATTGGTAAAATACTGTTGTTTAATGTTTACTGTGTGGTGTTGAGCTTTTCTCTTATGCAAATTGATGACTTTAAATTTCTTTCTTACCAAAAATATATATGTATATAATACGTGCACTTCAAAGACCAGTTGCATAATTAATATCTTTTTGTTTCCTGTTTTATTAGTAATCCTATATTTCAGAGTGGTTGAAGAGAAGAGAAGTGTACAAGTAGAGGTCTGTTCTTGCTAGCCTTGTAAATATTTTCAAGATTGTCTTGTCTCTCAATACAATCGTGTTTGAGTCTTCTTTTCTTGCAAATATTGATGCGTATATGTTTAAAAAATGTTTGTAGATCATCAAAGGAAGCAAAAAGGTCAAATTTACAATATCTGACATTGTTGATGTGATACCTGTCAAAAGAGGTCACAAGTTGGTGGAAATTAATATATGGTCAAGGAGTTTTATTAACACATAACAATATTATTGAATATCTAAAGGTTTGGTACGTAGGTGCAAATAATTACACTCATACATCAAGGTCGAGAGTTTTTTAGTCTTTCAATTTATAAATTTGAAGAGTATACATAGATTGTTCTTAATTAAAAGAAAATAAACTTTGTTACCTCCTCATTTGTATGTACATTTTTTAATGGAGAGCCAGGACAACGAGGGGTTGGTGGAGGTCGCGAAGAGAGGTAACTGCAATGGCGGCCAGCATGGGGATTGCATCTGCGCTAAGAAGGACGGACAGAGGGTGAGCAAATGCAACATGAGGCAGTTTTGGGCTGAGAAGAAGAGGTTCACCATCACTACTCATCATGATGGTGGAGTAAAAATACAAGAATCAGCTATCAACAGAACCTGCAATATCTTACTAGATTCAGGGGAGTTGCAATGGGTCATCAAGATTATGAGACTTGCATTGGACTACTCAGATCAGTGGATACAAATGGTTTTTAGCGGGTTTCGTGAAATGTGTGGCTATCGATTTGTTGTTTTGTTGATTGGTTGTAGAACACTGCGAATTTCTTGATGGAATAATAATATTGCGAGTGGAATGTAGATTTGTTATATTTTCAAGTGAAAATGGAAATGAAAATTAATTTTGGGCATTTTCAGCTTTTATTTTTTTATTTTTTTTAAATTACATTTGATAGGGGTTTGAAACCCCTATGTAAGCCTTTGACGATAATATAGAGGTTTCAAACCCCTATGAAATCATTATAATTGATCGGGGTTTGAAACCCCTATGTAAGCCCCTAAAGATTTTATAGAGGTTTCAAACCCTTACGAAATAGCCAATATTTGATAGAGGTTTGAAACCCCTATGTAAGCTTTGAAGATACGATAACGCCGTAAAAGATAACACTTTTCATAGAGGTCGAAAACCTCTATGAAAAGTCTTTGATAGAGGTTTAAAACCTCTATCAAAACTTAAATTTGTTCTAGTGTAAGGTACAAGATCATATTGAGCATGACGATGATCATTGCGTTACTTTACCATTTGGATCTAAACCTTTTAAATACCATAATCGCCCATTGCTTTTCATGTTCCATGATCCTTAAGACTCTGTCTCTTTCATTGTACTTTCTTCAACAATCACAGACGAATCTATTGTCTACTTTTATTTTCCCTACTTGAAAGTTCGTTTTCTTTATTCCTTCTCATTTAAGTTTACTTCACTCTCCGAAAAAAGGGTCAAATTCTGTACTCGATCTAAAGGTTTTTCTTATGGTTTAAAAAATCGATAAAATTCCCTGAAATATTTGACATAATTTGGGGAAATCATACCAATCAAGGGCAAAAAGTTGCAAAACTTCCATTGCCACGTGGAAATTTCAGAAAGTTCATGGAAGTTTAAGGAAAGTTTTGCATAAATGCATCAAAACTACTCTAAAATGAATTTTTAACACCTCAAAAGCGAAGTAGTCAACGAATTGCATGTTGTATTGAAAAATTATTTATTTTAAACAATTGTATTGTGACTTTTATGCATTACAATTGTATGGCTATGTGTATTTTTCACACCTTTTAAGAGAAATTTGAGTTTTTAGCATTTAGAATGAAATTCCATAGACTTCCATATACCAGCAAATTATTGCACTTTCCCTCACCAAATTAAACTTCTCATAAATATTTTCGAATTTTCACTACAAGAAATTAAAATGATATTTAGAAATGGAATTAGCAACGGAATTAAGTTCAGTTGCTAAGAAAAAGTGGTAAGAGACGGAATTGAGACGAAGTAATTCAGAGACGGAATTGAGAAAGATCAGAGACAGAAATAGAGACGGAATTAAATTCCATCTCTAACTAATGGCGCCAACATTCCTACAAAAACTTTCTTTTTTACAACCATCTATTACGTCTCGAGATTCGTGCGTGCTTCGATCTAGATACCTACCAACCACAAAACTCTCTCTCTCTCCATAAGATCTATCTCCGCTCTCTCTCTCACAACAAACCTCTCTTCCTCATCGAAGCTCTCTCTCACCGTCTCTCTCTCTCAACGAAGCTCTCTCTCACCGTCACCGCTCTCTCTCTCTCTCTCTCCGTCACCGCTTTCTCTCTCTCTCTCTCTCTCTCTCTCTCTCTCTCTCTCTCTCTCTCTCTCACCGTTACCGCTCTCTGCTCTCTTTCTCGCACTCTCTGCTTTCACTCTCTCACCCTCCCTCTCACCGCTCTCTCACCGCTCTCTCACCGAAATCTCATCGTTCTCTCTCACCGGATCTCACTCACCGTCAACTCTCTCTCTCTCACCGAAATCTCTCTCCCAAAACCTAAATCTTTGTTGTCGCTGCGACTGAGGCTGCGACGAGGCCGTCGAGTCTACGGTCGCCGTCTGCCAGAGAAATTAGGGTTTGTGAGAAATTGATGGTGGTCTCTCGATGTGTTCCAGAGAAGGAGAAATCTTTGGAGAAGATGAGTTGGGGTCCAATTTCATTAATTTGCTATGTAATTGGGTTTAGGGTTCAATGTTATTCATTGGTGACGTGTGTTCTCTCGATGTGTTTTCGATTTCGATTGATTAGGTTTCAATGTTGATTGATTCATGTTTTACGTTTTAGGTGTTTCGATGTATGTTCTGCTTAATTTGATCCATGATTTTTTAAAGAAATTTGGGCCTAATCCGCCCTTGATCTTACTTTCCCATCATGTTCTTGATCGTTTGATTGATTTTGGAAAGTGGGGTCTTAGGGTTTTGATTTCTGAGATTGAATTGGGATTTAAGATCTTGAGTACTAGCAGTTTGTTGAAATGCTTGCAGGACATCTTCTAGCATGCCAGTCAGCTTCTTTGCTTCAATTCTTAAGTTCTCAGGCTCCATATCCATCAGTTGGATTGCAAGTTTGTTTTCCTTTGTTGAGTATTTCTCAAGTATTTCTCTAGAAAAAACTTTGATTAGCAATTATATATTAAAAAAACAGATGCATGTTTAAAAATAACTTCATATTTTCTACAACACTGATATTGTCTCGCATCGACATCATTCGTCAAACCTCCTATGTTTCTTCAATAATGCTTTCTTTATTTCTTAAGGTTTCTATCAGTACTGTTTTCTTATACATTCAGTTAATTGTTGTTATTACTCCTCTCCTTGTACATGCAGTATATGTATGGAAGGAAGAGCTATCTAGCATGAAAAGAACTTGGGAGATAGTGAAAGTCAATTGTTAGTTACAAGTGTTACACTACATGACCTTGTAACTAAAACTATAGTAGCTAGTGACAAAAAGCAAGAAAATAGCATGTCTGGTAGCTCTTCACATGTTTGATACGTTCGAGCTAGCGTTATATTACATTGTCTTTGGGTTCTAGATGCAATGCTTCATTGATTGTTTATAACACTTGTTCTTTGAAACAATGTAAGTTTCATAGTAAATATTGTCTTCTTTATAGAATCATGACTGCTTTTGATTTAAGTTACACTGTATAACTGTTGCTTGGGCCTCTCATTTAATTCTCTGTTGATTATTTATTTGGATAACCACAGTTAGCAATATGTCATTGCTATCAATATCAATCTTATTGGAGTTTTTTTTTTTTTTAGAACGCCAATTTGAGATTTTTTAGTTATACTTATACATTGCAAACTTTTGAGCTGTTTTGGACCATACCATATCCAAAGATGACATGCAAATGCCATAATTAGAAAACTAAAGGAGAAATGAAAGAAATTGGAAGGTAACTTGTTCGGGACTGAGGCTTAGACCGAAATAAAAACATTGGGTCCATGTAGCTGACCTCAACTAAGGGTTTGTTGTGGTTGTTTTTATTGTAAACGTTAACCCCCCGCTCGCTTTACCTCCAAGCTAACTCCTTTAGAGTGATTTGTTTTTGGCATTCTTTGGCAGTGTGGTACTGAAACTATTGATATTACACTGCACTAGATATGCAAATCGTGATTTAATGGAAATGGATCTTTTCCTTCAGTAGTTACATTCCAGTGCATACATGCATGTCCCCAAAGCTTCAGTAACAAGCAAATATCCTTTCAAGTACACTTACATTAATAAATGAACAAATTTTCATGCTGTTATCAAATCTTAGTTAGAGTTGGATGAAGCTCTGGCCATGCGCTTGCAGGATTTGGATAACCAATTGGAGAATGATTCTCTCGATGACGATATCGGAAGAGAAGCTGGTAGATTTTTGTAAAGCTAATTTTTTTTTTGGTGTTGTGATTTGGGCGATTTTTTAATTATTTCTTTGGAGTTATAAGTGTCATTAGTAACTAGCAAGTTTTCCGTGCTGATTTACATTCACAAAGGGTTCAGTTTGACATGCACGTTACCTTTTATGATCAGGAATGCTTTCTGCATTTGCATGAGGTTTGAGTAATCTGATGAATAGAATGCTTTTATATGATAAATATGATGTGGGTGACAGGTTTTATCCGGAGTTAAACCCAATGAGAAGAAGCAGTTTGTTAGTGAGCTTCAAAAGAAAAAGAACGTTGTAGCAATGGTTGGTGATGGTATCAATGATCTTTCTTGCCTTGGCATCGCGAGATGTTGGAGTAGCCATGGGTGGAGGTGTTGGAGCAGCTAGTGAGGTTTCTTCTGTTGTGCTTATGGGCAATAGGGTTTCACAGGTATATTACGTGTGCAACATAATTTCTTCTACTTCAACTTTTCTTTTAGGAAATGTTGCCTCCTCTCTTAATATTAAGCTTATCATGTTCTAGCCTCCTTTTATGTTTACCGTTTTTCGATGCTGTTGTTTTGAATCAATCTTTGGTCGCCTATATAATTCTTAGTTTTCACTTTGTTGAATCTAAAATAAAGAAACACCTACATGGCATTGCAAATATACAAACCAATGCAAAGAGTGAAAGCACATGGTTTAGAGCCACAATGTTCTTATTTTGCTCATGTACTTCCAAGTTATAATTCAGTATCAGAGACAACAATGTGAGGAAAGTACTTCATTCTTTTTCTTGAAAATGATGAAATATACGTTGAAGCCTGAATCTGATCACTTGAATGTAGTTGTTGGATGCTTTGGAGCCGAGCAGATTGACAATGAAGACTGTAAAGCAAAATCTTTGGTGGGCATTTGCATATAACATTGTAAGTCAATTCTATTTGAGAAAATTTCGTCATAACTTTTTCTTATCAAAATGAGTTGGGGTTGGCTATATGGATGCAAGGTGTCTATTCCGCTCAATTTAATGTAGTTGATGATGTGATTTAATAATCTTTATAATTTGTTATAATTAATTTCCAAGTTATCTTTTCAATTTATAGTGCATTCGATTTTTGAACTGAAGCATTCGTTCATGTTAGGATTTGTCCAAACCATCTCTACAAGCATAGGAACATATTTTTCTATTTGGATTTGTCTCTCACGTACCCCTTGCAAACACAACAGAAAATAAAAAAGACTCTCAAAAAGGGGTAGCAAGAAAGCAATAGAAGACTCCTTTAACAAATTGACAGCTGAACATCTGTCTTCCTCGCGTAAGATATTCTGGCAAAGACAGGAAAGAGAACAAAAGCTCTTGCAGATAAAGAAGCCAAAGATGAAGTTGATTATGAGATCAAGAAAGACCTCGGTGCTTTTTCAAGAGAGGAGCAATTAGGTGGCTTTTTTCCTCATAGCTTTGAAAGTGCTTCCATAATATATATGAACAATTCAGTTGGTCATTTGTATTTCACGTTTTGAATTATCTTAAGTTATCAGTGGAAACCAGTGAAATTTTATGAATCAAGATGTTTTGTTGTAACTATTTAGAGGCTGATGAACTTGTTTCTCAATTATCTTCCATGCTTAAATCTTCCTTTTTAACCCTAAAATTGTTGGTGCTTTTTTAATTTCCTTATGTTGTCTTATTTGTTGTTTGAAGCAGTTCTGCCCCAGAGCTAGTTGGTTTGTTATCGATCGAATAATGCTCTTGATCAACTTGAAGGAAAAGTAAACCCCTCTCCGAACAAGGTACTTCTCTCTGTCATCTTGTGTGGAAAACTACCTGTTGGGTTCTTACTTTGACAGCGGATCGGGATATGAGCTCTTATTCATTAGTCCATGAAAGTTCAGTTATTGCTTAACTGTAGGGGTGGGCAGCGGTTTTCGAAAAACCGCCCAAACCACCCAAACTGACCAAACCGCGCGGTTTGGTCTGGTTTTTAAAGCTCGCGGTTTGGTCACGGTTTGGAAAATGACCAAACTGCAGAATCGAGGTTTGGTCGCGGTTTTCATTTTGGGAAAACCGCGGTTTAACCAAATCGAGGGCATTTTGGTAAATACAACCCAAAAACCCTAAAAAAAAAAAAACACTAATAATCTTCCTCTCGACGCTCATTCGCTCATTCTCCCTCACCAGTCACCGCGGTCTTCTTCTTCCTCAGTCACCTCCCTCACCGCAGCTCGTCACTCACCTCCCTCTCACCGCCGCTCGTCACGCACCTCCTCTCACCGCCAGCTCCTCCTCTCACCGCCGTCGGCCGTCGCGGAGTGACGTGTCTCATGCAGCCGCACCGCCGCCTTTCATCCTCCTCACTCCGCCTCGCACCTTGCCGAATCACGTCGCAGAGTGACGTCTCTCCTTTTTGCTTGCTATTTTTTTTGCTTCGCTTTTTTTGCTTTTTGTTTTTTTGCTTGTTTTTTTTTTGCTTCTTTGTTTTTGCTTCTTGTTTTTCTTCTTTTTTTTTTTTGGCTTCTTTGTTTTGCTTCTTTGTTTTTATTGCTTTCTATTTTTTTTGCTTGCCGTTTTTTTCTTGTTATTTTTTTTGCTTCTTTGTTTTTGCTTTCTTTTTTTTTTTGCTTGCTGTTTTGCTTGCTTTTTTTTTCTTTCTGAAAATAGAGTGCATGAAAACCGCGAAACCAAACCGATCAAACCCCGCAAACCGCGGTTCGGTTTGGTGTGGTTTTGGTGATTCGCGGTTTGGTGGTGGTTTGGAAAATCACCAAACCGTAGACCCTCGGTTTGGTCGCGGTTTGGTGGTTTTCACCACCAACCCGCGGTTTGCCCACCCCTACTTAACTGGGAGTAAAGTATTGTAAATTCTATTTGCAGGACAAACTTCTTACTTCCCTTGGATCTTTTGGGACTATTGTATTATTAGTCACCATTCTTACTAAATTAAGAGGGAATATCCTACAAATTCTTATTGGATGTTTATGCCATGTCTTAGTTTTTCTTTCTTGGAAATGCGTAATTTTTTTTTATATATGCCATTTTTTCTTGTTCAGACTTGTATGCATGGCCACCTCTTCTGCATTTTCCAATACTTGAACTTGCTTTATGTGGTTCTATGGCGAACTGCAAGTTTCCCATTCACAATAGTGTTTACTTTTGAAAGTTTAATTGTTGATCACTCGCTTACAACTGGCCTTTTGAATCTTATGTCTTTGTCAGTTTTTCATAAGTTGTTTATATCATTGTATGATCTGATTTCTGTTGATTTCATCCTCTTGTTTAGGCATTTAATTTTATACTAGTTTATTGTTCATGCATTTTCAAACAACCATACGATTGCTGAGTTGGTTCTCTAAATATGAGCTGATATACATGATTCTTGTATGTTTGCTGATACATATATAATTATTGCAAAGCAAGAATAAGTACTACTATAACAACCTGAAAATTTGACTAGTGCCACGTGTCAAGTCAAGGTCGTATGTGGGACCCACTCGTCAAAATTTGGGATGATAATGCTAACTATGCGAGGAATTCGGTGAGCCGAAACACGAATGGGGACGCGCCTCGAGTCGCGTGTCGATGAGGGATACACATCGTGACGAGTGTAGCGCGAGTATCGAGAGTTTGAAAATGAGGCGAGTTGGTGCATCGAGATGCGCGCTGCTTGATTGTTGAGTGTGCCTCGAGATTCGTGTTGCATGAATCTCGGGGACACTTTTGATGTGAAATCAAAAAGATAAAAAGAAAATGTATATATATATATATAATATATATATATAATATATTATATATATCTATAATATATATAAAAGCACGAATCACAAATTTTTGAGTGGTAATGAAATTTACCTATTTGCCCATACTTTTTTTTTTAATCTCCAAATCGACATTTTCTTTTGTATCCAAATCAAACTCTAACTCCTTATCAATCCACTATATGTTTTTTTTTCTTTATCTCCAAATCAATCATGAACTCATTCTCATCAATCCAATACACTTTTTTTGAGGAAGTAATGCACTAGCATGATTTGCTTGTTTTTTCATTCACGTCTTATCTCAATCACATTAGAGAATATTGATAAGCTAAAAAAGGTACTTGTATTTCTAATTTTTAAATTTTAATTACAATTTTAAAATTTGTTAATAAATTCTTAGAAATTAATTCCCGCGAGCGGAGCGAGCAGGGGAATCGTGCATAGCACGTCTTGAAACTAGTATATATAAAAAGAAAAAAAAAAGATAAGAAGAGAAAAAAAAGAGAGAGATCGGGAGGTGATCGAGGAGTGAAGCAAGGGAGAGAGACGGACCGGGAGGAGCCGGCCGAAGAGGCGGACGTGGTGGTCGACGTGGCGTGGCCGGTAAGCGGCAGCAGTGGTCACGGCACGGCGCGAGAGAAATCTTTGTCAAGCACGGCGGCGGACGGCCGACGGCGGTGGCTGGCAAGCAGCGAAGCAGCAAGGCGGCGGGTTCGAATATGGCGGCGGTGGCGGCAGCAGCTGTGCAAAAAGCAAGCAGCGCGACGCAGCCGGTGGCGAGTGCGCAGACAGACGAGCAACGTAGGCGCGTTCAGCAGCGGCGGACGGCCAAGCCAGACGCGCGAACGGCTCGGCGGCGACGCGACGCGACTCGGCGAGGACGGCGGCGAGAAGCGGGGCAGCGGCGTGGTAGCGGCATATGATCGCGACGCGGCGAGTGATGGCGCGATGTCGATCGGTCGGATGCGCGGTTCCGACGAAATCGCGACGACGCGATGGAGGTGATGTTATTTCACTAAACTGAGTTGTGTTTGCAATGATTTTACGTAAAATAGGCCTAAAATGTTGAAATAGACACCAGGGACTTAGGAGTCGGGTGTCGGGTGCGCAATTTCTTGAGGTAAGTAAATCAGCTAGGGACTTATATAGTATTTCATTTCCCTCCATTGGCTGTTGTTGTTCACTGTTTTGTGATAGCTTCATTTCGCTTTATTGGATATTGTTGTGCTATCATTGGAACTTTGTTGGTTGAGTGGTACGTTGGCAAGTGAGTCATGGTTACTATTTCTCTGCTATATGAGCTCTTATCCGGACGCCGGGGCCGTAGATATCTCATAGTCACAAGGGTTAGGGCTAGGAGGCAGGTGTATCGTCCTAAACCCGAGTCTGCTGGCTTTTGCCGCGACTCAACGACCTTTTGGTCGGGACTCTTTGCTGTAGGTTTTCTTTGTATTCCGGACCCTCACTTATCGATTGTTTTGGTTATTATGTTTTATATTCATGCGTTCTTGATTCCTTTCATTCTATTTGCATGAATTCGATTGCTTTGGATATTGTGAAATGTTGTGTATATGTCCTATTAGATTTACTTACCTGGGCTCATCAATCTCGTGTTTGACTGAGTGCAGAGCCGCAGACGAGTAGCAGAGGGAAAGCTCCATAGCTAGGTGAGTTTTTTTTGTATATATTTTATGTACTCTCCTTTGATGGTGATATATTTATGCTGGGTTCCACAATTAGGTTGCCTAACTCCTTGATAAAATTGTTGAGTTATTTCATGTAGTATTGCTTCCGCTTAACTGTAAAACTTGAAAAATATTAATAACTCAACTTAAAACTTTTGAATTTATTGATAATGATGGATTGGAAGGCTGACTAGGTCTGCGTTGACCTTGCGAGACCGGCTCGGGGGTCCACGTGGGCTTAGGCCGGGCGGGGCCCAATTCGGGAAAATTGGGGCTGTCATATAATTCTCCATAGTGAACTGATGTGTTAGTCTTACATGTTTATTGATTATTAATATTGCTCATAGTCAAGACGCCATTGTTGGTTTAAGATGGTTGAAAACTTTTGTTATGTTTGATGGTTTTTTTTTCTTAATTTCAGGCTATTGGACATTGAATAAACAGTTCCTTACTTTTATTGGTATGCATTTGGTCTCTAAACTTTTATTGGTATTTTGTTAGGTTTCATGGCGGGCAGTGATCACCCCCTACTTCGAGGGCATACATTACCTCATTGTAAAGCTGCACCCGACTTGATATATGGTTGTGTTCCCCCTCTTTTGCTATCCCTTTTGAGTTAACTGAGTAGCTATGTACATGATCTATTTACTTATCTATGATGTTGAATTTCATGTAAATGTGTTGTTCTGGCACTATTGCTATAGATTGTATAAGGCCTTTTGTGCATATTTAAAGGATTGGAAGTTTTTTTTTTTGGTTGTTGAACAATAAGATTAGTAGTTTTTGTGCATACTTAGAAATTTGGAACATTTATTAAACTTGACAAGCTTTCGTGGATATATAAATCTTTTTCAATGTCGAATTGTACATTTTTTTCTCTCATTTGAATATTTGTTGCTAATATATATTGTCAATGTATGTATGTCAAATTCTGCTTTTTTGGGGGATGTTAGCACCCCCAAGGAGTTGTTGGAGGGGGTGCAGACGATGGAGCAGGTCCTATGGTTGTATTTTCAGGTTTAGAGGTTATGGAAAATCAATTGGATTAAGCTTAGGTTTGAAAACTAAACAAAGCGGAATTGAGACGGATTAGCAACGGAATTCAGAGATTCTGTTGCTATTCCGTCTCTGATTTTCGAGGAATAGATGCATGAATCAGCAACGGATCAGAGACGGAATTATTGTATTCCGTCTCTGATTCGTTGCTAATCAGATACGGATCAGAGACGGAATATAATAATTCCGTCTCTGATCCGTTGCTAATCAGAGACGGATCAGATACATAATCCAATAATTCCGTCTCTGATCCGTTGCTAATCATAGACGGATCAGAGACGGAATACAATAATTTCGTCTCTGATCCGTTGCTAATTAGAGACGGATCATAGACGGAATGCAATTACAATTGTACCTTTTAGAAGAATTTCAATTTCTGTTTCGTCTCTATTCTGTTTCTAAATTCCGTCTCTAATCAGCAACGGAAACACATTTCCGTTGCTGACTAAATCAGCGACAACGATTTTAGAGACGGAATAGATTCCGTGTCTGTTCAGTTGCAGAATTGAATTAGAGACGGAATTAATACAAATCAGAGACGGAAATTTTCCTTTTCTGATCTGCTGTTTTTTTGTAGTGTTTTAAGTGGGTGAAGTTAAAGTTTTGATCCTTGATTTTTCTTACAAAGGGAAGCAAGAGAATTGTAACATGTACTTCGAGTTAGATTAAAACTATAATCATACATGGGATTGAACCCAAACCATTTGTCTAGCCAAACAAGCATAAGATTATTAATATACCAACAAAGTGAAACAAAGATGCTAAATATAATTAGGAGTCACCCAAATTATTTAACTGCATGTTTTACACAAAATTAGCAAAACAAAGGAGCATATTGGTTACCATTAAATCAATGATTGCAATGTGTCGCCTACAGTGACTTAGGCTGGCGGTGGCCTTTTTAATAATTACTTTAAAGTTCAGGGAGTTGAAAATAATTTCAGAAATCTTCCATGCATAAACCCCCAAACGATCTAAACAGTACCCCAAGTAGAAAACTTTCATATATAACTTTTTTTTTTTAAGTTCGAGGAGGTGAAAATAATTTGGAAAACTATAATGTGTTTGATAATTGAAGGAATATTTGCATCATTTGAAATTATTAAATATAAAAGGGTCAATGAATAATTAACTAATTTTTTAGGGACCTCTAAATAAATATTTTTTTTTCCGTCTAGTCATTGCCTAAGCATTGCGTCGCCTCAGACAGAGAAATCGCCTAGGCACCAACTTGGCGCCTTGCATTGAATGAATCAAGTGAAATACCTTTGATCCTTAGGAGGTTTGCACTAGTGGCCTCAGCTGCTCCATGGGATCCAACTACGGAGCGCATGCATTGCGCGGCAACTCAATCCTATATACGAATAAAACCATCCTTGGATTCTGTTACATACATGCTGCCACTAGATGAATATCTCACCTGCAAAACACAAATATGTTTTTAGAAATAATATAAATAAATCAATAATTACATACAAGGTTCGAACACAAGATTTTATGATAAATGCACTTTTGAGCTAAATCAACGTGCCTGATTGATTGCAGCATTAGCACCTGTCTCAGGGGCATTTGTTGAAAGATAACATTGGAATGTATTTACATCATACAAATGTGCAACAGGGTGATCTCACTACAAGACATTATGTGTTTAGCGATATTAATTTACTCATTTAATGACATTAATTAGTGTCTCTAAAAATTTTACCGACGCATCATAAAGTGTCGCCACTTATGTTGGTAAAAGTGATGTCGCCCCATTTTTTTGCGACGCAAAAAAATGTGTTGGTAATATTTATTTAAGACACTTTTGAAATAAGCGTCTTTAACGTGGAGACGTTTTTTTATTTATGTGTCTTTAATTTTAGAACATTTATTTCTTATGCGTCTCCAATTTGAAGACACTTTTTGTATATACATCCCTAAAATAAAGACACTTGTAAATTTAGCGTCCTTAAATTGACATCACTTGTAAGCTTAGTGTCTTTAAATTGACAACACTTGTACACTTAATGTCTTTAAATTGACAACGCATGTGCACTTAGTGTCTCTAAATTGACAACGCACGTGCACTTAATGTCTTAAATTAACAGCGCATGTGCACTTTGTGTCTCTAAGTTGACAACACATATACACTTAGTGTCTCTAAGTTGACAACGCATTCATATTTAGCGTCGTCATGTATATATATATATATATATCAAAAAAATAATTAATATTAATATAATTGGAAAGAAGATTTTATATATAAATTAAAGATGTTTCTAGTTCTATTTACAAGAATATTATTTATCAATAAAAATGAAATTTTTATTTATTTTATTTGAACAAAAATCAAATTAACAAATGTACAAATTTAAGGTGAAAAAATAAACAATAAACAGTAGAATTTCCTTCTTAAACAATATACGGTTGAATTTCCTTGTTAAATGAAATCTTCAAACTATAACGATTACACAAGGTCTCCCAACAATTCCTTAAGAGACCAACAAATATGTGAGAAGACGTTTCTTCGATATCTTCGAAACTGAGAATGTGATATAGTGGCAGCCCAAGCACTCCGTAGGTACAAGCCCTGTTGAGTTAACTTAAGATGCACTAATTAGAAAGGATTTAAAAGGTCCAAAAAGCACAACATCAAGTAAATTAAATCAAGAGCAATGAAAAGAAAAATAAAAACCTTACTTGTATTAACAGAGGCTTTGTTTTTTATTGATATTGTTCTAACTGCCTTGTTTAGCAGGAATTCATTTGGCATTTTTCATTGCAAAGACACCAACTTTTGAAATTGAAAGCTTCATAATCATTTTAGGCAATGCATTGTTAGAGAAACAAAAGTATTACTTGTGCAAATATCAACAAGATAATGAGTTATGGAAGCCCAACTTCCACACATTTAGCTACCTACACATAGAAAACATTTCCATTAGCTACATTACATGGTGGAACGATAATCAGTAAAATTTACCAAAGAAGTAGCCTTATTAAAATTTATATTCTTCATTATGCTTTCATCGATAACAAGCAATTTGTAAGTGCTTACCGATGGTTGCAAGTGCTTACCTATGGGGAACCAAGCTCATAAAGACCAAAACATGCTAAAGCAACTAAAGGAATCGCTAAAAGTGGATTTAAGAACCTAGAAACATATAGAGGTACATTATGAACGCATTAATAATATTGTATTGAAAGCGAAATGGTATAAATTAGTACTAATAAAGGTTAAACCCAGTTGCCCAACTGTTTTAAGCAGAAACATGGTTAACTATACTTTTAGGAAACATAAACATAAATAAGACAACTAATCATGTGCTTAACACAAGTTAATGTTTCTAAGTCAACCAGCAACAAACAACAATGTCTACAACACCTTTGCTTTATCCTCCTACAAACAGCAAATTCAAAAAACATGACTACAATACAATGAGCTTCAACAAAAAGAAAAAAAAAACATAGACCAGGGTAATAAGCAACTTATAATGTGTTGATTCATTTTCATACTCACATTTCCTCTTCTCATATGTGGAACAAGCGCCAATAGTATTATAACTGTCATGCCAAGCATAAGCAAGTAATGCCGGAAACCCCTCCACCCTGCTCAATTTACCGCAAAACCTGCTAAGTATATGCATCCTAATGTAGGTAGACTGATAATTTGAAGTTCAGGTTTTGGATAATAAAAAAGAGAATTTCGTTGCCAGACAGCACAATAATTTTTTTTTAAGCAATCAAGATTTTCAAACTCTATCCTAACAATCGTCTCAATGTTCTATACAATAGTGCATTAAGAAAATATAACCTTGTATACTAATAATAGAAAACCACCAAAAAAAAACAACAATAATGTGTAAGCATAAACAGATGCATACTAGTGTACTATATTTTCCATAAGTTAATGTTTCTAAGTCAGCCGCTTATGATTAGAGATCCTTACTTCCTCAAGTTTTGTCTTCAATAATCAGTGTTGACCAATGATAAATGAAGTTATTTTGAATTAAAATACAAAGTAATCATAAGAGATGTATAAGTCACTATATTAAGGTAGTGGCAGAACTGATGATGTTTAGTTAGCCATTTTGAACTAAAATACAAAGTAACAGTTCGTGCTAAAGATTACTTGGTAGAGTCTCCCAAGTTGGGTTGGGTTCATAAAGTGATGTACAATGTATATTCTACACAATGTGCTTAGATCTAGACTAGTGTTTTAGAGATCTATGGTTGTAGTTACATCACAACATTAGCAAAATAAATAAATGAATTAGAAAAAAAGATCTATAGGGAATGATGAGGCATGATTCCTTTTTATTAGAGGGTAAAAAAGAAGATGTAGCTAACATGGTTCAATGTTTGCTTTGTTAAAAATAAAAACACAACATATGCTAGCAGTAGCTTCCTCATCAAGTAGAAGAATCGATTAGTTTTACTTGATACACTTAGCAGGATTTTAGGTGAAAAATCATATGTACATAATGCTAACTTGGCCAGCTCGGATGAGAAACTTACACGTGTATCACTTTCTAAAGTAGCTTTAGCTGAACTCATGTCCCCACCATATCTGCAAGT
Source organism: Stephania yunnanensis (assembly GCA_039657365.1). Classification (NCBI taxonomy): domain Eukaryota; kingdom Viridiplantae; phylum Streptophyta; class Magnoliopsida; order Ranunculales; family Menispermaceae; genus Stephania; species Stephania yunnanensis. The sequence continues at coordinate 13,519,493 of CM077589.1, read as the reverse complement.
TGAAAAAAGTAATTTAAGCTCAAGGTAAATGAGTTATCCTTTAAGTTTCAAGAATATTGCATACATGGAATCACCAGTACATCTGTGATGTTGGCTTTCCGTGGCACTATACTGTATAATTATTTTTTTTCTTCTGCACAATGCATTGCTCCAATTCATCCAAACATTTTCAGTCAATCCTTGGAAACATTTTTTCAAAACAGTAAAATCATGCTTTCAAATTATTTTTTCCCTTTTTAATTGCTCATGCCAATGCTTATAAAGTAGTTCTCACCTATAAAACATCTCATTCCATTTATAATCTTCAGTGCCTAAGTTTCTCTGTTCATATATATATAATCTTCCTCTCCTCTCATTGCTTTTATATATCTCTATTTCTGAACTCTCTCAAAAAATCAAAATCAGAAACTACGAAACAATAGCTATATAGCTTAACAAAGATGGTCATTATAGGAGATGAAATATAAAAGAGCCCCACAATGCTAGAGGCACTAAACTTTTGTTCCAAAAAAAATTACTTTTATTATTACTCATGAAATTCTCTAATAAGTTCTCTCTGACAAGTTTTTTGGTTACTTGTATTTTGTTATACGTGTATTATTACTCATGAAATTATATGCATTGCCATTAATCAATTGAAGAATACAATCTTGAACACCTAAAAAGATTACTTAAATATCTACAACAACATATCCTCAATCCCAAAACAATTGGAGTCGACTTCAAACGCTAATCTACGCGAAAAAAATATTCCTATGCATATCAAAACCAAAGAAACACTCAATTCATTATCAAATGCTTCTCTTCCTCAACCCCAAGTATTGACCAAATCGAAACCTTAACTCATAACAAACACATAATCAGTCAAAAACTCTTCCAATCATTGTTTTACACACAAAATTAAATATAAATATTCACCAATTAGAAATCCAAAATTAGGGAAACTGGCCTTAAAAACTAAGAGCATACAAGCTATAATTTAAACCCTACAATGAGAACTTATAGGACTCACATATCATTCCTTCTCAAAATGGAGGCTACTATTTGGCTTAATAATTTTATAGAAACTACAAAGGTTTTCAATTGGTCAGTTCATGCTTGCTAAATGTATGATGCTTCCATCTATTTTGAACTGGACAAATCATAGCAACTACAAAGGTTTTGATCCACAAGCACTTGGAAAATTATGGGAAGTAGATATTTCTTCATAAGAACTACTTGAACATAAGTCTTCATAAAAAGTAAAGAAATAATTGTCGGTGAACATAGCAGATCAACACAAGGCTTCTTAGAATGATTTGAAAGATATTTTGGTTGGGGAACATGAAGTGAAGTTCCTGCTTGTTATGCAGAGTTCTACTGCATAAATCCAAGTCAGATGCTCATGACATGGAGGATGCAAAAACCACAAAATAAGCTATTTATTTCATTTTGAAATTGAAATAGACTAGATTATACAATTCTAAGTAAAACTGTGGAAAAACCAGTACAAAATCGCACAACAAGTCTGCACCACTTTTTTAAGGTTATTAATTTCCTAAACCACTCGACAAATAATAATGTAAAATAATATAAGTCCACATCAATGCCAAAGAAAAATGAGAGCAAATCTAACAAGACAAATCCTCTGTGATTCATAGTGATCGCAGAATGTTTAGTCCAACTTGCTGTAAACTTTTGAATCATAAGTAGGATCACTATCAAAATTTGTCAAAATAAACTAATCATCATACCAGCAACGCCATGAATGGATTAGTTCCAAAGGTGACATTTCATTTTCGACATGTCATCATAGACACAAAATCTAAAACAGTTAACCAAACTAGTCTTAGTTATAATAGTTAAGCATACAATAGTACAACATGGATCATCAGATGATAATTTTAATGCACATCAATTGTCAAAGTAGAAGCTATATTCTTTTTTTATCAGAAAGTAGAAGCTATATTCCTAATAATTTAAGTTTCTCATTGAGTAAATTAATAAGATTGATGATGAAACTATTAGTAGACAGTGTGAGCTTTATAGAAGCTCTACAGAGGGAATATAAGGAATTTGAAATTTCATATGGATTCTTGTAATTTCAGTTATACAAAAGCTCAAACCTTCAATATATAAAGCTCAACTTAGCTATATAAAGACTATTCAAAACAAAATGGGCTACTTGCTTCTTGCAATGTGAAAATAGGATAAAAATGACACAATACTTCATGACCACAATTTTGTCACTGGTTTTCCTTAAAGCTCAACTTAGCTATATAAAGCTCAAACCTTCAGCATATAAAGCTCAACTTAGCTATGTAAAGAATACGCCACCGCTATCAATTCTACGTATAATAAAGAATGTACTTCACTTACTCTTGATCTATCAAAAACCTAATTAACAACAAAAAATCACCAAAACAAAACCTAATAAGCTCAAGATCACAACAAAAAATCAGAACGAAACACAAATCTGCACTAGAAATTTCGATGGTTACTCAGGAAGATTAACTAGAAAGCTCGATTTAGAAGTAGAGACAGCTGCAGAGATAAGATCTGTACCTTTAACGAGAATCCAAATGTGGAGTTGATTGCGAATCGCTGGGGTTCTTCTCCAATCGGCTCTCGAATGCGTCACAGAGAGTTTGAATGTCGCTAGGGCTTGGAAATAGTTTCAACGGTAGCCACCGCAAGCCCAATCAATCCTCCCTACACCAAAACAACAAACTTCACAATCCAATCCACCAATACAATCAATGAAACAAAAACCAAAACCAAAATCACCTTCCGATGATTCGCCTGTGGTGAGCTAGTGAACTGATTGGTCAACAGATTGATCATCGCCATAATCTTGTCATGATCACCAGCCATGGCGAACTGCTTGACGATTTCTTCAATCTGCAAAACGAAACCCCACGATCCGATTCATTAACAGTTTGAAATCCTCATACCTATTAAAATTCCTTGAAACCACATCAAAATCCAAAATTTCAGCCGGAAATGGAAGCAAACTTACTTCCTGTGCCGCATTCTTCCGCTTCTCGTACAGCTTGTCTGATAGGTTCCTCAGCACGGCCGCGGGGATCACCGAGAACGCGTCCGCCATGAGAAGTGCAAAATCTCAGACGCTCCTCAGCTTGGTTTCCGAGCATCTCGAGACATGTTAGGGCACCAAATCGAGTGAGTCCAGAAGTCGAAGACTCTGTTGCCCTAATTTCGTGATTCCGCGAGCGAGATCGAACGGAACTGATCAACACAACACCCCTCTCTCTCTCTCTGTAAAGTCTTCGCTTTTGGTTTTCTTTTTTCTTGTCTGGACTGCATTTGGGCTAAGTGCGTCTATATGTGTTTTCCGTTACTCGGGCTGGTTCTCGAGATACGGACTTCACTGCAGATTTCGCTTTTGAGTGCTGTGGATACTGGGGTTGCTACTCCTCGAACGACAAGAGATCCATCTTGGGACTCTAGAGTGGGCCACTGCTTCGTAGGCCTTTCTGGCTTTCTCGTAGTACTATTTTTGAGAGGAATGCTTGGTTTTAAGAAATTTTATAAAGGAAGATGCACTTTGTAATGCGTGTCGATAAGTATTTGACGATGCGCATGCAACTAAGTGTCAAATGTCATTTATCAAAGCATTTTCCTTTTTATAAATGCACCTCTCCAATTTTGAGGTACTTTTCAACTCGTACCCTTTTTTGGCAAAATACATTTTTTGGTCCTTGAACTTTGAGACTTTTATGCTTTTAGTCCCTGAACTTTTATTAGTTTTAATTTGGTCAATGAACTTTCACTTTTGTACATTTGGTCATTGAACTTTTGAGTGTTTTATACTTTTGGTCCTTGAACTTTGAGGTTTTTATGTTTTTTGGAGAAAATTAATTTTTTTCAGCTTTTATTGATCGATGTGAGTCGTTCAGCTTAGTAGTACAAATCACTTTACTCTTTTTGACTAGTCACATGTAACTTTTATTACCCACATTACTGAAATTTAACACTTTAAATGGTGAAAAGACTAAATGTAGATCTTAGTAGTACAGCTTGTCTGATAGATTCCTCAGCACGGCAGTGGGGATCACTGAGAGCGCATCCGCATGAGAATCACAAAATATCGAACGCTCCCCAGCTTGGTTTCCGAGCATCCCAAGACATGTTAGGCCACCAGATCGAGTGAGTCCAGAAATTGAAAAATTGGTTGCCCTAATTCGCTATTCAGTGAGAGAGATAGAGGAATGATTGAGCGACTGAGAGAGAGAGAGAGAGGAACGATCGAGCGAGTGAGAGAGAGAAATCAGAATGATCAAGCGAGAGAGGGAGATAGAGATCTGAACGAACCAACGAGAACAGGTGAGAGAGATTTCAATTTGATAAACCCTAGATTTATCTATTTGAAGTTTCTACGTACGCGGAGTCGCGAAGTCGCGATAGGTTAATAACAATTAACATCCAACTAAAGATGAAATGGACCAAACAAATAATAGAGTTGAAGAGTTTAATCCATATAGTCTAATTAATTTGGGGATTTAGGCTTTGTTGTTGACATTTGCTAAATCTCCATTAACAACTAGGTTGGCTAAACAATTATACCTTCTTTACAATCAATATAATATTTATATATGATGAGCAGAGCTATAAATTTCTTATGTTTCCACAGGAATGGCTGTTGGGTTATATTTAGGGATCACATATGGACTAATAATTTTTTTTAAGAAGTTAATCTAATTGCTTTAGTTATACATTTAACATTTAATTAACTTTTTTTTTTGTTTTCGTGGTGTCCCGCACCAACTGCATCGACTAATCCACGCTTAGGAGATGTTGAGTTATTTACGGGAGGCAACTCGCTCAATTTTATTTTTTTCATTCACGAAACTTGAATTCGAGTCATGTTTAACCTAACTTTAATGAGAAATTTTGATTTAGAATTTACCAACACTTGTAAATTATGTGTCATTAGATTTGAGATTTAACAACACTTATAAATTGGGTCATTAGATTTGAGATTTAAATGTGTCTTGAGATTTAAGATTTAATAACACTTGTAAATTATGAGTCTTTAGATTTAAAATCTAATAACACTTGTAAATTATGTATCCTTAAATTTGAAATCTAACAACATTTATAAATTATGTGTCTATAGATTTAAAATCTAACAACACTTGTAAATTATATGTCCTTAAATTTGAAATCTAACGACACTTGTAAATTATGTGTCTTTAGATTTGAAATTTAACAACAATTAAAAATTATGTGTCTTTAGATTTGAGATTTAACAACACTTTGTAACTTATGTGTCTTGAGATTTAAAATTTAACAACACTTGTAAATTATGTGTCTTTAGATTTAAAATCTAACAACACTTGTAAGTTATGTGTCTTTAGATTTAAAGTCTAATAACACTTGTAAATTATGTGTCTTTAATTTTAAAATCTAACAACACTTGTAAATTATGTGTCCTTAGATTTGAAATTTAACAACACTTGTAAATTATGTGTCTTTAAATTTAAAATCTACTAACACTTATAAATTATGTGTCTCTAGATTTAAAGTCTAACAACACTTGTAAACTATGTGTCTTTAGATTTAAAATTTAACAACACTTGTAAATTATGAGTCTCTAGATTTAAAGTCTAACAACACTTGTAAATTATGTGTCCTTAGATTTGAGATTTAACAACACTTGTAAATTATGTGTCCTTATATTTGAAATTTAACAACACTTGTAAATTATGTGTCTTTAAATTTAAAATCTAACAACACTTGTAAATTATATGTCCTTAAATTTGAATCTTGACAACACATAAATTAGGGTCCCCAAATTTTAAATTTAGTGTCACTAGTTTACCAAATGTCTCTAATAGAGGAGACACTTATAAATTATGCATCTTTAAATATTGAAATTGACAACACTTATTGTTTGTGACATCAATTTTAATTTTAGCAACACTTATAAACTATGTGTCCTTATATTTGAAATTTGACATCACTTATAAATTAGTGTCTCCAAGTTTTAAATTTGGCAACACTTGTTTATCAAGTGTCTTTAATTTTGAAACGCTTGTACATTATACGTCTCAAGATTTTGAATTTCGCGACGTTTTAATTACAATTGTCCTTAATTTAAAGACACTTGTATGTTATGCGTCTCAAAATTTTAGACTTGACAACGTCTGTACATCATGTGTCTCTTAAATTAAAATTTGATGACGCTTTTTATTAGCGTTAGCAAAAAAGTGTTGCTATAGACCCACTTTGTTGTATTCTATCCCTGTATATTTGTAGGATCTTCATAAACAAGTAATTTATAAGAGGAAAAAAAATGCACTCAATACACTTACCAAGTATAATGGTAAGATAAACGGGGAAAACGCACACTATACACTATCTCATAAAATTTTTTTGCCAAATCACATTCTCATGCAAGTGAACATATGAACATATGTAAAAATGTATAGTGTATTTTAAATAAGGAGAAAGATTTTTTGACATTCTTTTGTCCCATACATTTGCTACACAATGGTGTAGATTCTCTTAAAATTTGTGAGGTCCACATATCTCAATCAAATCTATACCATTGTATAGCAAATATATATCTCATAGAATGTTAGATTATCATATTCCTGTAAGTAAAGACTAGAGAAGACTTTTTATCAGAGGACTAGAAAAGTTTTTAGATGAAAGAAAGGAAAATGGTAAGAAAAAGGGGAAAAATAGAACAATAAAGCAATTAAATGCATAAAGAAACCACTCCGATCACTAAAGTCAGTTTATCAATAAAGGACTCAAAGAAAATACCTGCTAAAAGAAATTCTGTTGAAGGATGGAAAGACACAGATTGCACAATGTGTGTATCCTAGATCATTTAAAAAAATAAAAAAATAAAAAAACAAAAAAACAACGCTTTAGATGCATTCAATCCAATATTGTCACATTACTGACTTTAAAAACCAATTTGAAGTTTGGGACTAGTTTATGACTTATAAGCAAACCAGTATAGCTCGAAAAGCTCTCTTTGCCGTAGCTTTTGAAAAATCAAAGAACCTATATAACATAATGGTATAAAACATATATTAGAATCCAAAATGTGGACCACCAATCTAGAATTGACGCTCATGTAATGTAAATTCTTGGAACTTCCAAAATGTGATTTTATAATCTTGAAATTACAAATAAAGATCGATGTTATTAAGAGGGCCCAACAATCCATACGTGGTCTACCCTACTAGCCAAGGTGGTTCCTAAGTGACACTCAAACAACGTCGCAGAGAATAAAAAAACTAAATAGAGGCCCATACACAATTATGTAATTTATAAGAACACACATAATTTTGGAAGAACAAATATTTCCACATACGTAGTTTCTTATAAATAATTAAATATAACAAATATTAAGAAGGCAATTAAACTATGAATATAAACTAAATATCACTCTCAACGGAAGAGAAGGAAAAAATAGAGCAACAAACAAGATATATAAATTTCAAAGGAATAATCAAAAACATCAAATGCACAATACAAAAAAGAACTTATAAAAAAATCCAAATATGAATAGTAAAAAAATGCACCATTAATCCAATAGAAAAGTATACAAAATATAATGAGGTTTAAGAACTTTTAACTATCCAATTCAAGCACAAACACAAATGATTAAGTAAAAAAAAATTACAAAGTTTAAGCCTCAAACTATAGCATAAATCACCAATATTTATTCTCTTTTTTGAACAGAAAGTATAAAAATATACAAATGAAAGAAAAAACTACCGTAGCATGAAATAGGACTAATGGACTAACAGTCCTTTGTCTTTTTAGCTGACGCTAGGTACAACCTTTAGGGTTGCAAGTGGGGCAGGGCGATTGGGGATTGAAGTCCCCAACCCCATTGTTAATTTTCATCGGACCCCACTAAAACATTTTTGGCCTTTAATAGAGGTTTTAAAACCTTTATTACATAGAGTGTTATTAAATGTCATGTGAAAATGTGTTATGCTTTAATTTTTAATACATGTATTACATAGATGTTTTTTAGAACTTCTATCAATTAGGTGCTATTTGATAACACCCCCTTTAATAGGGGTTTTAAAACGTCTATTAAATATCAAAATTGTTCTAGTACCCGCCCGCACACGCTGGAAATAGCTCATGGATCTCCACCAGTACCAATATTGTCCCCGACTTAACCACCTTTAAACTCATAGGTGTAGGGTTCTATCTCAAGGCATGGGTACTATTACATGGGAGATGATCACTTATATACTTCGTTATGAAGTTTCACTTAATCGAAGTTGGTCTATCATTTCAGTCCACACATCTCCAACACTCCACCTTGGACTGAAATCCATCCTAGGGGTTTTTTCTCACAGGTTCTAGCCAAACAATCAACTTTGATACCATGTTAATTTTCATATTAGGCATGCCTTCACACACCGACGCAAACCCATTGATCTCCACCAGTAACGATATTGCCCCCAACTTAGTGTACCTTTCAATTCATTGATGTGGGGTTTTAATTCAAAAGAATCAGTATTAGTACAAGGGAGATAATCACTTATATACTTTTTTATGAAGTTATATTTATCCGATGTGGGACTAAAACTTTCTATCCACACATCTCTAACAGAGATTTATCCTCGCGAATTCTCTGCGGCAAAACAACCCTCCCCAACGCCCTGAGGATCCCCGCACCCCACCAATTTAATTTTTAAAAGTGCTTGTTTTCATCTTCGCTCCTCAATTGTTTTGTCACTTGACTACTTTCTTAAATTTCTTTTTGAGGAAACTATTTTTTCAAATTGAAAGATCGATTTAATTTTTTTTTATAGGACCGCAATTAGGCCAGCTATACTCTATGGAAGTGAATGTTGGACGGTAAAGCAAAAACAATTACATAAAATGAACGTAGCATAAATGAGGATCTTAGGTGGATGTGTGGTAAAACTCGTAAAGATAGAATAAGAGATATAGAAATTCAAAGACAAGTAGGAGTAGCACCAATTGATACAAAGATTAGGGAATGACGGTTGCGGTGGTTTGGTCACCTGCAAAGACGACCTATAAATGCCCCAACTAGAAAACTTGACTCAATAGAAACTGTAGAAATTCGACGAGGTAGGGGCAGACCAAAGTTAACATGGGATGTCATAAGAACAATCTCGGTATTTAATAGAGGTTTTTAAACCCCTATTAAAGGGGTGTTATTAAATAACACCTAATTGATAGGAGTTTTAAGATCACTATTCTTATCAAAACATCAACATAGCTTCAGTTCCAAATTAGTCGGGGTCGGCTACATAAACCAAACTCTTCCATTGTGCTTGATTTAGTGTTATATGTTTGACCCATTTCATGAAAAGTGACAAAAGTTTTACATTGGTTGTCAACCTATCGCCTCCCATTTTCTAAGAATGAAAAATGAGCTAGGAGCCTCATTCCCCCGCTTTCCAGGTATAAAAAATGGGTTTCGAACCTCCCTCCCCCCCCCCCCAATTTCCCGATATGGGAAATGGGCTTTGATTCCTCCTTTATACGGATTTGGGACCGGCTATGTAGCGCATAGGACCCCCCCCCAATTTCCCAATATGGGAAATGGGCTTCGGAGTCCGCCTTTATACGGACTTGGGACCGGCTATGTAGCGCATAGGACGTTCTACATATATAGGTGGAATTAACTATTCTTATCCAAAAAAAAAAAAACTAAGCAATTAGCTAGTGGCTTTGAACTAGTGTTAATGATATCTATGGCAAAAATTGGTCGAAGGCCTCCAGGATTATATGAATATAAGTTATGGACTAGGCTGAATAGAAGATTTATTGTAATAGAGAGATGTCAAAAGCTATCAACTTACAGGTATTATCTCAATATAAAAGAGGTCCCACAAATATATGACGCAAAAAAAAGGAAAGGCAGTGCCCTTGTTTACCCTAAAGAAAATAGGTGCTTTCACTCGAGCTGCTATAGAGACTTAAGACTGAATAACAGCATAAGAAAAAATTAACGAATAAAGGACCTACCGCTAGAACACGACAATAAATTCAATAGGCAGCAATTATAAAGGACACACTATTATTTCATCCAAATTCAACAAATGTACCAATGAGAACCTTGTTTTTGGTAAAAATGGTAAACCTAATTTAATCATTACCGTTCTGGCTCATGGTGAAATTTCTTACACTCAACAGCAAGAGATAACATTCAAGCTAGAATCTGGATGGCGTTAAAATTCATCAAACAGACATGATAAAAAAGTCGGTCAAAAATAGAAAATGCATAATCCAGATATCGACATCTGAATAGTAGCATTCTCTTTTAAAGCATACAATAGCATTATCAAAAATCATTCTACTATTTGCAATTAAGGTCAGTTTTATGAATAAAAAAGGAAAAAAAATGTAACCATGTCAAACTCAAGTACCGGATTTACTCGTCAATCTTATAGGTTATTATACTTAACCAAGCACATAAAGGATAAAAAAAGAAAGAAAACCAAGGAATGTTGTCAAACTGGCAAGATAGAGCCTGCCTTATACGGTGTAGAAAGTCTGATGTGACTGATGGTCTTTATTGGCCTCTTTTATCAGTTCATCCTCCATATTGTCTTGTTCTGGTTTGGCTCGCTTTTGGCATCAGCTCGTCAAAATTCTATCACTTTACCGTGATTGAAAGGTGCCAAATTAAAGTATTGAATAATTTGTGTTTCATCTTTAGCAAAACAAACCTGCCTTGATAATTTCAGATGTGGCTTTGACGTACATGTGCATATTAAGCTTAAAGAAAATTCTATACGAACACTACAAAAAAACGACAAATCGGCAACGGAATTAGAAACGGAACTTATTTCCGTTTCTAAATCAACGGAATTAGAAACGGAATAAGTTCCGTTTCTAAATGTAACGATTAGCGACAGGCCCGACGGGGAAATATTCGAGAGACGGATTTGAGACGGATCGAGAGACGGAATTAGAGACGGAATTAGAGACGGAATTAAATTCCGTCTACGAAATTTGGCGCCACCATTCCCGCCAAATTCTTCATTTCTTATGGCCGTTCATCATTCCTCGAGATTTGTATTTTGTCGATCTGGCGAGCCTCTTCTCCTTCCCGCCCCCCCCCCCCCCCCCGCAACAAAACACCAAATCCCCAAATCATTCCCACGAAAAAACCCCAAAAACCTAAATCCGTCTCTCTCCGTCTCGTCGCGCCGGTCGATCGTCTCGTCCCCAGGACGTCCATCCCGTTCGATCGTCTCGTCTCTCCGTCAGAGTCGTGCGAAGTGGTCTCTCGGTGCTCTGCTCTGGCCGTCAGTCGCGGTGGTCTCCGTTTCTCCGTCGTCTGGTCTCGGTGCTCTGCTTGTCTCTGCAGTCTCGCCGTCTCTCTGGTCTCTCCGTCTCGTCGCCGTCGCGCCGGTCTCGTCATCGCCGATATCTCTCGCTCTCTCGGTCTCGATTCGGATCGGTTAGCAAGGAATTTGTAGTTTTGGAGTCTTACTACAATCTTCATTTCTTATTTGTTTTTTATTGTTCTTTATAATGCGAGGCAACACTCATGATCAAGAGCTCTTGGCTTTCATAGAGATCATTCACCTTTTGACGGTTTTGAGGAAATCTTGAAGCTAACTTGCATTTTTTTCGCTAAAAATTTGCGTACGTCGGGTTGGCGTTCTAGTCCCCTTGTTTATCTAATTTGCAAATTTATGGAATAATCCGTCGGGTGACATGAGAATTATTTAAGTTTCGTTATGGTTCATTTGATAGTTCGATCTTCTAGTAAACATCGGAGTTGAAGGCAAGAAGCTATTTTATCTAGAAAGATTTTCCAATTTAAATTAAGCATGCGAGACTTCATAAATTTCCATCTATCAATAAATATTTGGGGTGTCGGTGTTCCTACGTACATTATATGCGGCATCCGGGAATATTAAAGTCGTAATACTTGTTAGCATTGCAAATATTATGCTCATGAATGAAATATGTTATAGATTTTCACTTGAGCTGAAGCTATATATCGCTAGGGAAAAGCGATCATATATATGCCTTGACGTTCAAATATAGGAAATGAACATAATGTGGTGACCATTGTGTATACTAGGTTTTCTTAGCGGCTCACTATACTAGTCGAATAAATGGATTTAAATAAAAAATTTATTTTCTTGAAAGGTCTTAGCTATTATGGTCATGGAATCCATTTTATTTTTGTAAATTCGTCTTGGCAATTGGCCGTGTTATAGTACTACCTTATTGTTTATGAGCTGTGAAGGAACAAACTCTTGATCAGGTGACATATTTTAAGAGTTCGAGTTCTTATAATTGTTATTACTTTATGAGGTTTTATTTTAGCTGTTCTTGAGTGATTTGATTTGTTCCTTGGTTGATTGTGCATTAGTTGGTGTTCTTCACTTGATCTATTAAGTTAATGTTGTGTCTTTTGTTTGGTTTAGAAGTTTTTGTTACGCTCTTCTCTTACATGCATAGTTTTTGAGGTTATGCTTGTTCTATTTTTAGGTTTATTAATATGTACTATTTCATTTCAACCTTTTAATTGAGCAATTCAAGATTTATATTGATTAAAGTATTTGGTTGTTATTCCATGTTTATTTTATCGGTAAAGCATGTGTCATCAAGTATTTGGTTGTTATTCCATGTTTATTTTATCGGTAAAGCATGTCATGAGAGTCATTATAATACATTAGAATCATGTCTTGAGGTAATTACTTTGTCGTTTGATGTTATAGTTGTTAGTAATTTCATATTCATGCACTTGCTATGGATGATTGATTAGTTAGGTGTTGTTGGTTACGATTGAATAATACCTATAATTACTTAATTTCTACTACTAGTTAGGGTTAGAAACACTAGGATTACTCTTTTAGTGAATGTTCTTTGTTTCACATTACATTTCTAGAGAATGGAATAAACCTATAACCTTAAGGACGTATGAGTGAACAAGTAGTAGACGCGTTGATACTATGTGGTATTTGTATGCCTCGATATCGATATAGGTTAGGCGCACGGCCTCAACTTCGATTCCCCCATACAACTAAATGTCGGACTCTTGGTGGTCTCTTTTTGCAATCTTAGGGTCTTAAAAATTTTAATTTAAGTGCAAGAGGCGGGATGAAAGCTTGTTCAAACACACATCAAACTGATTTTCAAATCAAATACACAAAACTATGTCGATTAAGCACAAGAAAGAGTTTATATCAAGGATTTCCTTACAACCAAGAGGATGACAAAAGAGATCAGCTTTGCGAGAGACTCTTATATTCCTTTGAAAGCCTCAAAGGTCTTGGATTTGAGGACTTAAGAACGCCACAAAGATCTCCTATTGCTCCTTCTAAAAAATCAAATTTCTTCTCTTTGTAGATCTTGAATTTTGAAATGTGTTTCTTCTCCCTTATGTTACAACCAAGTTTGTGGTGGTTTTATCATGATAGGATTTCCAATATGACCGTTTATAGTAGTGTTAGGAATCCAGGAAATCAAAAATTCAAATGTAAAGCTTGATTTCCAAAAGTCAAAAATATATGGCGGTGGCAAATTAGCGCGCTAATCTTTGGAATTAGCGCTAGCTAGCTGGGGAACTCAAAAAAATTATTTTATCCCTTTGTGTTAGCGACCCTTAAACTCGTCCGGGACCTAACCAACCCTTATAAAACATGTTATACATGTTTATTATGAGTCATTTACAACAATCCTTTTGATAATGCCCAAGCTTCTTACATAAAGAACATAACTCAATCAATTCCTTCTCTTTAGATTGTGATGACTCATTAATGACTTCCTAACTTTGTCAATTTATTCTCTATTCATGAGTTTAATGTGCGAACCTCGTTCTTTCACTTAGCTATCAATTTGTTCTCTTTAGATGGTGTAGACTCTTATATTCCTTTGAAAGCCTCAAAGGTCTTTGGATTTGAGGACTTAAGAACGACCACAAAGATCTCCTATTGCTCCTTCTAAAAAATCAAATTTCTTCTCTTTGTAGATCTTGAATTTTGAAATGTGTTTCTTCTCCCTTATGTTACAACCAAGTTTGTGGTGGTTTTATCATGATAGGATTTCCAATATGACCGTTTATAGTAGTGTTAGGAATCCAGGAAATCAAAAATTCAAATGTAAAGCTTGATTTCCAAAAGTCAAAAATATACAGCGGTGGCAAATTAGCGCGCTAATCTTTGGAATTAGCGCGCTAGCTGCTGAGGGAACTCAAAAAAATTATTTTATCCCTTTGTGTTAGCGACCCTTAAACTCGTCCGGGACCTAACCAACCCTTATAATACATGTTATACATGTTTATTATGAGTCATTTACAACAATCCTTTTGATAATGCCCAAGCTTCTTACATAAAGAACATAACTCAATCAATTCCTTCTCTTTAGATTGTGATGACTCATTAATGACTTCCTAACTTTGTCAATTTATTCTCTATTCATGAGTTTAATGTGCGAACCTCGTTCTTTCACTTAGCTATCAATTTGTTCTCTTTAGATGGTGTAGATCGCATTTCCGATTTACAATATTCTCCATTTTGGAGGCTTCTTATCATCTTAATCATTATTATTTCATTACTTGAATAGACAACCAGGCTCGACAAGGGTTACGTTCGACTAGGAATGTCGTCTACAAGATTTGGATGTACTACAAGTCGACAACGGTTATGTTCGAATTGAATTCGCGGCGAAGGTTAAAGAATTCATATCATTTGCAAAACAACATTGTCCTACATACCAAAGTGAACGGAAGATCAGATGTCAGTGCAATTTTAAGAAATGTCGACTTGTTCGTACACTGGACGTCGAAAGCGGTTGAGCACCACCTATGTAGGTATGGATTTGTCGGGGATATCACGGTTTGGTACGAACATGGTGAGAACGGAGATGAAGGGCGCAAAATTTTCACGCAATGGATTGCCATATTGATGATCTTGATGTTCGAGGCTACGATCAGACACCTTACCGCGAGATGCTACACAACGTGGCGGGTCCAAGTTTCAATTGGAATGTCGTGGAAGAATCACCAAACCCCCAAAGCACGCCAACTATATGACATGATTGATGCAAGTAGGGAACAATTGTGGCCTGGTTGCGAAACCATGACAACGTTGTCGCAATGGCAAGATTACTTGCGATCAAGTCGAACATCATATATACGAACGAGGGTATAATGAAATCATTAAACTCATGAAGGATTGTTTGCCAAATGACAACTCGATGGTTGAGAATTTTTATGCCACTAAAAGACTAATGCGAGGTCTAGGTCTACTGTTGAGAAAATAGATTGTTGTGAGGACCAATGTATGATTTATTGGGGAGTGGACTACGAGTTGACGTCATGTAAATTTTGTGGGAAATCACGATACGTTGCACATCGACGAGGTCGTGGTCGGAACACAAAAAACCGCCCTTGCAAAAGAATGTACTACTTCCCTTTGGGCCCTCGGTTGCAACGATTGTATGCGTACGAGTCAACCGCAAAACATATGCGATGGCATGGAGATCATTCATCGCTTTGAAGATGTTATGCAACTTTGTTACGATTCGATTGCTTGGAGACATTTTAATGACGTCAATAAAGACTTTTGCCGTAGAGGTTCGGAATGTTCGTTTAGGATTGTGCAGCGATGGTTTTCAAGTATTTGGGATTTTAGGAAATCGTACTCTTCGTGGCCGTGATTTTGACTCCTTACAACCTTCCACCGTCGATGTGCATGAAATGCGAGTTTATGTTCTTAACGGTTATCGTTCTGGGCCAGACCAGCCCCAAAGCGAAAAAAATCGACGTGTTCCTTGACCGCTTGTGAAAGAGTTGCAAGATTTATGGAACAATGGGGTGGTTACATACGACGTTTCCACCAAGACAAATTTTGTCATGCGAGTTGCCCTTTTATGGAATTTGTTAGTGATTTCCCCGCATATAGCATGTTGTCGGTTGGAGCACACACGGTAAGTACGCTTGTCCATATTGTATGGAGGATACAAATGCATTTCAATTGCGAAATGGAGGTAAGACATCGTGGTTTATTTGTCATCGTCGTTTCTTGGAGAAGTCATCACCATTAAGGAAAGACAAAAAAATTTCATTAGAGGCAAAATGGTCATAGCTGATGATGATCGCCGCTTTGCGATCTGGTGAAGAAATTTTGGCGAAATTGAATCGTTTGGCTTGATGAAGGTGACAGAAATCGGCGAGAATACGTGAATGGGCGGATAGCTAAGAATTCGGGATGGAGGAAGAAAAGCATATTACAGGACTTGCCGTATTGGAAGACAAACTTGATCCGCCACAACTTAGATGTCATGCACATCGAAAAAAATGTTTTTGACAACATTTTCAACACTATTATGTGTGTCTTAGGGCAAGAGTAAGGACAATGCAAAATCGAGGCAAGATATTCGTGAATATTGTCACCGACCTTCTCTACACATTGATTCGGCGACAAATACTTACGTCCTTGGGTGCTATGCTCTTGATACATCAAGAAGACAAAAATTGTGCGAGTGGGTTGAAAAGTTGCGTTTTCTGATGGTTACGCATCGAATCTTGGTCGATGTGTAGATCCAAAAAAGCTGCGAATGTTCGGCATGAAGAGCCATGATTGTCATATATTCATGCAACGGTTGATACCAATTGCATTCGAGAGAACTTCTCCCAAACCCGGTTTGGGTTGCAATTAGCGAATTAAGCCTATTTTTTAGGTCCCTTCTTGCGAAATGTGTAAGTATCCAAGATATGGAGGTCTTAGAGTACGAAATTCCAAAAATCATTTGCAAGTTGGAAAAAATTTTCCCTCAAGCTTATTTGACTCTATGGAACACCTACCAATCCACTTGGCCTACGAGGCCGTCTGGCGGTCCGTTCAATTTCGATGGATGTATCCATTTGAGAGGTACTATCTTGAGCCCTTGATATTATTTTCCCATTCAATAGGTTTTATATCAACATTTCCTATAACATTCATATAGGTACCTTAAACATTTGAAGAACAATGTGCGAAACAAAGCGAAGGTTGAGGGCTCCATGTGTAATGCTTATTTGGTCGAAGAGGTCACATCCTTTTGTTCTTACTACTTCGAAGATCACGTCTTTACGTTGCATGACAAAGTGCCACGTAACGACGATGGCGATCTCGGGCCCACACCGAACTTCGTTGGCAATTTCTCAATTTTCACTTATCTGGTCGACCCATGGGCAAGTCGAAGGAGCGGTACTTAACGAGCGGGAGTATAATGCCGCTCATTCGTACATCTTGCTCAATTGTCCGAGAGATCGCTCCTTACGTTCGGTATGTCCATCACTTTCTTTCATTAATGCGGTACATTCATTGTTCATACATTATTAATACATCAGACTTACACGTTCGTTTCTTCTAGGATATTCGTCGATGAAATCACTCAAGCAATGGGGGAGTCGCAAGTTGATAGTAGTCTAGAGCACAACTTCCCCATTTGGTTTCAAACATATGTAAGGGCATTACTTTTGTACGTTATAGATTCAAATGTTTCTCCCATAACTAATGTGTCATATTGCATCTCTAATTTTGATGAATAGGCTCGGAATTCTATAGTTGACGACGGCTCGTTGATCTTCTGTTGGTCCTAGTCGATCATGTCTTGTCTACCCTGGTTACCTTGTTAATGGGTATAAGTTCCACTCGCAACATATGACGTTAATAGATCGACGCGAGCGGCGGTGTTTTGGTGAAGGGTTCAAACTACGCGATGTTTCCCATAACTATTATGGAGTGCTTGCAAGAGGTTGTGGAGATTGAGTATCTAGGCCTCAAACGTGTGGTCTTGTTTAAGTGCGAATGGTACCCTACACCGAATCATGGTGTGAGGACTCACCCAACACTTCAATTGGTAGAGGTTCAACGAAGTCGACGATATAACAACTACGAGCCATTTATCTTGGCAATGCAAGCCACTCAAGTCTACTACCTTTCGTACCCTTCTATGCGGAACGATCGACAAGAATGGCTAGCGGTTTGTTCTTTGTCGACCAAAATTCGGCGACGAGGAAACTAGCAAAGACGATAATGACCGGGGCTCGGCGGATTGCTTTCAAGATGGGATGCCCACCACGTGCGTAGTCGATGATGCGACGCCGATATCAACAATCGGATGTTCGTGGGACTCGATTCATTGTTGAAGCGGGTCCAAGCGATGAAGTTTATAGTGGAGATGAATCGAGAAGAAGAATCATCACCTTCTACTCATGAGAGTGAATTTGAAACGGATGATAGCGAATAAAGTTTGTATATGATATGTCAACTTACGGCTAATGTAGTTACTTTTATTTGCATGGATTTTGTTCTTATTAAGTCCAATAATATAGGCTGAATTTCTACTTTTTGTATGCCCTTCTTTTATGATGTTTTACTCGTGAATATTGTTAATTAGGTATCATGGCGGACGTGGTCGTAGGGGATGTCGAGGTTTGCCATTAGGAGGCCATCGTGGCGGTCGAGGTCGTGGTTCGATACCTCCATTATCGATTCCAGACTTCTCGGTCTCTCGAGCACGATACGACCCGCGGCGTCACCTTCCCCTTCCATGCAGTCGGGGTCGTCTGTACCATCTTCGTCGTCATCAAGGACTATGCCTACTACACACTTCCCCGCACCTCCTCTCAGACATCAATGACTCCTTTACCCACGAGGCTGCACCCCCGGCCACGGCATCGCGGCGGCATCCGAGAGGAAGACGTAGAAGCGGGGTTGGAGGTGACGGGCCCTCGCGGCCACCTCGAGAGGCCGGGGATGGAGGCCCCTCGCGTGCGGGGATCCCTATCACTACGATTGCCAATGATACGTAAGTTTGCGTTTGACTTTTATATGTCAATTTCAATATGGATGTCAAATATTGAAGAAGTAGTTAAGGTGATATGCATGTTCATGAAACACGGGGAGTTGCATCCTTCGCACTTTTGTGCACGGAGGATGACAAAAGTTTTTAAACGATGGATGATTCTGAAGGGTATTGTTGGAAGTCGGTGCGCCTCATCATAAAGACCAATGCGCGACAATGGAAGGTAAACAAGACTACCATGTGCCTTATGATTTATACTATTTTCTCAAATAAGTGCTAACAATAGCAATCGCCAATTTGTAGATATTTTTTAGATGGGATGATGCGCTTCCCAGGGATCTCGTGCGGCGGCGTACGACGAGGCTTGCGAGCACTGAGGTACACCGCGTTGATGCACAAGTTGAAGAAGAATCGGGTGCGACGGTTTATGTTACGAGATGAGGCATGGAGGAGATACTTGCGATCTTGGGAGAGCGAGGACTTCCGAGGCTAGGTCTAGGCAGCGACGGAGAATAGGAACAACGAGGTCGAAGGCCACTGGGACCTGGACCTCGAAGCACGGTGGTGGTTCGTGTCATTTGCGACTACCCAAGAAAGATTGGTTAGTTTTTTTAACATCTAGGATATTTTGTACATTTATACTCTTGTTCACTATGCTTGGTCTGCTTGCCTTGCAGTGATTCATCGAGGCGCCACAGTCGGTGAATGATTTGTACTTGCATCTCCACACCGTTAATCACGACGGGACGACATTCATCGATACTAGATCGGAGCGGTTCTATGTAAGTATAGAAATGAAATGTAAAATATTATTAAGTCTATCACTTACCCCATATCATGTACTTTGTTTGTTGTGCATATATGCGGGATAGGCTCCGGAGCGGACGTCGGGAGGCGACCCGAGCTACTGCCGGAGCAATCGGTGGATGATGAGGCGGTGTACCTCAATGTGGCGGGTGAGTCTTCCAAAGGACGTGTCTACGGACTCGGGTCGTAGGGAGAAAGAAGAGGAGATACGGAACTCCTGGTGCTAGCACGTCGCAGACGCCGGATGTGGTGCGCGGGCGAGTTCGATGTCGTTGCGGAGCAACTACGAAAGGTTATGCACTTCATGCAACGGCGTCTTGGGATGGACATGGACGAAATAGACCTAGCTCGGCACCAACCACCACCACCGCCACCACCACCGCCACCTCATGACCGAGCAACGCCGCCGCAAATAGATCGGTCGATCCACCCCAACAAGGGGACAATGTTGGGCGTGAGACGTAAGCGTGGCTCTCGAGAGATGAGCGGGTTGGTGATACATAGGTACTTCACTTGTTGTTTGTTTCAAATGCTTAGATTAAACGTTTTATAGTGTAGACAACTTTAGAAATTCATCGAATTACTTTATGATTCACACTTCTTTTTGTGCATTTTTAGGTCGATGTTCCATATTTTATCGTGGATTTTATTTTTTTCGCTTTTGCTCCCCCAATTCTTTTTTTTGTTTTTAAGTAAAATATACTATAAGTAGAATGTTTGCGAGAATTAATCCATGGGAGAAGAAAACATCTTTGTTGTTGTGTGCAAATCTTATGCGTTGCGAGTTCTCTCGAGTGCTATGATGAAGAAAGTGGTAGAATCGACGGGGAGCGACATCTTCATGCAATAGCAAATGAATTTGGGAAGTCGATAAAGGGTCGTTTTTCGGTCATCGTATTATGCACATGTAGGCTCTTCTTCTTCTATTATGGCATGTCGTAGAAGAAGAATAGCCTACATGTTCTCAACACGAGATGGCCGGGCTTTGACCACTTTATCATTTCCCAAATTCATTTGCTATGGCATGAGATGTTGCTCCATGTCATTCTACCACCACTTTCTTCATCATAGCACTCGAGAGAACTGAGCAACGGCATAAGATTTGCCACACATTTGCAACTGGACCCGACATGTTTTCTTCTCCCATGGATTAATTACGCATTGCATTCGGTACTTATAGTATATTTTACTTAAAGCTGAGGTTAAAAAATTTATTTTGGGGAGGATAATGTATTAAAAATAAAATCCATGATAACTTATGCATCATCATTTGGGCGTCAAGCCAACTAAGATATACGAGAGGATAAATGGACAATGAATTTACTGCGGACGATGGTGGTTTGTTGAAGCGATGTAGTAGAAGGTTACGATGATGAAGTTCCTTTATTTTTATTTTCTGTTTTCGGAAAGGCGGGTTTTAGTTTTTCCTATCGTTCTCGAGGGAATGGGTTCATTGCTTTTGACGATGAGCATGTTGTAGACGATTTGTTTCATTTGCATGTTAAACTCATTCTTTTTTTGGTGGTGGTGATTTTGGTCCTTATAGGACTCCGGGTCTCGGAGGTAGGCGTGGTGGGTATAGTGGAGAGCGGTGAGCTTGGTGGGGGTTATGGAGGCTTTGGGGGCGTGGCTTAGGTGCTTATCGAGGTGAATCTTCTCTTGGCTATTCTATTTTAATTAGCGATTTGAATCACTTCCTTTCAATAGTTTGTCGTGTAGACTTTTTAAGTTACTTGATTTACATATTGTTGGTGGTTTACTTTGTTTCAAACACTAGTATATTATAGTTAAAACCAAGTTTTTGGTGGTTTTATAGTGATCTCCTATTGCTCCTTCTAAAAAATCAAATTTCTTCTTTTTGTAGATCTTGAATTTTGGAATGTGTTTCTTCTTCCTTATGTTAAAACCAAGTTATTGGTGGTTTTATAGTGATAGGAATTCCAATATGACCGGTTATAGCCGTTCTAGGAATCCAGGAAATCAAAAATTCAAATTGAAAGCTTGATTTCCAAAAGTCAAAAATCACAGCGGTGGCTAATTAGCGCGCTAATCTTTGGAATTAGCGCGCTAGCTGGGGACCTCAAACTAATTAATTTATCCCTTTGTGTTAGCGACCCTTAAACTCGTCCGGGACCTAACCATCCCTTATAAAACATGTTATACATGTTTTACAACTCAACTTACATGATAGGTCCATCTTATAGAAACATTGTTCGCCATCTCCTATGCGTAGGAAAATAGCAACATTGACACCAACTTGATCTGTGTTGCATTTGCTTGATGATCATGTTTTTTTTTTGGAAGCATTCTTATTCAACATTGTATGGTTTTTTTGTTCTTCTTGCTTTTCTTGAATCCCATTTGGTTTTTTTTTATTTTTGAGTAGGAACACATGGCTTGTCGCCTTTGGAGCACACAAGAGTTTAGATTGGGTGAGAGGATGAGTTCTAGAATCATACTTACATGATAGGTTTGTGCTTAACTTTTAGTTTTCCCTTTTAGCATTCTTGCACTTATGCCATTCTTCTCTTTGTAGATCTTGCATTTTTGAATGTGTTTCGTCTTCCTTATGTTAAAACCAAGTTTGTGGTGGTTTTATCATGATAGGAATTCCAATATGACCGTTTATAGCCGTGTTAGGAATCCGGGAAATCAAAAATTCAAATTTAAAGCTTGATTTCCAAAAGTCAAAAATATCGCGGTGGCTAATTAGCGCGCTATCTTTGGAATTAGCGCGCTAGCTGCGGGGACCTCAAACTAATTAATCTCTCCTTTGCCTACTTCTTTCAGTGCATACTCACTTTGGTTGTTGCCCTCGAGATGGAGATTCGAAATGCTTCAAAGCTGCGTTTTACTTATTAAATGAAGTCCTTTTTGTGTATACTTCCAAATTTTGGACCTTTTGTGAGTGTTCTTTTTTTTTTTTTTGCTTGTTGAACGATAGGATTGGTTGGTTTTTGTGTATACTTCCAAATTTTGGAGCTTTTGTAATACATGACAACTTTAAAGTGGATATATAAATTTTTGGGCTAATTTTGAGTTTCACATTTTTTCTTTCTCTTTTGAATTTTTGTTGATATATATTTTTGATGTATGGATGCGCAATTTGGCTTCTTTGGGGGATGTTAGCACCCTCGAGGAGTTGTTGGAGGGTGCGAGGCGATGGAGTATGTCATATCGGGTTGTATTTTGATTTTTAGGTTGGAGAATCGATTGGCTTATGTATCCGTGCCATATTTAAACAAAACGAGAAAATTAGAGACGGATTAGCAACGAATTCAAATTTTTAGTTGCTATTAAAGTCTCTAATTTTCGAAATATTTCTATCAATCACAAACGGATCGAGAGACGGAAATATTAATTCGTCTCGATTAAAATCTCTAATTAACAACGGAATCGGAGACGGAATCGAAACGGAATAATCCGTCTCGATTCGTTTCTAATTAGAGACGGAATCGAGACGGACTCTTTGCATTCGTCTCGATTCGTCTCGATTCGTTCTTGATTAGAAACGGAATCGAGACGAATTCATAAATTTATTAATTCGAGTCTCGATTCGTTGCTAATCGACAACGAGAATCGAGACGAATGCAATTACAAATGTACCATTTCGAAATAAAATCCATTTTTGTGTAAAGTCTCATTAGTTTCTAATTTAAAGTCTCTAAATTAAGTCTCTAATCGAAACGGATAATTTAAAATCTCTATTAGTCTCTAATCGAAACGGAATCCATTTTCCGTTTACGATCGTATCGGCGACGACGTTTTCGAGAGACGAACGCGTTCGATCTGACCTTGATGTTAGTATTTACCGATTTAATTCGAGAGACGGAATTTTTGATGAAATCGAAACGGAAAATTCCGTTTCGATTTGCGTTTTTTTTGTAGTGTTTAGTATATTGTGGGTTGGGTCATTATATTGATGTCACGGCACGCTAGCCTTGCGATGATGTCATCTAGCTAACAACAACATCCTCCAATGACTAGCGATCCTCTTTACTAGCATCTGCCTCAGCCAAGGTTCCAGCTCATATGCTCTTCTTCCTGCGAGTATACATGAATTTGATTTGAGGCTTAACAATTATCTTCCAAAATTATCATACAACGAATATCCTTGCCTGGAACGTTCTGTTGTCTTCTACAATACTAAACAAAATAATTGCAAGAATTGCAATGTTCATAGTGGTGTTCTTTCTTGTTCTACAACCTGAAAAAGTATTGAACTGTAGGAGGTTGATGTGGCCGGCCATAAAAGTTGCTGAAGAAACATTGAGCTTGCTAATGAAGTTATACTAAAATCCCAAGTAGACATTTTTCATGTTATGTGTATCTTCCTTATATACTAGGTAAATGTACTAGGATGGAAAACGCTTTTGTAAGAGATTCATGGAGATGTTTTCCTTATAACCTACAAGGCTACAACCGACCAAAAATGTTAGGTAAAGAAATATTTGAAGGATAAGAAGTGTCAATAATATGTTGTTGCCAAAGTTTTGGGTGTCCGTGACCACATTTGTTTTTTTTTTTTTTGTATTATTTGGGAAAAGATGTTATCCATGGATATTTATTTTAGAAAAATATTTTTTATTATAGTTTTTTTGGGGTCTTTGCTGTTTACTTGCAGTAAAACTGATTCATACTGTTCATTTAGACGGTCCTGATACTTACTCAAGACTTGAGTAAGTCCATCCAATTCCTGTTTTCTGCTTTGATGGTAGAATTAATAGATTAAGGTAAGTTCAACATATCCATGATTGCACTCTACTAAAACCCTTCTTTTCTCCTCTCCCAATTTATATTGGAACATGGAAACCATGCCTCATTCAATTCTTTTCAGATTCCTCCATCGTAAAGTCATCTAATCCCATTTTTGTTTCAAATAATTAAGAAGAGTTCAGCTAAAAATAAAGAAACTAGAAATTTCAGCTTGGTCAAAGTGCAAATATTTCTTAATTTCATAAGCAATGCACTATGATAAAAATCACTAACAATAATTTACGTTATTTATTAAAGGAACAAAATTGGGTTTACAAGTGGAAAATAAACCAGAGAATAAAATGGTGGTCAAAGTTCAAGGCCAGCAAATTAGATTCACGAAAATGCAATTACTTATCATTCATTCTTTCAAACGAACTATGAGATAATATTCAGAATTGAGTATATAATTATTCAAGCAGAATAATAAGATTTGAGCCATAAGAAATGCGCATCTGTGAGCCAAAGATGTTCTGGAATGGTTTAAAAGAAAAACAAGAATATTCAAATAACAGCCATGGCCATAATACATAAATTACAGTTTGACGAAAAAAACTTATAGTTTACAACTACTTCATTAAACATTTTAAGGTTTGAGCAATTAACATTTTACTTTAAGGTTAGCAAGGATTGTAAGGCACCAAGGCAATTTCCTTGGCGTAGGTGATGCATAGACCGACAAATAATATTTATTTAGAGGCTCCGGAATTATTGTCTATATATTTATTAATTGGCCCTAAAGTAACAATATTTTTCTATTAGTCACTATGATCCATATTCAATATATACCTCAAAGATATATACTAATAAGCCTTTTAAGTCATTATGTAACATTACTTATGCTAAGATTTTGTTGTAAGGATAAGTAGGTTTCATATTACTAAAGTTAATTTTAATTAGCTCATTCAGTCTTCTATATATTATTCTTAAGGATATCGCCAGCCAACCCAACCGCCTAGGCGATTTTGCTCCAAAATGCCAAGACAATGCCTTGTAATCACTGAAGTTAGTAAAGACATTACGAGCAAGAAATCTTAGATAAACTTAGAGTTTATTTAACAATTTATGTGTGTACATGGAAAGATCAACACACATAAAGTCGTAAACCTTGTTCCCATCTTTTTTAGGAGTCACGACATTTTGTCTTTCAGAGGAATGATAAATGATTTGATGAAGTTGTTTTGGTAGGCTAGAGGAATAAAAATCAAGCAACAATATTTTGAGATCATGAGACTGAATTAGCACATTCATTAGCGCTCCTATAGAGGGAAGTTAATTGTATTTTCACAGCGTAGTTTGCGTCAAACCCAACTAATTTGGGGTCTATGCTTTGTTGTTGTTGTACTTTGCTTCAACCCAAGCTTATAATACCCATTTTCATTTGCCTTGCATGGAATCATATTTTCTCAAGAAGATATGGTAATGGAGTACTGTCAGCCCCTCAATAATGTGACCGGAGTAAGCTGGCTAGGCAGCGGGGGAAAACCTAGTAATACTCGGGTTTTGGTGGACTCAGAAGGTTCCAAGGGAGTTAGTTGTTGGATGGTGCACCACGGTTGGTTCACGGAGGCTCGCGCATACGGATGGGTAAATCGTATGCGGCATAGACGAGGTTGCGTGTATGGGTGTGGATAAGGTCGCGCCTTGGCGCGACGCCTAGGCGCGGAGCACAGTTGCGCCTTGGCACAAGCACAGTTGACCTTTGGCACGTTCCTTAGCGGAAGCGCAGTGGCGCCTTGACGCGGGCCTTGGCTTGAGCAAGGCCACGCCTTGGCAGGTTCCTTTGCGCGAGCGCAGTGGCGCCATGGCGCGGGCCTTGGCATGTGTAAGGCCACGCCTTGGCAAGTTCCTTTGGCACAAGCAAAACATGAGCAGGGCGATACCTTGGAGATTCCATTCGCACGAGCAAGGTCGCGCCTTGGCACGGATAACGCCGAGCCTTGGCACGGGCAAGGCATACCTTGGCAAGGTTTGACAAATCGAGACGCGAGCGACGTTTTGAGGTTCGCGATTTCTCGAGGTAAGCAAACCAGCTAGGGACTTATACAATATTTCATTTTCTCTCCATTGGCTGTTGTTGTTTACTGTTTTGTGATAGTTTTATTGTTTTTCACTACTTTGTGATGATAGCTATCGTTGAAATTGTTGTCGATTGAGTGAGTCCATTGACAAGTGAGTCATGGTTACTGTTTATCTGCGATATGAGAGGGTTAGGGCTGGAGGCAGGGGTATCATCCTAAACCCGAGGTTTTTCCGGATCGTCCGTCGATATTATCCTGGTCCATGGATGTTTTCATAGTCGTACGGGCTAGGGCAAGGAGGCAGGGGTCTCGTCCTAGATCCAGGTCTATGGATGTCTCAAAGTCGCATGGGTTAGGGCTGGGAGACAGGGGTCTCGTCCTAAACCCGAGTATGCTGGACTTTTGCCGCGACTCAACGACCTTTTGATCGGGACTCCTTGTTGTTTGGCATCACTCATCGATGGATTGTTTACAGTCTCGTATATTCATGCGTTCTTGATTCCTTTCGTTCTATTTGCATGAATTCGACTGCTTTGGATATCGTGAACTGTTGTTTTGGATATTGTGAAATGTTGTGTATTTGTCCTACTTGATTTATTTACCTGGGCTCGTCATTCTTATGTTTGACTGAGTGTAGAGCCGCAGACGAGTAGCAGAGGGGATGCTTCATAGCTAGGTGAATTTTTGTATATTTTGTATTTACTCTCCTTTGATGATATTTACTGGGTTCCACAATTAGGTTGCCTAACTCCCTGATCTTTTTGTTGAGTTATTTAATGTATTAGTTGCTTCCGCTAAATTGTAAAACTCAAAAAACATATTAATAACTCAACTGTAAAATGTTGAATGTACTGATAATGATGGATTGGAAGGCTGACTGGGCTCGCGTTGACCTTGCCAGATTGGCTCGGGGGTCCACGTGAGCTTAGGCCAGGCCGAGCCCAATTTGTGGAAAATTAGGGCCGTCACAGTTGGTATCAGAGACTAAATTTTAAAAATCTCATGGCTTAAGACATTGTGATACCAATGTCACAGTTGGTATCAGAGCCGACGTTTTAAAGAACTCGACTCTTGAAATTAAGACACAAAACCAGCGGAAGTTAGGAATGGTTGAACTTAGAGTGGAACCATGTGATCCTGACTTAAGTCTTCGTTGGGAAGTGAGGGGCGTTGAGGATATATGAAATATTTGATGTGTTGTATTATACAACTATCGATATATATATATATATATATACGATATTCACTCTTGTGTATTGCGTGAGACACGATGAGTAACTTAATTTATGTGGATAGAAATTAAATGGAATCAGTTAGTGATTGATGTTTCATTGGCCTACTTGATTTCATGTTTGGTCAATCAACAGCTTTTTCCAGTTGTTTGGAACATTTTGGAAAAAGTGGAAAATGGTAGAATGATAACATGTTTCACTTAAACGAGGCTGCGATGATGATCTTGTCTTTGCTTGATAATCCTTTACTAGGCCTTTGAGATGGTGCAGACAACAAAGAAGGAAAAGGTTTAGGAGTTATATTTCCATCTGATATGAGGTCGTATTGCATTGCCTTCATGCACGGATTGAATGTGACAATGTTGGTGATTGTGGCATATTTGGGAAATAGTGGAGCTGCATGGATAAGTACTCGTGCCTTAAAAATGCGGGAGTTGTTTAACTTCAATTCAGCCTCGCGGATAGTGGCTTAAGAAACTAGTTAGTTCAATTGATAAATTGAGATAAATGGCATAAGCCAATTGTAGGACTCAAACAAATTTGTGAATTGATTTTCATGCCATTTAGAGGAATTTTGATCTTATTTAGGACTCAAAAGAGTTCATTAAATTCATTTCAAGTTGTTCAGTTAGTAAAGTTAAGATGACTTGAGAGCTAACGATTACATCATGTACGGACTCCTTAGCTTTGACGAAAGCCTTGGAGTAGTAGTGTTGGATCAGAAGCCAAAGTAACTCCACTTTAGTGACACTAAGCATTTATAATCTCAGGGTCGGTGAAGTCGACCACCACCTTTAGGGACTTCTAAATGAGTTACGTGTCGAAGTAGAGTCTGCGACTCATTCTAAACGTTAGATGCCACTTAAGTATAAATCCTACGAGATTGTATATCTCAAGAATCCTCACATGTTAAAATTTGTTTAGATGCGTTAGTAGACGCACTGAAAGGAAATTCTTGTGCAAGTAGTGCATGCTGTAAAAAAATAAAAATAAATAAATAATACGCAATTTGTGAGATTCAAGACAGGCGATGCCTCAAGATTTGTGTCACACGAATCTCGAGGAAACATTTACTTTGAAAGTCAAAAAGTGAACGTGTTCGAGTGAACGAGTTGAACTCGTAATTACATGAGAAGATGCTGAGCGCGCCAACTAAAACGGGAATTAGAGTGACGACTCAGGTAAGGCAATTTTATGAGTTTTAACGGCATCACTCGGAAAAGTTTCACAGTGGTACGAATTTCGGAGCAGCAAATCATGATGTCTTGGCCACACCAGATCATATGAGGTCGAGTATCGTGTCAGTTTCGTTGTTCGGCGAGGCTGATGTTTGGTTGAGCACTACGGTGGCATCGATGTGGACGCTCTGGAGTGCAGTCGGTGTTATGGTAAGTGAGAACGTGGGAGCACACGCGTCGGAGTACCAATCGCATTCTCGGCATCGTTACATTCAGTGCGAGGGTCTGGAGATGATCAAAGTATAACGAGGGTTAGACGGTCGTGACAAAGAGAGCGACCTCATAACGTATTGTGTTTCCACTATATGTGGTGTATATGGTGTCAGTGTTAGGTGGTCCAGCGCAGGGTTACGTTAGTGGATTACACCAGCTAGCACCGTCAGATCCTTAGCATAAGTACCATCAGAGGGTTGATGGCAGAGGCATTGGCCAGAGACGGTTAGAGATCCAGTCAAGTGCACAGACAGGGACAACGATCTAGTCATGCACAAGGGCAAGGATATAGACATGTTCCAGTTGGAGCGGGATTTCAACGTACCTGTATGGGCATGTGGACAGCCAGAAACAAATTCATGTTACTGCCACGTCAGGTCCGACTACTATCTATCGTATCCTGATAGAGGGTACGAGTTGGGTTGAACCTCACTCGATGAGTGAGACTGATTTACATTTCTCGCGAGCATACATCGGATATACGTATGTTAGTGACAGTGGATTATGAAATTAAAATGTTCATTTGTATTCATTTGTATTCTAATATATGTTGCGAGGATGTTGCCCTGACATATGTTGATGGGAGGAGACAGATGGCGTGTTCTTTGCTTGGAGGTCGTGGAGGAGCCCAGTTCGTCACGGAGGAGCCCAGCTTGTCGAGGAGGAGCCCAGCCCTACAGAGTAAGATGGAGGTATGACCTTGGGCCGGTATGGCCTTGGGTCTTCATTTAAAAAACACCATTGTCCTGTGAGACTTGTTTCAATTTCGATGACAAAATTCTAATTCGTTGGGAAGACTGTAACTGCCCAAAAATTTGACATGTGCCATGTGTCAGGTCAGGGTCGTTTGTGGGATCCACTTGTCGAAATGCGTATGTCTGAATCTCGAGTGGAGATGTTAATTGTTGATAAACGTATACGCGGAGAATTCGGGGAGCCGAAACATGAACGGGGATGCGCTCGAGTCGCGTGCCGATGCGAGATATGCATCGTGATGCGTGTAGCGTGAGTATCGATATTTTAAAAATGAGGCGAGTTGGTGCCTCGGGATGAGCGCTACTTGGTTGTTGAGTTGTCTCGAGATTTATGTTGCACGAATCTCTAGGACACTTTTGATTTGAAATCAAAAAGAAAATAAAAAGAAAATGTATATATAATATATATATATTTAAAGAAAAGAAAAGGATAAGATTGAAAAAAAGAAAAAAAAGATCGAGAGAGAGATCGTGAGGTGAGGAGAGAAGAAGAGAGGAGATGACGAAGAGGCGGTTCCCGGCGCGCCACGACGGCGGCGAAAGGCGGCTTGCACCGGCAGACGAGAAGCGACGATGGCGGAGCTCACGAAGGAGTCGGGCGGCGAGAGGTGGCATGGGGCGGACGCACGACGCGAGAAAGCGCCGGCGGCTCCAGATCGGCACGAGCTAGCGCGGCCGCACGGTGGGGACCGACCCAGCGGCGATCAGCGCGCGCAAAGAACACCGGCGGCGTAAGTAGCGGCGAACGAGCAGGGACGATGGCTGCTGGACCGCAACGGCGCGCGCGATTTTCGCGAGGCGCGGTTTCGGCGGCGGCGACGCGGCTACGGGGATCTAGCGGCGCGACGCCATGCGAGGGACGAGCAGCGGCGAGCAGCGAGCGGACGTTGTCCGGCGACCGGCGAGCGGACGTTGTCCGGCGAGAGGCAGTGCCGACAAGCGGCGGCGTGCCAGCAAAGGGTGCGCGGCAGCGATGGAGTGGCTGCGACTCGAGCGACGACGCGTTGTCGACCGGTCGGATGCGTGATTTTGACGAAATCGCGACGACGCGATGTAGGTGAGATTTATTTCACCAAATGTGTTATAATGTGAATGAATTGAATACATTGGGCCTAAAATATCGAAATGGACACCAGGGACTTAAGAGTCGGGTGTCAGGTGCGCAAATCGAGACGCGAGCGACGTTTTGAGGTTCGCGATTTCTCGAGGTAAGTAAACCAGCTAGGGACTTATACAGTATTTCATTTTCTCTCCATTGGCTGTTGTTGTTCACTGTTTTGTGATAGCTTTATTGTTGTTCACTGCTTTGTGATGATAGCTATCGTTGAAATTGTTGTCGATTGAGTGAGTCCATTGATAAGTGAGTCATGGTTACTGTTTATCTGTGATATGAGAGGGTTAAGGCTGGAGGCAGGGGTCTCGTCCTAAACCTGAGGTTTTTCCTGGTCGTTCGTCGATATTATCCGGGTCCATGGATGTTTTCAAAGTCGTGCGGGTTAGGGCTGGGAGGCCGGGGTCTCGTTCTAGATCCGGGTCTATGGATGTCTCAAAGTCGTATGGGTTAGGGCTGGGATGCAGGGGTCTCGTCCTAACCCCGAGTATGCTGGGCTTTTGCCGCGACTCAACGACCTTTTGGTCGGGACTCCTTATTGTTTGGCATCACTCATCGATGGATTGTTTACAGTCTCGTATATTCATGCGTTCTTGATTCATTTCGTTCTATTTGCATGAATTCGACTGCTTTGGATATCGTGAACTGTTGTTTTGGATATTGTGAAATGTTATGTATATGTCCTACTGGATTTATTTACCTGGGCTCGTCATTCTTATGTTTGACTGATTGCCGAGCCGCGGACGAGTAGCAGAGGGGAGGCTTCATAATTAGGTGAATTTTTGTATATTTTGTATTTACTCCCCTCTGATGATATTTACTGGGTTCCACAATTAGGTTGCCTAACTCCCTGATCTTTTTGTTTAGTTATTTAATGTATTAGCTGCTTTCGCTAAATTGTAAAACTCAAAAAACATATTAATAACTCAATTGTAAAATGTTGAATATGCTGATAATGATGGATTGGAAGGTTGACTAGGCTCGCGTTGACCTTGCGAGATTGGCTCGGGGGTCCACGTGAGCTTAGGCCGAGCGGGGCCCAATTTGTGGAAAACTGGGGCCGTCATATCAGCCGTGCGAATGTTACTTGACAACTTCAATCTGTAAGCATTAGGATTAATTTTCTTCAGAACCTCCACAGGACCAATCTTCCGAACTGAGAATTTGTTGTAATCACATACAGAGAACCAGTCTTTAATGAGAACTGCCCACACAAAGTCACCCACTTCAAACTCCACGTGGCGCTTCTTCCGATCTGCATATTGTTTGTACTTGTCAGCAGCCTTCTGCAAGTTATCTTTGGAAGATTGATGAATCTCTTGCAGCCCACTAACAAAGTCTTCTGCCTTGCCATGCCATCTAGTCTTACTTGGCACTGGTAACAGATCAAGAGGACCCCGAGGTAGTACTGAATACACAACCTGAAAAGGACTAAACCCGGTACTTCGATTAACAGCATGGTTGTGTACAAATTCTGCATTACTCAACTTGACGTCCCAACTCCTGACATTCTCACCCACCAAGCTCCTCAAAATATTGCCTAACGAACGGTTGACAATTTCAGTCTGCCCATCTGTTTGAAGATGATAAGCACTGCTAAATTTCAGCTGCGTGTTCACCATAGCCCATAAACTGCACCAAAAATGGCTAAGGAATCTGGTGTCCCGATCTGAAACAATCGAGGTAGAAAGGCCATGCAATCTATACACCTCCCGAAAGAAAAATTGAGCCACCTTCACAACATCTGTGGTCTTCTTACATGGGATGAAGTGAACCATCTTGGAAAAACGGTCAACCACTACAAAAATAGAGTCATTTTCCTGCTGTGTTCTAGGCAACCCCAACACGAAATCCATGTTATTATCAACCCATGACTATTCTGGAATGGACAAAGGCATATATAGATCGGCATTAGTTGCGGTACCTTTCGAAAGTTGGCAAGTCCGGCACCGTTGCACATATCTGTCCACTTCCTTGCGAATGGTAGGCCAAAAGTAAGAGGCCTGCACCAGCTGCAAAGTGCGATCACGCCCAACATGTCCCTCTCCATGCAACTCTCTAATAATCAGCAATCTCAGGCTGCAATTAGGAATGCAAAGCTGGTTGCCCCGAAATAAGAAACCCTCATAGAGTGTGTAATTAGTACGCTCTCCATTTTGCACCTTCTCCACAATAGTAGCAAAGAAAGGATCAGTAGTAAACAAATCAGAGAAGGTGAAAAATCCGAGTACCTCAATGGTTATGCGGCTCAACAAACTTTTTCGTTTGCTAAGGGCATCAGCAACTCTGTTGGTCACACCAGACTTATGTTTCACCACAAAAGTAAAGCGCTCCAAATAGGCCACCCAGGAAGCATGTCTGGCCGAGACCTTGTTTTGCCCATGTAAGTGTCGCAATGCCTCATGATCTGTAAACAACACGAACTCTCTGTGGAAAAGATAATGCCGCCAATGCTTCACGGCTTGTACCATTGCATAGAACTCCATATCATATGTGCTATACCTCAACTTTGCCCCATACAGCTTCTCACTAAAATAGGCAACATACCTATTATTCTGACTCAAGACAGCTCCAATGCCTACCTTGGATGCATCACTATGCAACTCAAAAGGTAGGTGAAAATCTGTCAACACCTGAATTAGTGTAGTGGTTAACCACACCTTGATCAATTGGAATGCTTCATCTGCCCCGTTGCTCCACCCAAACTTCACGCCCTTCATACAATTTGTAATTGGGGTCATGATACTGCTGAAGTGTGGAATGAACCGCTTATAAAAGGAAGCCAACCCATGAAAGCTGCGAACCTTCGTGACGGTGATGGGTCTAGGCCAAGTGTGGATGGCTTCTACTTTAGACTCATCAACCTGCAACCCTTCTCCAGAAATGACATAGCCTAAGAAAATGACATTCGGTGTCAAAAATGAGCACTTCTTCA
This sequence comes from Stephania yunnanensis, assembly GCA_039657365.1. Taxonomy (NCBI): domain Eukaryota; kingdom Viridiplantae; phylum Streptophyta; class Magnoliopsida; order Ranunculales; family Menispermaceae; genus Stephania; species Stephania yunnanensis. The sequence goes on along the minus strand of CM077589.1, from coordinate 13,485,646 downwards.
TCGCAGCATAGAACTTCTCCCTGCGAAAGATAGTCAGAACATCTCGCACGTGCTGGAGGTGTTCCTCCTTGTTAGTACTGTATATCAATATATCATCAAAATATACCACAACATACTTGCCTATCAAAGGTCTCAAGCTCAGGTTCATGACTCTCATGAAGGTGCTAGGTTAGTTTGACAGCCCAAACGGCATAACTAACCATTCATACAGCCCCTCCCTGGTTTTAAAAGCAGTTTTCCACTCATCCCCAACTCTAATGCGAATCTGGTGGTACCCACTCTTCAAATCTAGTTTTGTAAAAAATTTTGCTCAACTCAATTGGTCAAGTAAGTCATTCAAGCGAGGGATAGGAAAGCCATACCTGACAGTAATCTTGTTGATTGCTCTATTGTCCACACACATCCGCGAAGAGCCATCTTTCTTTGGTGTAAGGAGGACTGGTACTGCACAGAGACTCAGACTTTTACAGATGAATCCCTTTGCCAATAACTCTTCAACCTGTCTACGCAACTCTTCATGCTCACTGGGACTCATTCGGTAGTGTGGTTTATTAGGTAGTGATGCACCAGGTTCAAGGTCAATCTGATGCTGAAAATCACGTAATAGTGGCAGTCCTTCTGGCATCTCATCAGGGAAAACATCACGAAACTCCTTCACAATAGGAATTGCAACTTCAGGAACATCAACATCTCTATCTACCTCATTTCCCATCAAGATGTAAACTATCTCAGAATCCTGTAATTCATCTTCAAATCTTGTCAAAGACAGAAAGCTGCTAGATTCTTTAGTAGGCTTAACTTCCTCCGGATCCTTAGCGAGTACTAGCACAATCTTCACTCCCTTGAACATAAGGGTGTATTTATTGGTTCTGCCATCATGCACAACTCCTCTATCGAACTGCCAAGGACGTCCCAATAACAAGTGGCAAGCATACATACCCACAACATCACGCCAGACTGAATCCTTGTAGTTAGCACCAATAGAAAAAGTCACCAAGGCGCGCTTCGACACCTTTACCTCGCCACCCTTCTTCAGCCAAGCTAGCTTGTAGGGCTTGGGGTGTTGTTCAGTTGCAAAGCCCAACTTCTGAACCGCTTCAACTAAGACGATATTTTCGCAACTGGCTGCATCAATCATGAACTTGCACACCTTGCCTAAGATGGTACACTTGGAGTGAAAGATGTTATTCCGCAGCCACTCATCATCAGGGACAACGCTAGGAGTCATACAAGAACGCCTTACAACTAAGGCAGTACCCACATCTCCAGTCACGATCTCTTCATTTGTGTTGTCAGAAGTATCAAAGGTTGGTTCTGCAGTGATGTTGGCCTCTTCCCCTTCGTCTTCCTCTTCGTTCTAAATATAGAGAGCCTTCTTCCCTTTACATTCTGACTTCCTTTGACCAACTTCGCCACAACCGAAGCATTTAATCCCACTAGTGCTAGGTATGTTCGTGCGACTAGCAGGGTTAATTGCAGCGGTATTACCTCCAGTGTTGGATGTCCCAACACTAACATTACCGGAAGCATTACTCACACCCTGACACTGTTGTAACAATGCTCGCCGGTGCGCTGCAGATAAGGAAGTCGGATCAAACATGTTGACGACATCTTGGATCTGCACCCTCAGCCCACCAATATACCGCGCCACTAATTGGTCGTTAGTCTCCTGCAGTTCGTTTCTAGCGACTAACTGATAAAACTCAGTAGTGTCATCATCTACTGACTTTGCCCCTTGACTCAAATTCTGCAACCTATGATACATAAGGCGTTGAAAGTTGTAAGGCAAAAACTCAGCCCGTAAGTGCTTTTTCATCTTCTCCCGCGAGGTGATCTTTGCCTTTCCATTCCTATTCCGCATCAACTTCTATTGTTGCCACCAAGCCGTAGCCCTGTTGCGGAATCTGGTCGCAACCAGTTGCACACGCTTGTCTTCGGGCACACCTTTGAATTCTAGGACTTCTTCAACTGATGCCAGCCAGTCCAAGAATTCTTCCGGTTGAAGGGTGCCATGGAATTCTTGGACCTCCGTCTTCATCCCAGACTCCCACCGGCTGCGATCATCCTCAACTGCCCGCGGCCTGTAGCTCCTCCTCGGTGCCTCAACATACTCATCCTCCCGCCGGTAGAAGAATCTCCCTCTTGGTTCATCACCAACGGGTTCCCTTCGATGGTTACGGACACGATCCATATTCGACCCAACAAGCGATCGATTACGCGGTTAATTGTTCTACCACCGCGCCCATGCGTTGGTCAATTATTTGGCCAATTTGTCGATTCAGATTGTCACGGTCATACACCTCCTCGATACGCTGTTGGTTCCTCTTCGGCGGCGTGATTTCTCCAATCACGCTGAAGCAGGCTCTGATACCAACTGACGCGGCGGAGATTTTCTAAACCAGTTGAACGAATCCACGAACAACTCGATCTAGGCCAGAACCTAAGCCAAAGTTCGAAAATTCTTTTATTCCAGCCAAAAACTGCGAATTACATCTAATAGGTCGCTTAAATAGCGAAACCCTAAAATTTGCCAAAAATAGTAAAAAGTCCAAAAAGCCCTAAAAGCCCTAAACTGGAAACTAGACGAAAAATAGAAACAAATGTCGCAAACGGCAATAAAAACGGAAATTCCTAATGAAAGTTATAAGCTAAACAAAACTTTCCTAAAATAACAAAATTGCCGTTTCGGAGGGCGAAACGATGGAATTTCGCCGAAAAACGTCTTAGACACAGCATAGATGTGATTCGTGATCCCCACGCCGTTTCCAATCAACCCATGCCCCCGGAACGCCGAAACTCAAACGCCCGAACTTCGTCGAAATTACCAAAATGTCATCCTTTCATATCTTTCCATCATATTTTTCCAAGAATTTACAAGCTAATTCTTGGACTTCATCAAAAAGTCAATGTCGGCGATTTCACGGAAACATTAAATGAGGAAGTGATGGGTGACAATTAGGCTGACACTACACCCAATACCCAGTCAACGCAACCGTTGCAAGATGAGGCGTTAGCAAGTGTAGAACTGGCAGAGAAGGAAAATGCTAAAAAAGGAGGGAAATCTTTCCTTGGTTTTGACGGCCCCAATTCCTATAAATTGGGCTCCGCCTGGCCTAGACCTACTGGACCCTCAGCCAACTCTTGCAAGTTTGACGTAAGCCTAGTTAACTTTCTTATACCATTTCATTGTTAGTTTTGTATTTTAACATTGTGTTATTAATTTTGCAAGATTTAAATTAGTACGCAGCGGAATGAAAATAAACGAAACAATTTAAATAACTCTAAAACTTGTAAAATGGAACAACCTATGTTTGGAACCCTGTAATATATACCATGTATACATACGGTTGCAAAATAAGTATATACATGAATCTAAGTGTCGCTCAACCTCAATATCCTAAAGTTTTACAAAAACACAAAAATGTATATATATATATTACAAAAACCTACAGTATCGCAAAAGTGTGAGCTGCTCCGTGAGCCCTTAGAGGTAGTCGCTAATCACCGGCTCTTTGCCTTTGCTAGACGAGGGGCATGCAATTGTCACCGCGAAAGGAGACAATTCTAGTGAGGAAATCCAGAGCTTAACAGTACTTCAAGAATCAAATAAATATTCAATAAATCATGCAAAAATATAAAAGAATAGGAAATAAAATAAGTGCATGATAAATAGACCGGAAATAAAGGCAATGAAAGGAGAGTGTCATGGAAAACAAAAGAGAGGAGCCAAGCGGTCTCAAATCCATCGAGTTTCGACTATACCGCCACAAACTCAACTTCCTAGAATCGCTACAGAGCCGACAAATTCAAAATTTGTCGCGAACGTAAGGGTATCAATGCCGCCTTGGATACCTCTTTTCCTGTCCACGACCTAAATCCAGTAACTCGAGGTGTGGTTCCAATTGCGAGTCGGTCGCCATACTAAGAAGTTTACCTTCCTAAGTCACTTAGCCCTCAGCCACTCAAAATAGGAGTGGAATTACATAAAATTTTCAATTGTTGCACGTATTTTGAGATAACATTTCAATCATGGTATTCACAATTGGACCCCCAACACCGATTTGACAAATGTTGCATCAGTAGTTTAGGTCTGTAATTTTTGATCTAAAAACCCAATTTAAACATTAATTTATTTGATTCTATTTTCTTTCCATTAATACCACAATTTTTAAAAATATTAGGTTTTCAGGTTACGACCGCATTAGCAACGTCTTGGGTCGAGTCGAGTTAGTTGGACTTCGGCTCGGCCGATTCTCTCGAATTTGGCTTTTATTCTTTTTCTTCTCGACCAAGTAATTATTGTATTATCTTATTTTATTGATTATATATAAAGTATACTAATACATATATATACACATATATAAATATATTAGTATTGCATGTACATACATATATATATACTACTATATACTATACATTCACTTTGCCTATATGTATGTATATATATATTGGTTATTGTTTATTTTATTATTAAAATCAGCACGCATCTCAAGGCTCTCTCGAGATGCATACAATTTCAGTGTTACCTCGATGCGCTCTCAGGATGCGTGTAATTTCAACGGGCATCCCGATGAGACCATCTACGTTGCGACACAACAAAAAAACAGCAAATCAGAAACGGAAATTTCCGTCTCTGATTTGCATAAATTCCTTCTCCAAGCGAAATCAGCAACGGAATAGAAACGGAATATATTCCGTCTCTAAAATCGTCGTCGCTGATTCAATCAGAAACGGAAATGTGATTCCGTTTCTGATTTAGAGACGGATCAGAGACGGAATAAATTCCGTTTCTAATTAGAGACGGAATTTATTCCGTCTCTAATTCCGTTTCTGATTAGAGACGGAATAAATTCCGTTTCTGATTATTTCCGTCTCTAATCCGTTGCTAATCAGAGACGAAATTTGATCCGTTTCTGATTCATGTATCTAATCCTCGAAAATTAGAGACGTAAATAGCAACGGAATCTTTGGATTCTGTTGCTATTTCCGTCTCTAATTTTCATTTTTGTTTAGTTTTTAAAGTCTTATATATATATATGTCTCAATCGAAGCACATTTAACCTGCCAATATATAATACAAATCATAGCTAAATAATATATTGATATTGCACAGTTTATATAAACTTAACATATCCTTAAAATTATCTTTTCTCAATGTACTGTACACGAAACAAAAAAAACAATCTAAAAAGTTTCTATATCGTATCTTTCTACAAAAGTAAAAGGAAAAATTGTTCTAAATGAAAAAAAAAATGAAGTGCTCCGAGATTATATAAAGTTGATTGTGCTTCAAATAATACTTGACTTCGTACAAAACACCTGAAAAATGATCAAAAAGAAAAAATCACTAAATTATACAAACAATAATAGGAATATAAACAATATTATGGGAGAACTACATATCATCACAAGCACAAGTGTATGAGCCAAACACAACATTAATAAAGTAATAAAGAAAAAGAAATTCATCATTATCCAGAAGGAACATGGTGTTAATTAGCAAATTATCTCTCTCTAAATCGTCCGTAGGTCCGCAAAATATAATAACACCAATGGCTAATAGCCAGCAGAGAAAAAAATGAAAATGAATCGTAATAGCTTGAGATAGGACCAGCATCAATGCCAACCTCAAGCCTTGTCCCAATCAATTTATGCCTAATTTGCATGATTGGTCAATGCAATGCTAAAAGCTTTATTCATCAAAGCAATCACTAATACTATAAATAGGGTTTTAACTCCATTGATGTCAGCATAGATTATCAATTTCATGAAGACAGTAAACATTTACTTAAACCAATTGCTACCTGTAATTGAACCATAAAAAGGCTACCTGCTCAATGAAATAGAGATGCTAGTTACTTTCAATATTGCCATGCAATTTTCGCATATTGTTTCACTAGTCTTTGCAGCTGAAACCAAGTCAGGAACAAAGTGTTGCTGTTGGTTGCTACAGGACTGCATTGGAGGACCATCTCCTGTACCTTAATGAAAAATATGTAATAAACTTTGGTTACATGGGAATGGGATCATATACCAAAAGTTATCCAAACTATTACAATTTCATATGCCCATGTTACCTTTCTCATGAAAAAAAGAAAAATGTTATCATCAACTTTCTTTCTCAGTTTCTCTTAAATGTTGCTTTTTCAGTTTTCTTACCAGCCATATCAAAAATTGAAAACCAACTAGTCATGTCGCCCGTTTCAAAGTTATCATATTCAACAAACAAAAATTTAAAATCACATACAGATATGAAAATATCGAGGGCAATAGAAGAGTTTGATCCATGTAGTCGACCCCAAATAATTTTGGAATTGAGGCTATGTTATTGTATTCAAATATCAAATCTAGTAGCAGGAAAGAAAAATACCTGCAATTGATATGTCGTAACCATGTTCTACGACCTAAAAACGATTTAGGATATACTGCAGGGACAACTTCAAAATCATTAGCCTAGGCGGAATCGATTTACATGTTCAAAACTTTTGAATCGGATTGTCTGTCGAATGAAATAGGCATGTCTGATCGTCATGCTATGCATACATGGCTACTTAAGCAATCAAATCAACAATGAAACTAAATGAACTTGTTCAAGGCTAGAACATTAATTGCTAAAACTTGGAACTTTCATATACAAAAGTTTAGAGTTTAAGAAATGAGAGTGGAATATCAACTTCAAGAAATGCTACAGAAATTGGAGAAGGATAAGAAAGACAATCATCCTACAGTATGAATTGAAGTGGAAAGAAGCAGCAAAAACCAAAATAGAGGGGGCAAAATCAACTTAAACAACTATGTTTTTTTTCATACGTTCGGTCAGACACTTGCATCAGATTTCATACATGAATTGGTGATTAAATAAAAAAGTTTTAAGAGATGACCTGCATTAGATATGAATAGATTAAACGCAACAAGCAAACAATCCTCACTTTTGCTTTGTCATCTTCGGAATGGTTATTATGTACACACCAACCGGCAAGATATACAATAAGGTTGAGGAAGAGGAAAAGGGAAGTCATTGCACATACCAGCAACGTCAGCACTCAACAGCACAACTCGCCTCCTTTTAAACCAAAAATCGCCTTCTCCATGTAACGTCTTAACATCCTTCGAGAACACCAGAAAGAGCATTCAAAGAGACTGGCTGCTGGCAGAATAAATAGAGAAAAAAGCCTAAGATAAGGTACGAATTATGGTTGTCAAGGAAAAGAAAATCAAAGTCGTAAATGTGACCTCAAGTTGTTTCCCTTTTTTCGTAAAACTCTCAATTGAAGAACAAAGAATGACAAAAATAAAATAAAATAAAATTATAATACCTAATGAAGTTAACATACAGAGAAAAATGAACAACAGATGAGAGACTAACTTTGTTAAATCATTCACAAGCAATTTTAGTATCAAAGCTACTCAAACAGATAGCAAATGCACGAAAAGCCGAGATTGGATATCGGTAGTCCATGGTGAACAAGTCCTTCCCCACTTTGCCAAACTGCAGGATAACCTTCTCGTGCTCCTGGCCTGGGTTATCGATGTTCTTGAGACGCTACCAGTTGGAAGTTCTTAACTGAAGCAAGCTGTAACCCACCCACGGAAGTTGAGACACTAGCATTGGAGTTGCTCATGCCACCTCGGAGACTTGTTCTTCAAGATGAGCACTTCTTCCTTTGGGGTATCCAGAGATCTGAACGAGAGCACGAACGGAAACTATACGTGCGAGTTGATTTGGATCGGAAGAATGGGAGTGAGGGAATGAATCCAAATTACTAAGTGGAAACTCGTACGTGTAGGGGCCACACCTCCGAACTTCAATAGAATTGGCGGGAATAGCATCCATTACACACCGCATTCTTCTAAGACCCCTGGTAATTCCATCTTCCTATATTAGCCAACTATTCAATAGACACTACACCCAACAATAACTAACGGTAACAAATGTAACGATCAATTGAGCAATTAATTAAGTACAAAACTAGTTCCAAGCCACATCTAACAATCCAAACATTAATGAAGAGAATTAGGGAAAGGGTGTAAAAAGAAAGTGCAAGTAGGTAGTTGACATCATTTGTTCATCTTAAACAAGTTTCGGGAACTTTCTAGTTTCTATATACAAAACGACTATGAGCGTGATACTACATTTACTTGCGGTGAGTGATGGCAAGGAAATTCATGGAAGGTCATAGATTGGTTTCACCGCCAAAATACAATTTGCACATTCAACTCATCACCTTGGCAGAGCGTTCATTAATGGTCTTACCTTGAACCCAACACATACTCAACAAAATCAGATAATTCAAAATTTACTTACAGGAGCTGAACCGGATTCTTTATTTAAATATAAACCAAAAAATAAAAAAAAATCCAAAATCAAAACCCTAGAAACCAAAAACAAAACTCACATTGAGAATCCCGACAAGTCGTCGACCAGAGCCGGGGGTCGCCGAGGCGCGTCCCGGCTTCATTGAGCTCGAGCTCCAGTTCTTGGTCCTTCATTTCTCCGAATCCCCGCAGACCCTTCAAAACCCTATCGATTACGAACTCGATTTCAGACTCCACGCCTCATCAAAGAAACCCTAGAACGAAAAAAAAACCCTAGAAACCAAGACGGAATCGGAGGGACCAAATCCAGGGTTTGGTACACGAAATCGAGGCGAACAACATGGCTATTGGTAAGAGTGAGAGCGAGAGAGGTGCGAGAGAGTGAGAGCGAGAGAGCGGCAGAGAGAGAGAGAGAGAGAGAGAGAGAGGGGTGACGGTGAGAGAGAGAGAGAGAGAGAGAGAGAGCGGCAACGGTGAAAAAAAAGAGAAGCGGTGACAAAGTGAGAGAGAGAGAGAGAGAGAGAGCGGTGACGGTGACGGTGAGAGAGAGAGAGAAGCGGTGACGTGTGAGAGAGCGGTGAGAGCTTCGTTGAGAGAGAGAGAGCGGTGAGGAAGAGAGGCTTGTTGAGAGAGAGAGCGGAGAGAGATTTTAGGGAGAGAATGTGTTTTGTGGTTTGTCCCATATTTTTGAATCATCGAGATCGAAGCCGCACGAATCTCTAGACTAATGGACGGTTGTAAAAAATGAAAATTTTGGTGGGAATGTTGGCGCCATTTTTTAGAGACGGAATTTAATTCCATCTCTATTTCCGTCTCTGATTCGTCTCAATTTCGTCTCTGAATTAGTCCGTCTCAATTCCGTCTCTAACTAATTTTTTTAGCAACTGAACTTATTTCCGTTGCTAATTCCGTTTCTAAAATTCATTTTTCTTGTAGTGCAAAATCAACATGAAATATCGAGGTATACACACACACCCATAAAAAAAAATAAAAAAATAAAAAACCTTTGAACGAAATAGAGCATAAAGCTCAATTCCTTTCGTGAAGAAGAAAGGGGTTGGGCCCCAAAACCAAGTCGGACCCGGTTGGGCCTGATTCAGGCCCGAACCCCTTTCCTATTAAAAAAATAATGAAAAATGAAATAAAAAGCTGGAAAAATGGAGAAAATTTCCGAAAAAAATTGAGGAAAAATCTCAAAAAATAAACAGAAATTGATGAATTTTTATGAAAAAGAAAGAGTTCGGGATTGGTGCGGGACTTTATACCGAAGTTTTTACCTTGAAAATCGTGAAATGTTCGAATTGACCCAAAAAATAGCAAATTGGTTTTGGATTCATATTGCTATTCATTGATTTATTGATATTAGTTGATAATTGATATGTTTATAAGCCTCACTTACTGTGCAAGTTGGAGCGCCCATCCCCTAATTAACATTTCAGGTTTTCGGCGTGCGCTTCGTCTCAGAAACGGAGAAAATTAGGAGTTTATAGTCTTCTCTACGGTGAATTGAATTCCTTATTGTTTATATATTGTATTGAATTAATATTTTGTAATAAACAGAGTTGGGATATGATTTTTTGTATATCTTATGTTTTATCAAAAATGTTTTAATTTCGATGCATTTTCAAATATTTATTAGATATAAGGTATACTGCAATTGCGATTATCAAGTATGAAGGATAGTTGTATTGTTACTCTAATTGAGTCTGACTGGTGTACTGGTGCTTAATTAGGGTTTCAGACCGAGTATCGCCCTAATTGGGATAGGGGACGCTACAAGTTGTAAAGACATTTTACTCTGATTACTCAGTTTATTCATTAGTAGATTCATTTGACTTATTTTGTTTTACAACTCATTGATTGAAGAGTCAGTCTTGATTTTTGATTTTGTGAAATATGTGTAAAGTTTGAATGACTTCGAGTAAAAAATTAATGAAAAGGTTGCTCCAAATTAGGTTGTGTAAGCTAAGCACTTAGTTAAGGTTGCAAAAATTGTGGAGTTGGTGCTTCTGCACATGGCCTCTAAGTTATGAAGTTTTGATTTTGTAGGTAAAAACTAAGATTCGCGTTAGGTCTCCCTGTGTAGTAACTATTATTATTAGTATTTACTATACTAATTTCTTAAGGTTCCCGAAAATTGATTCATAACTGCTTTCACTTATTCATTATTATCCTCATGTAAAGTAGGTCAGGCATCCGTTGGATATGTAACTTCATTAAAAAATCCACAAGATTTAACCTTATTTCCTTTGCCTTTTAGTAATTTGTTTAACCATACTCATCAATTCATTAACTTTGTCATCAAAAGGATTTGTCTTTCTATCATTGACTTCATAGATTTTCCTTTTTGCAGATTCTTATTTTTTACCATATTATTTGGATTGTTTAGCCATCTTATTGATAGCTTCTTTTGCTTGAGTAGGGTTTAACTCAAATAAGGATCCTCCACACATGGTATCTAAGGGTTTTTACTCAAAATGATTGAGTCCTTCATAGAAGTACTCCAGTAATGCCTTTTCAAAGTAGTTGTGTTGTGGGCATGGTGAAATCGATCTTTGAAGCCTTTCCTAAAATTCGTTAATGGTTTCTTCGTCTTTCATTTTGGTAACGCTGATTTGCTTCCTATTGGAGCTAATTTTACGCGTCAACATATATTGGTCTAAGAAAGCTTTTAAATTTCAAGTAGTTATGGAATCTTAAGGAAGATATAACAACCAGTCTTGGGCTTGAACCTTTAACGAGAAAGGAAAAACTTTCAACTTGACTTGTTCTAAAATAACATCTTTGAGTTTCATCCCATTGACTTTGTGTAGGTATTTACTTATAAATTTTTTAGGATCTTCATTCTCCTTGTCATAGAAGTTAGGCAACGAATTGATGAATCTAGATTTCAGTTCAAAATCAAGAGATCTTATAGGAAATGCAATGTATATTGGCTCGTACACCGTAACATTTTATTTGGCTTGCCTAGATGTTAGTTCTCTTCTGACAACTGGGAGCTTGCAGATTTTATTCCCTACATTGTTGTCTAAGATTACGATTAAAGGCCCTATCCACCTCAGGGTCCTATGGTTGTAATGATCCTATAGAATTAGAACGATGAAGTGTATAAACCATACAAACGTCAAAAACTCTTAAGAAATTAGTGAAATCCCCGGCAATGGTGCCAAAAACTAGCTTGTCGATCTTTTACCTTTTTCCTTTCCACTATTAATTTTTGTAGTATTAGTAAATGAGATCGTCTCCACGGGGATTTAGTAACTACTAATATTATTAAATATAGAACATATCAATTATAATACTTATTGGTCACTACGCATGTGAAATCAATTTCATGGATTGTAATTCAAGAAAACAATTTACTAAACCAATAAATTTAATAATAAAATATCGATTTAACGCATTAAGATCATAACCTCATAAATTATGACACGCAATTCGTTTAGTTCATCCCTTGGTTTAGACTAATAAACTACTCACACATATTAATGCAAAACATCGTAAAATAATTAAAAGACATTAATGAGAAATAACTCTATTATTACCTTTGATTCCTAAATCGAGCTCTTCAAAGCAATTAATGAAAGCTAAGCATAGATAATAAGCATTGGGTTGACAGAGACTGTTTATTTCAAAACTCTAGCCTTATATTTATTGTTTTAGCCTAGTACATATCCTAATTGAATTCAAATTCTTAGTTGTTATCTTAAAAAAACTCATCATCGACCTAAGCAATTTGCCAGTGATTTTAGTATTGTATTGACATCGTTGGTTAAATAATTAAGTCTTTTAAAAAAAATGCTCCTTAGTTGTCCTGCGATTCAATAAGCGATTGTTGTTTATTTTTCACTTTGCTGCCACATTGCTGATTCCTTTTGCTGCCAATTTGTCCAGCAATTTTAATTTAATTGTCAAATAGCTGGTACTTTGTTGGTCTTTTTTTAGAATTAGTCAAATTCTTGTCTTTTCATCTTTAAATTCTTCATTTCATCATACTTCCTTAATCTTACCCTAAATCACAAAAACACAAAAAAATACAATGTAATATAGTCATTTATAGTCAAAATAACCATAAAATACACCATAAACACTATCTAATTATCGACTTGTCATATATCTTGTATATTATCAAAAAAAAAAATTAATTTCTCTACTTTGAGTTTATAATTTTGATATTCGATATATACAAGTTGTGTTTATTAGGTACTGAAGATAGGCTTCTGACACTAATTAATTTTGACCGGTGTATTGATGCTTAATTAGGGTTTATGGTGGGGACTTCGCTCTAATCGAGATAGGATGCTACATTTAAACTACAATAAGTCTACTTGGACTCATGAGTCCGGACTAATAAGGTGGTTTTTAAAATTTTTGTAAATATTTTAGGGTATAATAGGAATTTTACAAGTGATTATGGTTGTTTCATTAATTGTTCAAGGATGTATTTGAAATTAAAAAAAGTTTTGAGTCCGGACTCACGAGTCCAAATAGCATTACCCTTTAAACTAACAACTCTCATTTCTATCTCAATATTGTTTGGACGAAAATATTTTTTCTCTAAGTGGTTGTATGGACATTAATTAGCTAGGAATTATCAGTGCAAAAAATCTCTTTGGACTCTTTGAGTCCGGACTCAAAGAGTTTTTTATTAATAATTTAAGATATCTATCTAAGTAAAAGACCTAATTACCCTCTACCCCAAATACCAATAATAAATTTGAATTAAGAGTTTTTATGTCTTTTTGGTTGTTTGAGTCCGAAATTTTTGAGTCCATCTACCACTACCCTTATCAGTGACCCCGCCAATGCGTTAACGGATCTTTGATTCACATGCCTGGCACATGTTACGAGGTAGTTGGATGAAAGTTTAGGTCGATGAATGCATTAAATAACGCACTTTACATTTTTATTACTTTGGTCCATTAATTCGATATTTGTGTGGTGCGTATATATAGCAACAACAACAGTCAGTCAGGTTCAATTAATCAGTGACTACTGACTATTGTTTCCCATCAAGCTCACCATTGCCCTTTAATTTCAAGGAAAATACTAGAATGACAATCTTACGTCGGTAAGATATATTGACTCACATGAGTCATTCATGCGGCCTCGACTCGCATGTTATGCACCAGGGGATGACTCTCGTAATTAAGTCAATACGTCTTGCCGTGTGAGATACCAATCTTGTTTGGTTTGCTTTATGAACTCAACTTCCCTGCAAGTTATCTCCTAACTCACACTCATAAGGGGTTAGAGTTTGTTGGATACAATTACCCATCATTAATTACCTATCTATTACATGCATATCTATCTTGTTCAAAAGGTATTTATGTCAATTCATATGTTTTATTGTTTTAAGAATTTTCAACTCTACGTAAGTTTAAAGTTGAACCAAACATGAAAATAAGAACCTCCCCCCGTAAGAAAACTCCCCCATAAGTTGGCAAACACGAACCAAAATCTCATTTTCAAGCATATGTTACATATTTTGTCCTCTTTAATAAATCTTTGAAAGTTGAATTAATTTTTCACTTTTAGTGTGCCAAGTTAAATCTCTTTCTTTTCACTCAAAAGGACATTAATAAAGGTAAGAGTAATATAATAATATTACTTTATAATTAAATCGTTTTTTAATTCTTGTGGCTTTTCCTTAAACGATTTACAAATGTGATCGGAGTAAAGTAATAATTAAACTTCCCCTGATTTACAATAAATGCCCCCAGCCAATTTGAGGGCCCGACCACTTATAAAAAAAAATTGCATGCAAATTTGTTAAGAAGATTGTGCGAATAAAAAGTTTCACCATTGCTCAACAAAAAAGTTTATATTGATTAAGAGATAAAATGTTGTTTTGACATTTTATTTTTATGAACTTTTCAAAATATATTTTAATTTTTTATATTAACAAGTAGTTCTCTTTCAATTTATTCTCTCATCTTGGTGAGTTATCCTTTCCTTTACATTTTGTAAGTGTAGTTAGTAGTTGTGCTTTATTTGTTTTCTTGGAAGAGCGATTATATGTGTTTGACTTAATTTGAAATGTTTGACGGTTCTAATTATGCTAAAGTGGCCAGGATTCATTATTTTTTTGTCAACGTTTTTTAAGGATCTTCACTTTGTTGATTTCAGTTAATTAATCAAAGGTAGTAGATTTGTTACTTTAGAATGGAAGGAGAGACTACAAGTCTATCAATATGTGGTGTTTCAAGGGCACAAGGATCATCGATATGGTGGATATACGTGGAATTCTAAAACTCCCTTTTAAGTCTCTGGGTGCTCTTTTAAAATTGTTTGGTGCCTATAGCATGACCCCTATTTTTATTTTAAAGCAGTGTCATCATATTTTAACGGGGAGACAGGAATTTAAGCTTGTTGGGTTAGACAAATGACTGCAGACAAAATTGAGCCTCTGACTCTCTGAGCGCCCTTACCCATGCTATGTATTTCTTGCAACATTTTGGAATGTATTACATCTAACTCTAGTTTTCAGCCTAGTTTGATTGGGACTTGAAAAATGTGAGAATTGACATAAATACCTTTCAAATATATTTAAAAAAAAATGATTTGTGTGGGACTTGAAAAAAAGATGATTTGTGAAGGGTATTTTTATTCATTGAACTCTTGAGAGATATCTCCCTATGAGGAGAGAGAGAGATAACTCACCCTATCTCTTATAAGTTGAGAGATATCTCACAGGGAGTTGGACAACCAAACAAGATGAGTTGTCAAACTCCCTGTGAGCTCACCCACGTACCGCCTCCAAACCATATATATATGCATTGGCGGACCCACTTTTTTGAAATAATATGTATGTGTTGTAAATTGGATGACCATTTAACCAAGCTTATGAATGATCACATTGTCAAGCATGACTCTCACATTGAATTGTAACATCAAACATGACTTCTATATTGAATGTAACTTGTACACACTACAAAAAAAAAGCAAATCGAAACGGAATTTTCCGTTTCGATTTCTAAAAATCCGTCTCGATTGGATTGAAAGCGAACGAGAGAGACGAATGCGTTGCCGTCTCGAAAAGCGTCGTCGTTGATTGGATCGAAACGGAAAATGGATTCCGTTTCGATTTAGAAACGGATCGAAACGGAATAAATTCGTTTCGATTAGAAACGAATTTATTCCGTCTCTAATTCCGTTTCGATTAGAGACGGAATAAATTCCGTTTCGATTATTTCCGTCTCGATCCGTTGCTAATCGAGACGGATCGAGAGACGAAATTTGATCCGTTTCTGATTCATATCTAAAAAAAAAAAAAAATTAGAGACGGAAATAGCAACGGAATCCAAAGATTCCGTTGCTATTTCCGTCTCTAATTTTCATTTTTGTTTAGTTTTTAAAGTCTTACATATATAGGTCTCAATCCAAGCACATTTAACTCGCCAATATATAATAAATTGACATTCATACATCGACAATATATATCAACAAATATTCAATTGAGAGAACAAAAATGTAAAAATCAAAAATTGAAAAATATATATATACAAAAAAAATTGTATAGTATTACAAATGCTCCAAATTTCTAAGTATTCACAAAACCACCAATCCTATTGTTCAACAACCACAAAAAAAAAAACTTACAATCCTATAAATATGCACAAAAAGAATTATCAATCGAAAAGTCTTGAGATGTTCTTCAACACCACCTCGCACGACAAGGGACATTTGAAACAACTTAATAATTGAATAGTTGAACTTAAATTTTTCGGGGACATAAGCATCATAGGAGATAGAGCTAAGGTAGAAGAGCAATGACTCACATCGAACTTATAGTGACGATCCCCGCACTCGACCATCAAAGTCTACAAACAAGCAAAAAGATTAACATTAATTCATTTGAGATTTAAGAATCCACAAACGATGATAAACACTTGCATATCTTGATTTAAGTAAATTAAATTCTTACCAATCCGAGTAGGAGGAAGATAGCAATGTTTGTCATTTTCACTTTTATCTTCATTTTCTAAAAACATATAAGAAAACAAAAATATGCTACCTCATAGATAGACCAAAAAACTCATAAGACTATTTTCAATCAATCCACTTTCACAAGCTACAAAATTTATCATAAGCTCACTCGTCTCATTTCAACCGAGCTTTTTTAACGAGTATCAACTTGATGAGGAACTAGGATACCTTTTAAGTTGTGAAGTATGAACTTAATGAGTATCAAACTATTGATCACACCAAAAAAAATGATATGGACTTGTTATTGCCTAAATTTAAAGAAGACATATCCTTATTCAAACAACAATGCAAATTATAGATCATATTCAAGTAAAATTTATGCATTAAACCACTTAATCGAATATTTCAACAGAAAGAGTCAATTAAGTGCAAGAATAGAATATGAAAAATCGTAATAGTAAGAATAAATTAATTATTATCAAATCCACCTTGTTGAGACAAGGTGGCAATGCCGAGGCAAAACAAGTTAAATACTAAAATATGCATGTACATACTAGTTCCATTTTATGTGAAATGTTACTTATCATTAAACGACTCAATACATCATAGTAAAGTTTTTAGCACTTACCTATATCTTGGTACAACACTTGTGTTCCAGATTTGGAGTGCATCTATGGAGTGCATGTTCCATTAAATAAGAAGTCATAGATCTTCTTAGAGATTTATGAGATTGAGAGATACAAAGTTCATCTAGTGGCTAGATTTTAATTACTAAACTTAAAAATGGCTTTTATTCTCTAAAGGCATTAAGAGAAGAAAGAAATTACAACAAGATTTGTTCGAGATTTTGTGATTTGGAGCTAGAAGAACTTGTGAACGAAGAGAAGGAACTGAAGTGTCAAGTGATTCAAAGCCTAGGTAGCAAGCTTTCTTTCATTTCATACTCAAATATGGGTGTCTATGCTTCATGTATGTGCTGAAATCTTAGGGCTTTTGTTTCTTACTCTTTGGGAAGACTTTGGTCTAATTATAATTGTTACAAAGCTCTTAAAGGACCCAATTGATGGTGTCAAGAACTGGTCAAGAAACATAAGCTAGCTTGTGAGTATGAGTGGTACGACAACCGACATTCGAGAGCGTAACACAACTTAGAAATGAAAGGAAAGACATTGGGAGAGTGGTAGCCTCGGGAAATAGAGTTTTGAAAAATTGTAGTGTTGCAAGCTATAACTAACCATAATTGGTTATGCTTATTGAAAGGGTACAAAAGAGCGAGGAAACTTCTTTGACATCGAGATATTTAGTAGTGTTGGATATGAGTTATCAAGGACTTTAATGGGTGATTGAAGTGGAATCTCAAAAGGGCATTCTTAATCAGCTCAGAAAATTCGTATCAAGGACTTTAATGGTTTGTATTGGGGTTCACAATTACCAATCCACAAACAAACAAACAAATCAAAATAAAAGGATCCCAAATAACAAACCAAATCGTCCATTCACCTGGTGATCAATATCAGAAACATATACCGTTCTCCTAATAATCTCATCCTCTCGTGCCATACTTGTCCTGTTGTTCATTCTCCTCTTCCCCCGATTAAACCCATTTTTCTTCTAAGCAAACAAACAAACACACACACACACACACACACAGTCAAAAAATCAAAACCCATCAATGAAAAGATGTTAACACTGCAAAACAAAAAAGAGGGAAATTTTTGCTTCAAAAGAGTGAAAAATGGAGTCTTGATCATACCCTTCTACCAAGTATTTCGTTGGCAATGCCGTTGCCATTGCTAAGCATAGTGAAGTTGTTGGCGAAAAACCCGACTTGCGATCCATGGCTAACCGGCGATGGCGCACGAATTCCTCGCCATAGGGTTCAATTTCGAGAGCAACTCCTCCAAATCCCTCATGTCCCTCTCGCTCTTGTCCATTGGCGAAAAAGGACTTTAATGTACATTCATAACTAATAGAGATTGCCATAATAAAACCGGACTATATACGCAACCTTAAAACGCCGAAATCCTAATAGAAACCCAACATGATCACATTGTTTCAACAATTCTTGAACACCACATTTTGCAACACAAGAAAGAACAATTCACAATACAAGAATCCGATCCTTAAAGCTATCAAACTTTGTGTGCATTGACGACAAAGAACCCTCCAGAAAACCCATCAAGAATTCTCTCCAAATTCCACAACCCAACATCAAACAATCCACATTGGACATAGATTAGGCTTCCCCAAAATCCCCAATACTCCAAACACCAAACCCATTCAAGAATCGAACTTAATACTCCAATGACCAATTCAAGAACAGAAATCAATCAATTAAGAGACTTTTCAGAATCTAATGAACAAATAAAATTCTCAAAGAAAGATTACCTTGTCATCAAAGCGAAAAAAACACAACAACAGATTACCTTGTCATCGAGGCGAAAAAAAAAAATTCAACCCCACAACCCCTACCGAGAGCGGGAAGCTTCGGTGAGCGGTGAGAGAGAAGAGAGAGAGAGAGAACGAACGAGAGATCGGCCTATGCACGCGAGAGATCGAGGGCGGTGATGGGAGCGGTGAGCAACACATCGAGCGAGAGGCGAGAGAGCGGTGGATCGGTCGGTGAGCGGAGAGATAGCAGAGAGCGGGGATCGGAGAGAGAGCGGAGAGGAGCGACATCGATGAGCGGTGAGCGGGGGTGAGCGGGGAGCGGGGAGCGGGGTGGCGGTGACCGGGCGAGAGAGAAAGCGAGAAGCGTGCGTTTAGGGTTGAGCGAGAGAAAGCGAGAGATCGTTAGGGTTGAGCGAGAGAGAAAGCGAGAGAAAGCGTTAGGGTTGAGAGAGAGAGAGAGTGTGTGTGTGTTGAGTCTTGGGTCCCTATTTTGAATCATCGAGATCGAATACGCACGAATCTCGAGATTAATGGACGGTTGTAAAAAATGAAATTTTTGGTGGGAATGTTGGCGCCATTTTTTAGAGACGGAATTAAATTCCGTCTCTAATTCCGTCTCTAATTCCGTCTCTGATCCGTCTCAATTCCGTCTCTGAATGCCTCCGTCTCAATTCCGTCGCTAACTTTTTTTTTAGAAACGGAACTTAATTCCGTTTCTAATTCCGTTTCTGATTTAGAAACGGAATTTATTTCCGTTTCTAATTCCGTTTCTGATTTGCTGTTTTTTTGTAGTGACACTCTACGTAACTTGTATTCAACTTCAATTTATAATCACTTATCCATGTATTGTCATGTAACTTGTAATTCTCTCCAATGTACACCAACTCTTTCATGTATTGTCTACGTTGCTTGTGATGTGTTGTATGACTTGTGGTGTATGTATAACTTGTACACATTGTATAAGTACAATCATCATCATCACCAAATGACCTATATAAAGGGTGCCAACCCCATTGTATTTCACACACCAAGTTGATTGAAAACTTCTCATTCCAACTATCTCATTTTTTCTCTTCTCATTTCTAGTAGTAGAAATTTTTAGTCTTCTATTTTTTTATTTAGTTTTTAGTAAGCTCCAACTAAATTTACAATAGTACGCATGTGTCGACCTTTTTTTTTTTGGTACATTATGCGTTGACTTTTATCAATGTAGTTTTCATAGATCAGCCTACCCCATAAAGTATAAAAAAAAACATAAATGTAGCCCACTGCAAATTAAAATTTAGAAAAAAGTACAGAGAAAAATAGTTAGCTCAGCTGCTTCTTGTTTAAGAAAATATATTAACTGACAAGTTTAGTACTCGTCTAAGAACATATGTTAATCTAATTTAGCCTAAAAGATATTGAAACTCGCACATTTTCATCTTTTTATTTTTATTCTTTTCTTTTCAATGTATGCAAGTTTGTTTTTGGTACGTAGAGGTTGACGGTATCTTTATTGTGTTTAATTTAAAATTTGGTGTGTTGTGTATTTGCTTGTGCAGTTGTGTTTGATTTTTTATTTTTTATTTTTTGCTTTTATTCATGTTTAATTAGTTAAGAAATGAATACTTAGAATCAAACAAATATATATATATATATATATATATATATATATGGCAATGTATTCTAGAATTACACTCCTTGACCACGCAACAAAACGCATACCTCAGTGGCTACCGTACGTTTTATATATATATATATATATATGTGTGTGTGCGTGTGTGTGTTTCTCGAGATGCACAAGTTTATATTTCCAAGGTAAATACGTGAACACGTGTGAGCCATAATGCATTCGCTATAGAAACAAAAACAATTTAGGGTATTTATGTTAGCCTGGGGCAACTAAAATTCTTGGGTTCGCCCCTACATATATGTATACCCTATTTTCAACACAAACTCTATTTTTTTGGTATAGTACCAAAGCTCTATCTTTTTGTATTCATATATTTATTTATTATATTAATGTTAATAATATTATTTTAACCAAAAGAATTTCCAAAAAATATATTTTTTTATTTTTAAGAATTTGATAGAAAAAATGAATATTTTTATTGAAAAAAAAGACTTATAAATGGGTTGTAACCCAGCTCAAATCTAGAACATCATCATTAAGTTCGAGTTACCATTACATTCTAAAATGTAACCTAAGGGCTCCATAATTTTGTCACGTATATAATTAATGAAAGTTTGTGTCACTCTAGTATTTTTATTAGAAAACCAAAAATGAAGCTACAAGAAAGAAAAATACGTTAATCAGAACAAGCAAAAAATCACTAATTCATTTAGAATATTAAAACTTAGAGTTGTAACGATTTCTCGTAAGATACATAAAAACTTATAGTACTTTATTAAATAACAAAAAGAAAGACATGTATCAAGATAAATATCTAGCTGAAAACAAACATTAAAAGGATAAAAAGAAGTAACAGATTAATTAAAATTAAGTTTGGAGGAGAACAAATTGGAAAAGAAAAGTACTAAGATTTACTGTATTTTGAGAGAGGGGCGGGCATTTTCTATTATTTTACTATTGACCGATCAACTATTTTATACCGGGCATATATAATGAGTCGCACTATGTGCACCGTACCGATTAGTAAAGGCACCCTATTTATTTTGTTTCCAATGTGAAAAGACGCATTTGCCCATCCCAACCCAAATGATTAACTAGGGCACTCCGTTCGTGCTATGGTGTTGTCTAGGTTGTTGATAGCCGAGACTTTAATAACGAGTCTCGGTGAGTACCCATCAAGACTAATCTCATACATACCTTCCTGTTGAGATTTGGCTGGCGTCAACCGAGACAAGGGCTAATGTATTTATTAGGTCACCGAGACCAAATGTGTAGTCTTAGCAGTACACAACCACAGGTCTTCGATGTCCCTTCTCAGTTAAGTTTCGGTTGGTTTTGACTGATACTTAACCAATGGTCTCAGTAATGAATGACTGAGAACACGACACAACTTACAACCCTGTGTGGTTGAGAGAGGAGTAGGGCAAGCCGAGAGAGGAATAGGGTTTAGTAGACGAGAAAGGAAATTTGAACAGTTTTATGGGTTTCACTCGATTTTATTTAGGTTTGGTGGTAGAGTGTGATGCTTAACAAAGGAAGGGCATTTTGGTCCAATTTTATTCTAATTCAAGAATTGAAGAAATATCTTCTCATCTTCTCTAACTAACTCAAAGTGAGTGAGAGAGAGAGATGTTAAGATTTGAGATCATTCGATCGTAACCAAAAGATATTGTGGTTATAACTGTGATCTTTATAAATAGGTGGTTTGTACTCAAGAAAGATATACAATAAAGATATATCTCTTTTAAAAAATAACATGGTGCCTTGTTTTTTCTTTGTTTTGGTCGACTTCCTTGACTACGTCTTTTTGGACTACCATAAGAAAAACTTGCGTTGTGAATCATTCCCTGATCACCTTGTGTCGAGTTTACCTCGTTAATGTCCTCTTCGTTTATCCTAAGTCAATAATCTTTATTGTGTATTTTTCTTGAATACAAACCACTATTTATATACGTCACAGTTATAACCATAATATCTTTTGGTTACGACCGAATAATTTTAAATCTTAACATCAAATCTTAAGAGGAGAGATTTGTTTCATTTATATACTTGTATGTACAATGAGTGGATGCACATATAGACTAAGCGTGTCTACTCCACAACATTCTTACATAACAAACTAACTACTGAGTTGAGTCAGCTAGACACACTAACAACACAGACGTTGACATCTCAATACAGAGTATACTCTGATCTATGTTGCCTTTATCTCAACTCAATCGTTAACACTAACAAATTCTTGGGTGCCCTGAGCAATCAGTGGGGTGCACATAGCGGGAGGCATAATTAGTTGCATTGGCTTACAACCCACATGCTGTCCTTTGATGGCTCTGCCCCTAAATACTGAGGTAACTTTTGAACCACCACATTAATACCTAAGTCTACAATATGCACCTTCAATTTTAGCTAAAAAAAAAAAAACATAACAATGTGGCCCGAAGTACATGTGATTCTTGTGCCGTAATAGTTGAAGTGGGGATTGAATCCACATGCACTATTTATAGCTAGGTCCGGATAGTTTGACACAATCATATCTAAGAAGTAACGATCGATGGCTTTGCAGCCGGGCATACTGACGGAATGGCCTTGGACAAAGCTTGGACGCTTTAAGGTTCTGCTCTCTCACTTCCTTTCATCGCCATTTCCTCTCCCTCTCTTTCAGTTTTCTGCAACTAAGTTTTAACTTTTTCCTCTCTTTTCATGGTGAATATTCATGAATAAAAAAAAGAACCTTATGTAAATTAATTCAGGTATATTTTTAGTAAATATATATGTATAAAAGCTATGATGAGCTCTAT
Organism: Stephania yunnanensis; assembly: GCA_039657365.1. Classification (NCBI taxonomy): domain Eukaryota; kingdom Viridiplantae; phylum Streptophyta; class Magnoliopsida; order Ranunculales; family Menispermaceae; genus Stephania; species Stephania yunnanensis. The sequence continues at coordinate 13,462,597 of CM077589.1, read as the reverse complement.
CAATTTTGTGTATAATTATTTTTATGGTTTTATCCACATGTCTCTCCAGAAATTGAACTACGTTAATTATTATATCAAAAAAATTTGTTCGGACTCTTTGAGTCCGGACCCAAAGATTTTTTTATTAATAATTTAAGATATATATCTAAGTAAAAGACATAATTACCCTCTACCCCCAAACATCAATAATGAATTTGAATTAAGGGTCTTTATGTCTTTTTGGTTGTTTGAGTCAGTCCATCTAGCACTACCCTTATTATATTTATGCACTAATGTATTGAAAAGATTTAAGAAAAAAAAATTGGAGGGGGGCCAACTGAGGGAGTCCAAGAATTAGCTTGCAAATACTTGACAGGATAATGATGAAGTCCAAGAATTAGTTTGCAAATTCTTGACAGGATAATGATGACCAAGAATTAGTTGCAAATTCTTGAAAAAATAGGAAAAGATATGACAGGATGGCATTTTTGTAATTTTGGTGAAGTTCGGGCGTTTGAGTTTTGGCGTTCCGGGGGTATGGGTTAATCGAAAACGGCGTGGAGATTACGACACACAGCTATGATGTGACTACGACGTTTTTCGGCGAAATTCCATCGTTTCGCCCTCCGAAACGGCAATTTTGCTATTTTATGAAACTTTTGTTTCGCTTATAACTTTCATTAGGAATTTTCATTTTTATTGCCGTTTGGGGCGTTTGTTTCTATTTTTCGTCTAGTTTTCAGTTTAGGGCTTTTTGAACTTTTTTCTATTTTTGGCAAATTTTAGGGTTTCGCTATTTAAGCGATCTATTGGGTGTAATTCGTAGTTTTGGTGAAATAAAAGAATTTTCGAACTTTGACTTAAGTTCGACCTAGATCGAGTTGTTCGTGGATTCGTTCAACTGGTTGGAAGATCTCTGTCGCATAAAATTAGATTGATTTGATTTGATGGATGGATTCTCGATCTTTTTCTTTTGGTGCTTTAATTTATGACCCCAAGTTAATGTTGTTTTAATTTTTATGTGGATGGAGTAGTACTTGGTTTTGGCTCCTTGGGTGGCTGCACAAGCACCTACTCTTTTATAAGTAGTCAAAGTGAAGACATAGATCTAAGCTACCTCCTCTTCTTCCCCTTCTTAATGTGGAGGGTGATCCACAATCGAGATATGGATAAGTTTCGCTCGATATCAAACAGCCTAAAGGAAAAAATAAGATAGTTGACAAGAGCATTGAATTCCAACAAGTAGATCGAGAGAGTAATTGGTATGTATATGCGTATACATATTTTTTTTCAGTAATATATATTGCATGCCAATATGCCATTCTTTTTTGCCATTTTTCTTTAATCAATTATAAATAGCTTTTATCAATTGCTATAGAACATGTATGTATGCATGTACACGTTTTTTTTTTTTTTCTTTTAATTTTTCTTTTTTTGAAAATGGAGAGATTTGTGCAGGGATGACAATATTATACTGAGTGGAGTTATGTTGTACGTGGGCCGAATGACAATAAATGGAGCCACTAACTTTCCATTATGGAGAGGCGACGGTGTAATTCTCACCATTCTCCTTCACACGGGTCCAGTTGAGTTCCTTTACTATTGGTTCCACAGAGCTCTTCACCACCATTTCCTCTACTCTCGCTACCACTCCCATCACCATTCTTCCATCGTCACGGAGCCCATAACATGTAAGGAACTATTTTTGTAAGTTAAATAAATTTTCATTAATGAAGCTCATGAGTACATTCTAATTCTAATAAAGAACACCTAATTAATTACCTTAAATCGATTCGCTAATCTTATACATTCAAAAGAATAAGATCCAACTACCATCAAAATGATCTTGGTGAAGTATTTTTAAAAAAAAAAAAAGCTTTGAAGCACTGCGACCATATAGCATTGAAACACAACAATTCAAATGGTAGTAAAATTATAGCAAAAAGCATAATTTCTAATGAGAAAAAAAAAAAAAACCAAAACTTTCAACCCGAGAAAACGACTACATATTTAATAAAAATAGTACCCTATAAAAAGTATCAACCCAAAAGCCAAAGACGTAAATTCTCACACAGTACAACATAAATAAAAGATGCATAGTGAAGGTGTTGTGTCGTGCCAATGTTAAATTTAATTTGATTAAAGTATCAATTGAGTTGGAACTTGCTAAGAACTAAAGAAGGAAAATAGAGACTAAGAACTTATACTACTACAAACTACTATTACAAAGGAGATAGTTGGAAAAATGAGAAGTTTTCATTCAACTTGGTGTGTTTTTACAATGAGGTTGACACCCTTTATATAGGTCATTTGGTGATGATGATAAATGTACTTAGACAATGTTTACAAGTAACACATATATCACATGTCATACAACTCTTCACAAGCAACATTGACAATACATGGAATAGTAAGTACATTAGATATGAATACAAGTAAGAGCAATGCTTGATATTACAACTCAATGACAAAGCCATGCTTGACAATGTGGTTATCCAAAATCTTGGTCAATTGTTCATCCATATCATAACACTCCCCTTGGATGACAATTGCTGAGAGAATGTGTCTCGTCAAAACTTCTACTAGGAAAAACTCTGTGGGAAAAATATAGTAAAAGAAAAAGAGTACACTGTTCTCATAAATCTTAAGATGAATAAATATTGTTAGGATTGCCTCATTAAAAACCTTGCTAGAAAAACCCAATGGGATAAAACCATAGCTAAGGAAAAAAGTGCAATACACTAATCAATAACTCCCCCTCATGTGAACATGAGTGAAACTTGTTATGTTTCTTTACTTGCAATGTCCTTAAGTTTACGCAAGCCAATACCATATGTAAGCCTCTTAAATGTCATAGTTGGTAAGACTTTTGTGAATAAATCAGCAAGATTATCACTCGATCGGATTTGTTTGACATCAATTTCACCATTCTTTGAAGCTCGTGTGCATAAAAGAATTTTGGTAAAATATGTTTTGTTTTGTCCCTTTTATGAATCCTTCACTTAATTGTGCGATACATGCTGCATTATCTTCATATAATATGGTTGGAGAGTCTTTTATTGAAGGTAATCCACATGATTCTTGAATATGTTCAATCATGTTTCTCAACCATACACATTCACGACTTGCTTCATGAATTGCAAGTACTTTGGAATGATTGGAAGAAGTAGCAACCATAGTTTGTTTTATTGACTTCCATGATACATCAGTATTACTACAGATGAATTTATATCCCGTTTGAGAACGAGCCTTGTGGGGATCAAATAAAAATATAGCATCAACATAACCTTGGAGATTCAATTTTACTTCCCTCGAGTAAAATAAACCCATGTCACTTGTTCCTCGAAGATATCGGAAAACATGTTTGACACTATTCCAATGTCTTTGAGTTGGTGAAGAGCTGTATCTTGCAAGTAGGTTGACAATAAAAACAATGTTAGGAATTGTACAATTTGCAAGATACCTAAGTGCTCCAATTGCACTTATGTATAGTATCTCCGGACCAAGTAGCTCTTCATCACTTTGTTGAGGTCGAAATGGATCTTTATCAACTTCAAGTGATCTAACAACCATTGGAGAGCTCAATGGATGTGCCTTGTCCATATAAAATCTTTTTAATATTTTTTCAATATAATTTGATTGATGGACAAGTACTCCACTTGAAAAATGTTCAATTTGCAAATCAAGACAGAGTCTTGTTTTTCCAATTTCTTTCATCTCGAATTCATTTTTCAAGTATTCGGATGTTCTAACGATGTCGTCATGGTTTTCCACTATATATAAATCATCAACATATACAACAATAATCACGAATCATGTTAATGATCTTTTAATAAAGACACATGGGCAAAGTGGATTATTTGCATATCATTCTTTAAGTAAATAATCACTAAGGCGTTTGTACCACATTCGTCACGGATTGTTTCAATCCGTATAAATACCTTTGTAATTTTATAGGATGCATGTTATGATGTTTTGATTTTATTTCTTCGAATATTTCAAATCCTTCAGGGATTCTATATATATCTCACTATCTAGGGATTCGTACAAATATGTTGTAACGAAATCCATTAGATGCATATCAAGCCCTTAGAAGCGTAAGGCTTATCAAGAATCGAAATGTGATTGCATCTATAACGGGAGAATATGTTTCCTCATAATCAATGCCAGGTTTTTATGAGAAACCTTGAGCTACAAGTCTTGCTTTGTACCTTGTAATATCATTTTTTTGTTTCTTTTTCGTACAAATACTCATTTATATCCAACATGCTTTACACCATGGCGTTTGAACGACATTCAAAAACCTCTCGTTTCTTCAACGAGTCTAGCTCTGCTTGGATAGCCTCTTGCCATTTTTGCCAATTAGGTCTTTTTTTACATTCGTCCACTGATCGTGGTTCTGGATCATCATCATTTTCATATATTTCAAAGGACACATTGAAAGCAAATATATCATCAGGAAAAATATTATTTCTATCCCAAATTTTATCAGAGTTCAAATAATTTATTGAGATCTCATTATTTTCATCTTTTCCCTTTTTTTCTAGAGGCACTTGTTCCTCGTCAGAATCAACTTGTTATGTCAAATCTTATCAAAGGATTCTTGTGCTTTCTCGGGAGTATTTTGATTTGCATTTATTTTTACTCCCGTTTTTCTCTTTCGAGGAACTGTATCCTTTGAACCAACTGGTCTTCCACGCTTTAAGCGTTTCGTTGGTTCTTGTGCATTTTGTTGCACAGAGACATCAAATTTTGCAAGAGCATTTACAGCTGGAATATGTGATTTTGTCACTCGTTTTGCGTCAGTAAATGCATCGGGTAATTGATTTGCAATTTGTTGCAAATGAATGATCTTTTGAACTTCAAGTTCACACTGATTTGTGCGTGGATCATAATGTGATAAAGTTGATGCATTCCAAGAAATTTCGCGCCATTCCTTTTGAATTGGCTTTTTGTCTCCCTAATGTGTGAAAATTTCTTCATCAAAGTGATAATCAAGCAAAACGTGCAAGTAAATAAATCCCTTATTAGGGGCTCAAGGTATCTTATAATGGACGATGAGTTAAATCCAACATAAATCCCAAGTTTTCATTGTGGACCCATCTTAGTTCTATTGGGAGGTGGTATATGAACATAGACTGCACAACCAAAAATTTTCAAATGTGAAATATTTGGTTGTTACCTAAAATGAGTTGCATGGGGAATGTTCATGGTATGCAGTAGACCTATAACGAATGATAAATGTTGCATGAAGGATTGCATGTCCCCAAACCAAAGTTGGTAACTTAGTTCTCATGATTAAAGGCCTAGCAATTAATTGAATGCGTTTAATCAGAGATTTTGTCAAACCATTCGGGTATGCACATGTGGAACAGAATGTTCAATGGTAATTCCTATAGACATGCAATAATCTTTAAATGCTTGAGATTGAAACTCTCCAATATTATCAAGACGGATGGTCTTGATTGGATTATCAAGGAATTGTGCTCTTAACTTAATGATTTGTACTAAAAGTCTAGCAAATGCAACATTACGGGTTGAAAGCAAACAAACATGTGACCACCTAGTTGACACATCTATCAAAACTATGAAATATTTAAATGGTCCACGATGAGGATGAATATGTCCATATATGTCTCCTTGAATGCGTTCTAAGAAAAGCTGGAGATTCCATAATAATTTTACTTAGGGATGGTTTAACTATCAATTTACATTGAAAACAACTAACACAATTATAATCACCACCAAATTGAAAATATTTTGTAACTCCTTAGAAGATGCCCATGCGAATTATCAATTATTCTTCGCATCATTGATGATTCTGGATGACCAAGTCGGTTATGCCATAAAATGAATGTCTTTGGATCATTAATTTTTTTATTTAAGTCGACATTCGTTTCGACATGCCTTATATGAGTAAAATATAATCCAGAGGATAAAGCTGAGAATTTTTCTAATACTTCTTTTTTCCCATTTGAAACTAGTGTGACATAGAGAAATTCTCTATTATTTTCGTTCATGGTTTCAATATGATATCTATTTTGTTGAATATCTTTAAAGCTAAGTAAATTCCTTCTGGATTTTTCAAAGTATAAGACATTGTCAACATGAATTGTTGTTCCCCCAAGCAACATAATATTTGCTTTTCCATAGCCATTAATCAAATTGGAGATGCCAGATATTGTTTGAACATTAGCCTTAACTAAGTTCAAATTGAAGAAATATTCTCTTTTTTTAAGGATTGTGCGTTGTAGCACAATCAACAAGACATATATCGCTCTTATTTGATTCATGATTTGAACACATGATTTGATGATCCATCTAAACAAATAATGTTTGTAAATTAGAAAACAGTCATATTTTATTCAAAATAAGAAACTAGTACATATAAACTAAAAAGCATAACAAAAACTAGTGCATAGAATTATTGAAAAGCATTACATATGATCATTAAAGATATCGAGATTAGTGTTTGGATCATCGTGAAAATTTGGGACATCCATATAATTAATGTCCGACGAGCCATCTCCGATAGTGAAGTTCATCTCAATTGTTTTGCCTTATCCTTTAAGGAGGCTTGATAAAGATCAATAAAATGCTTAGGTGTGGCATACATGAGCCCAATGGCCTTTCAAACAATACATGTGGCATGGTTGGTCACGATTACGAGCATGCCCATTTTCAGCAGCATTATTTTCCTTATTCTGAACATCGTCATTTCTATTCTATTTATTTTGGAACTTATCGCCACAAAATTTAGAATAGGGCTTGCCACGATCTTTGCCGATTGATCCTTTCCTTTTTCCATGTTCGTGGTTTTTCTTTCCTTAACCATTTTTATGGTCATTATAAGAGGCAACATTTGCTTCATTAATTGAAGCGAAACCACTTGGACATGAGTTTTGGATCTTCAATAGAAGTTCATTATTTTGTTCAGCCACCATGAGACAGGAAATTAATTCCGAGTACTTTTTAAATTGACGCGCTCGATATTGCTGTCGGAACAACAGATTCGAGGTATGAAAAATACTAAACGTTTTTTTTTTCATCATTGCCTCATCAGATATATTTTCTCCACGTAACCTCAAACGAGAGGTAATATTAAACATGGTGGAGTTATACTCACTGACGTTTTTGAAATCTTGTAGCCTAAGATTCAGCCAATCGTTTTGAGGTTTTGGAAATATCACATTCTTTTGGTGATCATATCGCTCTTTCAAGCTTAACCTTAAGGTGAGAGGATCTGTTATAGTGAGACACACTTTTCAAACCTTCATGGAGATGATGACGAAGAAATATCAATGCTTTCGCACGATCTTGTATTGATATTTCATTTCCTTTTATAATAGTTTCTCCTAAGTCTTTAGCTTGGAGATGTATCTTAGCATCCAGTTGTGATGAAAAATAATTATTGCCAGTGATATCGAGGGCAACCAATTCAAGCTTTTAAAGGTTTGCCATAGTCTGAAAATATGTCAAGAAATTTGGTAAATAGTTTTTCTCTTTTATATAAAATAAATAATATACGATTAAATATATGTTCACAACTTGATTGTTAGTATACAAAATGTACTACTTGTATGAGTTAGTGGGACAACCTCCAGGTTGGAAGGCGAGACAAAGTCTGCTTAAAACCATGCCTCCTCTAACGGGATAACCCGTCTCCCTTTCAATATTTAGCTTTACCGGGGCAAGGCTTTCCCACTATCAACCCGAACTCATAGCACTATTTGCAATATAAAAAACAAGAATGGAGCATAACTAATCGTTTGTAGTATAGCAAGAAAACTAGTTATGTCATATATTGACTTTTGATTTCTGATGTAGAAGATTGTACAAGACGCAACAGTAGAACGTACTTTCACAATCGGTGACGTTATAATGCATAGTGTATAAATAAAATACGCATATGTAAGTGATGCATGTAATAAAAGAAAGCAAACATGATAACATTGAATAAATCGAAGTTATTTAAATTAACAAAAGTTATACATTCCTAGTCTAGTTTCATTAGCAAGCCTTCTTGAACTTCAAGATCTCCCCTTTGTGCAAGAGCAAGCTCGCGTTGATAACGTGTTCTGAATTGAGTTGGAACTTGCTAAAAACTAGATAAGGAAAATAGAAGACTAAAAACTTCTACTACTACAAACTACTAATACAAAGGAGAAGAGAAGAAATGAGATAATTGGAATGAGAAGTTTTCATTCAACTTGATGTGTTTTTACAATGAGGTTGGTACCCTTTATATAGGCCATTTGGTGATGATGATACATGTACTTAGACAATGTTTACAAGTAACACATACATCACATGTCATACAACTCTTCACAAACAACATTGACAATACATGGAATAGTAAGTACATTGGATATGAATACAAGTAAGAGCAATGCTTGATATTAAAATTCAATGACAAAGCCATGCTTGCACTAGAACATTTTTGGCCTTTAATAGAGGTTTTAAAACCCTTATTAAATAGAGTGTTATTAAATGTCATGTGAAAATGTGTTATGTTTTAATTTTTAATACATGTATTACATAGAGATTTTTTAGAACTCCTATCAATTAGGTACTATTTAATAACACCCCCCTTTAATAGGGGTTTAAAAACCTCTATTAAATATTGAAATTGTTCTAGTGTTGGCAATGTGGTTATCCTAAATCTTGGTCAATCCATATTATAACAGTTACACTTTATTTATTTATTTGGAACTATATATGGCTTACGTGATTAGTTTGATGGCATGCATCACACGTTCTATATATATGTTCATGGATTCTTTATATGTTTAATGGCCTGGTTGAAACTAAGGAATGGGTGAGAAGGCGATTCAAGGGAAACGCAGGATTCCTGAACTTACAAACCCTTAAGAACCATAGAGGAGACGTGCTTCGAGTATGGAAAGAGGGGTAAAAATGGATGGGATTCAATCCTGGTACCATGTGATGCGAGAGCGAAGGGGTGGAAGGCTCTTGGCGAAGCGCTGCTGCGCATGGCCAACAAACCAGGAGGGCGGACACAGGTGGTCAACCAAACCAATACCTTAACCATTGCTCAAACCATTTCAACATCAACAAGATCTAGAGAAAACTATCAAGCTCAGACAAATCAAGAAGAGATGAATAATGAGATCTTAACTGAGGAACAACGATAATGGGGACTAGCTGTGGAGGTGTTTCGTGCAGCGCCGATTTTTACATGGGAACTGATCGAAAAGGTGTTGGAAGCAAGCTTAGGGTAAAAAGTAGGAAAATCGGGACGTACCATCCGAAACCTCTCCAATTGGTAACGAGGAATGAAAAGTAGACATAGAGCCGGTCGCCGCCACCATTTCCGTACACTAACCAAAATCGACAACGTGGCCTAGGGGAGGGGGCCTATCATAATCACGTGTGAAAGCTCAAGAGGAGCTTCACATTGAGACCCTAGAAACCCTAGAAGAGGAGAACACATACTCTTTGTTCTCAATCAAATCGTTGAGTGAATAGTAGTCTTGCATTTCATTTATATTCATCTCTTATACAATGTAGGCCATTGATCATCATATGAATAGACAAACCGCCCAATGCTGTACACACATTTCATACTTGTACGACATACAACAAAACATCAGCACAGATACTCCTCGAGATTAACATTTACAACACACGAACTAATGATTTATTCTAACATCCCACCTTAAACGAAGGGGAAGAGAAACGAGACTGAGTTTGTCCCGAAGATACTGAAATCCGGAAACAGAGAAAGCATTAGTAAACACATCAACCACTTGATCAACGGAAGGAACATGATGAACATCTGAAGACCAGACAGTACTTTGTCATATACATAGTGAATGTCGAAATCAATATGTTTAGTTAGGAGTGGTAAATCGGATTATTCGACAAAGTTGCTATACTTATATTGTCACACCAAACATTAGGACGAGCGTGACGGCCCCAACTTCTAAACAAGGCACCGCCAGGCATAATCTTGTAATCAAGCCTTAATCCTAACCACATATAACTTAATTACGTAATAGTCAGTCATTCGTCCTTATATTTCAATTTAAAGTTAATTCAAATTACATTATCATGTTAAGCGGAAGCTTTCATTCTCCAAAATTCCTAAGTGTGGAAAAACTACGAAAATACACCATCACATTCACGTATATATTAAACTATTCACTCAACCCAATGTACAACCCAAAATGACATAAACAATAATAATACAACAAAAGTCGAGATGTACAAAATGATTGAGGAGAGTTGTCGAACTGGTCAAAGGAAGTCGCTGATCTTCTCCTTCCATGGTCTTCTCCTGCTCAACGGACCTACACGCACCGTCACAAACTAGACGATGAGTGTAGTTATATTTAAGGACTAACTGGAGAATTCTATGCCACACTTCCAAAATAAATGAATGGTATTTACAAGCATAAAGTAGCGAAATAAATTGCTAAGACAAGTAATGCACGTAAATACCACAAGCAAAGATGTAGAGACAGACACAGGCTTAGTCGAGATGATCCACGTCCGATCGGCGGTGAGAACTATCACCTAACCTTTCCCACTACTATATGGAGTTGCGCTCAATATATCTCACACAAATGGCGGAGCAGCGCTCTACGTTTATACAACATCAATCTCATGTTTGTCGACCACCCCGAGTCCCATAACTCGTGTGTCGTGCAAGTGTAGTGGTGATTGCCAGAATCCCGATTGACCAATGTCCCCGTGAACCGCGCATCTCTCGTGCAATGGACACTAGATAATCCCTACTGTAATTCCAAAACTCTAAGATTCCAAAACAAGTTAGGCTACAAAACCCAAAGAAAATCGAATACCTGTCCAATTACTTTCAAAGTATCCCATTAGCATGTTTTTCATCAATTCTTTTCAAAAATGACATTAAGTGTAGGAATCAGAGTCAATGAAATAATTCGCAAGGCATCATGTCACAATATTCACTCATGAATAGATACAAGAACAACATGATGTAAGATTGCAAGTAGTAATGTCTACTAATAGACCAATAAATCAATAAAGGTGAATGAAATGAAATATAAAATTCTCACAGTTGTACTTACAACTCACACACTTATCCTAGTCTTTATGATCCCTCAATAATTCGAAATGTGTGCCCAAACTCCTAAGTTCTCCTCTTAGTTCCCTAACATTCAATAATGTATCAGTTTATTCCAAATCGAATTAGAGACTAATTTCTAAATTTTTAGGTCAATCCGCTCATTTCGTGCTTTTCGAGGTAAAACCCCCGGAAAAGGCTCGTCAGAGATTCCAAATCTTTTATTTTTCATTGAAATTCTATATTTTCAATTATTTTGTCGAAATATAATTTTTCAAAAGTTTTCCAGTTTTTTGGAAATTTTTTTCCATTATTTCTTTTTTTTTTCTTTTGTTTTTTTTATTTTAGGTCGGGTCGACCCGTTTGGGTCAACCAGACCCTGGCCAGAGAGCTGGGCTGGCTTGCCCCATGTGCCGAGCCTGGCCTAGGTCCTTGGCCCGACCCATGAGAGGGAAGGGGGCACACGGTTAGGAATTTTGGGCCTTGCCTCAGTAAACGGACTTATCATGGTGTGGGTCCCATACTACGGGTCATTGAGCCTGTGTAAGGACATAAACACGGTTGGGAATCTCGGGCCGTTACTACTCTTCCTAACTAATAAAAATTTCATCCTCGAAATTTAAATGTCGAACTACCATGTATACCTTACTCGAATATGTATGGAAACCTATCTCGTATATAGTCCTCCTGTTCCCAAGTAACTTCCGTATCATCGTGAAACTGCCACTTGACAAGTACTTTTGGGATGTACTTATTCCTCAACTATTGGACCCTTCGATCTAGGATCTGAACAGACTACTCATCGTATGAAATATCCTCACTCAGGTTTATCTGGCTCAAATCTACAGTCGGACGATCACCTGGTCTCGACTTAGCTAAGTGAAACATGGATATATGAAAAACTGGATGAACTGCTGACATCTGTGGAGGTAGTTTAAGCTCATACGCAACCTTTCCGACCCGTTTCTTAATTCTGTAGGTCCAATAAATCTCGGTGCAAGTTTACCTTACACTCCAAACCTCTAAAGACCCTTCCGATGGGAAACCTTTAAATAGACAAAAGATCCCTCGGTGTACGTGAGATCATCGCGATATCTATCCGTATACTTCTTCCGTCAATCCTGAGCTCCCTTGAGTCTCTGACGAATCAGTCGTACTTTTTCTGTGTGATCGATAACAATCTTAGGCCCCATGGTCTCCCGGTCTTTTAGCTCAGCCCAACACGATGACGAGCGACATGGTCTACCATACAAAGCCTCAAAAGGCTCCATCTCAATACTGGCCTGATAACTGTTGTTATATGCAAACTCACATAACGGTAGGTACTCCTCCCATGATCCGCCTAACTCCAAGACGCACGCCTATAACATATCCTCAAGAACCTGTATCAATCTCTCTGTCTGAGGATGAAAAGCCGTACTAAAATGTAGGCGCGTACCATACTGTTCCTGCATACTCTGCCACATCCTAGATGTATACATAGAATCTATGTCTAACGTAATAGTCACTGGTACCCCATGCAGTCGAATAATCTCTCGCTAGAACGATATACTCAACTGATAAAACATATAATGTGCGGCCACTTGTAGAAAATGAGCAGACTTTGTCTGTTTGTCAATAATAACCCAGATGGAATCATGTCTCTGGGCGGTTCTCGGCAATCCTCTCACAAAATCCATATCAATGTCTTCTCACTTCCACCGTAGGATAGAAAGAGGCTGTAGCAATCCTCCAAGTTTGCGATGTTCAGCCTTCACTTACTGACAGATCTCATAGTTCCTAGTAAACATTGACACATCCGCTTTCATCACAGACCACCAAAAATGCATATTCATGTTGTGGAACATCTTGGTCCTGCCTGGATGAATGGTAAATCGGGAACATTGTGACTCTTGAAGAATCTCCTTTCTTAGCTCTTGTATTGACGGTATCCACAGTTTACCCTTGAAGCCCAAACACTAGTTAGACGTCTTCGTCCAGTCAACACAATCTGCACGCTTCGCTAACTCACTAAATGTGGAGTACAACATGTCGGTCCTCTAACCCTCTAACACTCTCTGTGTAGATACGGTATGTATTCTCATCTATTCACAAATCTCAACTCGAGTTTCAATAGGAACCTCCATATCTTCAATAGGTATCCTACTCAGCGCATCCGCCACTACATTTGCTTTTACTGGATGATATTCCAAGGAAAAGTCATAATCTTTTAGAAATCATAACCTTCTGCGTTGTCGCATATTCAAATCCTTTTGTATGAAGAAATACTTTAAACTCTTATGATCAGTAAAGAGTGTAAACGTCTCCCCATACAGATAATGTCTTCATATCTTTAATGCAAACACTACTGCTGCCAGCTCTAAGTCACGAGTATGATAATTCTTCTCATGTACCTTTAACTGTCTAGAGGCATATGCTACTGTACCAACACCCTGCATCAACACACATCCCAAAACTCTATGAGAAGCATCAGTATAGACGGAGAATCCCTGTCCAACCACTGGTAACACTGATATTGGCGCAGTAGTTAATAACCTCTTCAACTGAGTGAATGCCACCTCGCATTCCTCAGAGAAATGAAAGCCCACGTCTTTCTGAGTCAATTTAGTAATCGGTGAAGCAATTTCTGAAAAATCTTTCATGAATCCGTGATAATACCCCGCCAAACCCAGAAAACTTATGATCTCAGTCACTGAAGTCAATGCTGGCTAATCTATAATTGCCTAAATCTTGAATGGATCCACTAATATCCCTACGGCTCCGATAACATGCCCCATAAATTTGACCTTTGACAACCAGAAATCATATTTACTGAATTTGGCGTATAGTCCATGCTCCTTCAAAGTCTACAACGTCTCTATGAGGCGTTGTTCGTGATCCTCCTGCATATTTGAGTATACCAATATATCATGATGAAGACTATCACGAATTGGTCAAGAAATGGTATGAAAACATGATGCATCAGATCCATAAGCACTGCTGAAGCATTGGTCAGCCCAAACGGCATAACTGTGAACTGAAAATGTCCATATCTCGTGTTGAAAGCTGTAATGGACCTATCCTCGTCCCTGATCCTAAGTTGATGATACCCTGATCGTAGGTCTATCTTGGAGAAAAATTGCGCTCCTCTCAGCTGATAACATAAATCATCTATCATCGAGAGTGGATATTTGTTCCTAATTATGAATTTGTTCAACTATCGATAGTCGATACAAAGTCTTAACGTACCATCCTTTTTCTTCACAAAAAGGACGGGTGCTCCCCATGACAACAAGGAAGGTGTGATGAATCCTTTATGTCCTAAATCTTGAAGCCGAGTCTTCAACTCTTCTAGCTCTCATGGTGCCATCCGGTATGGTGGTATGGAAATCGATTTCGTACTTGGTATCAACTCGATAATGAAATCGATCTCTCGCGGCGGCGGTAAACCAGGTAAATCCTTTGGAAAACATCAGGAAACTCTCTAACAACCGATATATTTTCTAAGCTAGGTCCCTGACCCTCTGGTACAGTGTACAGCGAAATCAACGCTTCCATCTCCTCACTAGTCGCAGGTCGACCTCTCATTCCTACAGTCCTCGGTGCATTTCCTTTATAAGTGAATGGCGGACACCATGGGATCTCAAATATCACTGTCTTGCTAAAATAGTCGATATGAGCGCGGTCTGCAGCTAATCAGTCCATCCCTAAAATCGCGTCGAACTCCAAAAATTCGAGAACTTTAAAGTTAGCAAGTAGCTTGACTACATTTATCTCGACAGTACACTTTTCAACAACACTTTTAGGGTAAAATCTATCCCCGACCGCAGAACTTAAGATCAAATTGTACGCTTTCAACCCAAGGATGTTTACCATGCGACCATCAATAAAAGATACGGTAGAGCCAAAATCAAATAAAACATATAAATCTCAATCGCAAATACAAATCGTACCCTCAATAGACCTTGTGTAGCGTTGGCGTCTGGTCGGGCACTCTCTCGCGATGTGTTCAACCTGTCCACATCTGTAGCATGTCAACTGTCCGTGTTGACCCTGGGTACGAGACTGGCCCGTGCTTGATATTGACCCCGTCTTTGTACCTAATCCGGTCTTTGTCTCGTATATCAGCCTCTGCCTTTGCCTCGACCTCTGCCACCCTGCGGCTGCGCCATGAAGCTAGTGGGGCGCGAAGTGCAGGAATAACAAGAGCTGGTAAGGATGGTCTGATGGGAGGTGGCAAGGGAAGTCTGCCCACACAGTGCTCTATGCTGGAGCAATGGATGATACTGGAGGCACAACCAACGGGTAAGTGGTTTTCCCCAAACCCTGAGATCTTCGGTTCCATCCCCTAGTTCCTTTACCCATTTGTTTCCTCCTCTCATACTCTAAGACTTGCTCTATGGACAAAACTAGACTCGGTGCTCTGCCAAGAGTAATTCTGCCCAGATGTATGTCTCATGCACTAGGGCTCGCTCATAGATCTCGGTAAGTGTCCTCGGCCCTGAACTAACAACGTAATACCCAATATCGGGTTTGAGTCCATCACTAAAGTGATATACATCCTCGGACTCATCTCTCACCAAGTCCTTAGCAAACTGGCGTAGTTAATCACATCAATCCATGTACTATATCACAGGCTCCTCTGGCCCCTGTCTCAAATCCATGAACTCTCTCCCCAATCTCTTCATGATTGAAGGTGGAAAATACCGTTGATAGAACTTTTGCTTGAAAGCATCCCATGTCTCGAAATATCTGTGAGTGGCCACTGTCATACGCTACCACACGTCGGCGTCTCTCTTGAGAGTATATGATGAGATCTCTGGCCGAAGTCTATCATCAATCCTCAGTAGCCGATGAAGTTTCTCCTGAGATAGGATCCATTTCTCTATCTTCTGAAAATCCCTAACTCCATTGAAATAAGCTGGTTTGAGTCTGATGAAGTCCTTTACCAGTTGAACTTCCACTGAAATGCCGGAAGATGCGGGCGTGGGAGACGCTATTGCCTCAACTATCTCTACCACTGATGCGGACACGACTATCGGCTCTACTTAAGTTGCGGTAGGAAGTTCTGGTGCCTGGACAGTCGATGTAGCAATTTTAGGAGTTGATGTTGATACCGGTGGAACAAAACGAGCGGTCATCATAGTGACGAAATCACTCAACTTTTGGGCCTGAGTTGTCACTCGATCAGACAATCACTGTAAATCCTCCGTTATCGTAGGAAGCAAGCTGCAACTAGGCTTTGCATCTCCTCCCCCGCGTGTATAAGCCATCGGGGTTTGCAATGGATAACGGTCGTGAATCAGCTTCTACGTGACATAGCGCATACATATATATATATATATATATATATATATATATATACATACCGAAATTAACAAGTACATATAAGAAATCACCCATTTCACTGTCACTCATTTCCTAACTAATGGTTTCTAGGCAAAGGTCATCTAGTTTCCACAACTACGGTTTGTGTTTTATCCATATATGTGTCTAAACCTATGCTCCGAAACCAACTGTGATGGCCCCAACTTCTAAATAGGGCACCGCCGGCCTAATCTCGTAATCAAGCCTTAATCCTAACTACATATGACTTAATTACGTATTAGTTAGCCTTTTGACCCTATATTTAAATTTAAAGTTAATTCAAATTCCATTATCATGTTAAGCGGAAGCTTTCATTCTCTAAAATTCTTAAGTGTGGAAAAACTAGGAAAATACAATATCACATGCATGTATATATATATGAAACTATTCACTTAACCCAATGTACAACCCAAAATTACATAGACAATAATAATACAAGAAAAGTCGAGACATACAAAATGATTGAGGAGAGTTGTCGAACTGCTAAAAGGAAGTCGTCGATCTTCTCCTTCCTTGGTCTGCTGCTGCTCGACAGACCTACACCCACCGTCACAAACTAGACGATGAGTATAGTGATATTTAAGGACTAACTGGAGAATTCTATGCCACATTTCCAAAATAAACGAATGGTATTTGAAAGCATAAAGTAGCGAAATAAATTGTTAAAACAAGTAATGCACGTAAATACCACAGTTAAAGATGTAGAGAAAGACACAAGCTAAGTCGAGATGATCTACGTCTAGTCGGCGGTGAGAACTATCACCTAACATTTCCCACTACTATATGGAGTTGCATTCAACATATCTCACACAAATAGCGGAGCAGCGTTTTACGCTTATACAACATCGATCTCATGTTTGCCGACCACCCCGAGTCCCATAACTCGTGTGCCGTGCAAATGTAGTGGTGATTGCCGGAATCCCGATAGACCCATGTCCCCGTGAACCACGCATCTCTCGTGCAATGGACACTAGATATTCCCTACTGTAATTTCAAAGATAAATAATTCCAAAACTCTAAGATTCCAAAACAAGTTAAGCTACAAAGCCCAAAGAAAATCGAATACCAGTCCAATTACTTCCAAAGTATCCCATTAGCATGCTTTTCATCAATTCTTTTCAAAAATGACATTAACTGTAGGAATCAGAGTCAATGAAACAATTCACAAGACATCATGTCACAATATTCACTAATGAATAGGTACAAGAACAACATGATGTAAGATTGCAAGTAGTAATGTCTACTAATAGACCAATAAATCAATAAAGGTGAACGAAATGAAATATAAAATTCTCACAGTTGTACTTACAATTGACACTCTTAACCTAGACTATCCGATCCATCGACAATTCGAAATGCGTACCCAAACTCCTGAGTTCTCCCCTTAGTGCCTTAACTTTCAATAATGTATCAGTTTAGGACAAATCGAACTCGAGACTAATTTATAAATTCTTAGGCCAATCCACTCATTTTGCGCTTTTCGAGGTAAAACCCCCGAAAAGGTCTCGTCCGAAATTCCAAATCTTTTATTTCTCATCAAAATTCATTATTTTCTGCTTATTTTGTCAAAATACAATTTTTTTGAATTTTTTCCATTTTTTCTCCATTTTTTATTTTATTTTAGGTCGGGTCGACCCTACCCTAGTCGGGGCGCTGGGCCTGGCTCGTCCCTTAGGCCAAGCCTGGCCCAGGCCCTTGGCCCGGCCCAAGAGAGGGAAAGGGCGCAACCGCACAACATGTGCGTGCGCCCCTTCTTTCTCAACGAAACAGGGACTCCTTGGTTCGTCGAGGAGCATAATTTTTTTTTCTTTCAAGAGGTGGGGTTGGCGATCCAACCCCAACTCGTTTAGGGAGGGGAGACGACTCTTCTGAGTCGTGTCCTTCCTCGGGAGCATGGGAGCTCCCGAGCTCCCTCACAAACACCAACCCACGCACAACATCAATTGAACAACACCACACTCATCTTGATCTTTTCTGGTTCTCTCATTCTCTTCCTCTCCTCCACCAGCGGCGACTCTCTTCTCTCTTTTCCACCGATTGATTTTTGGTGAGGATAAGAAGATGAAACTGTTGACTTACCATTTATATAGTGGTAAGTTTTAACCATAGCTTTAGATCTTTGTGTGCACACGTGTCTCGAGGCTCAACTCATGGATCGTATTGTCCCACTTGTCCCCTAAGTCAATTGTGAGTAACTTAACAAATTGACACCTTGCCTCATTATAGGTTAACGCGTGTCTCGATGCACATCCAAATGCCTATTATTTTATTTTACAAACTTTAAGCTAAATGTGGCCACATTAAAACCACCTATTACCCAATAAATTCACATTTTATTCAAATAAATTAAACTTACCCCAATATGCCGATACCTCGGTCTCATATTGACATGCGACTCGAGGTACGTCCCGCTCGTCTCGACACCTATACACCCGTAGAAAACTAACTTAATAGTCTACACATATACAATACACTAGACATCCATCACAATAAATATAAAATGTACCTCGGACCTTGTCTCGGTAAACGGACATACCAAGTGTGGGTCCCACAGCAGGGGTTGTTGAGTATGTGTAAGGACATAAACACGGTTAGTAATTTTGGGCCGTTACAAGGAGACACAACTGAAATCTGCAACTCTAATAAAAGAGACTGAATCCAACTAATCTCTGCTGCCACTTGAGCTAAGGCACGATATTCCGACTCCGTTTTAGATATCGCCATAACTTTTTGCTTATAAGACTGCTTAGCAACTAAGTTTGAGCCTAAGAAAACAACAAACCCAGCTACAGATTTTGTAGTCATCAACTGAAGCTACCTAGTCAACATCTGAGTAGCGCGTAAGATACAGTAAATAACCAGGTTTAAACAAGAGCCCCATGTCTGTTGTTCCTTTAAGATATATCGAGACCCTCTTTAGAGCTTGTCAATGAGTAACAGTAGGAGACTATAGGAACTAGTTAAGTTTATTAACAATGAATGCAATGTAAGGCCGTGTATTGACCAGATATTAGAGACCACCAAGAAGACTTTGTGAAAGAGTTTTATCATGAAAGGAAGCACTGCCATCCTTGTACAGATGGTTGGTAATAGAGAAAGGAGTATCGATGAGCTTAACTTGTGCCATCCCACCTTTCTGCAGAAGCTACTGTATGTAAGCAGTCTGAGTTAAGTATAGTCTTTTGGTAGTCCAGTGAGCTTCCATGCTAAGAAATAAATTCAAGTCACCAATATCTTTGAGAGCAAAAGTACCATTCAACCTATAGATAAAGGATTGAATGGAATTTGTGTCTGAGCCCGTAATTGTAATATCATCCACATATACCAGCACATACAACATAATCTGATCCTTATTAAAAATAAACAAAGAGTTTTCGGCCTTAGAATTGTAGAAACGCTAAGACACCAATGTAGATTTCAACCTATCAAACCATGCTCGAGGAGTTTGACGTAAACCATACAATACTTTATGTAACCGACACACAATAATAGGTTGGGAAGTGTCTACAAATCCTACAGGGTGATTTGTATACACTTCCTCGACAAGATAACCATTTAAAAAGGCATTGTTGATGTCAATTTGTTGTATATACCAGCCAAAATGAACAGTTAAGGAAAAAATGACACGGATGGTTCAAGCCTTGACAATAAGACTATGAGTCTCATCAAAATCGATCTTGGGTACATGTTTAAAGGCCACTAGTTTAGCCTTATACCGATTGATATCCAAGTTCTTCTTTACTAAAAATATCCACTTATTTCCCATTAAATTCTGATTAGGGGAAGAAGGGACAAGAGACCAAGTACCAGTACGAATGAGAGCCTGACATTCCTAATTCATGGCTTCCTTCCATTTAGGGTGATTGAGAGCTTCAACCACCGAATTAGGGATATCAGTCTCCTTTGGTGTAGTAGAAGATAAAAACACTTTATGCATACTTAGGCCATCTTTAGCTCTAGTCATCATATGATGAGTGTTTTGTGGTGCATGAATAGGAACTTATGAAAGACTCTGATGGAGGAGGATTATTTGAGATACCATGACTACCCTGATCAGATGCAGTAGAGTTAGTCTGAATCATTTCATATGATGTTACAGGTAGAGGAAAACCAATTGTGTAGATAGGTGGTGACTTTGTACATGAACCATGGTCAGATGAAAACTGTGCACTGTGGGGAAAATCATGCTCATGAAAAATGACATTTCTAGTGATGTATACTCTCCCAGTAGGACTCAGACATTTATATCCTTTATGATGACTGATATAGCCTAGAAAGATGCATTGCTCCAATCTAAATTGATACTTATGCTGATTATATGGTCGAAGATATGGAAAACAACTACAACCAAAGACTCGGAGAATGCTATAATCTGGTGGCACATGATATAATTTTTCTTAAGGAGACAAACCATTTAAGGTTGTGGTAGGAAGTCTGTTTATGAGAAACACAGCCGTTTCACAAGCATACCACTAGTACTTCAAAGGTAACTTGCTATGTGCTAAAAATATAAGACTTGTTTCAACTATGTGTCTATGCTTTCGTTCAGCGCGGCCATTCTGTTCATGTGTGCGAGGATATGGATGTTGGAAATAATACCACAAGAATCAAGAATAGATTTGAAGACTTTATCCTCACCATCCCAATCTAACTGAACTCTTTTGATTTTAGTATTGAACTGGTTTTCCACTAATGTTTTAAAACGAAGAAAGACATTCAATGCATCTGACTTCTACTTTAAAGGATATATCCATTTAAACCTAGTACAGTCATCGAGAAAATGAATGTAATAGTTGTACCTGCTGGGAGAAGTAAGAGGAGCAGGACCCCATAGTTCAGCGTGTATTAAACCCAAAGCATAAGCAAACTTCTTTACAGAAGAATGAAATGACAATGCATGAATTTTAACTAAAGAACAAGAACTAAGCATATCAACAATAAATTTGTACTATATGTGCAATTTATTGTTCATAACCTGTTGAAGAGTCTTATGTACTTGGTGACCAAGTCTAAATTGCCACAGTATGGACAATCCTTTATTTGCAAAGAAAACAGCATGAGAAGGAGAGTGATGTGCAGGTGGACCAGAGATACAATACAGAACATTGTGCAGAGTCCTATGAAGGAGAACTTCATTGGTTTTGAGGTCCTTCACGAAGTAGACATGAGGGTGAAATTTTATCAGTACATTATTATCTTTGGTTAACCGAGACACACTCAGAAGATTTTTCTTGATGTCTGGCACACAACATGTTGTGAAATGATAATCTAGAGCTAGAAAAAGGAAAGAAGTGGACCTAGTACTCATGATAGGTAACATTTGACCATTACCAACCATTAAAGAATATGTACCTGAGCATGCCAAATTATGCATCATCTGAGAAGAATCCCCAGTGACATGAGAAGTAGCACCACTATCTATAAACCACAAACCATCTGTGCCAGAGTCTGAAACAGTATAGAAAGAAGATGAATTCGGAGGAGCTGAGTCATTAAACTTCATCTGTTGTGAAGTCTGACCAGCTTAAGAGCCCATACATTTCATATTTGTTTGGTAGTAACATACTTCCGCAGAGTGTCCAAACTTGCCACAAATTTGATAAGTTTGTTTGCCGTTGCTAGTAAATAATTTGAAACTACCTCTACATCTGAATTTGCCACCTCTACGATCACTAGAATTGTTTCCACTACGAGAGCCATTGTTAGAGGAGTTTTATAATTGTTGCTGAGAATGATTACCAGAGTGATTCGATTTAGAGTGTTGATCCTTTCACCTTAGCCGCATTAACAAAATGAGGATCATGCAACGCCAAAGAGTTTAAGCCTTGTGCAAGAGTGTATTGCTCCGAAGTAGTTTTAAACCCTATCAGAGATGAATGTAATTCTTGCCATTGTAAATCCACTATGCCTTGCAAGAATGTTGCGATAGGCAAATAATTACGATCAAGACCAATTAGAACACTTGACACCAAATCCTGAATGCTAAAACGAGAACACTCAATGGCTAAATTGTCTGAGATTCTCTTCATCTTAGATAGAAACTCATTCATTCTCGTATTTCCTTTGCGAGTTGTATGCAATGCCTTATTGAGAGTTTGAATATGAATCTTTTTACTTGATTTACATACTTCTTGGGCTAACCATAATGCATTAGCCGTCTCCTTTGGTTCAATTCCAATGATCTGTGTTGCTATTTTAGGCACCATTACATTCGTCAGCCATCCTAACAAGAATCTGTCACGACTAAACCAGATCTTGTACTCCGAATTAGTTACCCCATCTTATAAGATCTTTTTTGGTAGAGGTAGGGTACCAAATAGGTAACCATAAAGATCGAACCCTTGAATAACTGGTACTACTATAGACTTCAATAATGGAAAACTCGTTTCATCCAAATTAATAGTCACAAACTGATTCAAAGAATTACCAAAATGTGCAAATGGACATCCATAACTCAAACCTGAACTTCCACTTAAGGTTGATAATGATGGAGATCATTGCTCAAGAACACCAGATCCCATTGTCATGAATCTAGATCTTCAGATCTACCAGATCTACTATTGAAGACCTCTTTATTCAATTAGCAAACTTCAGATATGTGGATTCTACCACCAGATCTGTATGTTTCCTACTTCGATTCACTTTCTAGTCGATTAGATCTACAAGTTCTTGATCATCGTTGCAAATCTTTTCAGATTTGTAACTTCCTTCATATATTATAGGTGTTCAACCCAGATCTATGCAATCAGACCTCAGATTGAACCTCACCAGCATTTGTTGTTGATGCTCAGATATCATGTGAAAGATCAAGATGAGCTTCATACTGAGACCCTAAAAACCTTAGGAGAGGAGTACACAAACTCTCTGTTCTCAACAAAATCGTTGAGTGAACAGTAGTCTTGTATTTCATTTATATTCATCTTATACAATATGGGCCGTTGATAATCATCACATATACACCTCAAGATCAACGTATTACAACACACCCACTAATGATTTATTCTAACATCAAGGAAGGACATGCACCACGCCTCGACACGATGCACCTTCCCATCTACGTAAAATGAAAGGAAATTGTACGAGACGATTCGCAGCTTCAAAAGGAGACAGATGATATAGTGGGCCTATGGTACTTTGGACCTCAGAAACATGTGGGTAGTACATCGGCTATAGTAGCAATGGAGGATGATCTGCGGAGCCATGGTATTTTGGGCCTAAGGGGCAAGTGGGTAAATCTCAAACAAGAGAAATAGAATCACGGGTAGGACCTTGGTATTTTGGGCAAGAATTCAGGCCTGAGTTGGTTGATGAGAAAGAAAAATAAAGGCCCAATGGCTTAAAGAAACCATTCTTGTACGATGTCTTGGGCCAAGTACTCAAAGCCCAAACAAAAGAAGAAGTGATAAGAAAATTCATGAGAAGGCGTCGTGTTTTCTGAGTTGGAGCTATTCAACCAAGGGAAAGGACGCCAAGTGAACGACCAAGGCGTTCTAATCTGATTGACACTGAAGATACCACGGCATAAGGGTAGGAATTAATAATCCCAATAGTTGATTCCTCATCGAATGACGATTACTCCATCTAAGATGTCGTTCCCGAAACACTGAAAGAGTAGGAGGAAGAACCTGTTAGGTTTAGAGACACTGCAATGACACACTTTATTAATCTATAATAAACTTGTTAATTGCAATGCGGGGGTTAACTCTAATTTATAGATTCACATAAGCATACTCCTAATCCAATAAGGAGACCCTAAATAGACTCATACTCTAACTCCACATCCTATTCAAACTCAAACACTAATATAATTTAGATTACAACTCCAACATCCCCCATAATCTAAATTACCTATATGAATTAAAAAAAAACAAAACATCATCCCCCCGTAATTCAGATTGTCATGATCTTCCACTTGATCTTCTCTCAAAATGCAGATCTCGACCTCCATCGACGACATCCTTTATCATTCACCCGCCATCTATCTCGCACAACTTTCTCAATGCTGAACAATGCACAATGCACTCGATTGCCTTCGTCATTAACGACATTATCATGGGTGATCTTACAATCTTGAAGTCAAGCTAGTTGTTCCACACTTTTTTGTGGTCTGCAACTGGTACGTTGGGGTCTAGCACTAATACCAACTGAAGTGGAAGCTTTATCATCGCTTCTTATCGTAGATGGTTGAGCAATACTCTTTCCTTTTATGTCCCAAATCCACGCACTCTTCTCATCAAACATGAAATTTTTGCTAATAATGATTGCATTGGTAACTAGATTGTACAATTTGTACGTTCCGATCCTTCCTAAAACATAGCCAATAAATATGACATTCACGCCTTTATCATCTAACTTATTCCTATTACCATCAAGAACATGTACATATGTAGTGGATCCAAACACCTTCAAGTGTTTGACACTTGGCTTGTAACTACTCCAAGCCTCTTCCGGGGTTATGTGGGACACACCTTTTGTGGGATACCTATTTAGTAAATAAACTGAACATGCAACTGCTTCAGCCCAAAAAGAATTAGATAGACCTTTGGCCTTCAACATACTATGAGCCATGTCTATAATAATCTTATTTTTTCTATCTACAACACCATTTTGTTACAGTGTCCGTGGTGGCATGATCGCATGCTTAATCCCATGATGATCACAAACTCTAAAAATGTCGAAGACGTATACTCACCACCACCATCTGTCCTCAAAGTCTTGATGTAGCGTCCACTCCGTTTCTCCACAATTGCCTTGAACTTCTGAAAGCAACTAAAGGCATTGGACTTATTCTTTAAAGTATACCCCAGTCATCAATAAAAGTCATAAAATATGTGCTTCCTCGTAGTGAAATAGTCTACAGATGACCATAAACATCTGAGTGAACTAATTATAGTAAGATTTGGCACACCTTGAAGTGTTGGAAGCAAACGTTCGTCTATGTTGCGCCCCCAAAATACACCCTTTACAAAATTGCTCTGAATGTTGAATCACAGGCAATCATTTCTTTAAATTCTTATGAGTCAGCAACTTTAGACTTTTAAATTTCAAATGACCATATCTTAGATGTCATAACCATGACTCCTAAGAAACAATGGATTTAAAGCATGAATAAGATCAAGTCTTAATCTTAATATGAAATAACTTATTTTTCAAATGAGACTTAAGAATGATCATACCTTTACAGTCAAATACAGTGAGATAGCTATCTTTGAAATTCACTTTGTACCCCTTCTCTAGCAATTGCCCCAAACTTAGCAAATTGCATGTCAATGTCGGTACATATTACACATCTGAAATGTATTGCTGATCTCCATTCTTCAACTGGATAAAAATTCTTCATTTTCCTTCAACCGGAAGTTTCCTATCATCAGCAAACTTGACCTCTGTTAACACTAACTCATCCAACTCATCAAAAAACTCTCTATTGCCACACATGTAGTTAAAGCGTGCATTGTTGAGATACCACATGTTACTCTGAGCATTCTCCTCGGCTAATGAAACCATCATTAGTGTCTAATTACACTCCTCATCTTGCTTTGTCTATTTCTCAAACTTCGACTTTGACTCTGATGATTGCTTTATCATGCATTGTCTAGCTATATGCCCAAATTTGCGATAGTTGTAAGACTGAATCTGATTTCTCTTTTGATTGCGACTTTCGTCTCGTCTATGACCTTTATTTCTATCCCACCACTGTTGACTATTATTCTGACCTCTGCCATCGTTGTTGACTTTATCACGGTCTTTAAACCCATAATTCTTCTTTAGCTTTGGGACAAATGTAGTCTCCAATGCCTGCTCGGTAGGCGTGACTTTTTCACTTTTTCATTAATTCGTTTCTCATGTGCTCGTAATGAACCAATAATTTCTTCAACTGACTTGGTCTCATAATTTGTCCCGGACTCCATAATAGAAGCTTCTATGTGGTCGAACTTCGTAGTCAAGGTGCGCAAAATCTTCTCATTCGCATTAAGATCGGTAACATCTTCGCCATTCATCTTTGACTGATTGACGATTTTCTAAACATGATTGGTGTACTTCTCTATATCTTCAGAGTTTTCCATCTCGATCAACTCGAATTGTCGCCTCAAAGTTTGCAATCGAATTTTCTAGGGTTTTTGGACACCATTGCAGGACATCTCTAAAGTGTCCCACGCTTTCCTTAATGTCTTCGCCAGTTGCACTTTCTCAAATGCCACATCATCAAGCATTTGCAAATAAAATAAAGTGTCTTCTGATCTTTCTCGTGAAGCTCCTTTTCTGTCGAGGTAGAGGTGACCCCTAGGTCTTCGAATCCATTTTCAATTATTGCGAGCAAGTCTTGAAAACTTAACAAGACTCTCATATGAGTGCTCCATCTATCAAACTTCTTCCCATCGAATATTGGAAGAGTAGGTTGAACTTGCCGTTCCCTGATGTCGCCATAATTCACACCAAATAAGAAAATCAAAAATCTCAATTTTGATTTTAACTCTCTGCCGCACACAATTTGAACAAATTGTTCAAATTTCAATTTCTCTGTAGGCCCTTCTACTTTAACGAATCAACCTGCAATTCGACTTCTCTATTTCGCGATTTTACCGCAACTCGTTGTTCTCTCTAACGACCCAAACTCAACCGTCTACACCCCTCTTCTTTTTGATCTTTAGCGCAAATCGAACAGGGCCACTTCGTTTCTTATCCTCTATGAAGAAACCCAAATCTGTTATTCTCCACAAACAAGATCTCATATCCGAAAATCATAGGACCGATTTTGCTCTGATACCATGTTAGGTTTAGAGACACTGCAATGACACACTTTATTAATCTCTAATAAACTAGTTAATTACAATGCAGGGGGTTAACTCTAATTTATAGACTCACATAAACATATTCCTAATCCAACAAGAAGAACCTAAATAGACTCACACTCTAACTCGAAGTCCTAATCCAACTCAAACACTAATCTAATTTAGATTACAACTCCAAAATCCCCCCATAATCTAAATTACCTATCTAAATTAAAAAACAAAACATCAGAACCAATGGATTTGGCAGCTCTTGATGTCGTTGTGATGGCGATATGGGAGCAAGAGAACGCAAATAATAACCAGAGGTCAGTCGAATGCCCTTCAAGTGAGTTTTTAAATGATCTTGATGACTCACATTTGCGTAATCTCTTTGAACCAGGAACGGAAGCGCCAGGCACCACAATCAAAGCTCCCCAAAATCGTAGTGAAGAGACAGAGGTGGGGGAGCATTAAATCAGTTTGGGGGACACACTACAAGCGAGTGGTATATCAATCAGTGTCATAGACTGCGAACTTAGTGGGATTGCATGAGACATCACCTATGTCCTGCCGGATCGTAGAAATTTTTAAATGAAGACGTCACCCTATGCACCGAAACGAAACAAAAGGCAGTAAAAGAAGTAATACTAAAGTTAAAACCAGAGATATTGGTAATCTAGGAAACAAAACAAAAGGAACTCAATTGATTTTTGGTGCCAAATATTTGGGGGTGTAGATAGAAACAATGGGTGATATTATCGTCAGTGGCGTAGAAGGGGTAGCTATAATATAGGACATAGGACGAATTAAGTTTTTGGATAGTATGAAAGAGGACTTCTCCATATCAATTCTTATTGAGGAAGAAAGTGGAACGCAATGGTGGTTGCTTTTCAAGGGTTGATGGTCCTGCTACATTAACAAATAGAGAAGATTTTTTGGCAAAACTGGGGGCATTATACGGGATATGTCAGCTAAAATGGTATGTTGTTGGGGATTTCAATGTAGTGAGATTTGTTGAGGAAAAGATGAATAGCCATACGGTCACAAGAAGCAAGCGTGCGTTTGATCTACTAGTTCGAGAACTAGAATTGGTAGATATACCTATCTTAAATGGGAAATACACGTGGTCTAACTATAGGGAATCTCCAATATTTGCATGTTTATACTGTTTTATGTTCCTCAAAGAATAGGGGGACTGCTTTGAAAATATAAGACAAAGTCTGGGTACGAGAATTACTTTGGATCACACTCCAATTATATTAGAAACAAGGCCAATTAAAAGGGTACCCACTCCTTTTAGATTTGAAAACATGTGGCTTCGACACCACAAATTCAAAGAAAAATCTCAAGAATGGTGGTAAGAAAATAGAAGCTATGGTGGGGCAGGATATGGTTTCATATGAAAATTACAAAAGGTTAAAGGAAAGATTAAAGAATGGAACAAAGAAGTCTTTGGATCAATTGAACATAAAAAGCATGAGTTGAATAACATTATCGAGCAACTGGATCAAGAAGAGGCTAATGGAACATGGGGGACTGATCAAATATGCAAAAGAAATGACAGCAAACAAAATCTCGAAGAATTAATGCTACAAGAGAACCGAAGGTCGAGAAAAAAGGCTAAATCAAAATGGCTCGGGGAGGGGGACGCCTATAAAGGATAATACCACTGGATCATTAGCTCAAGAAAATGCAAGAACCATATATCGAGAATCCAACTAGAGGACAAATCTTTCACTGAAGATATGACCACCATCAACCAACACATAATAAATTTCTATTCTTTTTTGTATTAAGAGGAATCAAATGAGAACTGAAAAATTGATGGGATAGAGCGAAACAGAATTACAGAAATAGTTGCAACGTTTCTTGAACGACCATTCTCTGAGGAGGAAGTGTGGGGGGCACTGAAAGAGTGTGGATCCGACAAAGCCCCCGGGGCCGATGGGTACACGGTGGAAGCAATTAAAGCACGCTGGGGAGTAGTTAAATATGATATTTTTGCAGCACTAAACGAGTTCCATCGAGCAGGAGTGGTGAGTGCAAAGGTAAACGAAACCTATATGTGTTTGATCTTAAAAACACTAAGCCCGTAAGATAGCCGACTTCCGACCAATTAGTTTGATCACTAGCCTATACAAAATCATATCAAGGAACTTGGCATTACGAATTCGAGGGATGCTTGATGAAACTATTGCTAAGGAACAATGCCCATTCGTGTCGGGTAGACATATGTTAGATTTTGCTCTCATTGCGAATGAAATGGTCGAGGAAACAAGACGCAAAAGAAAAAAAAAACTTTAATATTGAAGCTCAACTTTGCGAAAGCATATGATAGACCTAACTGGAGATTCCTAGACTTTGTATTACAAAAGAAAAGGGTTTGGCGAGAAGTGGAGGAAATGGGTAGCGGGTTGTGTGAGATTGGTAACATACACAATTCTCATTAATGGCAAACCATGCGGAAAAATACATCCCTAACAAGGAATAAGACAAGGCGATCCACTATCTCCTTCACTCTTTATATTAGTCGTTGATATCAAGGGGAGAATGTTTGACGCAGCGAATGATGGGGGAACTATTAAAGGGATCGAGGTCAGAAGGGACAAAGTGAACATTACCCATTTATAATTTGTCGAGGACTTTCTAATATTCGCAAATGGTGATGATCAGTCAATCTTCAAAATGATGGAGTTGGTGACTATTTTTGTCTCATATATGGACTAAAGCTTAACTATGGAAAAAACCAATTAATGGGAATATTTATGGAGGAATGATGCATCACCGAAATAGCAACACAACTCGTCTGTATGGAAAGGGAATGGCCTATGAAGTATTTGGGCCTACTACTTGGAGGAACTCCCCTATCGAAAGTATTTTGGGAGCCAGTGGTGAAAAAAGTGGAAAGCGAATTGATGGGTATAAAGGCGGATGGCTCTCAAAGGGAGGAAAACTCACGATGCTACAATCGATCCTTATGGAATTTCCTACGTTCTATTTGTCACTGCTAGCAGAGAGGATTGAAGAGATGATGAAGAATTTCTTGTGGAGAAATATGAGAAACACTACATCTGAACCACTTGTGCCATAGAGAATTGTGACTAAAACAAAACAAATGGGAGGACTAGGGATTGGGGACTTGCGAACCACAAATAGAGCAATGGCTATGAAATAGTTAAAGCGATTAATGAAGGAGCAATCATCATTATTGGCTCGAGTCATTACAAGCAAGTATGGGCTGAGTACAAATAAATGGGATTCAAGAATGCCAACAAATGCGAACTCACAAAGCCCCTAGCGTTTTATTATGTCATGTGTCCCTGAATTTCTTCGAAGAATGAAATATACAGTGGGAGATGGTGAAAATATTAGATTTTGGGAAGACCCCTGGATTAACGACGTGCCATTGAAGAATTGATTCCCAAGTGTATACACTTTGGCAACATTTCCAAAGGTAGTGATCAACAAAGTTATTCAATACCAGGATGAAGAGCATGATGTACCTAACATTGGTCTTCAATTCAGAAGAAGAAGGAATGGGACAGTGGAAACAAAGGTTACACGGTTAATGGGAGTCATCCAACAGATTGTACTCCAACATAATGTAAGAGATGAACGCGGATGGCGTATGGAGACTGATGGAAACTACTTGGTTCGATCCAAAAAATAGTTACTACGAGGTGACACAGTGAGAAATACCATAAAGGCTTTTAATTCACCATGGAGATGTTGCATCTCTCCTAATTTCAAGTTCTTATGCTGGAATGTGTGGTAGAGGAAAGTGTGCACTGCAGATTCGTTGCAGAGACGCTGACCAACGAGGACGATGATGCCTTCCAGGTGCAATTTATGCCATTATGAATCGGAATCAATTGATCATGTATTTATTTAATGCCCTTCTGTGTTACATGTATGGAACTACCTTTCGAACGAAATGGAGATCACATGGACACCCCCACAACATGTCGAGCAATGTTTTAATGTACAACCTTCTTCTAAATCATGGCAAAAGGAGTCAAGTATTATGGTGAGCTACAATCCAATCATTAATATAGGGCATATGGAATGAACAAAACAATCGGGTGTTTGAAGTCAAGAGCAAGGCAATACATGAGATATGGGAAGTGGGGGAAGTTTTGTTTTCATAGACAGAACAACGTGAAGGGTTGACGGAATGTAATTTTTCTTACCACTTTTGTAAATCCTAGTTAAAGACCACGGGTTCAACCTAGTTGATTCAGTGAGAATGTGACACCAAGAAGGGGCCACGTTTCCTCAATGACTCATCCTTAAAGTGGGGGAAGTTTTGTTTTCATAGACAGAACAACGAGTTTTTCCCCTACTACACTAGTATGGGTTTTTTTCGACTTTGTTTATGGGAAACACATTGTTTCTCACCTTTTTGTAATTATGTATAGAATAGGCTATAACAAATAAAGTCTTGTTCCTATAAAAAAAAAATAAAATTAAAGCCAGTCTTAAGGAGAAAAAATTAAGAACATACCATATATATAGTTTCCTGGCCTCTTTTATAATATTTATTGTGTTTGTATGAAAAAAAAAAAAATAGATTAGTGAGGATAATTTAGTGGGTGGTGTGTATTTAAAATAACAAAAAACTTAATTGAGTTTTATTTTTTATTTTTCTAAGAAGACAATTTCTCTACCCATAACTCTTCAAAATATATAACAAAAATAAAATTTTAAAATACAAAGTGCAATCCACATTCATCATTGGATAACACTTTTGAACTTCAATATCTATTCAAGTCACATGTTCTCCACGCTACTAACGTGACATCAAACCACGCTTACAATCCTATGTACCATTGGAGATGTCGTTAGTGCGTGAGTAAAGTGTGTCAAATTATCAGGTTGAAGTAATAGGTGTGAATATACAATTAAACCACGAGGACAAGACAAACTTATCAAAATGGTGGGCAAAACTGTCTGAACAACACTATACAATGAACAATACCTTTCTTCTCTTTTTTATTATAGTAGGGATAGAGATTAAATAACATGTATACTTTTATTACACACATTTGTCGCGCGATGGTCGGGATGTTTTCAACATATGTGTGCACGCAGCCAACTCAATATATGTTGAAAAGATCTCCACCATTTGTATAGTAAATGTATGTATCACAAGTATGTTAATCACTTCCCTTTTGATCAAGTTATTGTAAATTAATGATTTATGATTAGCATCGTTTTACATGTGTATATATATTTCTTGTTTTTTTAGGAAATGATTCATATTCTTTCTTTCTCACTGCATATATTTCCTTGCCGGTTGATGTTGGTTATATATATATATTAAGTGGTCCGTAGTCGAACTCATGACCTCACCAAACATTGCCTTTTAACAAGTGATGCACATACTATCTCACCAAAGATGTTTTGACAAATGTTGGTTAATTAAATACAATAGATCGATTTGTTATTTGGAATACTAAACCCTTTTTAATTAACTCTTTCAATAAAAACATTATCACTAAAACTTAATGGGAAAAATGTTAAATTAAAGTTATTTAGAAGTTCTTTAAAAAAATATTATGAAGAAGTACATTGTAAGTGCAAAGTAAATGTATAAATATTTATAATCAAGGGGTCCTCAAGGTATGACTTCACGTGCAGCCCTCAACTAATCTCGGATGTATATAGAGAGGTGCTTTTACCATAGAATTCAATTACCTAACATTTATTACGCATTTAATGTGTTTTGCATTAAATGCACTACATCAATCACCATTAGATTAAAATTAATTAATAATCAAATGATGAGATATGTAGTTCCCATGATACGAGTATATATTTGAACTCAATTGTAGAAGCACCCTATATATATATATATTCTACAATGAAGCTCAAATATATACCCATGCTATGGAACCCTCTCAAAATGTGTTGTGCATTAAATAATTTATGTATTTATGACATCTCGATTAATGTACTGGATTATAATTCAATAGTAGTAAATAGTGTACCCATGACATGGGTATATATATATATATATTTGAGACTTAATTTATTGGTTGTGTGGTGTACTAATTAATTAATTTGTAATGTAATGTACAGCTGTCATCCATCCATTTGCGGAGCTTGTCATGTATATGTTATTATTCGCAATTCCAATACTTGCCACAATATCAACTGGAACAAAGTCCATTGTAGCTCTATTTGGTTATATGACATACATTGATTTTATGAACAATTTGGGACATTGCAACTTCGAATTCGTTCCTACATGGCTTTTCGAGCTCTTTCCCTTGCTCAAGTACTTTATGTACACTCCATCGTAAGTACGAAGTACACTCATAGAAAATTATATAAGTACACATGCAACATCTATAGTATTTTTTATTTTTTATTTTATTTTTTTTTAGAACAACTTCTATAGTTTAAATACTGGTTTTCAAAATTCTGCAATTAGTATCAAAATATGCGCGCACATCTCAAAATGTTGCGTAGTTTATTAAATGGAAAATACTGAAATAATAACATATATATAAGTCACAACGAAAGACACATAAACCCACAAAAGTTCATGTGGCCTCGACCCACGTGTTGTGCCTCATGGACAACTCACAGGCATGATGTGACTTTCGATATGACATACCTATTGTCATTCTAACTAGCACTTCTCTTATAATTAAATAGATAGTTAAGAATAAATTGTTTGATGATTTGAGATTTATGTGAACAGGTTTCATTCTCTTCATCACACAAAATTTCGAACAAACTACTCGCTCTTCATGCCAATTTACGATTACATCTATGGCACAGCGGACAAGTCTTCGGACTCACTATATGAGACTTCATTGAAACGACAAGAAGAGTCACCAAACCTAGTTCACCTCACTCATTTCACAACTATAGATTCTATCTACCATTCTCGACTAGGATTCGCGTCTTGGGCAGCTTCTCCTTACTCCTCTTCAAGATGGTATCTTAAATTACTAACATGGTGGTCTTCTACAATGCTAAGGTGGATGGTTAACCACCCTATTGTGGTGGAAAGGCACAAGCTCAACCAACTTAACTTACAAACATGGGCTGTACCAAGATACA
Source organism: Stephania yunnanensis (assembly GCA_039657365.1). Classification (NCBI taxonomy): domain Eukaryota; kingdom Viridiplantae; phylum Streptophyta; class Magnoliopsida; order Ranunculales; family Menispermaceae; genus Stephania; species Stephania yunnanensis. The sequence goes on along the minus strand of CM077589.1, from coordinate 13,428,364 downwards.
AGTTTCATGTGAGTATTAATTCCAACATCTTTGTCCAAGTTTTTATATTTTTATATTTTTTAATTTGAGAGTAATAATAGATATTAGAGAAAGATGAGATTGCTCATGTGGACGTGTCTGCAGTATGGTTTGCCATGGGAAAAAGAAGAAATCAACGCCTTGATTGAAGAAGCTATACTAGAGGTTGAAAAGGCAAATGTGAAAGTCATGAGTTTAGGTCTTCTAAACCAGGCAAGTTCTTATAATTTAGTGCTCCTTTTTTTTAATCTATTTTCAACAAATACAAAAAGTGCAAAGTTAATTAGTAATATAGTAGGTTTCGAAAAAAAAAAAAAAAAGCCACTATAATTAGCAACATTTGGCACCAATTATAAAAGTTATATATTATCCTTGCCTTTTATTAATCGATACAAGAAGTAAATTAACTTCATGTAATTTAATAATCTAAGTGCTGCACATACCATTATAATGAACATGTATTTTTCTAATACAGGACCAAGAGCTGAACAAACATGGTGCACTTTTCATTCAAAAGCACCCAAACATGAAGCTTAAGGTTGTTGATGGCAGTGGTTTAGCTGTTGCAACAGTGCTTCATAGCATTCCAAAAGGAACAAAGCAAGTGTTTCTACATGGAAATATTCTTTCTTCTAAAGTAATATTTGCCATTGTCAAAGCTTTAATTCTAGATGGTGTTCAGGTAAAGATAACTATATAATTGCATGCAAAGATCAATTTGATATACATGTAACTTAACGACCAAAAATTAATTTCTACAGGTTGTGACACCATGCAAAGATCAAGTTGACATACTTACACTGAGATTTGCACCTGAATCACAAAATAATGTGATCCTTTCAACTAGTTATGCTCATAATAAGGTAATTAAATTTTGTATTCTGGTTAACTTGTGTTTTTTATTATTTGTTCTGCCAACCGAAGTGGAAGCTCCACTCATTTGGCAGGTACGTACTCGCCAGCAATTAAGGGCTCAACACTTCCCTTATGCAAGTTGGGGTGGTCTTATTATAGATAGTTTCTCATCAAACAAAAAAAAGTACGCTTATTTCTTTATTACATGCTTACAAAGGAAATATATTTCATGTGGCATGTAGTTTGTAAGATAAATCTAAGCCTTAACCTTCATCAATAATTTTAAATTAATTAAGATGAAGGGCGCTTATGAGAATATGAACACATGGACGTTCAAAACCAATATGAATAATTTTGTAGGTATGGTTGGTGGGAGAAAGTTTGGAAAAAGATGAACAAGCAAGGGCGCCGAAAGGGACACTCTTCATTCCTTTCTCACAATTTCCTATTGCTCAAACGCGTAAAGATTGTGTTTACTACAACACTCCTGCAATGAAAGTTCCTGAGGCTTTGGAGAATATGCACTCCTGCGAGGTTAGTAACTGCAACTATAACCTTGTTAGGCAATGGTAGAGCAACCAAAATGACACCAAACATGTATATTCGTAATACATGTGTATAGGTCTCCATTTGCTAAGAAAATTGGCCCTAAAACCTAAATCAGATAATACTAGCAACTAACATCCATGTACATGTTTGTTCAGAATTGGTTGCAGAGAAGGGTAATGAGCGCATGGCGCGTCGCAGGAATTGTGCACGCACTAGAAGGATGGAATGAACATGAGTGTGGTGAAACACTGATGGAGGTGGAGAAAGTTTGGACTGCAGCCCTTAAGCATGGTTTTAAGCCTCTCTACCATATTCATGCTTGAGATGTCATATTAAAACCTATACCTACCTACCTAGCTAATATATCATTTCCATGGTTATTTATCAGCACTTAGTTTTACTTACAATTAAATCATGGGTTAATTGCCACCAATATCACAGACTATTTGTTGTAACTAGAAGTAAAGACAACTTAAGCTCTCTGCAGTGAAATAAAGAGCATTCTGAGGCAACAGCAGCTGTAACAGTCAATTACTTTTGTTAACTCACTACAACAATTTCGCTATTTAATAGAGGTTTTTATCCCCGATTAAAGGGGTATTATTAAATAACACATAATTGATAAGAGTTTTAAAAAACCTCTTGTAAGTATTCTTTACATTATACTTATCCTAAGTGATCCATGTGGGCCCCACACATTACAAGTGTCAAATTTTGATTAGAGATAACGGTTGATGGGCGGTTATCTTTTGGGATATTAATCAACGTAGTTTGGTCCCCAATTTCATTCTTTGAAAAAGGTTTTGACTCCGAACACCATTAAGGAGAGGAGAAGAAGAAATTGGAAGATCAAGCTTTGGAAAGAACAACAATGGCTGGAGGTAATTCTTATTTTATTTCCGTAATTTAGATTAGATGATCTTTGTGTTTGTTCACACAAAGATCATTAATGTTTAATAACTAACAATTCTTTCTTTTGAAGCCACTGTTGGAATTTGATGCAATCCTTCTTCATGTGTCCCTTCTTTTTACGGAAGAAACACTTGGATTCTTTCTTCATAATTCCACCTTGGGGTTGCATTTTGTCTTTCCCCTTCCAGTTGGCTCTCTTGTCCTTTTTCTTCTTGTCCACCGTCAGCAACACACCATTCTCTCCTCGCTCCATAATCAGTCTACCCTCCTCCTGATACACACATGGTCGTCAACTCGTTGATCGACCATTTATCTCTATGTGTGTTATAAGAGATCTTAAAGGGTGCATACTGAGAAGGGAGTGTGTTCAAAATGTAGTGGACTAAGAAGCTCTCAGACATATCAACCTCAAGTGTTTTGAGTCTAGCCGCTATGTCCCTCATCCGCATGATGTGCTCGCGCACACCCTTAACTCCGGTCATCCGGAGTGATGAGAATTGCATGATTAGAGTACTGGCCAGTGCCTTATCAGATGTCTGAAACTGATCCTCGATGGCCTTAAGCAATGGATGAACCTTGTCATACTTCTCCACCGTACCCCGAATACTAGCCGTTATGTTCGTTTTAATGAACATAACAAAAATGCGGTTAGATCTCTCCCATTTTTCGTAGAGATCAACCGCGTCATGAAGACTAGCCTCGGTGATTGCTGGTGGTTCGTCCTTACGTATGGCAAAATCTATATCCATTACTCCCAAATGGAGGAGAATTCTCTCCTTCCATACCCTATAATTCTCTCCATTAAGAGTCGGGATCTCAAATTTTAATTCAGAACCTAAGACGGGTATATGAGTAGCTGCAAATATATTAAAGAAATAAATACATGCTTAACAACAAATAAAGACTATAAATAATATGTTTTACCAATGCAAACATAATAAAAGAAATAAATCAAGTGACTTAAAAACATGCCTGTGGGCTAATGCCTTTACTCAATAAGATTCATTAACCATATAATAAAACTATCAAATTATTTTCATTTTCTCAATTCCTGTGGGTAAATTAAGAAAATACAATTTGATATTCTATTCTAATTAATTATACGAGTATAGTAAAATATCCTGTGGGATAAATTTTACCACAACCATATTACTAATTACAACAAATGCATGAATGATCCTATATAATTTAGATGTTGTGGCCACTCTAACATTATTTAAAATTTCACATGCATGGATCATCCTACATTTAATCAATGAATTTCTTAATGTATTGCATCCTTATTTAAACAATACTAACAAATTATATACATGCATATATACTTCATGGCATATTATCTCATGTATTATTTAAATAAAATAATTAATGTGCCTGAAAATTAAATATATAGAACATAATACTCATCAAGTGATTATCTACTTGTACTAAACATGTATCAGTTCTATTATATATGCATATATATATAATCCCTCTTATGCACATGTACTACAGGGTACAACATATATATTTACTTATGTTCATTCTTTTCTTCCTTTGTAAAAATATGTTTGGCCTAAAGTACATTTCACAATTACTGGTTGCAGGAACATCATCTAGGCAACTTGCTCTCGTGCAAGATCCGCCGCAAACACCATTTTCACGAGATAGGTTGAGACGGTTTGGATTCGGCTCAAAGACAACCGCTCATCCTGCTTTAATAGGCAGTTCGAGGACTACAAACAAGGAATCTGAATCCGAAGAAAACACGGGAAGCGATTTTGGAGAAGTAAAGTATTGTGTTCAGGGACGCGAAAGCCAAGTTTTTGTTTTGAAATCTCTGATTTAGCGAGGCGTCATATTCATATAGCATATATCAGTTCTAATAAACTACACGTGTGTGCTAGTAGTTATCCTATCCAAATATAATAATTGACCCAAATATGACACGTTGGGCCATTAAAATAGGCATGAATTATTTGTATCAATCTATAATCAGTTTAATTAGATAAGTATAACAAAAAATTTATTCATACTCTTTGCGATTTCAATTGCATCAAATTAATTCAACTAAAACACCAAACACAAAGATTACCAATTACATCTAATTTGTAGTAATCGGCCTTCTCATGTACACCGAAATTGAAAAATATATTGTTTTCGACTTTCCACACTTAAATCAAAATCGAAAATAGGAGAACTAAAACTCACTGGGCCATGAAATTCATGAATCAATGAATTAACCAAAAGCAATCAACAACAAGACAGAGGAATTGTTGCTCTGATACCAATTGTTTGTTATTAAACATTAATGATCTTTGTGTGAACAAACACAAAGATCATCTAATCTAAATTGCGGAAATAAAATAAGAATTACCTCCAGCCATTGTTGTTCTTTCCAAAGCTTGATCTTCCAATTTCTTCTTCTCCTCTCCTTAATGGTGTTCGGAGTCAAAACCTTTTTCAGAGAATGAAATTGGGGACCAAACTACGTTGATTAATATCCTAAAAGATAACCGCCCATCAACCGTTATCTCTAATCATAATTTGACACTTGTAATGTGTGGGGCCCACATGGATCACTTAGGATAAGTATAATGTAAAGAATACTTACACCTCTATGTAATACATGTATTAAAAATTAAAACATAACACATTTTCACATGACATTTAATAACACTCTATTTAATAGGGGTTTTAAAACCTCTATTAAAGGTAAAAAATGTTCTAGTGACCGGTTGGCATGGAAAAGTCCTTGTCATCATGTATTTGAGTCACCAGTTATGTCACTACCTTTAAATAAACTTTTATTTTTTTATGTACCTTTAAATAAAACTGATTTCAAAGAAAACTACTAGATATAATGTTCATACTAGAAACTAGGTTCGGCAAAAAAAAAAAAAAAAAAAAAAAAAAAAAAAAAAAAAAACAAAAAAATCACCCGTAAAAATTGCTCTATGAAAGGAAGAGAATTCTCCAAGATAACATGGAAAGGGCGAACAGAGCCTCGCAGACCAAGAAATCAACACCCACCGCCTATTTCCTTTGCCAATCTGATAGCATCCCGCGACATCCACCCATTTACAACTTGTACAACCGAAAGAAGCATAAGGAACGTGCCCAGCGAGAGTTTGACTCAGCCCAACTAGAGCCCGCTGCAGTGAAATCAATAGTGTTCGGGCATGATGTGTGCGTCCATCTGGCTCAATGAGTGGGAGTTAGTTAGGGGTATAAGTAGAGTATTGTATAAGCACTAGAACAAATTCTACTTTTCATAGAGGTTTTTGACCTCTATGAAAAGTGTTATCTTTTAAGGTGTTATCTTATCTTCCAAGCTTACATTCAAACCTCTATCAAATCTTGACTATTTCATAGGGGTTTCAAACCTCTATCAAATCTTGGCTATTTCATTGGGGTTTCAAACCTCTATAATATCTTCAAAGGCTTACATAGGGGTTTCAAACCCTTATCAATTGTAGTGATTTCATAGGGGTTTGAAACCTCTATATTATCGTTAAAGGCTTACATAGGGGTTTCAAACCCCTATCAAATGTAATTTAAAAAAAAAAATAGCTGAAAATGCCCAGAGTTAATTTCCATTTCCATTTTCAATTGAAAATATACAAATCTACATTCCATTCACAATATTATTATTCCATTAAGAAATTTGCAGTGTTCTACAACCAATCAATAAAACAACAAATTGATAGCTACACATTTCACGAAACCAATCAACAAAACTCAGTTTTTCATTGTCAGACAATGTGTTAGCAGAGATAAGTATATGTAGAAAGTCACCCTGCTTGTTTGAAACTTCACCATTGCCAATTCTCTCATCCACAATTGCTTTGACAGTGGAAGCAATTCTTATTGTAGCCTTTGATTTGCATAGTTGGGATTGACCTTCCTCAATTGAAGTCCGGTTTCAACGCATGAACATCAATGCGGAAACCTGAGCATTACCAACAATTCTCAATTTTTCAGTTAACATGGCAGAGGTACTGAACAATTAAAAATACTTGTACAGATTTGAGTGGCATCATTGGAAGAAACAACTATAAAGTATCAATCATGGTAAATGTTGTCAAAGTAAAATTGCAAAATGTAACCTTTAAAAAAAAAAAAAAAACTCAAAGCTGTACATAACACTATCATGAGACTCACCTCACTATGTTGGCATATTTAAGTAGAGATATGTGCTAGCTAGTAATTGAATGAATTCCAAAGCAAAGTAAACTTACATTTAAATTTGTTAATGATACAGGCAACATCATTGTAATGACAGATTATATTATCAAGGTATCAACACATTGCTATAGTTCAAAATAGAGAACTTGAGTGGCATTGAATGAAATTCTTACCTTCTATTTTCTTTCTTTGGTTGCTCTACAGATTTGACAGCCGAATACAAGATCACCACACGAAAAGAAACATATCGAACATGCCTGCCAACAATGATTAACAAATACTTCATAAGTCCTTCAATAACGAACATTTAGCTATTACTACTACATTGATGAGAAAAAAGCTGTCTTTTATTATATTTTGATCTCTACATATATAGTCTAAATCACAAACGAATTTTCAATGACCAAATAATAAGCTATCCCATCCATCCCCAAACACTTCCTAAAGACTACTTTATTATAACACAATCAAGTTCCATTTCAAACCAATCACAGAGAATGTGCCTTGCACTTGACGAAAACTTAATTTCATAGCCGATAGCAGGGCTTGTAAAGATGGTCCTCCCTAAACTCCAAGGTCAAGACAATTTTCTTCGATGTTTAAAGTGAAAGTGACACTTCAAACAAACACTTTGAAGAGACTTAACTCCATTTAGAAGCTAGAATCATTTCCATGTTTTCTTAATATTATTGGCAACAACTTGGTAGTAAAGTGGTGCTTTATGGTCTCCAAAAAGGTAAAAAAATGCAAAGCAATTCTAACTGCTACTTTGCAAAAAAAATTGGCAACTTCAAAGAGCAACTTTTCAAATTGACAAAAACTGTTCGGAAGCTACTATTTCCAAGTTTTTCTCAATCGAAAGCATTTACCAAACTATTAATGGATGACAATGCAGGCAATCTTCAAATCAAGCAATGGAGATTTATTCTATATTCCAATAAACGATTGCACTCGTATTATTTTGAAAGAAATATGACAAAGTAGCGTCAATAGAATCGATGTGTAGCAGATAAGTAAGCGATGCACAATTCATAGTTTTATATAGTTTAAACTTTAATGCCTTCTTTGACAAAGAAAGCGACCGAAGCCACAATTAAGCAAAAAGTGTAATGAAACCACATGAAAAATAAAATTACATACGGAGAATGGCGGGTTACCGGATGTCAAACCTAACTACAAAAATTGGTCATGTGCGACTCCAAAGTTGTCTAAAGAAAGAAACTAAACCAATACAACATTGGTCACTATTTGGTTCAAGCTGCGGTGCGGTTCCATCCGCCTGTCGTCTCTCCCACTATTTGGTTCAACTAAACAAAGCCACCTTCACAAAACATGCTAAGTTGTCTATATGACTTTTCTTTGTCCAGTCCAACTCCTCTATTAAGGACAAAGACCGTGGTCTAGCATAAGCGTCTACATAATTTATAATTTTATAATCCCTAGTAATGTTATTTAAGGTTTCCCTCTTTGTATAATGCTCTTCTCATTGCCAATAGACTACACCATTGCACTTCTTCGAGCATATCTTATACAATTTTCCTAATGATTAGATTGCTTCGAATATGACCTCTCGTATGATAAGATGCATAAGCTCGTACCTCTTTTGTCAATAACATGACGCATATAACCATGGAGCCTTCTTTACAAAGGCTGGTTTCCGGTATGCAAATCAACGTTAGACATCACAAAATGAAGACTAAGAGGTAAACTCAAGCTTTAGCTTCAAGGAAAGATTTCTATTTTTCCAATTCGTGCGGCCAATGCTGGTTCTGAATGATACCAAATTAAGGTGCTATGCATTTTCCTTTCCTGCGAGTTCTTCAAGCAAAAAAAAATAATTCAACACTTAATTAGGTTTTTTTTATTTATTTAAGTTGGGTGTTCGATTTATTTTCTTATTATTTTTCAGATTTCAAGCATAAACCACACCATCAGTTGCACTAAATTAAGCTCAATGAAAGAGTTTGATCCATATAGCCGACCCCAACTAGTTTGAGATTGAGTCTTTGTTGTTTCAAGCTGAAATCAATAGCTTTGATGATTGGATAAATATTATAAACCTTTTTTTGTCACAGATAAAGATTATAAACCTTTCACTCTATCTTATATTTTGTGTCGAGCCTCCTCACAGAAGATTATTCTTCATCAAGTGACCATGCCTTTCTCTTAATCATTCTTCACCAAAAGTACATCATAGGTGATCCTAATCTCTCTAAATCAAGAAATTAAGTGAAAGTCTTCCTTTTTCTTCTATATTTCTCAGTTCCACTCGTTAAGAAACAACTAATTTTATAAATGATCTCCATGGGATCAAGGCTTAAATCCAATTCAGTTGATTTTCAAATAACTTTCTTCAAATATTTTTCAAATATGAGTGATCGTGATAAATAATCCACACAACTCAAAATTCCCACCACTTTACATACATATAATAAATATAATATTAGGATGATCAATGATGTAACCTGAACACACTAGAAACATTATTGGAAGATGACGTCGGGGTAATCATCAAATATCACAATAGCATGATGTAATCAACATTGCCTTATTCAACGAATTTTGGGCGTTTCAACTTTCAACGTCAAAATAGCGCTTCATCTATATCTATCTATATTAGGATCAGATGCCTTTTCAAAGTTGACTCTTATCCTAATAAATTTTATCATAGATAACTAAACAATAACAAGTCCTCTAATCACACATTACTCATTTGCAAGAAATCTATGAATTATATAAAACGACACCAAAACAAGGAAACACAATACCAAGAATGCAAAAATGAAAATTAGAACATGCTAAAAGAGGTAACAAGTTGAAAAAACCTGCAGATAAGCAAGTACATCACCTGGTGCCTCTCTTGATCCTTCCTCTTGCCGCCGCAACATCCACTGATAGAGTTTCTCCTGAAAAAGAGAAAATGCAAATTTTTAATACTTATATTTAGGAAGCCAACCTTATTAACCAGGGTAAGTCAATAAAAAAGAAGAAGACGTAACTGAAGAATCTGGCAAGACAATAATACTCCTAAAAGAAGAATTTTTGCAAACATCTACTTAAAAAAGTAAAAAAAAAAACCCAATGGAACTAACCAAAACAGCATGGAAAAAATTCAAAAAAGTCGATCAGTCACCAATATTAAAGAGAGCTAATTATTTTAGATGTCAACTTTGCACACTTAATGTAGGATGTGTGAATCCTTATCCAAAACATAACAAGCGTAGAAGTAAGAAGTAAGGACTGATTTAGATTAAGAGTTTTGTTGTTAAAGTCCTAATAAACTTCTAAAATTAAATCAAATAAATAGATGTAGGACGTGTGAAGCATTTTCCAAAACATTACAAGCATAAAAGTAAAGATTGACTTGGATTAAGAGTTTCTTTGTTTCCTGCGATTGCAAATCAAATTATTGTAAGAATACAACCAGTGAATATCTATTTGAATTAGTTAGTGCAGTAAAAACATAAGTGTTTCACTCTTTCTTGTAATTGTAATTAAAATACATATATACCTGAATCGGATTAGGTTGAACTTGTCGTCGCACTCTCGAATTGCTCTTTCCAAATCTCTGGGGTTTTGACGACCATTTGGATCTACACAGCACAACCACAATCACAATTCAACACAAAGCCAAGGGACTAAATGAAGTAGATGTCCTAAATGAAGAAGATCCAAGAAGATCCTTCAGATCTGATGTCCTTCAGATCACCCATAATTGAATTTTGTAGGCTTGAGCCTATAAATGGAGTAGAAGATCCAAGAAGGGTTGTTGATGAATTTTGTAGGCTTGAGCCTATAAAATCCTAGCTTAACCAAAATATGTCTTGCTTGCCGCTAGAATTATAAGTAGACACTCATAGGCAATTTCGGGACTTGCTGAAAACACCATTCATACTAATTAAAACTTACAGTAGAAATTTTCTATCTAAGAAATTTTGAAATTTTAGAATATCAAATGAACTTGACAAATGTTTGCTCGAAGTTCAAGAGAAGTCAAATGCTCTAGAGGTTCTTTGAAGTACATGCTTGAGGAGTTGATTAAAAGCCAAAATTTCACAACCACACTTCAGGAATTATTATCAAGTAGAGAAAATGTCCTCAAGGAGATTGAAGACATTCTCTTGCAAGTTGATTTCCTAAGTAATGATCAATCTTTGAATGTTGTGGATTGTGTCTTGGGGATTATAGATGAGACAAAGGTGTTGCGAGTTATTTCTTCGGAGTATGAAAGAGTAAAAAACAACTTGTCTTCCCTTAACCTACCAGAAACAGTGGTCTCCTCTGAGGTGTAATCCTAAGTTAATTGGCTTGGAGAATCACTGTCCCAGGCTAGTTATGATATAAACAAGTTGCAAGGTGAAGTTAACAGTTTTCGGTTGGTGCCGCATCACTTGAATCGAATTGGTCGACGCACGAGAAAATATTGAACGTTTGACTATGTCTTTCACAACTGAAAAACAGGAAAAGGATTATTTTCGATTAGGATTGGAAGACTTGTCAAGCAAGTATGAAGCAGTTGTTGAAAGGGAATATCTTCTCTCCACATAAAAGGACAAAATGACGAAGAAATTTTTAGAGGCGTCAGGAATGGATCAAAGTGAAACAGATCAGCATTGTGCTGACATGAACCCGTTGATCGAGAAATGTGTTGGGAAGATCAAGGAACAAGTTAGTGACTCATTTAAATATGCTCGTGCTGATATGGAACAACTTGAAAAACTACAGAGTAAGTTGTATGTAAGAGATCAGGAATTAATGCTTGCAAATGATATATTCGAAGAAGAGATGGCATGCAGAAGAGAGTTGACTAATTTGTCGATGAATTGAAAGGATGTCGAAGAAGTTGTGTCATTTAAAAATGAAAAGAACTCCCCCTGAGAAAGATCTTGAACTATCCCGATGAGAAATTGGCTCGCTTAGGGAAATCTTTCCATGGCGGTTAAGAAAGGAAAGGGGTTGGTTCAAGAAAGGGAAGGACTGAGGCATACATTGAATGGATAGAACTCGAAATTGAGAAGTTGAAACTTGATTTACAGCTAGGAGCATGTGCTCTCTCGAACATAGGGACCATATACCAAAATTTTCGTGGATTTGGAACACATTCCAAATCTGGAATCTAAACTTGTAGCCATGAAAGATCAAAGAGATAAGCTTGAAGCACACTTGCTAGAAAGCAACAAAGATGGTACGAGAGGGTAATTGAAATTATGGATAGTATCGGCCTTCCGAGGAGACACAGTTTTCGAAGAGCTCTGTAGAAAAGGTGAAATGGCTATCAAGTCATCATGAAACTTTTGGAGGGGGAATTGCGAGAAAACAAAAGAAGAAGCTAGCTCTATAGCAAGTAGGTTACCCGAGGCCCATGCAACTATAAGGTCACTTGAAGATGCATTGTTAGAGGCGAGAGAAGTATCAATATAGTCGCAAAAGAAAATAAATACATACAAGATGCTAAGGCGTATCTCGAACGGGAGTTGAAGAAAGCAAAAGCGAGAATCTAGTTCTCATGCGAGCAAGTTTTCGAGAGGTTTCTTCTACATTAAAATATATTGAAGATGGTGTTACGGTGGTAGAGAGAAGTATTTCTATGATGTCGGTGGAGAAGGTAGCAATTGATGTTGACAAAAAGATTATAGAGGAAGAGTTGGAAAAAGTTAAAGATGAAGTCGATCGCAGTCTTTGGCAAACTAGTTGAGACCTACAATGGCATGAAATCTCTCGCAAGAAGCATTGTCCCAGGATCGAAGGAGACTATTTCTTTGCTTGTTGAGGAAAACAATGAAGCAAAAGTTGTTATAGATTATCTGAAGAAAGAACTAGGGGATGTCAAAGCGAAGTTAGTATTCAATCAAGTGAGCTTGCCGATGCTCATGCAACCGTGAGATCCCCGCAAGATGCATTGTCAAAGGCACAATATGACATGTCTTTAACTGTGGATGAGAAGAAAAATGTGGAAAAAGAGATACAAGCTCTTAATGCTAAGTTAGCTGCAAGTACGAAAGAGTTGGCTAGAAAGCAAGGCAATGTGGAAAGCCAGTATCTAGAGCTCTTCCGTTACCTCGATTCTCTTGACATGTTTTTGAAAGATAATGCTTTTCTATTCTCAATTAGTAAAGGCTTTAAGAATAAAATTGAGAGCCTGAATAATGTGAACCTTCTCATTGAATATTTAGAAGATCGTGCTAAAGCAGGTTTAAAACAGTTGCAAGTTCGTGCTCGCATGGAGGTAAGTCTTGCATATGTTCTGTTATTCCTTTTTTAGCGTTTGGGTTGTTTAGTGAAAAAGAAAGGAAGAGCTCGTAGTTGATTGCTTAAAAGTAAAATGTTGGGCAATTTTTCTTCTGCATTTCCTTTTTCTCTGAGCAATCTTTGCTTTCTTTTCATCTTTTCTTGTTCAATTTTTTGTGAAAGCTGTTATTTATTTTATGACAAATTCAAAGATTTTTGTATGCCACGGCATCGAGTTTTTTTTGGCCAAACCTCTCGTTAATTTAGCTTATAATGCAATTATCACTCTTTCCATAAGCTTTTCTCTTTATTAATTGTTTGAAGGTAAAAGTTCGAAAGAGCTCTAATTAAGTCCGAATTGTGGAAGAAAAAATAACTTGCCGCACTATTGATGTCTTGTATAAAATGTCAACTTGGTTGATGTTCTTGTAATCTTGATTTCCGTACCACTCTATTCCAACTGGTTATCTTTTCTTTGAATATTCGATTATTCATTCCCTATTTCTTCCTTGTATGGGATCCTATATCTTTTTGGTTACTTGATTCTAGTAATTTTGAGTGGCTTAATTTGTTTCTTATAATTTAACTACTATCTCGTGTGTCGGAGTTACCTTATATTGATCTAGCTTCTCACTTTTTAGTCTGGACTTCAATCCTCTTTTCTCGTTGAATGCAAAAATGTGTTTAAGTTAGTATATTGATTTCTTGTGGATTTGTTTCATCAGGCTATGGCAACTTTTTTTTTTTTTTTTTTTAACTTTTTGAGGACTTTAGGCGTTATTTCTTATTGAGCTTTGAAATTTAACATTCAACCATTCTTTATTTTTATTTATGATTTTGGGTTTTGCAAAATGAATAATCGGTTAAGGATTTCATCTGATTGAAACGTTGGATTCGGATTTCGAAGGATAACTACGCAGAGAAGGTTTATTCATCACACATTGACAATTTCACTAATGGCGAACTTGGTAATGGCTAGGCAAATGGAGCTGATCATCATGATATCTCTGTAAGCTTATCACAGATTGTAGAGGGGTTCAAAAGAAAGGAAAAACTTATTGAATGTGAATTTGAACGTTTCTCTCTCTTTATGGATGACATTATTGGAGTTCCATAGAGAGCACTGCAGGCAACAAGGAAACATCAAGAGTATCGCTATGTACAAGCATCTTGATCGAACAATCATTCCATCAATTATACCAAAACGTAATGCACAACGCATTTACCAAAACGTAACGCACAACGCATATCACATATTTGCAATTTGATGCAAAGATTTCAAGTGATTAGATTATAGAGCAAGACTTGAATCTCGGGCAACGGTGCATTGTCGCCAACTATATCAAGTTACAAAGCTGTTGAAAAAGCGATATCTTTCAAAGATCTAATGGATCAAACATACACTAATTCTACCAAAAAACATGAACAAAATAGAAGATTCGAGATCATGACTTTCATGAGATAAAAAAGAACAACCTTTTGGCGAAATAATAACCTAATAACCTTAACTATTAACCACTAGTATTTTCAAGATAATCGCACCAAACAAATCAAACGCAAATCGAGTCTACCAAGAACCATGATTAGAAGAAACAAACGAGATTCACAGCGCATCTTCTTTTGCAAGGACTACAACAATAACAACTACATCACAATATACTATGTTTCAGCGCAAAACCGATCGAACATTCACCAATACAAACGAAAACAAACAGATTTTCGATGCTAATTACCATTTCTTCGAGTCCATAGGGTTGGCCGAGTAAAATCGAGAACAAGGACATCGGTGTGCCTCAATCGCCCCGATCAATTCAATTCAATATAGAGACTTAGAGAGACCGTAAATCAAGTAACCATTTACCACAACCAATTCAACACAGAACCATAGAACCATAGAAACAATCTCGCCTAACCTAATCAACACAATGAGGAGATCAGAATCGTTAGGTTTTTGAGATCGATCGAGACTAAACATGCAGATTGAACAACTGGTCTTGAGATCGATCGTCCCCCGCGAGCGAGGCAAGCGAGCGAGGCGAGTGCGCGAGCGAGATAGACGAGCGAGGCGAGTGCGCGAAGGCGAGCGAGCGAGACGAGCTTGGCGAGCGCGCGAGCAGACTAGAGCGAGCGAGCGAGCGAGCGAGCGCAGCAGAGAGTGAGTCGGGCGAACGAGACAACGAGACCAGTGAGTGAGATTGTTGAGGGAGTTTTGTTCTTGGGTCAGACTTTCCATAACGATTTTCTAAACCTCTATGAATTAGTGCTATTAAAAGTCTACTTGTCTAATTCATAGGGGTTAATTAAAACCTCTATCAATTAAGTGTTATAGAAATCTTAATCATCTAATACATAGGGGTTACTCAAAAACCTCTATCAATTAGGTGTTATAAAAAGCCTAAATTGTTCTAGTGAAGGATGGTAGAATGTCGAAGCATCACCTTGACATTTCTCTCTCTTTTTCTTTTCTTTTTTAAAAGAACCGAAATAGACTAACGAGATAGAAAAACTCGATGACAATGATACAAGTACAACCTCAGCACAAACTAAGTTGCAATAAAGGGGTACCGAGTACAACCCCTACATACACACGTGAAAAGAACAACCATAAATAGTTTTACCAAAAACATGCACATCGGTTCTTTTTGAGAGATAACAACTATAACGATTCCCCATTCAAGCTTTGTTTTCAAAGATTCAATCTTCATTCAATCCAAAAGGCGGAAAGTGGGAGGGGCGGGAGGAGAAAAAAAAACTCATAATCGATAGAGTAAAAGAAATTCGAACACATTTTTATAGTTAAACAACTCGATAAACTCCTATTTAAAGCAAAAAATATTATCAATGAACCCTAATATATTAATACCTCAAATAACAAAAAAGAATATTATATAATAAAGCCATTATCTGGAATTAAATTATCCAAATGGAATAAAGGCAACAAAGTTGAGCAATTGTGGATTGTTAGATTAACGAAGTCACTACAAGAAAAATGATATTTAGAAACGAAATTAGCGACGAAATTAAGTTCCGTTGCTAAGAAAAAGTGGTTAGAGACGGAATTGAGACGGACTAATTCAGAGACGGAATAGAGAGAGATCAGAGACGGAAATAGAGACGGAAATAGAGACGGAATTAAATTCCGTCTCTAAATAATGGCGCCAACATTCCCACCAAAACTTTCTTTTTCTTTACAACCGTCCATTACGTCTTGAGATTCGTGCATGCTTTGATCTAGATACCCACCAACCACAAAACTCTCTCTCTCTTTCCCTAAAATCTCTTTCCGCTCTCTCTCTCACAACAAACCTCTCTCCTTCAACGAAGCTCTCTCACCGTCTCTCTCGCTCAACGAAGCTCTCTCTCACCGTCTCTCTCTATCACCGTCATCGCTCTCACCGCTCTCTCTCACCGTCACCGCTCTCTCTCTCTCTCACCGTCGCCGCTCTCTGCTCTCTCTCTCTCGTCTGTTCGCTCTCTCTGCTCTCTCTCGCAGCTCTCTGCTCTCACTCTCTCACCCTCTCTCTTACCCTCTCTCTCACCGCTCTCTCACTGAAATCTCACCGTTCTCTCTCACCGGATCTCACTCACCGTCAACTTTCTCTCTCTCTCACCGAAATCTCTCTCCCAAACCCTAAATCTTTGTCGTCGCTGCGATTGAGGCTGCGACGAGGCCGTCGGGTCTGTCGTCGCCGTCTGCCGGAGAAATTAGGGTTTGTGAGAAA
This sequence comes from Stephania yunnanensis, assembly GCA_039657365.1. Lineage (NCBI taxonomy): Eukaryota > Viridiplantae > Streptophyta > Magnoliopsida > Ranunculales > Menispermaceae > Stephania > Stephania yunnanensis. The sequence continues at coordinate 13,411,916 of CM077589.1, read as the reverse complement.
TTGATGGTGGTCTCTCGATGTGTTCTAGAGAAGGAGAAATCTTTGGAGAAGGTGAGTTGGGGTTCAATTTCGTTAATTTGCTATGTAATTGGGTTTAGGGTTCAATGTTATTCATTGGTGACGTGTGTTCTCTCGATGTGTTTTCGATTTCGATGGTCGATTTGATTAGGTTTCAATGTTGATTGATTCATGTTTTACGTTTTAGGTGTTTCGATGTGTGTTCTGCTTAATTTGATCCATGATTTTTTAAAGAAATTTGGGCCCAATCCGCCCTTAATCTTGCTTTCCCATCATGTTCTTGATCGTTTGATTGATTTTGGAAAGTGGGGTCTTAGGGTTTTGATTTCTGAGACTGAATTGGGGTTTAAGATCTTGAGCACTAGTAGTTTGTTGAAATGCTTTTAGGACATCTTCTAGCATGCCAGTCAGCTGATTTGCTTCAATTCTTAAGTTCTCCGCCTTCATATCCATCAGTTGGATCGCAAGTTTATTTTCCTTTGTTGAGTATTTCTCAAGTATTTCTCTAGAAAAAACTTTGATTAGCAATTATATATTAAAAAAACAGATGCCTGTTTAAAAATAACTTCATATTTTCTACAACACTGATATTGTCTCGCATCGACATCATTCGTCAAACCTCCTATGTTTCTTCAATAATGCTTTCTTTATTTCTTAAGGTTTCTATCAGTACTGCTTTCTTATACTTTCAGTTAATTGTTGTTATTACTCCTCTCCTTGTACATGCAGTATATGTATGGAAGGAAGAGCTATCTAGCATGAAAAAAACTTGGGAGATAGTGAAAGTCAATTGTTAGTTACAAGTGTTACACTACATGACCTTGTAACTAAAATTGTAGTAGCTAGTGACAAAAAGCAGGAAAATAGCATGTCTGGTAGCTCTTCACATGTTTGATACGTTCGAGCTAGCGTTATATTACAATGTCTTTGGGTTCTAGACGCAATGCTTCATTGATTGTTGATAACACTTGTTCTTTGAAACAATGTAAGTTTCATAGTAAATATTGTCTTCTTTATAGAATCATGACTATTTTTTATTTAAGTTACACTGTATAACTGTTGCTTGAACCTCTCATTTAATTCTCGTTGATTATTTATTTGGATAACCACAGTTAACAATATGTCATTGCTATCAATATCAATCTTATTGGAGGTTTTTTTTTTTTTTAGAACGCCAATTTGAAATTTTTTAGTTATACTTATACATTGCAAACTTTTGAGCTGTTTTGGACCATACCATATCCAAAGATGACATGCAAATGCCATAATTAGAAAACTAAAGGAGAAATGAAAGAAATTGGAAGGTAACTTGTTCGGGACTGAGGCTTAGACCTAAATAAAAACATTAGGTCCATGTAGTTGACCTCAACTAAGGGTTTGTTGTGGTTGTTGTTATTGTAAACGTTAACCCCCCGCTCGCTTTACCTCCAAGCTAACTCCTTTAGAGTGATTTTTTTGGCATTCTTTGGCGGTGTGGTACTGAAACTATTGATATTACACTGCACTAGATATGCAAATCATGATTTAATGGAAATGGATCCTTTCCTTCATTAGTTACATTCCAGTTACATTCCAATGCATACATCTGCTTCAGTAACATGCATTCCAGCTACTTTTTTTTTCTTTATCTATATTTAATTATGGCTTTGATGCTTGATTATAGCTAGCTAACATTGGTTATTAATTAATATATATGTTGGTTTCAGTAACTATGTTGTGCAAGGTTTAGTCGACCAGAACATGTTTGGTTATGCGGATCGCACAACGGAAAGATTAAAAGTACATTTTGTAGCATTGTCCATGCTGAAATTCAGCAGTAATGTGGTAGAGAAGATATTACATAATGCAAGTATTGGAAAGGTCAGGGACATTATAAATGAAATAGTTGAAGACCTAAATGTTCTAGAATTGTTTGAAGATTGGTACGGTAACTTTGTTATCCAAAAAGCATTAACCACGACTGCTAAGGTAAATCTCAATCTTAATTACTTTAAAAAAATCCATTAAGTGCAAGTTACATATATTTCTAGTTTGCATTGCATTTAGTGTTTTTTCATCTATATATAAATTGCAATGTTGTTATTTTGTTTATTTTCTTGACTTTTGTAATATATATTTTCATGCAATGGCCAAATAATATCTTCGATGCTATAGCTGAAGTGATTGAAAATAACTATTTAACACTTGACTGTCATATGTATTGGAAAAATGTCACCATATGCTTCACAAAGCTACGAAATGAACGCAGATCATCATACCGTCTTGCGAATCTCGAGGCACCATCAAAATATAGTATATACTATATTTTTGTTTTTACTTAAAGATGCGCCATCAAAATGTCACCATCTGCTTCAAATATCCTTAAGTAGTTATTTCTTTGGAGTTATAAGTGTCATTAGTAAGTAGCAAGTTTTCCTTGCTAATTTACATTCACAAGAAAAAAAACGTTTGTTAGTGAGCTTCAAAAGAAAAAGAACGTTGTAGCAATGGTTGGTGATGGTATCAATGATGATGCTGCCTTGGTATCAGTCATGTGTATGATGCCTTGAAATTGAATCTTAATGAAATTCCATCCCTGGACAGTCTAATTTGCTCCAAAGAATTCCGTAGGGTTTACCGCCTTAGCACCGGTTTAGGAGCTCTTGTCCCAAAGAATTGGAGCAAAGGGGTTTGCGATTCTTTGCAATCGCCACAGGATCTGTGGCTGGTTCTGTTGCAGTTGTTGCATCACTAAGAGGTAAATAGGCAGCATTGTTTTTAATCTTTAATATCTGATTTTGTTACCTGTTAATTTTTTAATTATCTCACTATCAGTCTGGCCATTTAATTAGTTGTAACTTGTTGTGCACTATATTTGAGCAGTCATTCTATTAGACTAGATTGAATTGGAAACAAAAAATGATCGGATGAAATTTTCGGAAGTATTGAGGTTTGAACAGAGATCTCATCTGATAAAGTTGAGGGAAACAATATGTACTAATTAACATTTGATTGGGCAATTTGAAATTTATGTGTTGTTGAAGAATTTATGTCAAAACTATAGTTTCTTGTCCTATAATTATATTTGATTCACTTGAATGTTAGAAATTTCTTCTAGCTATTGATTCTCTTGAATGTTTTTTGTTGCATTACTATCATCATCAACCATTCTTCATTATACAATTAGAAAAAATAGTATTAAACTCTAGTGATGTGAAATTAAAAAATGAATTCTGGAATGGCATTAATTGATTTGTTTTGTTTTATTTTATCAAATTATAAAATTAGCATTATTGAATCATTATAAACAATGAATCTAATGATAAAAGAAATCTTGGAAATATAAAGTGACACAAGATTTATAGTGGTTCGATCCAACGATCTACATCCACTACCTAACCTCCTCGTTAGGATTTCAACCCACTTATATTACCAATAAGTGTTTCCCACCTAGACTCCACTAGGATTTTTCTCACCTAGCCGCAACTAGGATTTTTCCCACCTAGACTCCACTAGGATTTTTCTCACCTAGCCGCAACTAGGATTTTCCCTTTCGACTTAGATCCCACTAAGTCTTACAATCATTCGATTACAACAATTCTCATTGAAATACAAAGATACACTTTACAACAAAAGTGGTATCAAATTCAAACACAAGCAAGCCACCTAGAGCCTAACTCTTATGCATGCAAGTGTGAGTATAAATGGAATATGCAAAATATGTTACCGATGTTAATGCAAATTCCAAATCGAAATCGTTTCAAAAACTTAATATATATGTGTGAAACCGATTTCGAGTATAAGAACAAAAGTTTAGCAAGAATCAAGTTTAAGTGCAATACTTTTGTTCAAATCAATCTCGAGTTTAATAAGATAAATTTAAGTACAAAAACTCGAGAAGATGTTGTTACAAATTCCAAATTTGAAATCGTTTCAAAAACTTAATACATTTGTATGAAAACCGATTTCAAGGCTAAGAACAAAAGTTTGACAAGAATCAAGTTTAGGTGCAACACTTTTGTTCAAATGAATCTCGAGTTTGAGAGTATAAATTTTAAGTACAAAAACTCGAGAGAATATGTTCAAACACACATACCAAAATGATTTTCAAATCAACTACTCAAAATATATAGATTAAGCACAAGTAAGATTTGTAGATCTAGAAATTTCTTACAACGAGAAGAATGAATGAGAAGAGATCGGCTACTGGAGTGATTATTGAACTCCTTTTGAAAGCCTCAAATGTCTTTGGATATGTGAGCTTAAGAACGACACCGAGATCTCCCTTATTTCTTCACAAAAATATGATTTCTACCTTGTAGATCTATTGATTTTGAGTGTGTTTGTTCTTGTTGTTTAAAACCAAGTTTGAGGTGGTTTTATAGTGGTAGGAATTCCAATATAGCCGTTTATGACCGTTCTAGGAATCCAGGAAATCAAAAATTCAAATTCAAAGCTTGATTTCCAAAAGTCAAAAATTGCAGCGAGTGCAATTAGCGCGCTAATACTTTGGGTTAGCGCGCTAACACTTCTCTTAGCGCGCTAACGACAAGATATTAGCGCGCTAACTTCAGAACTTCAGAATATGTAATTTGTTCCTTTGTGTTAGCAACCCTTAAACTTGTCCGGGACCTAACCAACCCTTATATAACATGTTATTCATGTTTAATATGATTCATTAAGCTTACTTGGGTGGTCCGGATAGTTTTACAAACCCCGAAAACGGAAATTCAAAGTTTCACAACTTATTAGGGGCTTTCTGCAACTTTTCAGTTTTACGTTTCAAAAACAAGTTTTTCTTTTTCAAAAACATTTATAATGATCTTCTAATATGTAAATGACCATTCACACATGATTTCACATTGTTTAACTTCATTTACCTATTTAGGTGTTTAAAATCCACTTTTAAATTTTGAAATCAACTTAAGACTTTGAGAAATGATTCAACAGGTTTTTAATCTGAATCCTCGTAAATTATCGTTTTCTTTTTAGAAAAATATATACTAAAGTTCCTATTGAACTCATCAATGAAAGAACCCTAGTAATTACTATAGGGTTCTTTCATGTTTTGTAATTTTTGGGAACCCCTAGTTTTAAGAGAAACTTTGCTAAGTATTTTGTAGGAAATTAAGAGTTAGAATTTTTTTCAGAATGCATTCATTGTAATAATGTGTTGAAGATCGTGAACATCACTTGTCTCTAAAAAGAAATAGTTATTAATATTGAAGTACTTATGAAAATTGGTACTTGTTTTGTATCATTTATTTATCATACTTCCATTACACATTGTTTATCTTATTGAGTCTTTTATTTTATTTTTCTTTACTTTTAATTTGTGTTCTATCTTTTGTTTCAGTTTACTTTAATTTCATTTTGTATAGTGTCTTCTTAATATTTTGGAGCATCGAGGACAATTGACTCTTGTTTGTATTAATCTAGAACTAAATTTCATGTCATTGTTTGGAGCGAGAGATAATTTGCTAATTAACACCATGTTCCTTCTAGATAATGATGAATTTATTTTTCTTTATTACTTTATTTATGTTGTGTTTGGCTCATACATTTGTGCTTGCGATGATACATAGTTCTCCCATAATATTGTTTATATTCCTATTATTGTTTGTATAATTTAGTGATTTTTTTCTTTTTGATCTTTTTTCAGGTGTTTTGTACGAAGTCAAGTATTTTTTGAAGCACAATCAACTTTATATAATCTCGGAACACTTCTTCATTTTTTTTTCATTTAGAACAATTTTTGCTTTTACTTTTATAGAAAGATACAAAATAGAAACTTTTTAGATTGTTTTTGTTGTTTCGTGTACAGTACATTGAGAAAAGATAATTTTAAGGATATGTTAAGTTTATATAAACTGTGCAATATCAATATATTATTTAGCTATGATTTGTATTATATATTGGCAGGTTAAATGTGCTTGGATTGAGACCTATATATATATATATATATATATATATTGAGACGGATTGAGACCTAAACAAAGCGGAATTGAGACGGATTAGCAACGGAATTCAGAGATTACGTTGTTATTCCATCTCTAATTTTCGAGGAATAGATGCATGAATCAGCAACGGATCAGAGACGGAATTATTGTATTCCATCTCTGATCCGTTGCTAATCAGAGACAGAATACAATAATTCCGTCTCTGATCCGTTGCTAATCAAAGACGGATCAGAGACGGAATACAATAATTCCGTCTCTGATCCGTTGCTAATCAGAGACGGATCAAAGACGGAATGCAATTACAATTGTACCCCTTAGAAGATTTTCCTTTTATGTTTCGTCTCTGTTCCATTTCTAAATTCCGTCTCTAATCCGTCTCTAATCAGCAACGGAAACACATTTCCGTTGCTGATTAAATCAACGACGACGATTTTAGAGACGGAATAGATTTTGTCTCTGTTCCGTTGCAGAATTGAATTAGAGACGGAATTTATGCAAATCAGAGACGAAAATTTCCGTTTCTGATCTGCTGTTTTTTTGTAGTGAGTGTAGACGAACTATCTTGATAAATTTTTCAAAAATATAGTCATTCAACTCGACTTCAAATATGTACTATAAATAGTATAGTATTGTAAATTAGGTATAACCCATAACAATCATAAAATTATATGGCCTAGCATGATTACTTGTAGGAATAACATACTAACTATTCTTATCAAAACAACAACATAGCTTCCATTCCAAATTAGTCGGGGTCGGCTACATGAACCAAACTCTTCCATCGTGCTTGATTTAGTGCTATATGTTTGATCCATTTCATGAAGAATGACAAAAGTTTTACATTGGTTGTCAACCTATCGCAAACCCTCTTCCATTTTTTAAGAATGAAAAATGAGCTTGGAGCCTCCCTCCCCCGCTTTCCAGGTATAAAAAATGGGTTTGGAACCTCCCTCCCTAATTTATCGATATGGGAAATGGGCTTCAGAGTCCTCCTCTATACGGACTTGGGACCGGCTATATAGCGCATAAGACGTTCTACATAGGTGGAATTAACTATTCTTATACAAAAAAAAACTAAGCAATTAGCTAGTGGCTTTGATCTAGTGTTAATGATATCTATGGCAAAAATTGGTTGAAGGCCTCTAGGATTATATGAATATAAGTTATATAACTTACAGGTATTATCTCAAAAGCTATCAACTTAAAGGTATTATCTCAATAGTTATATAAGTCCATATATGGACTAGGCTGAAGAGAAGATTTATTGTAATAGAGAGATGTCAAAAGCTATCAACTTACGGGTATTATCTCAATATAAAAGAGGTCCCACAAATATATGACACAAAAAGAAAAAGGAAAGGCAGTGCCCTTGTTTACCCTAAAGAAAATATGTGCTTTCACTGGAGCCGCTACAGAGACTTAAAGACTAAATAGCAGCATAAGAAAAAAATTAACAAATAAAGGACCTACCACTATAACTCGACAATAAATTCAATAGGCAGCAATTATAAAGGACACACTATTATTTCATCCAAATTCAACAAATAGACCAACGGGAACCTTGTTTTTCGTAATAATGGTAAACCTATTTTAATCATTACTGTTCTGGCTCATGGTGAAATTTCTTACAATCAACAGCTAGAGATAACATTCAAGCTAGAATCTGGATGGCGTTAAAATTAATCGAACAGACATGATAAAAAAAGTCGGTAAAAAATAGAAAATGCATAATCCAGATATCGATATATGAAAAGTAGCATTCTCTTTTAAAGCATACAATAACATTATCAAAAAGCATTCTACTATTTGCAATTAAGGTCGGTTTTATGAATAAAAAAGGAAAAAAATGTAACCATGTCAAACTCAAGTACCAGATTTACTCATCAATCTTATAGGTTATTATACATAACCAAGCACATAAAGGATAAAAAAAGAAAGAAAACCAAGGAATGGTGTCAAACTGGCAAGATAGAGCCTGCCTTACTTAATGGAGTGATCATTGGCCCCAGAAATCATTATGGTAGATTGAGGATGAAAATCCAAATCATTTACTGTTGCAACCAAAATAGCTTCGGATGAAAAAGGGAAGCATGATATAGTTTTACAGTTAAATGTGATGTTACCATCAAAGCAGAAAACATGAATTGGATGGACTTACTCAAGTCTTGAGTAAGTATCAGGACCGTCTAAATGAACAGTATGAATCAGTTTTACTGCAAGTAAACAGCGAAGACCCTAAAAAAACTATAATAAAAAATATTTTTCTGAAATTAATATCCATGGATAACATATTTTCCCAAATAATACAAAAAAAAAAACAAATGTGGTCACGGACACCCAAAACTTTGGCAACAACATATTATTGACACTTCTTATCCTTCAAATATTTCTTCACCTAACATTTTTGGTCGGTTGTACCCTGTAGGTTATAAGGGAAATAGCTCCATGAATCTTTTACAAAAGCGTTTTCCATCCTAGTACATTTACCTAGTATATAAGGAAGATACACATAACATTGAAAATGTCTACTTGGGATTTTAGTATAACTTCATTAGCAAGCTCAATGTTTCTTCATCAACTTTTATGGTCGGCCACATCAACCTCCTACAGTTCAATACTTTTTCAAGTTGTAGAATAAGAAAGAACACCACTATGAACATTGCAATTCTTGCAATTATTTTGTTTAGTATTGTAGAAGACAACAGAGCGTTCCAGGCAAGGATATTCGTTGTATGATAATTTTGGAAGATAATTGTTAAGCCTCAAATCAAATTCATGCATGTATACTCGCAGGAAGAAGAGCATATGAGCTGGAACCTTGGCTGAGGCAGATGCTAGTAAAGAGGATCGCTAGTCATTGGAGGATGCTGTTGTTAGCTAGATGACATCATCGCAAGGCTAGCGTGCCTTGACATCAATATAATGACCCAACCCATATTATACTAAGCAGAAACAACAACTAAATGATATCATTGGCAAATGATAGAAGGATAAAGTAAATCATCATAGAAGAAAGAACAAATACAAAGAAAAGTAAAACACTAACTTTTCAAGAAAGAACTCGCTCAAAATCAGATTAAGAATTAATAGCCAATGTATCAATCAACACTAAAATAGGAAACCGAAATCGAAACTGAAATTGAAACTAACTACAATAAAAACAAAGTGGAAATAAACAAAACTAAAAATGTCAATAACAAAAATTGGCATGCATTAAACAAGTGACTCCTCATGCCGATGCATCCCCTCATCAAGTAACAAAATCAAGAATTTCAATCCTAGTTAAAATCAGTAAAAGCTCTTTCCATTAGTAATATACTAATATTGGCAACCTGCATTGTTAGAGTAAATCATTGAGTTGGGTGTAATGTGGATCTCGAGGTGTATATTTCTGTTGTAATGAGTTGTAAGTGGTGTTTGCGTGTAAGTGTTGTGTTTGTAATCGAACGGTTATGATGAAATCAGATGGATGGTGAGATGTAAACTTTGTTTCATATATAAATGAAAAACACACAGAGCACTCGACGAGTTTGTTGACGTTCTGTTTTGTCTCTGTGATTTTTGTTTCTTCTCTAATGACGCTCTACATGAGCTTCAACATGATATCAGAGTTATGACAGCAAATGCTGTAGATCGAGATCGAGAAAGCCAGATCCATGGAGTCTTGTTGATAAATGCTATGATGCCTGATACCGCAATGCAGATTATAGAAATACACCGAAACATACGGCAAATGAGTTGTGGCGAGAAATATAAGCATATTATGGTTCTAATAATAGACTTCATGTTCAGACTCCTAAGAAAGCACTACATACAACTCGTAAAGGTGCTATGAAAATGAGAGAGTATCTGTCTAAGATGAAGTGTATTTTTGATAATCTGGCTATTACAGGATCAGTGGTGAGCACAGATGATTTGATTTCGAGTGTACTGATTGGTTTAGACAGAGAATATCTGCCAATTACTACTTTCTTGCAAGGAATGTGTGATTTGTAGTGACAAGAACTCTACTCTACACCGATAAGGTTTGAAGAAACTCTGGATCAGTATAATATGGTTCAAGATGTAAATGCTTTGGTGATACATGAGTCTCCTTCTGCAAATGCTGCCGAAGTTAAAAGCAGTGTTTCAAAGTTGAATGTACAGAATTGGAATAACAATGCGAATCGAACAAATGGTGGTTCCGGAGGTCGTCGCTTTGGAAGATTTCGAGGTCGAGGAGGTTTTAAATCCTCAAGCAGCAACAATAAACCCACATGTCAAATATGTGGGAAATTTGGTCATTCAGCAACAGTTTGTTACTATAGAGCAGATATGAAGTATATGGGTACTCAAACTGGGAGTTCTCAGCAGCCACAAGTGAGGCCATTTACTCCTCAATCTCATACACCTTCATCTTTCTTCACTGCATCAGAAGCTGTACATGATGGCTCGTGGTACATGGACAGTGGTGCAACCTCCCCATGTCACTGGAGATTCTTCTTAGATGCCGAATAATTCAGCATATTCAGGTACTCAGTCATTAATGGTTCGTAATGGTCAATTACTGAAAATTGCTGGTACAGGGTCTGCTTGCATTCCATCTGTTGGCTCTAAACCGTCATTTCATAATACTTTGTGTGTGCCTAACATCAAAAAGAATTTGTTGAGTATCTCTTAGTTAATAAAAGACAACAATGTGTTGATTGAGTTTCATCCTCATGTATGTTCGGTGAAGGACCTTCAAACCAATGAGATTCTTCTTCACAAAACAGTACAAAATGGTCTATATCACATCTCTGGTCCACCTGCACAGTTGTCTTCTTCACATGCTATTTTGTTTGTATCCAATAAAGGTTTGTCTACACTGTGGCATTCCAGACTTGGTCATCCTGCACAAAAGACACTTCAACAGGTTATGCATCAAAAACTTCATTTTCCATTCAGTTCAAACAATGATCTCTGTCAGTCTTGTCCACTGGGCAAGAGTCATGCATTACCATTTCATTCATCTAGTAAACTGTCGAATAATGTTTTGGATTTAATCCATACTTATTTGTGGGGTCCTGCACTGATTACTTCTCGGAGTCGTTTCAACTATTACATTCATTTTATTGATGATTCTACTCGATTTACGTGGTTATATCCTTTGAAATTGAAATCTGATGCATTGAAAGCTTTTATGCATTTTAAGTCTATGGTTGAGAATCAATTTAGTTATTCTACTATCTAGAGAGTTCAATCTGACTGGGGTGGTGAGTATAGATCTTTTCAGTCTGTACTTGATTCTTGTGGGATCATTTTTCAGATCCTTGATTCACGAGAATGGTGGGATAAACATAGACATATAGTTGAAATGAGTTGTTTCATATAAATTCTCGAACCCGATGGGATGCGTGTTCTACCGCTACATTTCTTATTAATCGTCTTCCTACCAAAGTTCTGAATGGTTTGTCTCCGTTTGAGAAGTTGTTTCATATCTCACCTGATTATAGTCTTCTCAGAGTTTTTGGATGTGCATGTTTTCCATATTTACGACCATACAATGATCATAAATATCAGTTTCGATCTGAGCAATGCATTTTTCTGGGGTATAGCAGTCAACATAAGGGCTACAAATGTTTGAGTCCATCGGGGAGAGTTTATATCACCAGAAATGTTATCTTTCATGAAAATGAGTTTCCTTATAATTCTTTAATTGTTGATGGGTCTCATGCAACAACAACTTACTCACCTGAGTCGACAACCAATTTTCCTTTGTTGGTTCCACATCAGCCCTTGGTTCCATCGGGATCTTCTTCATCATCTGATCTGTCTGATATACCTGCATAAGTTGAGGTTACACCTCCTATTGCAGTGGAATCAAGGACTGGTGTGGATCCTCAAAACATACATCCCATGATTACTAGAGCCAAGGATGGAATCAGTTTAAGGAAGGTGTTCTTGTCTACTACATTAATTCATGAAGATGATATTCCTCATTCAGTTGCTGCTGCTCTTCAAATTCCTCATTGGAAGGCAGCAATGGATCATGAATATCATGCTCTCATGAAGAATGGTACTGGGTCTCTTTTTCCTTCATCTCCTAGTCAAAATGTTGTTGGCAACAAGTGGATTTTCTTTGTCAAAAGGAATTCGATGGGTCTATCAATCGGTATAAGGCTAGATTAGTGGCCAAAGAGTTAAACAAGTACCCGATATTGATTTCGATGAGACCTACAGTCCTGTGGTTAAGGCTTCCACTATTCGAGTTATTTTGTCTTTGGCTGTTCATTTTGGTTGGTCTTTGAGACAGATTGACATCAATAATGCATTTTTAAATGGTCGGTTAGTTGAAGAATTATAGACAAATCAACCAATGGGATTTGCGGATACTTCTCAACCCAATGCTGTGTGTAAATTGCATAAAGCTTTGTATGGTCTTCGTCAAGCTCCTCGTGCATGGTTTGACCAGTTGAAATCTACTTTGTTGTCTTGGGGCTTCCACAATTCTAAAGCTGACAGCTCTTTGTTCATCTTTCATCATGAACAAGTTGTGTTGTATGTGCTGGTTTATGTGGATGACATTATAATTACAGGCTCAAATCAAACTTCCATTCAATCTTTTATTGATACGTTGAGTGGTAAGTTTGCGTTAAAGGATATTGGAGATTTAAATTTATTTTTAGGTATGGAAGCTCATAGGACTGCCAAAGGATTGTACCTTACTCAAACAACTTATATTCAACGGTTATTACAAAAGGGAGGCATGTCTCATGCAAAGCCTATTGCTACTCCCTTTGTTGTTGGGAAGTTGTTGTACAAGGATGGCAGTGCTTCATTTCATGATAAAACTCTCTATCGGAGCTTTGGTGGTCTCCAATATCTTATTAACACTCGGCCTGACATTACTTATATAGTGAACACTTTGAGTCAATTTCAGCAGTCTCCTACAGTGTTACATTGGCAAGCTCTTCAGAGGGTCTTGCTATATCTCAAAGGTACTTGATTTGGGTTTATGGTTCAAACCGAGTTCTGCCCTGTTTCTCACTGGGTATTCTGATGCTGATTGGGTTGCCTCTGTGGATGATAGGAAATCTGTAGCTGGTTATGCTGTCTTTTTGGGTTCTAATTTGATTTCTTGACAGTCTAAGAAACAACAGGTTGTTGCTAGATCAAGTACTCAATCAAAATATAGAGCTCTTGCTCAGGTAACTACTTAATTGAGCTGGCTTCAGTCTTTATTTTCAGAACTGCAAGTTTCTCTTGGTGCTCTTCCCACAATCTTGTGTGATAACATGAGTTCTGCTGCCTTGGCCAAGAATCCGGTATATCACTCTCGCACTAAACATATTGAATTAGACATTCATTATGTTAGAGACAAAGTGTTGGGTGGTTTTCTTAATGTGAATCTTGTTCCTTCAGTTGACCAGGTGGCTGATATTTTCCTTAAATCTTTTTCTGTTTCTCGTTTTCTTTATTTGAGGGACAAACTAAGTCTCACTTCACTTCCCCTTAGTTTGAGGGGGGATGTTAGAGTAAATCGATCTCGAGGTGTATCTTTCTGTTGTCATGAGTTGTAAGTGGTGTTCGTGTGTAAGTGTTATGTTTGTAATCAAACGGTTATGATGAGATCATATGGATGGTTGAGATGTAAACTTTGTTTCGTATATAAATGAAAAACACATAGAGCACTCAACGAGTTTGTTGAGGTTCTATTTTATCTCTATGATTTCTTGTTTCTTCTCTAATGAAGCTCTGCGTGAGCTTCAACATGCATCAAGGTCAACAACAACAATACCTTCCATATTAGTTGGGGACGACAACATGGAGCAAACTCTTCCACTCCACTCAATTTAATATGGTTTATGGTGTGCTTTCAAAATCTTTTAAATCATTCTTAATCAATGCACCTCAAATTATCTTGTGGCTACCCCAATACGGTCAACTTTCTTCAATTTCTATAGTATTGAGTTTTCTAATTAGGGCATTTCCAAACCCTCTTTGAATGAGTTCAAACCACCACAACAATGTTTCTCTAATTTATGCATCCATTGGTGTCACTCCTACTTTTCTTTGCATCTCCATATTTCTTATTTTATATTTACAAGTTTTACCATACATCCACCCAAGTATCATCGATTCTGCTACACTTATTTTGTGCGTGTGGTTTTTTTACCGCCCAACTAATTTGAGGTTGAGGATTTGTTGGTATTATTGTGCTTCTTCATTTCATACCGCCCAACATTCACTTCTATAAATCATTAGTTGGCCTAATTGCGCTCTTATAGAATTTTCTTTAAGCTTAATATGCACATGTACATCAAAGCCACATCTGAAATTATCGAGACAGGTTTGTTTTGCTAAAGATGAAAGACAAATTATTCAATACTTTAATTTGGCACCTTTCAATCATGGTAAAGTGATAGAATTTTGACGAGCTAATGCCAAAAGCGAGCCAAACTAGAACAAGACAATATGGAGGATGAACTGATAAAAGAGGCCAATAAAGACCATCATTCACATCAGACTTTCTACACCGAGAATTAATAGATTAAGGTAAGTTCAACATATCCATGATTGCACTCTACTAAAACCCTTCTTTTCTCCTCTCCCAATTTATATTGGAACATGGAAACAATGCCTCAATTCAACTTTTTCAGATTCCTCCATCATAAAGTCATCTGATCCCATTTTTGTTTCAAATAATTAAGAAGTGTTCAGCTAAAAATAAAGAAACTAGAAATTTCAGCTTGGTCAAAGTGCAAATATTTCTTAATTTCATAAGCAATGCACTATGATAAAAATCACTAACAATAATTTACGTTATTTATTAAAGGAACAAAATTGGATTTACAAGTGGAAGAACCATAAACCAGAGAATAAAATGGTGGTCAAAGTTCAAGGTAAGCAAATTAGATTCACGATAATGCAATAACTTTCCATTCATTCTTTCAAACGAACTACAAGATAACAGTCAGAATTGAGTATATAATTATTCAAGCAGAATAATAAGATTTGAGCCATAGGAAATGCGCCTATATGAGCCACATATGTTCTGGAATGGTTTAAAAGAAAAACAAGAATATTCAAATAACAGCCATGGCCATAATACATAAATTACAGTTTGACAAAAAAAACTTATAGTTTGCAACTACTTCATTAAACATTTTAAGGTTTGAGCATTTAACTTTTCTTTAAGGTTAGCAAGGATTGTAAGGGGCCAAGGAAATTTCCTTGGCCTAGGTGATGCATAGACCGACAAATAATATTTATTTAGAGGCTCCGGAATTATTTTCTATATATTTATTAATTGGCCCTAAAGTAACAATATTTTTCTATTAGTCACTATGATCCATATTCAATATATACCTCAAAGATACTAATAAGTCTTTTAAGTCATTATGTAACATTACTTATGCTAAGATTTTGTTGTTGGGGTAGGTAGGTTTCACATTACCAAAGTTAATTTTAATTAGCTCTTTCAATCTTTATATATATTCTTAAGGATATCGCCAGCCAACCCAACCACCTAGGCGATTTTGCTCCAAAATGCCAAGACACTGCCTTGCAATCACTGAAGTTAGTAAACACATTACGAGCAATAAATTTTAGTTAAACTTAGAGTTTATTTAACAATTTATGTGTGTACGTGGAAAGATCAACACACATAAAGTCGTAAACCTTTTTCCCATCTTTTTTAGGAGTCACGACATTTGTCTTTCAAAGGAAGGATAAATGATTTGATCAAGTTGTTTTGGTAGGCTAGAGGAATAAAAATCAAGCAACAATATTTTGAGATCTTGAGACTGATTTAACACATTCATTAGCGCTCCTATAGAGGGAAGTTAATTGTATTTTCACAGCGTAGTTTGCTTCAAACCCAACTAATTTGGGATCTATGCTTTATTGTCGTTGTACTTTGCTTCAACCCAAGCTTATAATACCCATTTTCATTTGCCTTGCATGGAATCATATTTTCTCAAGAAGATATGGTAATGGAGTACTGTCAACCCCTCAATAATGTGACCGGAGTAAGCTGGCTAGGCAGCAGGGGAAAACCTAGCAATACCCGGGTTTTGGTGGACTCGAAAGGTTCCATGGGAGTTAGTTGCAGGATGGTGCACCACGGTTGGTTTACGGAGGCTCGCGCATGGAATGGGTAAATCGTATGCGGCATAGACGAGGCAACGTGTATGGGTGTGGACAAGGTTGCGCCTTGGCGCGACGCCTAGGCGCGGAGCACAGTGGCGCCTTGGCACGGACCTTGGCACGAGCACGGTTGACCTTTGGCATGTTCCTTGGCGGAAGCGCAACGACGCCTTGGCGCGGGCCTTGGCATGAGCAAGGTCGCGCCTTGGCAGGTTCCTTGGCGTGAGCGCAGTGGCGCCTTGGCGCGGGCCTTGGCATGAGTAAGGCCACGCCTTGGCAAGTTCCTTTGGCACAAGCAAAACATGAGCAGGGCGATACCTTGGAGATTCCCATGGCACGAGCAAAGTTGCGCCTTGGCACGGACAAGGTCGAGCCTTGGCACGGGCAAGGCATACCTTGGAAAGGTTTGACAAATCTTGACTTGGGTGTTGACCCGGTCAAAGTACGCTTGGTCTCATTTCTTGATGTTTCCTATTGGAGCTGAGGAAATGGCTTAACATCTACTATAAGGGGAAGTGTGTTCTCTCCTAGGGGTGGCATAGGCAAGGAAGCAAGGGAGACCCTCGAGCATGCCTTGGGCAACCATGCCAAGGCAAGACCCATGGACGGACCATGGTGTCGGCCACCCCGAGCCGGTGGGACTCGGACGGACCGAGCTCCGGCTAACACCCAGGGTGCCTAGGCGTGCAGCTAGGCACCACAAATCAGACTCTGTCCCTTGAGCAAGGCGAATTATAGGCTTGGATGGACCAAGTCAAGTGCGGTTACAGGCAGTTATGTAACTACCTTGGTCATGGCTCATTGCATGGCCAAGGCACGTCCCAGCAACTTCCAGGCACTATGAGCATGTGCCTATTGATTAGGTGGTCAAAACGGTTATGGAACCAGGTGGCAGCAAAGGAAAGAAGCATTTAGGTGGCTGTTTTGAGGACTACATGGGTGTGGTGGTTTACTTAGTCTCGAGTGATGTACATAGGACAGGTGTCCTTGACAGCTATGTAACTAACTCGGTTGTTTTGCTATAAAGCCAAGGCATGAGAGATTGAGAGGATCACAAGTTCATGCATGAGAGGCATGAATTGTACGAGATGCTAGAGTTGTAATCTCATTGAACTAAGTAATAAACTTCCTTTGTGTCATTGTTGTTGTTCAAATCTCTTTTTCGTTGGTGTGCTGAACTAAGGCGGTCCTTAGGCACCACAAGTTGGGTTGGGTGAGAAAATTTTTTCTTAGGAAAAACCCCTCATTTAATGGCCCCGTGACAAGTACCACAATACGAGAACGTCAAGAAGTGCAAGGTACAAAGGTAGACCATTGCAAATCAATCATTAAAAAGAAAGGAAACATCGAAGATGGCACTAGACGGAATGAGAATTTTCCAAAGTTTGATAAAATTAGCCGAATTAATTGGATTTATTGGACCATTGAATTAAGAATTGGATGTAAAAGAGATTTTACAAAACTTACATCGAAGTTAAAGAGTAATTATAAGATATATAAATTTCAATGTTAATGGTAGGAAAAGTGAAATATTGTTAAAGAATAAAGACAAGTTAGAAGAAAAAAGACCAAAAATCAATCTCATTTATTAGAAATGGATTCTACAAACTGTGTTGAAAAAAATGTTGGAAAGAAGGAAATAATTGATTGATTGATTGATTGATTGAGATCTTTTTGAAAGCTTCCATAATTGTCCCTATCCCTATAACTCTATAAATATGATAAGAAATTTGTTATGTACTACACAACTCTTTCTCGTCAGTCATATTCTGAAGCGTGACATTCAATTGAATAAGTTGAGTGTCCAAGTTCCGCAAGCTTGGAAACTCACACGAAGATTGTTGAAGCTATTTATGAAACCATTGTTGATCATCTATCAATTACTTCATCATATCTTCCAAGGAGGTGTTTTGTTGAAAGTGTTGATTCTCTTCATGAAATTGTTGATGACTTTGTTGAAAAGGTAGTTCTCTAAACATTTAGTTGTTCATCATGTCTTATATAGACCTCTCTTCATACTGAGGAATTTGTGGACTTGACATGAGCCCAAAGAAGTTAGGTTGTGGCAATGTATAGCTAGAATAGTGACAATTGTCATACTTTGGATAATACAAACAATCATACGTGGAATTAGAATAATCTTCACAAATTTCGCGAACCGCGACCTGTTGAACAAAAGAATTTATGTTAGAAAATTGATGTCCATTATGTGACATACCTACCCCATTCATACCATGATAGTATGAGTCTTCGATTTGACCATAATTGTGGGCGTAGGAGGCCATTATAGAATTATCTGAAAAAATATTAAGAACGAGGGACTAGATACAACATAACATAAAAATAAAAAAAAATAAAAAGAAAACTAAACTCATAGTAAAATATTAAGTCCCCAGCAACGACGTCAAAATTTGTTCACATGTCGTACATGCCAAATATAACCTATACTCGAGTTAGCAATCCTACAAGGGTGTAGTAGTGGTGAATATGGGGTCGTATCCATAGGGCTTGAGTTTTACTCTAAGTCAACTAAAAATGGGATCTCAATGAAATAAAACACCTATGTTTACGGTTCCACAAGACAGGATCGAGATTCAATGGTATATCATGGTTTTCAATCTTTCCCTTAAAAAATTATTAATTCAAATCCTCCTAGATTAGCTATGGAAAATCAACATCCGCCAGAAATTCCTAATCCCCCTAATCTCGGTAGCTAGGGCATCTGCCAATATGATTTAACACACTAACTGCAATAACAAATATCCGTAAGAATAGTAATCATAGATAATCGAATCACATCCGCTTCTAGTTTAATCTAGATCTAATTGTTGCACACTCAAGAACTGAAAAGTTTTAATGACAATCTAGTGAGTTTTTGTCACTTTATTGATCCAAAAGTATAATTATGGATACAATTGGTCAAATTAACTATAGATTGTCTACCTAAAAGCATGTAATGACAATATACATACCCTAGATTTAAACCATATTCATGAAAATCAACAACAATAAAATAGAAGAAATTAAATTAAATCAAATAATAAAAAATAAGAGATCTTACAAGTTATGTCATGAATCAAGAATCCTGACTTGTTTCACCTCTAACTAGGGCAAGGATTTATTTAGTCGGACATGGTCTCGAGCGCCTCCGTATTTCAAAAATAATAGAAGTCGATACCTAACAATACCCTAAATTCTTAATATGAAGAGCTACTAAAATTTGGTCTCTAGAGGTGAGAGAAAGTAATTTTCAAGGTTATAGAATGACACATGAGCCTGGGAGCATCTAGTTGTTGTTAGGTGTGCTTTGCAGGGCTTGAGACACATGTTAGATGCAGATTGGTAGATTTTGTTGGTTCAAGTTGTTGTGGCAGCAGCTTATTGATGGAAGCAACTGCTAGCGACGTACTGGCGTAGGAGAAGCTGACACGTGGAAGTAGCTTAACAATGTTGAGGCTTATACAAAACTCAACTAAAAATGTGGGAGAGTGCACAACGCAGACCTCGGTACACATCTCACTACTGCTGGAATGAGAATAGAAGATTTTTGTTAACGAGTTGGATGAATGGGTCGTTGCCATGTGGAGCCAGCTAGGAGGAAAGCGACTCGCATGAGCTGTGCGTACTATTGGGATACTGTGATGCACGCACTTCAAGGCTTGATCAATGGTTGTCGCAGTATAGTGACCTAAACTTGTTACTATCCTGTATTATTTGGCATGCTATCACCTATTTTCAAACTATGCAATGCGTAACTCGATGCAAATCCTTTGGTAGATAATCACTACATATAAATTCTTCACTTTGAGTATTTGTTTGTTCTAGATTCAACCATGCACTCCATTTTACGTGAAAATGAGAAATAAATATAATTAGATATATATTTAGACACTTTTCATATTAAATATATTAAAGTAGACTACTAAAGCCCTATAAATATCGACTAATCTACAAACAAGGTCAAGGAGGTATTAAGCGATTATCTTAGAGTTAGTAATACCAGCTCGTGCTTGGAGACAATATGTATATATTTATATTTTTGTTGGATTTTGGGGACTTTTGAACATTGAATACATTTATGTAGATCTCTTGGTGTATTATTTCATCTTTGTTATATACATGGTATCAATCAATTTACCAGGTTTTCCATTACTTAAGGCTGTTAAATATGCATAATTTACTAAATCTTAAAGACTTCCGCTATAAAATTGATAACTAGATAAATTGATTAACTGGCTCATTAAATCACTAATACGTAATGGAAAAACGTTTAAGCAACTAGTTATGTTGCGGGGCGTCGTGGACAATAGGCCTTTACGTAGTGAGGCTCGATGACATGTGATGCAACATGGCGGTGCCTAGGGTTGTCTCGAGATTTGGGGCCACCACATTTTGGTATTAAAGAGAGGTTCAAGGGAGCCTCGGGAATAGTTTAAAGAAAAGAGAAAAAACTTAAACAAACGAACAACTATTAAATATGGAAACCCAAAGATCCTGACTTAGAATCCTAGTTAGACCTATCGGTGACCAATACCGACATAAATCTATAGTTAATGAAAGACAATTATAAATTTAGAAAGAGAATAAAAGAGAGGATAAACAAATCAGACGAGGCCGCAAGGATGATGACTAGATAGATAGGGCTTGTGCAATAATGGCATCTCAAGTGCCACAACAAGGATAGACTAAATACTAGAGAGGTTGAGAACAAGGATTTTAGGATTAATGTTCACTACAAGGAAAATAAAATTTAGAAACGGAATTAGCAACGGAATTAAGTTCCGTTGCTAAAAAAAATAGTTAGAGACGGAATTGAGACGGACTAATTCAGAGACGGAAATAGAGACGGAAATAGAGACGGAATTAGATTCCGTCTCTAAAAAATGGCGCCAACATTCCCACCAAAACTTTATTTTCTTATAACCGTTCATCAAATCTCGAGATTTGTGCATCAAATCTTGAGATTTGATGAGTGCCCCCCCCCCAAAAGCCCTAAATCCCACAAGTTCGGTCTCTTCTCTTCGATCTGTCGATCGTCTCGTCTCTCCGTCTCTCTCTCTCTGGTCTCTCCGTCTCTTGGTCGGTCACGGCTCTCCGTTCTCTCTCCGGCACCGCTCTTAGTGCGTTCTCTCTCTGCTCTCTTCTGTCTGAGCCCTAACCCTCGCGTCCCCTCTCGCCTCCGTCAACGCCGCTGCCCTTGCCGACGCCGGAGCCCTCGCATCTGCCATCTCTCCATCGTTGATGCTCCGTGATCTTCTTCAAGTCACCCGTCTCCTTGATCAACGATATTGGTAACTTCATGTTTCCTTGCTCGTTTCCATTCTTGATTTTTTTTCTTGTCGACACCAGTTGTGCTGTAAGTCATCACTCTCTTCGCTTAGGGCTTGAGAAAATCTCATCTCTCTCTTCGACGGTGGAGTTGCAGTTGTAAGTCACACACACACACACACTCTCTCTCTCTCTCGTCTTCTATGTGTTTCAAATTCTGGATTGTTCGACGATCGATCCATTCATTCTGGTCTTCAAATGTGCAATCAATTGATGTAACGACGAGTTCGATGATTGATCCATTCATTCTGGTTTTCAAATGATGTAACGACGATCGATCCATTCATTAATTGGATTGGTTTTCCTTTTTTTGATGGAAATGAAGATTTGTTTTGGATTCTCGATCTATATCTAATGTTTGTTTTAGTGTGATTTTTGATTGTGTGTTGTGTTGATATGCGGCAGAAAGTTCGCTAAACAAGGTGTAAAGCCTGGAGAGCTAGCGATTATCTCCAAAGAAGCGGTACAGGCTCGATTCTCTTGTGTTAATGTGTGAGAGTTTTAGATTCTTAAAATTGAACTTGTTATTGTTTTGGAGATGATGATGTAGAGTATAATTCACTTAAAGAGTTGATGTTTCCTTGTATGTAAATCACTACTAGTTGTGCTGGATCAAGGGATCCCAGGCCCATTTCCAATCCCCCTAAAGTCTCGGACCATTTCCAATCCCCGTAGGGAACTTATATTGATGATCAGTGAAGATGAAGTTATTCAACTCTGGATCAGCGATTCTTGAATGGGTCCAAGGGATCCCATCGATGGCTCTTGTAAATCACCACCAGTTGGTTAACCACTTTCTAATTGTGTTTTTTTTTAGGAAAGTAGTGGGCTAGGATTGCATTTGAAAGAAGGTGAAATCTTTTGAAATTACTTCACTTACATTGATGATCAGTGAAGAAGAAGTTATTCAACTGTGGATCAGCGATTCTTGAATGGGTCCAAGGGATCCCATCGATGGCTCTTGTAAATCACCACCAGTTGGTTAACCACTTTCTAATTGTGTTTTTTTTTTTTTTAGGAAAGTAGTGGGCTAGGATTGCATTTGAAAGAAGGTGAAATATTTTGAAATATACATTAATGCGAAGAAGTGTGTTTGGTGTACTAGGATTGCATTTGAAAGAAGGTGAAATATTTTTTAATTGTGTGATATAAGAGAAGGATTAAAAAAGTGGAAGGAGTCTTTTTCTTTTCTTTTCATGTTCAGGCTATTGTAATGTTTGTTACATATAAAAACAAAAATGAATGAGATGGACCACTTATTGTAATGTTCGGGCTATAGTAATGTTTATTAAAAAGGATCAACTCCTACTTGAACAACGACCATTGTGGTTATGTGTGTCTTAACCGGGCAATGCTACGACATCAGAGTGGCAAGCATTTGATAATAAAAGACACGACTTAGGTGTTAAGGTTTGCATTTTGACCTTAAGTTTTTTCAAGCAGAAGTGCTTACTTCTCAATCAAGTCCTTCAAATGTATCAGGTATCTTGCATGATTTTACAAAGGATATATCCAGTATCTCCGGTTTCACATTCAGTGGGAAATTGTGTGAAGTGAGTGGCGGTCACCTCTCTCTCCGTTCTATCTCTCTGATCTCTCATCGGTAATCTTCGCTCATCGCTCTCTCTTTGTCATTGCTCTCTGCTCTCTGGTCGCTCTGTGCTTACCGCTCCGCTCTCTGCTCGTCAAGGTAACAATCTAAAAAAAAATTCATGTTGGTTTGGCTATCATGTGCATTTGTTGGTGTTCTTCACTTGATCTATTAAGTTACTGTAGTGTATTTTGTTTGGTTTATAAGTTTACTGTTTCAAATAAAGAAGTCGAGAAGATTAAGGAAAGTAATATTTAGATATCATTTGTCTACATAAAACACCCTCATACTCTAACTACCATTTAATTTTAAAACCAATAGGAAAAAACAAAGTAAGGTCAATATAGGCAATATTGCAAAGTTTTATTTAATACAATCCTAGGGAGGATTGCCATTAGATATAGTATAGATAACCACTTCTCTTCTTCTTGTTTTTTCTAGTGTAATGTGTTTGTGAAGGTAATGAGACAAAAACTTGGGTTTCTAAAGTTGTGTTGATTTCATCTTGTTAATTTTCTTCAATGGGTAATTTTAAATTTGGATGTTATATGTTATATTTTTATGCTTGACATGCTGATTGTTTTGGTTGGGTTCGCTATCTCTTAGCTTTTGCTACTGATATTTTCGCGGCTCATAAAGATCTATGGTGGGATTGTTGATGGGTGCCTTGTATTTGGCCACATTTTTTCATGTTTTGCCCACTATATTTGATTCACTTGTGTGTATATGCATGTGTGTAGAGAAAACTACCAATAGAGTAGGTATAGAGGAATAGTACCTATAATTATATAATTTCTACTACTAGTTAGGATTCAAAACACTAGGATTACTCTTTTAGTTAATGTGCTATTTCACATAAAATTTCTAGAGAATTGAATAAACCTATAACCTTAAGGAGGTACGAGTGCACATGTAGTAGCCGTTTTGATACTATGTGGTATTTGTATGCCTCTTGTAACTTATGATTTATTTATTTTGTTGAACTCCTTGTTCCTTATATTGTTACGACCAATTATCATACTCTGTTTGGTATTAGTTATGTACCGAGCTAGGTATTAAGAAAGTTGTTTCCAACCCCCTTTATTCAATGGCTAGAAGCAAAGCTTTTTGCTCATGTAGTTAGGTAGGTCCTCAGATTCCCCCTTCTAATAAATTGTGTTAGTTGGACACACGAGTTGACATGTACCGCTGGAAATTATGAAACTAGTTGACTAATTTAATTTCGCAATTACAATAGGAATGTCGTCTACAAGTCGAGACTGGATGTACAACCGTCTCGACAACGGCTTCGTTCGAATTGAATTTGCGGCGAAGGTTAAAGAATTCATATCATTTGCTAAGCAACATTGTCCTACATACCAAAGCGAAAGGAAGATTAGATGTTCGTGCAATTATAAGAAATGTCGACTTGTACCGTACCTGGACGTTGAAACGGTTGAGTACCACATATGTAGGTATGGATTTGTTTCGGGATATCACTGTTGGTACGAACATGGTGAGAACGGAGATGAAGGCCCGCAAAACTTTTACCAAATGGATAACCATGTTGATGATGCTGATGTGGGAGGAGACGATCGACAACTTACCGTGAGATGCTACACAACGTGGCAGGTCCAATTTTCAATTGGAATCGCGTGGAAGAATCACCTAACCCGCCAACTATATGACATGATAGAGGCTAGTAGCGAACAATTGTGGTCGGGTTGCGAAACCATGACAACGTTGTCCGCGATGGCAAGATTACTTGCGATCAAGTCTGAAGATCATATATCTGAACGAGGGTATAATGAAATCATTAAATTCATGAAGGATTGTTTGCCAAATGACAATTCATTGGTTGAAAATTTTTATGCCACTAAAAGACTAATGCGAGGTATAGGTCTATCTGTTGAGAAAATAGATTGTTGTGAGGACCAATGTATGATTTATTGGGGAGTGGACTCTGAGTTGACATCATGTAAATTTTGTGGGAAATCATGCTACATTGCACATCGACGAGGTCGTGGTCGGAACACCAAAAAATGCCCTTGCAAAAAAATGTACTACTTCCTTTGGTCTCTCGGTTGCAACAATTGTATGCGTCTGAGTCAATGGCAAAACATATGCGATGGCATGGAGATCGCTCCTTACATACTGCTCAATTGTCCAGAGATCGCTCCTTACATCCAGTATGTCCGTCACTTTCATTCAATAATGCAGTACATTCATTATTCATCTTTTACTAAGGCATCCTATGTACTTGTTCGTTTCTTCTAGGATCTTCGTCGATGAAATTACTCAAGCAATGGGGGAGTCGGAAGTTGATAGTAGTCTAGAGCACAACTTCCCCATATGGTTTCAAACATATGTAAGGTTATTACTATTGTAGGTCATAGCTTCATAAAGATCAAGCTCAATACTAATTTAAATAATTGCATTGTCAGGTTACCTCCAAAAAAGATCAAGCTCAATACTGGGCAGACAATTCAAGACCATACAAGTTTCTATCTGTTCAAGATATTAGTGATGCCTTCAAAAACTCTGTATATGGAAATCAAGTGGGGTCTAGTCTTTATGTTCCTTATGATGAAACAAAGAGCCATCCATCTATTCTTTCGAAGGATGAATTTGCTTTGTCAAAATGGGAGCTTTTCAAAACATGCTTTGCTCGAGAAGCTCTACTAATTAACAGGAATCGGTTCCTTTACGTGTTCAGAACATGCCAAGTACACTTTACCAAATCCTTTTAGATGTTATTGGAAGCAGTTAGTTAGTACCTGCATTTCTATGCACTTTTTACTTGTATTAGCTATGTATTGCTAGTTGTTGCAAATATTATAGTGGAAGATCAAATCATGTTGAGACTTTCATACTTTTAAACATAATGGCTATTAAAAAATATTTACTAATCATGAATTTTGATGAAAGATTCTTATTGTAAGTTGAATAAGACTTGTCATGTTGAAGTAGAAAATCTTGTTTCTAAATGAACAAGCCATCTCCATTTTGTAAGAGCTAACCAAGATCCTAAAGCAGACGTACATTAGCGATGAACTTCCCTTAAGACTATTTTTACATACCTCTTGCTGCTTAGGATTGTTTAATAATTTTTGCCGATGAGACTGTTGGAGGCCAAAATGGATGTGATTTTATATTCTAATCGCAAACCATCCAATTTTTTCCGTATTAATACTCTTTTCTTAAGGAATGGTGGCAGTTATGATTCAAGCATCTTGGTCGTGTTTTTGAATATGTGATGTTTAAATTTTTATTTAGTTATATAGTCATAGACTTATATGAACTACATACTATGCTTTCTTGGGTTGTATATTATTTGTTTCTTGCTCATAACTTCCCCCAACCCCAAGCTTGGTTTATGTTTACATATTCAGGAGTTCTTTTCATTTTTTTTCAAACATGAAGCTTAAAGTTATTTGAACACTGAATGGAACTCATAAAACTAACTAATTTGTTGGGTTTCACTCAGGTTGCTTTTGTTGGATTCGTGACATGTACCATGTTTCTACGAACTAGATCAAGTCAAAGAGACGAAGCAAATGCGAACCTTGATCTTGCTTGCTTGTTTTTTGGCTCGATACATATGGTGTTCAATGGATTTTCTCGATTTGTCTATCATGATCTATCTCTTCCCGTCTTCTATAAACAAAGAGATAATCATTTTCATCCCGCTTTGGGCTTGGTCAATTCCTATTTGGATATTGCGGGTGCCTTACTCAACCATCGAAGCCATTGTTTGGTCATGTGTTGTATATTACACAGTTGGCTTTGCGCCGAGTGCTGGGAGGTATAGCTTGTTTGCTGATTTACTTTCACTAAGAATATGCTTTTATCTTTCAACTTGTCAACGCCAATGTTACTAATTTATTTCCAACATATTAGGTTCTTCCGTTTCATGCTTTTACTCTTCGCAACGCATCAAATGGCATTGGGTTTATTTCGGTTTATGGCTTCAATCGCACGAGATTTGATAATAGCAAATACATTTGGCTCCGCTTCTCTATTGATTACATTGTTAATGGGTGGTTTTATACTACCAAAAGGTTGGATTTTCTTTTCTTATTTTATAATTTGATTGTAACTCTCGATGAGGCTTTTATCCTAATTTATGGTATTTGTGCGCAGCAATGATCAAACCATGGTGGGCTTGGGCATTTTGGGTGTCTCCTTTGTCGTATGCTCAACGAGCGATTTTTGTTAATGAATTCTCTGCCGGCAGATGGATGGTGGTATTTTCTTCACTCTTACTGATTCAAGTCCTGCTAATTTCTCATACCACTTTCCATGTTTTAAACATAACTGAATTTAGAAAATACATGCAATATCTGGATTTAAGTTGTTGGGAAAAGTATTCGAAAGTTATTGTTGTTGTTCCATTGATACTTTGTTCGCTTGTTGCTCGACATAACTCTTCATAACGATCGAGAGGCTTTGTATGTAATGTATTTTCGGTTCATCTGGTTTGTTTTTTCTTTGTTGTGAAAGGTTTCCTTAGGTTGCTGTTACGGGATTTACTTGTTTGCATATTGTTTGAGTATTAGTGTCCTTTCAAAGATGAAGAGGTTTGTTTAGAGTCTGCCACTGTGCCACTGGCTTGCTTTTTTTTCCTATTGTGCTTGCTGTTTTTTCAAGTGGTAGTTGTGAACAATGTGTAGGCTTGCTATTTTTTTTGGGTTGCTTTTTTGCTGTGTTTTTGTTTCCTTGCTGTTTTTCTAATCCTTGCTTTTTCAAATTGACTTTCATGATTTCTAGGAGAAGAAACAAATAATTTTTTTATACATCACTTGCAAATAGCAATAAGTAAAACAAAGCCCTATTTCTATTTGTTGCGTCAAGGGTGGTAGGCCTTCGTTGAAAATGGGGAAACCTCCCCAATCTAAGCATGCTAAAAATTCACAGAATTCACTTAAACAAAAATAAAGGATAGTTAATCTATCCACTCTACACTGCTGGCTACAACTTAAAATTTTGACTCAGAAATTATTTTTAACAAATTAAAAAAATAGTGAACTCATCAGTCCTTGTCCGCGAATGGAAACATGGGGTGGAAGAATTTTGTATGCTCTCATATGAGGCTAAAATGTTTATTATGATGTTTTAGCTTGTATTAGTTCAATATATCATGACAATATCTGTCTAGTGAGCCATTTGTTGTTGTGCATGTTTTATCATTCATTCTCCTTTGTGATTGTCCATGTGAAGGATGCAAGAATGCAACACAAGTAGCCATGTACCGTCGTAATTGTGCTTTAGCAAAGCTTTTTGTTCATGTAGTTAGGTAGGTTCTCAGATTCCCCCTTCTAATAAATTGTGTTAGTTGGACACACAAGTAGCTATGTACCGTCGGAAATTATAGTAAAATATACTATTTTCTTTTGCACTGTAAATGGAGATAGTTTTTTAGCAGTTTCGTATTTTTTATCATGAGTTTGATCTATTTTGCAATATTTGCAGAGCGTGGCCCTATCAGTAGGTGACTGGTTCTTCGATCGAGTGGGAGTTAGTGCCATTGATTGCCCATATCCCTGTGACAATACCTGTCATAATCTGGTTTCCAAGTGAGAGTTGAGGAATTTAAAGCATATCATGTAACTTTTATAGTTGTTTACATGACTTTTAGATTGATAATTCTTTTCGTGCATATTTAGAGGATTGTAAGGTTTTTTTTTGTCGTTGTTGAACAATAGGATTGGTGGTTTTTGTGAATACTTAGAAATTTGGAGCATTTGTTATACTATACAATTTTTCTTGGATATATAAATCTTTTTCAAATTTTGAATTTTACATTTTTATTTCTCTCATTTGAATATTTGTTGATATATATTGTCGATGTATGAATGTCAAATTTTGCTTTTTTGGGGGATATTAGCACCCCGAAGGAGTTGTTGGAGGGGGTGCAGGCGACGGAGTAGGTCCTATGGTTGTATTTTCAAGTTATAGGTTGGAGAACCAATTGGATTGAGTTTATGTTTGAAAACAAAAAAATGGAAAATTAGAGATGGATTAGCAACGGAATTCAGAGATTCCGGTGCTATTCCGTTTCTAATTTTCGATGAATATATGTAGGAAACAGCAACGGATCAGAGACGGAATGGAAGAATTCCGTCTCTGATCCGTTTCTGATTAGCAACGGAATCAGAGACGGAATGCAATTACAAATGTACCATTTTGAAAAATTTCCATTTTTGTTTCGTCTCTGTTTCGTTTCTAAATTCCGTCTCCAATCCGTCTCTAATCAGAAACGAAATTTATTCCGTCTCTAATCCATTTCTAATCAGAAACGGAATCACATTTCCATTTCTGATTGAATCAGCGTCGACGATTTTAGAGACAGAATTTATTCCTTCTCTGTTCCATTTTGGATTTCAATTAGAGACGAAATTTATGCAAATCAGAGACGAAAATTTCCGTTTCTGATTTGCTATTTCTTTGTAGTGGTTAAAACCAAGGATTTGGTAGTGGTTGGGTAGGATCAGGACGTAGGTAGGTGTTTCTGATGTGGACTAGAGGGACTATTTGCTAAGATTGGTGACATCTATGGTAGCGACACTGGTGCACTTAAGAGTAGGTGCACACTGTAACTGAGTTAGGCTGGGTGAAAGCCAGAAACACGTTCAGGGTATGTAGATTAGTAGTCCAGTTAAAGTTCATGCATGCATGGTATGTTATGGTAGGTCATGGTAGGCCATGGTGTGTCAAGGTACGTTATGGTATGACATGGTATCTCATGGTTGGTTAGGAATATTATGTT
The DNA here is from genome assembly GCA_039657365.1 of Stephania yunnanensis. Classification (NCBI taxonomy): domain Eukaryota; kingdom Viridiplantae; phylum Streptophyta; class Magnoliopsida; order Ranunculales; family Menispermaceae; genus Stephania; species Stephania yunnanensis. The sequence continues at coordinate 13,382,182 of CM077589.1, read as the reverse complement.
GTGTTACATGATAGGAGAGGTTTACGGTTACCTGGTGTTAGGTAACTGGGTTAATGAAACTTGGGTACGAAATCGAGTTAAGGGTAGGTTGCGAAGGTGTCAGAGAGCATAACGGACCATAATCACCTCGGTAGTACACGCCTATGTCTCAGTGCAATACTGCATCCCTCGTGATGGGTAAAAGAATAGTGGGGTGTTCAAGGGACCGTAGAATGGTACTTTCAAGCATGGAACGCACATGCTCCCTCCCCTGGGCAGGCCCCAATTTGAGTGACTTTCGTAAAACAACCATATCTCCCTCTTTTTAAGTTGGATTTTGATGTTCTACTTATCGTTGGAAAGAAAAAAGGAAACACAACCACCTAGAAACATTATTTTTCAAAAATAAAGTTAGAATCTATACCGAAAATGAGTCAAAAATTAAGGTTTGTGAATAGGATGATTTGATAGTAAGTTTCGAGGCTAAAATTAATTTTGACTTCTAGACCCTAACTTGGTGACTCAAACACACCTACTACAACTTGAATTGACATCAGGGACTTTAGGGACCATATCTCGAGTATCGAAGAGCTAGGCGAGGTCATATTAAGGAGTCCAAGGAAGTCAGAGCGCGTATTGAGGTGCGTAAACCCATTGAAATGCCTTATATGTTTTATGGTTTTATTTTATCGATATTAGATTATATGTGTGACTGCTAGTGGCCATACATGGGCTTTCACTCTAATTTAGGTTTGCGTATATATTGGTTGTGACTAAATCACTTGCACAGGTTACTTATGTTTAGTGCTTGTGTAGATGACAATAGAATATATCTACCACCATTAGGAGAGATTTAAGGTGTTCCTTTGACTTGAAATAAAATATGGAAAGGGTTCATCTGTTAACTATAGTTGGGGTTTAATCACTATAAGACTTCAAGTATATACGTGGTTCAAGTCCTGTTTTATCGATTACCAGTTAGTTTAGGTAAGGGTTTTCTTGTGATTATTTGGTGCTTATTTATTAATGCTTTATTTCCAAGCCTATTTATTTAGTATGTGTTGTTTATTAATTGCTACTATTTTTGTTTCATATGCTGCCTACATTCATGGGAGTATGAATTACCGTTGTCAGAGGTCATATTCGCATGTTTCATAATTTATAAGTTATATTTCATGAATATTGTGTAGACTTCTTTTGGAATTTTACTCACTGGACTCAGCATTGTATTTGTTGGATGACTGAGTGTAGTTCTTTCGACGAGCAAGGTCAAGAAGGTATTGGGCGATTACTTTAAAGATAGTGATACCAACTCGTCCTTGGCTATAGTATGTATATATTTATATTTTTGTTGGGTTTTGGGGACTATAGAACATTGAATACATGTATATAGATTTATTTTTGTATTATTTCGTCTTTGTTATATACATGGTATCCATAAATTTACCGGGTTTTACACTACTTAAGGTTGTTAAATATGCATAATTTACTAAATTTTAAAGACTTCCATTGTAAAATTGTAATAAAACTGGATAAATTGATTAACTGGCTTATTAAATCACTAATACTTGAATGAAGATTAATTAGTTAAGTTAGGGTTTAATGGAAAAAAAATGTAAGCAACTAGATGTTGTGGGGCATTATGGATAATAGGCCACTACGTGGTGAGGCCCAGTGACTTGTGATGTGACGTGGCGGTGCCCAGGGTTGTCTCAAGATTTGGGGCTGCCATAATTTGGTAACAGAGAGAGGTTTGAGGGAGCCTCGAGAATTGTTTAAAAAAAGAATAAAACTTAAGGAAACAAAAAACTATTAGATATGAAAACCCAAAAATTCTGACTTAGGACCCTAGTTGGGAAACAAATTTGAGTTGGGTTGTGGCTTATATACGTGTTATGTTTTTTTATTATATATATTATATACACGTATATGAAAGATGCTCAAACGCGCGTTATTTTGATTAAGATGGACGGACGATCAATTCATGCCAGATGTTTGGACAATTATACGACAAGTTCCTTCAAGAGTATTTCGAGCTATAAAAGAGTATTTTGACTCAAACAGTGACACACAAACGTATCTTTAATAAAGCGATGCCAACTGAGTGGAGTTCGAGGAATGAAGGGAGAGGTATAGAGGAGCATAGTGCAGAAACGTATTCTACGATAAGTATAACTTTAGAAGATCTACAACATGACCCTACTGGATGAGACCTATCAGCTGACCAATACGGACGTACATATATAGTTGATGAAAGACAATTAGAGCTAAGCTCCAGGAAGAAGAGATAGAGAGAACAGGATGAAAGAGGATAGACAGCTCAGTCGAGGTCGTAAGGATGATGACTAAATAAATATAGATTGTGCAGTAATAGCATCTCAAGCGCGACAACAAGGATAGACTCAGTACCATAGAGGTTGAGAACAAGGATCTCAGGATCAAGGTCAAAACCAAGGATTAGGTAGTGGTTGGGTAGGACCAAGAGGTCGGTAAGTGTTTTTGATGTGGACAGGAAGGGTTGTTTGTAAAGATCAGTGGTAGAGACACCAGTGCACTCAAGAGTAGGTGCACAGTGTAATTGAGTTAGGTTGGGTGAAGGCCAGGAACACGCTCAGGGTATGTAGATTAATACTTCAGTTAAAGTTCAGGCATGCATGGTATGTTAAGGTTGGTTATGGTAGGCTATGGTGTGTCAAGGTAGGTTATGGTATGACATGGTATGTCATGGTAGGTTAGGACTATTATGTTGTGTTACATGATAGGAGAGGCTCACGGTTACCTGGTGTAAGGTATCGGGTTAAGGAAACTTGGGCACGTAATCAAGCTGAGAGTAGGTTTCAAAGGTGTCAGAGAGCATGCCGGATCATTATCACTTAGTTAGTATGCGCGTATGTCTCAGTGCAATACTATGTCCCTTGTGATCGGTATAAGAGTAGTGTGGTGTTCAAAGGATCGTAGAATGGTACTATCAAGGTATGTGGTGTGGTCACACAAGGATAGGTTAAGTGAACCAGAGGTTCATCGAGATCTATGTTTCGGGGAAGAAATGTCCCCTAGTCGGAAAGAATTGTAATGACTCAAATTAATTAAACTAAGATTAGTGTTAATCTCGAGGATTAACGGCCGTAATTCGGGTGTTATGTGGACAACTCGATTGACTAAAACATGCGAATCGAGGGTATACGTTATTTATGGATGAGGTTTCTTATAATGCGGTGTTTAAAATCATTATATTATTGTATTGCATTGCGTGTGTACACTTTGCTATCGAGAGATTTGGTGTAGCGGGTAGTTACATTAGGAAACATGTTGACGTGGGTATTAGGTAGAAGTTACTTGGGGATGTTAGGCTATTCTAAATAGTAAGATATGGTATCTAATTAAAACTATAAGCTAAGTTAGTTCATTCAATAAAGTAAAATATGGCTTACCTCAATATGCGTGTCGGGGTGCAATGCATCGGGTGCTGGGTAATCATGGGTTAATCTAACTGCAAAAATGTTAAATATATGACTAAACATACTAACCATATGTAATTATGTGCCTAGGTGAATTAATTTGATTTAAGATAAACTAAAGTCTAACAGTTGGATAGGAGTTAATTGAACCCTTGATCAACCTAATGATGATCCTAGATTGAAGAAACTAAGCACGATGTATTACTGATTTGTGTCGCATTAGAGTCATAATGTTATGTGGATAGTTTAAATGAGAGCTTTAGGATAGTCCTCGAGATACATGTAACACATTAGATTATAAGGAGACTTTAAATATAGCTTGATGAGTGGAGATTTCATGATTTTCACTCACTTTCTCATGCAAATAAAAAAACTTGAGGAGAACAACAACAACATATGACGATTTGGAGAGTTGGAATTGAGGGTTGGAGATCAAATTTAGAGATTAAAACACAAAAGTAATCATCTTTTTAAGATCATTAGGGGATGATTTGTGGCGATTTGGGGATGCAAAATTTTGTTTTTGCAGTTCTATAAGAGCGTGGAGTGCGCTCCCTCCCCTGGGCAGCACCCAATTTGAGTGGCTTTCGTAAAACAATCATATCTCCCTCATCTTAAGTCAAGTTTTGATGTTCTACCGATTGTCAGAAAGCTAAGAGAGAACACAACCATCTAGAAACATTAGTTTTCAAAAATAAAGTTAGAATCTATGCCGAAAATGGGTCAAAAATCAAGGTTGTGAATATGGATGATTCGATAGTAAGTTTTGAGGCTGAAATTAATTTAGAGTTCTAGACCTTAACTTGGTGACTTAAACAAACCTAATATAACTTGAATTGACATCAGGGACTTTAGGGACCATACCTCAGGTATCCGAGAGCTAGGCGGGGTCATATTCGGGAGTCCTAGGAAGTCGAAGTGCGTATTGAAGTGCGTAAACCAATTGGAATGACTCACAGATTTTAGGGTTTTATTTTATTGATATCTAATTACATGTGTGACTGTTGGTGGCCACATATGGGTTTTCACTCTAATTTCGATTTGCGTATATATTGGTTATGACTAAATCACTTGCATGGGTTACTTGTATTTAGTGCTTATGTCGATGACAGTGGAATAAATCTACGATAGTCGGGAGGGATTTAAGGTGTTCCCTTGACTTGAAATAGCGGATGGAAGGGGTTCATCCATTAACCGTAGTTGGGGTTTAATTAGTATAAACCTCTAAGTATATACGTGGTTCTTGTTCTATTTTATCAATTACTCGCTAGTTTAGGTCGGGGGTTTCTTGTGATTATTCGGTTGTTTATTTATTAATGCTTTATTTCTTATCCTCTTTATTTAGTATGTGTTGTTTATTAATCACTACTCTTTTTGTTTGTCGTTGCCGCCTACATTCATTGGAGTATAACTTTGCTGTTGGTAGAGGTCATATATGCATGTCTTATAGTTTATGAATTTTATTTCATGAATATTGTACAAAATTCTTTTGGGATTTTACTCACTGAACTCGTTATTGTATTTGTTGGATGACCGAGTGCAGTTCCTATGATGAGGAAGGTCAAGGAGGTATTGTGCGATTACCTCAGAGATAGTGATAACAACTCATGTTTGGCTACGATATATGTATATTTATGTTTTTGTTGGGTTTTTGGGGACTTAAGAACGTTGAATACATGTATATAGATCTCTAGTTGTATTATTTTGTTTTTGTTATATACATGTATTCGATCAATTTAGTAGGTTTTCTACTATTTAGGGCGGTTAAATATGCATTATTTACTAAATATTAAAGACTTCCACTGTAAAATTGTAATATAACTTGATAAATTGATTAATTGGCTTATTAAATCAATAATACCTAAATGAAGATTAATTAGTTAAGTTGGGGTTTAATGGAAAAATGTGTAAGCAACCAGTTATGTCGTAAGACATCATGGATAATAGGCCACTACGTGGTGAGGCTTGGTGATGTGTGATGCGACGTGGTGATGCCTCGTGTTGTCTTGGGATTTGGGACCGCCACAAGACTAAATGTGCCAAAAAACTACAAGTGAACAAGAGGAGGAGCTGCTACGAGATTCCTTAGAGAAAGTCACCAATCATCGACACCTAGCCAGCTTGTCTATGGATCTGCACTCAAGTTATCAACATGAGAATGACGAGTCCAATAAGTAAAAGCTAATAGGATGTAGATAGTATTTCCTGAATAAATAAAACATTCTAAATATCATGGGAGAATTCAAAAGACATATAAGTAAATGAAAGTGCATGATAAATAGACTAGAAAGTAATAACAACAATAAAAAGTGTATAAGAAACAAGGGAAAACAACTAAGTGATCTAAATCTATTGAGAATGGGTGACACTACTCAACTTCCTATAATTGCGACTTTACAAGTCGACAATTCAGTTCAGTGTAGTGTGGGGGCATCAACGATGCCCGAATACCTTGCCCACATCTACGACCTACAATCCAATACACGAGGTAAAGTCATGTTTGTCTATCTAGCACCATACCCGGAATACCTTCCTGACACACTTAAGTCTTAGACACTTAAGATAAGGAATGGAAATCCAAGGAATAAACATGTTGAATATCAAGGAGCATAATAGATGATGAATTACTAAATACCCCTTATTTATCTCTAATCGACACAAAAATCAATTTTCGCGGCTCCAATACACTCCCTAAACCAATCCCTGACACCTAAGCTAGTGTGTTAAGTCCCTGGTGTCAATATATATATATATGTTGAATTTGGTGTGTTAGTGTCATTAGGTTAGGGTTTAGGTTCCTAAACTCAAAACACTTCACTTGTGAAAATTCAATAAAATAGTTCTTTTTTTCAATTTATGAAACTAATTCTAATTAGTTAGAAATTATTGTTACATAAGTATCAATTACTTATATGGATCACATTTTATTCCATTTTTATATCTTATTAGATATGTCAAGGGAAGGTCTAATTAAAATGTGCTCTAAGTTAATGTCTTAACTCACTAGTTAAAGTTATAACATTTTTTAAAGGAATTCGATTCTAAATCAACTCGTGAAGAAATTAATTAAGTACTATGAGTTTATATTATACTCAACGAACTCTAAATAAGACGAAGTCATTTAGTTACTATTTAGGAAAACTTCTCTAAATAAGATGAAGTAATTTAATTACTAAATAGTATAATTTAAACTATTACTAACTTATAAGTACTTTGTATATTTTAATCAACTTTTATGTGGCTTAAGTTTGTCACCTAGTAGACATATGCACAATTAATTGAATACACTAGTCTTAGGGTATCCTAATTAATCTCGTAATTAAAATCTTAGTTTAACCATGCATATACTTTGGTGGCATCTCCATTTTCTTATTAGCTTACTAATAATTTGTAGTCTCAATTTCATTGCATCATCCTTATCAAAATCTATGAACTATATATTAAAACACAACTCTTTTACTCAATAAGACATAATAGCAAGTACCAAGCTAATTCAACGATTAAAAAGGTTTTTGTACTTAGTTCTTAACCAAAGATACAAACTTATTAAAAGATTTTTTTTATCTTGCAAAATGTTATAGCTGATGAACTTTTAATTTCACTTCGTGTTACACAACTAGATGAATGTCTTAAACAATAGTTACCCAATTATAAGATGATTAAGATTAAGAACCTAAACTAGAAATAGAAATTAAGAGAGAAATATAGTATAGAGAAGGAGTAGTGCTTACCTCTTTAATTGCTTCCCTTAATGTGCTCCAGTTTCCTAAATATAGCTCCATTAAAGGTAGTTCCCAACTTCCTATTCTCTTACTTTATTTGATGAAGATGATAAACTAATTATTAGTTTTGAGAATTAGAGGTACTCTAGTTATATGGAATGAGTTTCTTGTAAATATTTAATGTCTTGGACTTTGCATATAAATTATTTTCTCCATAAGGATGCATGTTTAATTAACTCATAAGTTTTCCATTTATATCATATATAGACATTTGTAATTCATGAGCATTAATTTGAGACACTTGTAGAACATTCTTTATTTGTGTAAATTTTTAAGTCTACCTATGATTTGGTTTTCAAACACTTTATGCACCCATAAATATCTGCAAACTTATCCTAGGTTTTTTATTTTCTTCTATCATTACTAGATGAATATGTGGCCATATTAAAACCCACAATAAATTAGATACGTTAATTAGTAAATTCTTTGATTAACTTACTTAGAAAAATCAAACTGGCTTATATACCCATTTAATTAGTTAGGCCATATGAATTTATTAGTCAATTAGGCTAGTTTTCATTTAATATTTGATCTCTTTAATTCACTTACGTACTCAATAAATTGGTTATTTTCTCATCTAGCCAACTTAGGCATTTTTATTATTTCTTCAACTTAGGTAAATTAAATTAGGATTCATCAATTTAGGTATTTTTTCAGTTAGTTTCGGCTAGTTCGATTATTAAATTTATCGCATTAATTAACTTAGATACTCATTTAATTTAATATAGTACCTAAGTCATAAACTAGTCAAAACATTATTCCACACATCGACCTAATCATTCGCCTGCGTGGACACATATCGATGCAACTCTAGCACATAAAATCGACGCTAAAAATAATTAAAATTGTGCATGCGAGTATAAATAAGTAATACACGTCGCCATTTACTAATAAAGTATTTCGGGCCGTTACAAATCGTGTACGTTACCCTTGACCTAAACACGGTATTAGGCATCCCATAGTTTATTAATTATTCAATTATAGGCCAATAGACCCAATTATTTCTACAATTACAATTACAATCCAAACAAACACCAAACGATTCGCAAATCCACGCACACCCTAATCGAGGCAACCAAGCTTAACCATGAGCAAAACCTTGGTTAATTAGAATTCAAATTTACGCTAATCACTTGCTTAAAGTAATGGGTCGTTACAATCTCCCCAATTTAAGACAATTTTGTCCTTGAAATTAAAGGAAACATACAAGTTACCAGTAGTTCTAAAGAGAAATGAAAACTACTCTTCCATGAATAACTTCCATTCTCAAGTTATCTTTTTATTTTCATGAAATCACTATTTTCCCTTAATCCAAGCCTACAAAGCCTTTTATAGATGAGACTTTCAAAAGCACAACAAAATTGTCTTTTGAGCACTTCAACAATCTATGATGCTTATCTCCTCAATATTATTTTTTAAACCTAGTTGTAGTTATACATTATATAATCTGCGATACACTCTCTGTATAGCTCTTAACTATCTCATTTTTTTGCAAAAGCTATATCTCCAATCTTAGTTCTGCAACATCAACATACAATAAGATTGAGCATATTCAGCTTTATCATTCGACGATGAAATCCACTTGATTACCTTTATTTATCAGAGAGCTAACACAAAGGAATCTATTTTCTTTTAGGTGTCATACATTTCCAAGACACAAGCTCGAGAGACTTGAATTCTGAATGGACAGTGATTGTTTTGGTTGATTTAGGTTACTAATGATAAAGGATGAACTTTCTCTCTCGGCTAACTTTTTCCTCATCCAAGCTCAATATGCTTTACCACATCCACTTCCAAATATTTTTGATAACCTATCGACACTGGCAAGAAAATATTAACTTTTGTCAATCTATCAACTACAATTCATATATCATTGTGCTGACGCCAAGATTAGGCTAATCTTATTTCATAAGTTACAATTATGTTTTCTTTTTATCATCATATATAGCAAGAATTTACCTAACTCTTTAAGTTTTTATTATTCAATCTCGACCTACTGAATAACTCCCATATCTCTTTATAAATTCAACAATATATATCATCACTTCAGATAATCCATACTTTTTATTGTATACTTCAATACGATATGACATTGCATGTATAATCAATGTAAAGAAATTTTATGCGATTTTTGAAACATTTCTTTCCTGATATCCTTTCTAAAATGGGATTTCCATTTTAGCAACTAATGCATCCAATACAATTTCTTTAGACAATCTAATTAGAATATTAAACTTTGATACCTAAATCCAAGTGTATCAAGTGGTTCTCATTAGACTTCTTAATCATCTTATCACACAGTTAATCAAACTATTGGCTCAGCTCCAATTTAAGCTTCAAAGAACATATCTTTAACTAATAATTTCAACAACTCAGTTGATGATGTGCCTGTGCAGGACTTTATTCCGTTATCATTATTATACATCTCTCTCAAAGATAGTACTGAGAAGTTCCTATTATAATTACACTTCGTATTCTTTTCTCTATTCAAAGTATTGATCACATCAATTACTTGTATGGGTAATTTCTCAGAGTAAATTCATTATATTCTTGAATTTAGGTTACTCACTTGACCTTTAATTTCTTTCAATCTTACAACTATACTCTTCAAACTCTCAGAGCTTGAAGATCTCCAACTCACGTTGCACCAACTTTTTGATTTTTATACTTCTCATTTGTCTTCTAGTGATTTCTCTAACATTTGTTGATCCTTTTCATAGCCTTAAATGGACTTAATAAGCAGTAGAATCTCACGATACTAGTAAGAGTTCACAGCTTGTGGAAATGGAGGAAATAACACTAGTGGTAGAGCGTCAAAGTAGAAGCCTAGGTTGTTCATGTGGCTTCTTAAGAATAATTAAATGTCTCTCCTAAATCCTTTCACATGAGTATATGTGTTTCAAAACCTAAAATGAATGAATGAATGAACTTGTGCAACCTATTCAATTGAATGGATTCACAAATAAGTTGGGATCAACACCTATATTTTATAACCCTATGTTTTAGCTCTAGGATTTATCTTTGCAATTTATTCCGTTTATCGTTTGAAATATATTTCAAGCTTTTGTTCTACAAGTGATGCCTTAAATTATTTGGTACGACTATCAAAATAGTTATTTCACAATATTTCTTCTCAAATTTTCTTGAACTATACAAAAGTATAAACTACAATCTCTTCCTAGTTGTGTTAACACACGACTACCTAGATAAGAGTACTAAGATAAACCTTTAACTTTTTAAATAATTCAGGCATAATTAAGGAATTATCGTAGTCAAACTATACTTTAATTTCCTCCCTAGGAATCCTTGTGTCACTTACGACTCATCTCAATTTCACACTTAGGTTAATTGAATATACAACACAACGATATTCCAAATCTCTTAATATGTTGTTTGTATCATTCAATTATTCCAAAACAACAATTGTTTTTTATTTTATTTTTTTGTTGAATATAAGACAACTCTCTAATTTTCTCATTCTTAGTCCAATCCATTGACTTGCAATTAACATTCAACACATATCTAAGTGATTCATATTTGAAACTTAGTATTTACACTTGTGAGTTTTAGTATAAACCAATTTATCGTTAGGGTTCACATAACTCTATGATATTGTTTGTGCCTTTTCTAAGTCTTCAACTTTTTTAGATTATCATTAAGAACACAATGAAAATTTTATTCTAATAGAGTCCAACGATTCTATTTCTTTATTCATTTATAAGTATAGCACGAGCTATAATAAGTTTTCATGGTTTCCACTCTGATTTTCTAATGTAATCAATCCATTGCTTGACTTCATTTTCATATATTCCAAACTCTGATCTTAAGTTAATGAAAACCAAATCTCAGACAACCTTTAAGAATAATTGGTTTCATGTAATATATCCAAATGAGTCGTTGATTCTAGACAATGAATATTCATTCTTGATTTAACTCAAATTAGTTCATATCTCGAGTTGAGTACTCCAACTCATGCAATTTACATAATACACTTCAGTAAAATGGAATTGATCATTGGTTTGACATCATAATCTAGTAATTGATGAATTTGATCTCAATTTATGCTAAAATTCTAAGAGAATTTGCTAAAAAAAATTTCATGAAACTTTTGGAATTCTCATAAAGAACCTACTACTATTCTCCCACCAATTCGAACAATTTGATTATCCAGTGATAACTTTATTTCTTCGAATAATCATTTAATAAAGATTACAGATTTACTATCAGCACTCGTACCGTGAACTAGAGGTCTGACCAGCTCGAACCATCTTTTGAGGCGTTTGATCACACCATTGACCCTAAAAGATGTTCCAGACTCGTTAGTACATATTTTTTATAGTTAACTTATATTTAAGTGTGTGCGAAATTTTGTGAACATATAAATAAATACTGGAAAGTAAATGGGAACCTGAGTAGGGAAAAGACCTGTCATATCATTCCTTTAATTATTATATGAGAAAAAGTAAGTTTGGTATATAAAACAAATATATATATATATACGAAAGAGAACAATCCTATGGTAAAAGTGTAGTTTGAAGTCATTATTTCACTGGTGCGCCTTGCCCTTCCCTCGATCACCGAAGGATAGATCTGGGAAAAAGCCCTCAGTAAGTAAACATCAGGGTTTTATAAATGTTACAATATAATGTAATTCGACAAGGAATAATATAAGTAAATGGCATAAATTAAACACGATTCAATCTTTTTCTAGTATGAATAAGTGATTCCCATGAACCCCATATGCAAAGACCTAACCGAATCCCGTCGACCGACAACATTTAGCATCGACGATCAGGGAAGGTCCTGTCACATGATTTAGTGAACCTGAACGGCTTCCAAGTACTTTAACTTTGTTGTATGAAAGGCCGGAGGGCGGAAACCTCCTCTAGTTGCCATATTGGCTGAAAGGTAAAAAATCGTTGTATAGTCATCCTTTAAAACTGCTCGATTGGCCAGAATGGGAGACTTTTCACATTCGAAGCTGCCCCATATAATTATCGAAGATGGCTCCTATAGGTCCTTATGTCTATATGAATGACTACAGATAATTATGATGCAAAGCACACCTAACTTATCTGATCATAATATGATGCGTAATAATGTTTATAAATTCTCGGTGTTCACAAACCTCGTGTGTTGCGTGCCAAAGCCTGACCGCACATCTTGTACCTCGTAGTACGTGTCGATGTCTTTACCAAGTCGTCGTCGAGCCCAAGGTACATACATCAGTGTTAGTGCGTAAATTGAGGTCCCTCAAAATCATGTGCACTTGTTTTGAGAAAATCCTTAAAGTTTTATTAAATTTTTAAGTTTTTCTGTCACGGCACCGTGCATTTAGGCCACAACTAACCTCAAATTGCGCATCCAATACCCAAAACTATTTCTCTCAGTTCCTAGTATCATTTTGTATTAGTTTGGGTATGTTAAGATCTTATTTGAATACTTATGAGTAATTATAGTTTATCTAACTACTTTTATTGAGGTTGCGTCAAGCTATCTTTGAGTATGCCCAATTCTAACATTTAATATGCTCTAGATAATAATGTTAAGCATGCTTTAAAATACCAACATTTCAACTTTGAGCAAACTCAAACTAAGTCAAACAGTCTTAATCCAAATAAGCAAGCTTGAAAATCCATAACAATTTTATTTCTATTGAGCCAGCTTAAAACTTATACCACTCTTAATATCATTGAGCACATTAGAAATTTATCCACTTTTGAGTTTACTCAAAATTGTACATAATGAATTTTATGCATCTCTAAAGCTTTCGATTCTTGAGTCTAAAAATATTCAAATTACCTCGAGCTTAATCTATTGGCTTAATAACAACTTCATTAAGTTCCAACATCATCATGCAATCACTTATCCTTAATTTCTATACAATAAATATCCAATTACCATTAAGTAAAGTTACTATTCATCATCTTCTTCACATAGTACAACTTATTAATCATAAAAACCTGCCCAACAATCCCATCAAGGGATTTTCACTAATTAAGGGTTGATATACTCTTATGAACCCCCATGTACCAAAACTTATCGATAAAAATAACTTGGAACATAATCTTTGTAGAGATTTGATGAAGAAACATACCAAGAGCTTTAATGGAGTTGTCTTCTTTCGTTCTATGAGCTCCACTAAGTTAGATTTACACTCTCTAGCATTCACCTTCTTGGATTTTCAGAATTTCGAACAACGAATGCAAGATTTTTCTACATCTTCTTTGATCTTCAAGATTTTCTCACGAGCTCTCTAATGGTGTTGGAGTTTATTTTGCATGTAGAACAAGAAATCATAAAACTCATTTGGCCCTTTTACTTTAAATCTCACCCCACTCACAAATCTTTAGGTGAATCATAAGCTCACATTTAAGCCATCACATTCTACTAGTCAAAATAAAACTACCACTTGTCTCTTTTTGTTTAACATGTAACATGCACCTTATTTTCTATTGGTCCACCTACATATGTCATAAGACATTTCCCATTTTGTCCATGACCTTTTACATTAATTGCATGCAAGTCTAATTTCACAAATTTAATAGTTGCCCATGAATTTAATTTTATTTACAATCAAATCATAGGCATATAAATCAAATTTAATATACCACTTAGGCAAAATTAAATCAAGTTAATAATAGATCATGATACTAGCCTAAGTTATATATTTCTTGCCCAACACGCATCCCGAGGCAAAACCCATGCCTCACCTTGCCTTGTGTCATATGTGTATTTATAATTATTTAATTATTTATTAAATATTACACGCACACTAAAAATATTATTTTATTTCTTATGGTACACTACTGTCAAGCACAACCATGTCACCCGGTCAAATCGAGTTCGGGCCTCCAATTTCGTCGGATGGGGTTGAGTCCGGTCTGGTCGGTGATGGGATGTCACATTTACACAATTTTTGATTAAAAGTAGCAGTTAGTACCAAGCTCTTGAAATATTGTTTACCTATTCATTCCCAGTATCATAAAAATATTCGATTCTCAAAATCCTCAGATTCATCGACAACTTATTCTCCCCAATCTAAACTATTCCAATCTAAAAGATCAGACTAAAACATCTTACTAGCTCACTGCCATGTTCTAAATAAGACTATACATGTTTTTTTACAAGTTTGAAAAATGTTAGCCTCATCTTTACTTTCCTTTTTGTACATACGGATCCACCATAACATCATTTTTCTCTTTTATCCTTATATTAGTGGATGCGGTTACACCATAACAACACTAACAAGTTTTTGAATTTCACCTTTAGTATCTGCGAATATATCACACTATACTGAAAAATTTCTTCTCATTTTAATTTTACCTTCAAGATGTGTAATTATACCACAACCACCTTGATAAACTTCTTTCTCCTAATTCTAGTATGGACTAGCACCATATCTAAAATCTTATACTTCATAGTAGCTTATGAAGTATGCATTCATTAGTGTTGATCTAACCTTAACTAGGTCTTTATCATCATTTACCACTAATTCTCGCACTAAATGACTTTTACTATTGTTAATTTAGTTCCAATACTATAATATTTTCTACTCACAGTGCATCACAACCTTTGAGTTTCACTAGAAATCACTTTCTTCTTAACATCCATTCTCCTAATATATGTCTTAAAGTTTAGGTTTGATTGATCTTTTTATACTGACTATTATTAATCTAACAATATCAGTGAGAATATAGACCATTAAGGACTATCCAATAGGAGAAAAGTTTTCTTTTTGTCGTCATGTGACTTCTTATGTCTTTCCTTTTCTATATACTATTGAGATTTAAGTTTCTACAAACCCTAATCCCTAATATGTTTTTCAACTTCTGAGATATTGTTGAACATAAACCATCTTATGATTATTCTGAAAAGACTTAGCACTTATATCTATTGCATAGATAAAATAAATCATAATAAATAACATTACTCAATCTTTTATCTTTCATTACCCCTCAAACATCGATAAAAATAGTTTATAAAGTCCTAGGTTATCAATAACTTGAGAATCAATCTCCAAGTCAGTGAACCTTGACTTTTCTTCAGTTTACAGGTAATGAATTCAAGCTCAGAATAAACTGTATTAAAAATATTCTCGATTCTCAGACAATTCAAGAATAAGGAAGCTCTCTCTATAAGCTAGGCTCTGATGCCAATTGTATTAGAAATATTCCTTAATTTAAAACCAAGGAAAGAATTTAAGCTAAGCTCTGGTACCAACTATAACATCCCTTAACTTAATTAGAGCAATGCCTATCCTGAATAATTAAGCTCCAATACATCAGTAACTATACATTCATCATTCATACTTGATAATCATAATAAAATATATCGTTATCAAATAAATAATTAAAATGTAGCATAATTGAAAGTTTTTTCGATAATACAAATGATATACTAAAACCAACATAACTTTCTGTATTAAAACCATATCCCAACATTGGTTATTACAAAGTAAGAATTTAATATAATATATAAAACAATATGAAAATCAATTCACCGTAAAGAAGACTATAAACTCCTATTCTTCTCCGTCCCTGAATTGAAGCGTATGTCGTTAACTTTAAATGTTGATTAAGGAATGAGCGTTCCAACTTGCTTAGTAAGTGATGCTTGTAAACATATCAATTATTGACAAACCAATAATTAAACATATTTATAGTGTAATTTAGGTTGATTATATATATAAATGATGATATTACATTTGGTATTCTCTTGTTCTTGTGATTTCAAGTTTTAAATAGGAAAATGAAAAAATGGAATAAAAGAGCAAGAAGAGCAAAATAGTGAACTAGAAAATTGTTCTAGCGATTAGCCAACAGTTTAGAATAACATTAGAAATCACCATCTGAATCAGCAGTAGAAGAAGGCCAGCAAATCCATAGCGAATTAGAGAATGAACTAGAAATTGCTAGTTAAATCAGTGTAGCACTGAGAGCTAAACTTAGTGATTTACTCAGCGATTCGTGTATAAGTGAGGAATCACAGAGGTTGATTAATATGAGAAATTTGTATTTATCTAGAAAGCATGTTCCCAGCGGAACTATATATAGGACTACTGAGCTTTGAAATAACTCTCTCCAATTATTCTCTACTCTTTTTTTCTCTCTTTTGTTTAGTTTTATATGTGAAGCAATATTGGAGCATTGATTTAGAGGTATTTATTTACTTAATTATGTCTTTTAATTACATATATGGATTATTTATTTCCTGCATGTGAGAGTAGTCTATAAATCTACACAAACCTTAAACATGTAATATATCTTGGATTGTTATGTACTTATAATTATGGAATCAAATAATTAATGCTTTAAATAAACTCATACATGTCAATCACAGATAAAACAAGTTGCTTTTGCGTATTACAACTATTAATTCTTTATGTTGAGTGCATAGTGGCCAATATGTTTCTTAATATAGAGTATTTAATTCTATGCCTATAGTTATTGAAGACAATTATAAAAGTAGTAACTGGGATTAGTCTATAAAGCATTTCTCAAGTGGATGTCTTAGGTGATTGTGGTCTTAGTTGTTTATTATGCAGCTTCGGTAATATTAATTTAAATTAGGCATAATTTTCATTGAACTTAATACTATCATATTTCTATGTTGTTACATTTTATCCAATAGGCAGACTTATAATGATAAGAATGTGACATTTATATTGAATTTAAGAAAATCGGTGGCTAGCTAAAGGTTATCAACCTATCGTGAATTAAAATATAATGATTCCAAGATTTCATATGAAATAATTATAGCTATATTGTGAAGTGATGTTATATTTTTAGTGTTTGAAAATAGTCCAAGTGCATTACACTGTTTAGTGGGGGTTTGTTTAGATGTTCGTTTCATATTTTATTTACATAGATTTATTGATTATTTGATTTATTAATTTGAGTATATTAAGTTAATTTATTAAATTTAAATAGTTTATAGTTTAGTTATTTTAATTAATTATTTAGTTTATTTGCATATTGTTTAATGTTTATTTCTCGTTTAATTAAATTAATTAAATTAAAACAAGTGAATTTGACAAAACTTTAAGGTAGCTTAAATTCTTAAGATTTGAAAAATTCATGTGAAGACGATATCCATTTACCTCAACTACAAGTTAATAGTAAAATATGGAAAACTACAGTGCACACTAAACACGTGTCAATTTTTGGTGTCGTTGTTGGAGATTTTAATAGTAATCACTTGAAAACCTTCTTGTTGAAAGTCATATAAAATGGCTGAATATGAGGAAGAATCAACTTTTAGGCAATCTGATAGGAATAACACAACTTATGAACCAATGTGTGTAAATTTCAGAATTTCTGAAATTTGAATTGAAGTTCGGACTCATAAATTCTTTATCATGTTTCTATGTTGAAGATAATGAAAATGTTCAAAAGTTTATTAGAGACTTCGTGCATAAAGTAAGCACGTTAAAACTTAAAGATATAGAAATAGATTATGTTAAATTAAAAACTTTTCCTTCCGTGCTGAAAGACCAAGCTTTAGATTGGTTATTTTACCTTCCTCAAAATTTCATGACCAACTGGTTAGGGATGTTACAAGTCTTTCTTAACCAATATGTCCCAGGAAGACAAATTAGTTTATATAGAAAAAAAATTAATAACACTAGGATGGAAATCGGAGAAACTTTTGATGAATTTCGAGATAGGTATCAAAGATTGATCTCACTATATCTAATGCATTGACTTACAGACAAAACTTTAATGCAATATTGTTATGAAGAATTAAATCACTTAGAATGAAGATTCTTAGACATGGTATGTGGTGGGTCTTTGCTAGAGAAAACACAAACTTTAGCAAGAGAAACTATAAATAAAATGGCTAAATAATCTAAGTAATAGGGTGAGAAGAGTGAACTAACCAAAGATAATTTAAGTGACGTGAATAGGACATATAAAACACCATATGGTAAAATAGATGAACTAAAAGCCATGGTTGAGTTATTATTAAAAGATAGATCAAGTGCAATAAATCGTTCAATGAATTAAGCTATTCTAATGATGAATTTTGAAACAACAAACCTAAATAGAAGAAGCTAATGCTATAATGAACCAATATGATGGGTTTGTTGATCCTAATTATGATTTTAGTAGTTATGCAAATTATCCACAACCAAATGTAGGTAATCATATCAACAATTAGGGTTATCAATGGTATAAAACATCGAATAATTCAAAAAGAGAAAAAGATCAAATAATTTAAACATTATAAAATGATATGACCGAAGTTAAAAACCAATTGAGTCAAATGGCAACACAAATGAGTGAGTTTGTAAATTAAGGGAAATTAACATCTCAACCTTATCCTACAATATATGAAAAAGCATTTGACGACCCCTTCTCTAATCTAGGGCACTGCCCCACCTAATTTCGTAATTAAGCCTAAATCTACTCCAACTCATGTTCAGAATAAGTATAACACAAATCATTCTACATTTCAAAATCAAAGTTAATTAAAACTTATTAATATATGTGGAAATAGTTATTATAAATCCTAAAGGTGTGGAAACTAGGAAATCATGATCACATGCATATATAACAAAGTGGCGAATATAAGCAATGTGATGGTCATCATAAGTCAATAAGCTAAGCACTCACCCCAATATACAACTCCAAAACACATAAAAAAACAAAATCATATAATACGTAGAATATCAAAACCTACAAAATGTAGATGCACAGGTATGCTGCTGGCTAAGAGGTAGTCGTCAATCTTCTCCTTGCCCGACTTGCTCGTTAACTACTCTACACCCACTGTCATAAAAAGGACGGTGAGTACAAAAAGTAACAGTAATCCCTGTTGACAAATTCATTTACATGCAAATCAAACTAAATGGTATATAAAAGCATAAGTTAAATAAAGAAATACAAGTACCACATTCACAATAAGAAATACCACTGTTAATAAGTGAAACCGACACAAGACTAAATAGTTATGATCTAGATCAGGACGGCTTTGACCAATGTCAGTGAAGCCAATAATCACTAAGGAATATACATTTCTCTTTCTCACACAATCTACCTCAATAGGGACTCTAACCCAAGTGGCATCAGGGACTCAAACCCCTATATCATCAGCAACCCCAGGGACTCTAACCCCGTTTGCCTCATCCTAGTGGTGAGTGCCAACATCCTCAAAGACTCTAACCCCGTGTGCTGATCTACTCATAGTGCAATGGACTCTAGATTCTATAACTAATTTATAATTTCAAAAAATGACTCATTAAGGAATCCAAGGATTCGGTGATGCTACAAAGCACAAATTTCTCCAAAGAGTACAAGTATATAAAGCCATTCATAAAGTCATGAATTCTTACTAGCATGCTATTATACTACATTACTGTAAATTGGTAAGAAATAACATATAGCACATAAATGGATTCAAAAGAATTCAAGTTATCAAAATATCATGGAAACCAATCTCGTCTAGTGAGGAATAACAAACAAGTCCATGATATGAGAGTACAAAGCTAGACATAGTCAATATAGACTATAATAGACAAGTTAAAACAAGAAATGAAATGTAAACAAATAATCAACGGGTATACTTTCATCAACCAATGTAAAGTCCTAGCTTTACCGATCTCCCGATACCTTATATCTCGTATTCGTACTCCCATAACCCTTTCTTACATTCCTTATGACCTATAACATGTTTTTGGATATGTTTAGGCCTTTACTTAAGGTTTTAAGTTCAGTTATAGTGTTTTGCAAATTTTCAAAAATTGCATATTTTTGTTCTGTCATATTAATTCTGCAAACATGATTCTGAGTTTACTTTACACATAGGCCTGAGCAATGCTTTGGGGATCTCGATACACAATCCCAAAACCCTAAGACACCATCAACAACACAAAAATAGCCACGTTTACAATCAAATTCACAAATTCATCAAATTACACCAAATAAACTAGTGTATGTAATTACGTAGTTGATGTGCATAAAACCACACTTGATTTTCTTCACCAATGCTTCTGATTTCTCCTACTTTTTTTCTTCCTCAATCACTCCGCAAGCTTTCTTAATGGCTAGGTTGTTGAGAATGAAACTTGTTTTTGCATGTCTAAATCTCTGACTTTATATATAAGTGGATATGATTGATTAATAGCCATACATCTTATTGTATTCATGTATCTCAAGATCCATCCTACGACACACAATAAGAAGCTTTTTCCATCAACTTCCACTAACTAAACCTAAGTAATACAAATGAATAACTCAATTAGTCTCTAGCTATGCTAATATGTGTCTCGATGCAAATCAAATGGCTTTTGTTTTGAATCGCTTAGGCACATTTAATTCTATATCAGCTATAGCTACTTAAAAGCCATTATATTATTTACATTTACCTTAAAATAAACTTACCACACCATTCTCTACCTCGGTCCCATGTCGACACCTTCACGAGGCATGTTCCCAATCAAGTTTTGACACCTATACACGAGTATAAGTGATTTAGTAATCTACATATTTACAATACACTAGGCATACACCATAACAAATCTAACATATACCTCGTCCATCTCGCCTCGGTCAATGCACATATATCACGGTGTGGGTCCTATATCATGGGTCAGTAATCTTGATTATAGACAATACGCGAGATCAGAAATTCGAGCTGTGACAATTCTTCCTAAATAATGGAAATTTCATCCTTGAAACTAGAATTTAGGTTAGGTTAATACCTGACTCAAATAGGTACGAGAATCTATCCATCATATAGTTTTCTCACTCTCAAGTGAGTTCTATATCATCATGGAATGGCCACTTGACAAGAACTTATGAGATAGACTTGTTCCTCAACTATTGTACCCTTCAATCCTCGATCTGAATAGGCTGCTCCTCATATGTAATATCATCACTCAAGTCTATCTGACTCAAATCTATAGTCGGTCAATCACCTGCCCTCGACTCAGCCAATCAAGCATAGAAATATGAAAGACTGGATGAACCCCTGACATCTGTAGAGGCAACTAATGCTCATACGCAACTTTCCCAACCCGTTTCTTAATCATAATAGGCCCGATGAACCTCGGTGCAAGCTTACCCTTCACTACAAACCTCTGAACCCCGATGAACCTCGGTGCAAGCTTACCCTTCACTACAAACCTCTGAAGACTCTTCTGAGGAGAAACCTTTAAATATACAAAGGCTCCCTAGGTGTACGTGAGATCACCATAATATCTATCTGCATACATTTGTTGTCTATCCAGGGCTTCCATGAGTCTCTAACGGGTTAGTTTGACCTTCTCAATGTGGTCAACAATAATCTCAGGTCCCATAATCTCCCAGTCCTCTAGCTCAGCCCAACACGATGGCGAGCGACAAGGTATGTCATACAAAGCCTCAAAAGAACCATCTCAATACTGGTCTGATAACTGTTGTTGTAAGCAAACTCACATAATGATTGGTACTCCTCCCATAATCCTTCAAACTCTAAGACAGAAGCCCACAACATTGCCTCGAGAACTTGAATCAATATCTCAGTTTGGCCGTCAATCTGAGAATGAAACGTTATGCTGAACTATAGGCGTATACCATACTGCATACTCCGCCACATCTTAGATGTATACATATCATCACGATTAGAAGTAATAGTTAATGGTACGCCATGTAGCCTTATAACTTCTCGCTCGAACAGTATACTTAGTTGATCGAATGTGTAATGCGCAACTACTGGTAGAATATGAGCAGACTTCGTAAGTTTGTTAACGATAACACATATGGAATCATGTCTCCTGGTAGTCCTTGGTAATCCTCTCACAAGATCCATAGATATGTCCTCCCACTTCCATTATGGAATGTGAAGAGGTTGTAGCAATCCTCTAGGTTTGTGATGTTCAGCCTTCAGTTGCTTAAAAATCCCACAACTCCTGATGAGTTCAGATATATACGCCTTTATCCCAGGTCACTAAAAATGGCTTTTCATGTCATGATACATTTTGATCCTACCTGGATGAACGGTGAATTGGGAACGGTGTGGTTTTTAAAGAATCTCATCTCTTAGCTCTAGCACGGAAGGAATCCACAATCTGTCTCTAAATCTCAAAGATTGATTAACCATTTATGTCCAGTCAACACAGTCTATACTCTGCGCCAACTCATTAAACCTTAGGTTTAGCCTTTCAGTCTCATGACCTTCTAACACTTTCTATGTAGACACGGTTTGTACTCTCATCTGTTCACAAATCTCAATCCAAGTACCTGTAGGAACGTCAACATTTCTAATCGATATCCTACTCAGCGCATCTGCGACTATGTTGGCTTTTCCTAGATGATACTCCATGGAAAGGTCGTAATCCTTCAAAAACTCTAACAACTTGTGCTTCCTCATATTCAGCTCGTTCTGTGTGAAGAGATACTTCAAACTCTTATGATTAGTAAATAGTGTAAGTTTCTTTCCATACAAATAATGTCTTCACACCTTCAGTGCAAACACTACTGCTACTAACTATAAATCAAGTGTGGGGTAATTCTTCTCATGCACTTTCAATTTTCTGGAGGCATTAGTTACCATACCACTGCCCTATATCTACACGCAACCCAGACTCATATGAAAAGCATTTGTGTACACCAAGAATCCATGTTTAGCCTCTGGAAACACTACCACTAGTGCAGTAGTCAATAATCTCTTCAATTGATTGAATGTCTCATCGCATTCGTCATACCGATCAAACCTGACATCATTTTGGGTCAATCTAGTCATTGGTGAAGCGGTCTTAGAGAAATCCTTTGCAAACCGACGATAGTATCATGTCAAACCTAGAAAACTCCTAACCTCTGTCATTGAAGTCGATGCTGGCTAATCCATAATTGCCTAAATATTGGCCGGATCCACTATTATCCCTGCTGCTTTGACAACATGCCCTAGAAACTTGATCTATGAAAGCCAAAATTCCCATTTGTTGAACTTGGCATAACGTTTATGCTCCCTCAAAGTCCGCAAGGTCTCTCTGAGGTGCTACTTGTGATTCTCTCTAGTCCTTGAATATATCAATATGTCATCAATGAAGACTATCATGAAACGAACTTAATACTTGATGCATCAAATCCATAAACATTGCGAGAGCATTGATCATTGGCATAACCATGAACTAAAAATGTCTATATCTCGTGCTAAAAGCTGTCTTGGACCCGTCTTCTTACCAGATCCTAAGCTGATGATACCCTGATAGCAGGTCTATCTTTGAGAAAAATTGTGCTCCTCACAACTGATCAAATAAATCATCAATCCTCGATAGTGGATACTTATTGCTGCGTTCAACTATATGTAGTCAATACAGAGTCTCAAAGTACCTTCTATATTCTTCACAAAAAGGACGGGTGCTCCCCATGGCGACATTGAAGGTGTGATAAGTCCATTCTATCCCAAGTCATAAAGCCAAGTCTTCAATTCCTATAACTCTTGTGGTGCCATGTGGTATGGTGGTATAGAAATTGGTCTGGTGTCTGGTACCAACTCAATAATAAAACCAACCTCTCACGGCGGCAGTAGATCATGTAAATCCTCTAGAAGTATATCTGGAAACTCTCTAACAATTGGTATATCCTTAAGCTTAGGTTCTCGACTCTCTGGTGCAGTGTATAGTGAGATCAATGCCTCCATTTCCTCACTAGTCGCAGGTCAAACTCTCAAACCCATTGTCCTTGTTGAACTATCTCTATATATAAAGATCGGATGTCTTGGGATCTTAAATATCACTTTCTTACCAAAACAATTGCTATGAGCGTGGTATGCTGATAACCAGTTTATCCTTAAAATTACATCAAACTCTAAAACTCGAGAACTTTAAAGTCGGCAGATAACTCTACCCTACCTATCTCGAATGGACATCCCTCAATAAGACTATTAGGGAAAACCATATCTTCGACTTCGGTACACAAAATTAAATATACAATAAGCATAACGGGTGTCAACCCTAAGATTTCTACCATGCGACCAGCAATAAATGAAACTGTAGAACTAGAATCAAATATTTCATAGACATCTCTACTACAAATAGAAATCGTACCCTCTATAAGTCTAGTATCAACTCGGGATCTGGCTGTGCTACCATGTAGGCTTTCTCTCTACCGTATAGTGGATAAGCTGACACTGGTTGTGTGCACTTTCGAGCCATATGTCCTACTTGACCGCATCTCCAATATGTAATTGTTCTATACTGAATAAATGGCTATCTTTGTCCCTGATCATCCTGAACCTGCCCGGTGCATGCCTCTGTCCTTATCTAGAATTTTGGTATCTACTTTGACCTCTACCCTACTACTGTTGCTGTCGAGGTGCAGGTGGTGCTGGTAATGCCTGACCAACAGGATGAGATAAGGGAGGTCTACCATAAGTATCATGTATAATGGGTGGTGGTGGTGCATGTGCTATTGGTCGTAGTCTCTGTGTTCCACCTCTCTAAAACCGTCTTTTTGCTCTTCGTTGTCTCTTACCCCTCTATCATCTCTGCTCATAACCATATTCCCTCATCTTTGCATCATCAGCATAATCTGTAACTAAGTCTCTGATAAACTATCTAAGGTACCCATATCTTTCTTTGTAAGTCATCACTGTTTCACCCTCAACCTGTCGCAGTGCCATGAACCTCTTCTTCATTCTCTTCACCATAGAAGCCGAAAAATACTGCTTGAAAAGTTATTTCTTAAAACCATCCCATGAAGTAAAACTACCTCTACTCGCCACTATGGTCCTCCACCAAACATCTGCAGCCTTTTCTAGGGTGTAGTAAGAGAGAATTAGTTGTAACCTGTCCTCAACTCCCAATTGTAGATTTAACTTCTCCCGTGAGAGAATCCTCCTCTTGATCTTCTCGTGATCTCACTCTCTGGCAATGAAAACTGGCATAAGAGAGAATTAGCTTGGCATCCCTCGATAGTGCTACGGCCTTAAAAGGTATAGGCGTAGGAGTATATGTGTCCCTGGCTATAATTATTTCCTATTCTTTTGTTATCGGTAGCTCTGGTGGATGTGGTTCTATGGGGTCTGGCACTGGTAGTGCAAGTGCTTAAGGTCCTGAGGTAGTAGTATCTGGTGCAATTTCAATCTTAGTGGTCTTGGGTGTCACCGTAGTAGTATGATTGGCAGGAAGCGTAGGTGTGACAGTCGTCAGGTGCTCTCTCATAAAGGCAATTAAGTTAGCTAACTATTGCCCCTGAGCCACTACTCCTGATAATCGTCAATTGAGCTAGTAAGGGGCTGATTGATGCTAGCTCCAGTATCTCCACGATTGCATGTGTCTGTCATCGATGTCTGCATGTAGATAGCAAACGCAAATCAGCTACTACGTGGCATAACATGTAGATATATATATAATTTAACATAGTCATAACATAACCCCCAGCTCACATTTGCTCACTTCCAAACTAATAGTTGCTAGGCAAAGATCATCTGGTTTCCACATCTATAATTTGTGTTATATTCAAGTTTTGTGTCTTACTTATTGAGAAAATCTCTCTGATACCAACTATGACTACCCATTCCCTAATCTAGGGCACTGTCCGACCTAATTCTGTAATTAAGCCCAAATCCTAACCTCATAGGACTTAATCACGTATTAATCATCCCTTCCATCCAAATATACTCCAACTCATTTCAGAATAAGTATAACACATATCATTCTACATTTGAAAATCGGAGTTAATTAAAACTTATTAACAATTATAAAATTTAGCGGAAGACTTAATATATTAGGCAGAAGTAATTATTATAAATCCTAAGGGTGTAGAAATCAGGAAACTATGATTACATGCATATATAATAAAGTGGTGAATATAAGCAGTGTGATGGTCATCATAAGTCAATGAGCTAAGCACTCACCACAATATACAACCCCAAAACACATAAAAAATCATGTAATACATAGAATATCAAAACCTGTAAAGCATTGATGCACAGGTACGCCGCTGGCTTAAAGGTAGTTGCTAATCTTCTCCTTGCCCGGCTTGCTCGTCGATGGCTCTGCACCCAACGTCATAAAAAGGACGGTGAGTACAAAATGTAATTGTGATCCCCGTTGACAAATTCGTTTACTTTTCCAAATCAAACTAAATGGTATATAAAAGCATAAGTTAAAGAAAGAAAGACAAATATCACACTCATGCTAAGAAATACCACAGTTAACAAGTGAAACTAACACAAGGCTAAATAGTTATGATCTAGATCCGAACGGCTGTGACCTATGCCAGTGAAGCCATTAACCACTAAGGAATATACATGTCTCACACAATCTACCTCATTTGGGACTCTAGTGGCATCAGGGACTCTAACCCCGGTATCATCAAGGATTTTAACCCTGTATATCATCAGCAACCTCAGGGACTTTAACCCCATGTGCCTCCTCCTAGTGGCTAGTGCCAACATCCCTAGGGACTCAAACCCTATGTGTTGATATACTCATAGTGCAACGGACTCTAGATTCTATAACTACTTTATAATTTCAAGAAAATGACTCATTAAAGAATCTAAGGATTTGGCTATGCCGCAAAGCACAAGTTTCTCCAAAGAGTAAAATTCCTTAAAGCCTTTCATAAACTCACAAATCCTTAATAACATGCTATTTACACTACATTACTGTAAAACAACAAGAAATTACATATAGCACATGAATGGATTCAAAAGAATTCAAGTTATCAAAATATCATGGAAACCAATCTCATCTAGTGAGGAATAATAATCAAGTCCATGATATGAGAGTTCAAAGCTAGACATATTCAATATAGACTACAATAGACAAGTTAAAACATGAAATGTAATGTAAACAAATAATCAACAGGTATACTCATTCAAGCATTGTAAAGTCCTAGCTTTACTGGTCTCCCGACATCTTAAATCTTGTTTTTGTACTCTCGTAAGCCTTTCATAGGTTCTTTATGACCTATAACAAGTTTTGGATGTGTTTAGGGATTTACTTAAGGTTTTAAGCTCAGTTATAATGTTTTGGTAATTTTGGAAAATGGCAGATTTTTGTGTTGTCATGGTAATTAGCACTAATAAAGTGGATTAGTGCGCTAATGACCTCATTAGCACGCTAATTACTGTCTATAGCATGCTAACCATGATTAGCATGCTAACTGTTTCACCTAGCGCGCTATGTGCAGGAAAACCCAGAATTTTGCAAATAGAATTCTGAGTTTCCTCCATACATAAACCTCACCAATGCTTTGGGGATCTCTATACACACTCCCAAAACCCTAATACACCATCAACAACACAAAAACGGCCATGTTTACAATCAAATTCACAAATTCATCAAATTACACTAAATAAACTAGTGTATGCAATTACGTAGTTGATGTGCATAACACCTAACTTGATCTTCCCCATCAAAGCTTATGATTTCTCCTACTTTTCTTCTTCCTCAATCACTCCGCAAGCTTTCTTAATGGCTAGGTTATTGAGAATGAAACTTTTTTTTGCATGTCTAAATCTCTAACTTTATATATAAGTGGATATGATTGATCAATAGCCATACATCTTGTTGTATTCATGTATCTCGAGATCCATCCTACGACACACAATAAGAAGCTTTTTCCATTAACTTCCACTAACTAAACCTAAGTAATACAAATGAATAACTCAATTAGTCTCTAGCTATGCTAATACGTGTCTCGATGCAAATCATTTGGCTTTTGTTTTGAATCACTAACTTAGGCACATTTAATTCTATATCAGCTATAGCTACATAAAAGCCATTATATTATTTACATTTACCTTAAAATAAACTTACCACACCATTCTCTACCTCGGTCCCATGTCGACACCTTCACGAGGCATGTTCCCACTCACATTTTGACACCTATACATGAGTAGAAGTGATTTAGTAATCTACATATTTACAATACACTAGGCATACACCACAACAAATCTAACATATACCTCGGCCATCTCACCTCGGTAATGCACATATATCACGGTGTGGGTCCCACATCATGGGTCGGTGATCTTGATTATAGACAATAAGCGAGATCTGAAATTTGGGCCATGACAAAGCACCAACTATAACATTAAGAAGTGGTAAGTAGATGGATGAACTTAAAATGCCAGACCAATTAATTCATAGAAAAGAAATAAAAACAGAACTAGAAAAATAAATTGAAGTAACAAGTAAAAAGACTCCCAGTGAAAAGGGTAATAAACCTAATGAAGATATACCAATTAATATAGAACCACCATTCCCTTATCGTTTGGAAAATTATAAAAATGCTAAGAAACTTCAGGAAGAAAAATAAATATCTGATACATTAAAGAAAGTAATACTTAATATACCTATGTTAGAAGTTATTCAAAACGTACCAAAGTATCAGGAATTTACAAAAGATTTATGCCCTAATAAGATTAAGGCTAATGAAAATGTGAGTTTAGGAAAATACATCTCCGCAATAATCCAAAAGAAGTTACCTCCTAAATATTCTGATCTTGGAATATTTTTTTTGTTCTATGTATGATTGAGAACATAGGAACTTCTAAAGCTTTGTGTGATCTTGGAGCCTACATAAATGTTATGCCTTTATCTATTTATATACAAATAACAGACGTACAGTTAGAATAAACTGGTATAGTCGTACAACTAGCTAATAGATCCACTATTAAACCAATAGGGTTACTCGAAGATGTACTAGTCAAAGTTAATGATTTAGTTTTTCTAGCAGATTTCTATGTCTTAAATATGAAAGAAGATAACTTCTCTAATAGGACTTCTATAATCTTAGGAATGTTATTTTTGAAAATGGCAAAAGCAAAGATCAATGTTTCAAATGAAACATTAATAATGTAAGTAGACGATGATGTAGTAAATTTTAATATATTCGATGCAATGAGATATTAAATGGATATTTATTCCAAATGCATAGTAGATATGATAGATCCATTAATAGACAAATCTTCAAGAAAAGATAAAATTGATAAATTAGAACCGGCAATCGAAGATTTAGAAGAAGATGATGATAGAGATAAGAAACCAAAAAAAAAAAAAAAAAGTACTTTAAAATTATATAATAAACTGCCAAAACTTACTTGTTACTTAGAATTATATAGATCTCTTTTAAAACTTATTCCTTCTATAGTTAAAGCCCTTGAATTAAATTTAAAAATCTTACCAGACCATTTGAAATATGTTTATTTTAGGGAACTGTGATAAACTGCCAGTAATAATTTCTAAAAAATTAACTAGTTCCAGAAGAAACTAAGTACAGGTACATGCATGCATAGGATAAACCTAGAAACCGATACCAAAGCTTCTAGACAACCTTAATGTAGATTAGACCCACCTATGATGGATGTAGTAAAAGATGAAATATTAAAACTGTTAGATGCAGGAATGATATTTCTAATAGCCGATAGTAATTGGGTAAGCCCAGTATAAGTAGTCCCTAAAAAGATAGGGATTCTAGTAATAACAAATGAATATGAAGAATTAACACCAACTAGAATCCAAAACGGTTGGAGGGTATGTCTAGATTATAGAAAGCTGAATGCCTCAACTAGGAAAGATCACTATCCACTCTCGTTTATAGATAAGATGTTAGAAAGATCATCTGAAAAAACCCATTACTGTTGTCTAGATGGTTATTCAAGATTTTACCAAATACTTGTAGCCCCAGAAGATCAGGAAAACTATTTGTACTTGCCCTTTCAAGTACATTTGCTTATAGACATATGCCTTTTAGTATTTTCTTTGATTATGTAGAAAACTTCATTGAAGTTTTTATGGATGATTTTATAGTTTATGATAATTTTTTTATGAGTGTTTTGTAATTTAAGTAAAGTACTTAAAAGATTTATAAAAAAATAGTAATAAACTATGAAAAATGTCATTTCATGGTAGACCAAGGACTGATATTAGGATATATAGTGTCACATAAATGAATAGAGGTAGACCTTGCAAAAATTCAAGTAATCAAAATACCCCACCACGATAAGAGAGATACGTTCATTTCTTGGACATGCATGATTCTATAGAAGATTTGTAAAAAAGATTTCTCTAAAATTACACAAACTTTATGCAAAATTTTACAAAAAGACATTCCTTTTAAATTTACTAATGAGTGCAAGATAGCATTTGATAAATTAAAAGATTCTTTAACAACTACATTGTGATTAAATCACCAAATTGGTCATTACCCATTGAAATTATGTGTAATGCAAGTAACTATGCAGTTGGAGCTATTTGAGGTCAGAAAGTAGGAAAAGAATCTCATGTTATATATTATGCCTCTAGGAAACTAGATCCGGCCCAACAGAATTACACCACTACTGAAAAAGAACTTTTAGCGGTAGTGTTTGCCTTATAAAAAATTAGATTTTATCTATTAGGAACAAAGGTAATAGTTTATTCAGATTATGCAGCTTTGCGATATTTAATGACAAAATAAGATGCAAAACCTAGATTAATAAGATGGATAATACTCCTACAAAAATTTGACTTTACTATAAAAGATAATAAAGGAGCCGAAAAACTAGTAGCAAACCACTTAAGTAGGTTAGAGATTGGAGAACCACCTATACCATTAAGGATGAGTTTCTAGATGAATACTTATATAATATGCATACTAATGACCCGTGGTATGTTGATATAGTTAATTATCTTACCACCAATAGGTTATCACCTTACTTAACGAGAGCCCAAAAGAATAAAATTAAAAATGATTCTAAACAATACTTATGGGATGAATCCTATTTATGGAAGTTTTGCACCAACCAAATAATTAGGAGATGTATACCATATTCATAATTACAATCAATTGTATCTCGTTGTCATACTTATGCATGTGGAGGACATTTCCGCCCATGTAGAACTATTCGTAAAATCTTGGATTCCGAATTCTTTTGGCCCACTCTATTTCACAATTTCCTTTATATAAAATTTGTCCAAATTGCCAACAAATTGGAAACTTAGGACATAGAAATCAAATGTTTTTAACCCTTGTTTTATTTTGTGAAGTGTTTGATGTATGCACTACAAAAAAACAGCAAATCAGAAACGGAATTAGAAACGGAAATAAGTTCCGTTTCTAAATAAAAAAGTTAGCAACGGAATTGAGACGGAAACGTTCAGAGATGGATTTGAGACGGATCAGAGACGGAATTAGAGACGGAATTAGAGACGGAATTAAATTCCGTCTCTAAAAAATGGCGCCAACATTCCCACCAAAACTTTCTTTTTTTTTTCAACCGTTCATTATGTCTCGAGATTCGTGCATGCTTGATCTACATACCCACAACTGTCCGTCTCTCCCTAAAATCACTCAGCTCTCTCTCTGTCTCTCAAAACCTCTCTCTGTCTCTCTTTCTCTCAAAACCTCTCAAAACCTCTGTCTCAACAAACCTCTCCCTCATCGCTCTCTCTCTCAACAAACCTCTCTCCCTCACCGCTCTCACCGCTCTCTCTCCGTCACCGCTCTCTCTCACCGTCACCGCTCTCTCTCTCTCTCTCTCTCACCGTCATCGCTCTCTCTCTCTCTCTCTCACCGTCACCGCACTCTCTCTCTCTCTCGCGCTCTCTGCTTTCTCTCTCTCTCGCACCTCTCTACTCTCACTCTCACCAATAGCCATGTTGTTCGTCGAATCGATTTCGCGTACCAAACCCTAGATTTAGTCCCCTCCGATTCGTCTTGGTTTCTAGGGTTCGTTCTAGGGTTTCTTTGATGAGGCGTGGAGTCTAAAATCGAGTTCGTGATCGATAGGGTTTTGAAGGGTCTGCGGAGATTCGGAGAAATGACGGACCAGGAACTGGAGCTCGAGCTCAACGAAGCCGGACGCGCCTCGGCGACCCCCCCAGCTCGGTCGACGACTTGCTGGGAATTCTCGATGTGAGTTCTACTTTCGGTTTCTAGGGTTTTGATTTTAGATTTTTTTTATTGTTTGGTTTCTCGAAGATTGCATGTGAGTTTCTTGGGGTTTTGTGGTGTCTATGGTTTGTTTTTGTGTTTTCGGTAATGGGGTTTTGGTAGAGTTTTGTTTGGTCTTGAAAGCTTCGATCTTTCGTGTTTGGTTTTGTGTTTTTCAGTTTTTGTTTCAATTTGTTCAATTTTCTTCCCTTCCATTTTTGCCGTTAAACAATTTTCTTGTAGGTACTTACCGAATGTTTGTAGAAGACATTGCATTTAGGTATGTTTTGAGTGGACGCATAATGTTAGTTACGTATGTTCTTTTTCGACAATTTTATTTCTACCATTGCTTATCTTTGCCTTGCTAGTTAGCAAGCGTGCTCTCAACATGGCTTGTGAAATTTTGCAATTGGAACTTGGAAATATGAACTTGCGCTTATTCGGATCGCCGGAAAGTTTTATGGACAAGCGCGGCGCACGTAAGTATGACATACATATTTATATATTAGAGGTAGAGAGATTTTGGAGAATTTTTAAGGAGATGATCAAGCTAGGGGTGGTGTACAAGTTGGTAAGTAGATCTACACAATTAGTTTGCAAAGTTTTGTTTAAAATTAGAGGTTCGGTTTTTGTTTTTCTTTGACTTATAGGGTAAATGAAGTTATTTTCAAAATTGCTTTACATATTTGAGTCACTTAATGCTTCATATAAAAATTCGCAAGATTACAACACGGTTTACAACAATGCAATAGCAAACTTCGCGAGATAGCGATTCATACAAGCAAGCCTTGAACATCTTGAACAAGAAAAGTACGTAATGATAGAGAGCCTCGCAATGTTGTGGGGAAAATATGGCATGTTGCGGGATGAATTATCTTCATTCCAAGTAAGTATGGTAATACTTGGAAGCGTTACTTCTTTCCATGCAAAGTAGAACTTGCCGAATTCTCCTTCCTCTCCATTTTCTTGTTTGAATCATCATGCTTGAATCGATGTAACCTTTTGTAACTTAGTTGAATTTATAACTTTCGCTTAATTATTTGTTTTTAGGTGGTCGTTTATGAAGGGAAAATCAGAGAAAAACCTTCCAACAAAGAGGAAGCACGCCAATTCATCAAAGGTTTGTGTCATGTGTGTTTCTTCCCCATATTATAGATAATACATTGTTGTTTATTTCTTCTCATGATTGTGCATGTTTGTGTTTAAGTTTCCTTTAGTTTAATACAATGCGGTTTATTTCTTCTTAGAATGAGGAAGGACATGGGTTGTATGTTGCTGGTGGCCTAATAATTGAACATGAATGTTAAAAACAAAGGAAATGATATAGTATAGGACTAAACTAATTGTGCATGATTAGCTATAGAGATTTGTCTGACCTTCCTTCCTTTTCCTTGCTATGTCATATATTTGACTATTAGTTAGCTAAATCCTCCGTACATTACTTCCCCATCGGCACACCTCATTGTTTCCTTTTCGATGATTTAAAAAGTCCTGCTGAAGGTTCGTTGTACAGCTATTTTTTAAATAGTCCTGCTATTTCCATGTCTAATCATTGTAGTGTACTAATTTGGACTATGCTTTAGAGATGTGGAGGCTTCTTGACCCGAAGGCACACTTGATAAGCTTCAAGCAACTTGTGGATCGGGTTATATGTGTCAAATCAGGCAAGAATACATTTTTTTTTCCTTTCCTCTTTTATTTCTTTTTCACATGTACCT
This sequence comes from Stephania yunnanensis, assembly GCA_039657365.1. NCBI lineage: Eukaryota > Viridiplantae > Streptophyta > Magnoliopsida > Ranunculales > Menispermaceae > Stephania > Stephania yunnanensis. The sequence goes on along the minus strand of CM077589.1, from coordinate 13,348,394 downwards.
TGAAAGTGTTTGAAATTTGCATCTGAAAGCTATTTGTTTTGATGTCTTATTCTTATTCTCAATAAGAAAAAGTCCACATCACTATGTATATTAATAGGGACCCTTGACTGGACTAGTATATTTTTTAGAGAAAGAGACTATATATATATTAATAGGAATTTAGTTACAAAAAGATAGGCTATTGTGGACAAGGTGTTCACACTCTCATGGCTACACAAAAAAGCCATACTGAAAAATACAATGCGAGTTGATATTTTCTTGCGTCTCCCTTTCTCATAATACTTTACGTACGTTTGTGTTTCATGCTTGATAATGCTGGATAGTTTGTCATCTTAATAGGGTAGCACCACTGGTACCCCTGCAAAAGAAGGTTTATTTATCAATCTTGAAGAGGGAGCTCCCTATGCTACTTGCATTATCAATCCTTGCAAAACATTGTAATGTCATTGCTTTACTTTTTCATTTTAAGCTTAAATGTCATCTGTCTCTCTATGATTAAGATATTGTTTTTTCATTTTAAATTGTTGTGACACATGAATCTTTACCACTTTTGATTTCTAGACGATATTTTTTTTTTCTCTACAAAGTTTTATCATTTGACTTTTGCATCTTGATGGTTGGCGTTGCTATCATGGCATATGATGAGTTACATTCATAAACTAGTTCAAAGTGAACTCTGTTATATTTTAATAACTGTTAATTATATTAATTCTATTAGAAATTTCCAAAAGCAAAATCTGCATTCCTTTTCATTTTTGTAAAAAATGTGATGCTTACGCCTTGTATTGCTTTTACATGGTTGATTGAAACAAAATGGCACGAGCATGTTGGCCCACATGCATGAAACATTCCTATTCTCTTAAATATTCATCATTATTATGTCTAATTTCCCATTTTAGAAACTTATGCACTTGAAGTCTTTGCTTTGTGGACATTTTTATTTTAGCATGACCTTGAATCCTTTGCTTTGTGGACATTTCATGATTATATTGTTGGTTGATTTATTAGGTAAACAGTAATTTGATCTTTACGGTTGACATAAACTAATTGAAAGAAAAGTTATTGGATTTCATGTGTTCTGTTTGTTAAATTATGTTCTTCTTGGATATGGTGTTATTAGATTTATTTGTATAATAGAATGGTGTGTTCAATTATAGTAAAATATATTATTTTCTTTTGCCTTTGTAAATGGAGATAGTTTTTTTGCGGTTTCGTATTTTTTATCATGAGTTTGATCTATTTTGCAATATTTGCGAGCGTGACCCTATCGGTAGGTGATTGGTTCTTCGATCGAGTGGGAGTTAGTGCCATTGATTGCCCATATCCTTGTGACAATACCGCCATAATCTTTTTTCCAAGTGAGAGATGAGGAAATTAAAGCATATCATGTAACTTTTATAGTTGTTTATATGACTTTTAGATTGATAATTCTTTTTGTGCATATTTAGAGGATTGTAAGTTTTTTTTTTGTGGTTGTTGAACAATAGGATTGGTGGTTTTTGTGAATACTTAGAAATTTGGAGCATTTGTTATACTAGACAATTTTTCGTGGATATATAAATCTTTTTTAAATTTTGAATTTTACGTTTTTTTTTCTCTCATTTGAATATTTGTTGATATATTTTGTCGATGTATGAATGTCAAGTTTTGCTTTTTGGGGGATGTTAGCACCCCCAAGGAGTTGTGGAGGGTGCAAAGGCGATGAAGTAGGTCCTATGGTTGTAATTACAAGTTATAGGTTGGAGAACCAATTGGATTATGTTTATGTTTGAAATTTAAACAAAAGGAAAAATTAGAGACGGATTAGCAACGGAATTCAGACATTTCGTTGCTATTCCGTCTCTAATTTTTCAGGAATATATCATGAATCAGCAACGGAATCAGAGACGGAATTCATGAATTTATTATTTCCATCTCTGATTCCGTTTCTGATTAGAAACGGAATCAGAGACGGAATGCAATTAAAAATGTACCATTTTGAAAAAAATTCCATTTCTGTTCCGTCTCTGTTCCGTTTCTAATTTCCGTCTCTAAATCCGTCTCTAATCAGAAACGGAATTAATTCCGTCTCTATTCGTCTCTAAATCGGAAACGGAAATTATTTCCGTTTCTGATTGAATCAGCGACGACTATTTTAGAGACGGAATTGATTCCGTTTCTGTTCAGTTTCTGATTTCAATTAGAGACGGAATTTATGCAAATCAGAGACGAAAAATTCCGTTTCTGATTTGCTGTTTTTTTGTAGTGATGGGGCATAGATTTCATGGGACCTTATCCACTATCAAATGACTATTTTTATACTTTACTTTCTATAGATTATGTGTCTTTGTGGATAGAAGCAAAAGCTACTAGAACTAATAATTCAAAAATAGTGATTGATTTCCTTAGATAAAAGTTTTTATAGTTTTTGGAGCACTTAGAACACGTATAAGTGATAGAGGTTTACATTTTTGTAATCGATTAGTTGCTAATCTACTTTTCTAAGTACAACATTACAAATAGGACATCTACTGCATATCACACGCAAACTAGTGGACAAGTGAAATGTCAAATAGAGAAATTAAGTTAATACTAAAAAAACAGTTAGTCCAACATGTAAAGATTAGAGTTTTAGATTGGAATATGCATTATGGCATGTAGAACAACATTTAAGACACCCATAGGAATGACACCTTATTGGTTAATATTTGGAAAAACATGTCATTTACCAGTCGACTCTAGAACATAAAGCCTATTGGGAAATAAAAACATGCAACATGAATTATAATGAAGCTGGAAACCAACGTAAGTTGAGTCTCCAAGAATTAGAAGAAATTGCATAAGACAATGCATCAATTTATGAAGATAAAACTAAGCATTTCATGATAAGAAACTAATTCTTAAGAATTTTCAAGTAAGAGTTAAAGTTCTACTATTTTGTTTAAGACTTAAATTATTTCCTGGAAAACTCCGTTCGAGATGGATGAGACCTTATCTAGTTGTCAACTTACTACCTCATGGTGCAGTAGAAATAGAAAGCCTAGAAACATGACAAATATTTAAAGTAAATGGTCATTGGTTAAAACCTTATTATGAGAGTTTTATTGAACAGGATATAGAGATCATCAATCTTGAAACTAACCAACAAAGTCCGCAAAGTAATGAAATGGAGTTCAATGTTTGCATCCACATAAGTGAAACTATTAAGAATGAGACCATTATGCAATGGATGTGTAAGAAATCGCGTAATAAGAAGAAAAAGTCGAAGAAGCAGCAACTTGAAGAGCAGGAACCTAAAGTTCAACATCAAGAAGAGAAACAAGTGGTGGAAGAAGAATTCACTGATGAGCAACTAAAAGTTCAAGATTTAGGACATATGATTGAAATTCACAATGGTGGTCCAGGGAAACTATTCCTCCATGTAATGACCAATGATGTCAGTTTCCCTTATATTTTACTTGACACAAGAGTTGATATGAATAACTTACCAAAATAATGGTTCAGAAAAACCAAGTTGATGACTGATTTTATACCACTTTTTGTTGTCCATAAAGGAAATAGTGATAAGATCTTTCCACTAGAAATGTCCATGAATGTGCTTGTATAAGTGGGGCAATTCAAGTACCTCACCAACTTCTTGGTAGTACTGCAGATTGAGAAAAATAATGTGATATTGATGGGACGTAATTTTCTTAAGACAAGCTGGAGCTATTCTCGATGTCGAACAACGTATAGTCACATTTAGGATGGGAAATGATTACGAGTGTTTTCAAGATGGTTACAAGATGGACGATTACGTTAATGAAGATAATTATGATGATGATTATGAAGGAGAGACTTCCTATCATGATGAATGCCTGGAAAGACCTTATGTAGATGCTGAGATTGATAATGAAGCTGAAGACGTTAAGAATGATGAAAAATAGACCAATGGTTAGTTTGACTCATTCAAAGTGAATGACGAGTGATCTTATCTACTAACTCGAGCCAATAACTATAAACAACAACGCTCTATGGGAGGTAGTCCATACTCTATCTTTAAGTTTAGTTTAAGTAGTAGAATTAATTAGTTTTTTTTCTATTCTCTCAACTTTTGACTCTTATAATGGGAGTATTTTAGGATTATTGTTCTGAAATAATTTCATGTAAGGAGGGGTTGATAGAGCCAATGTCTTTCCATTTACTAGATTTAGGATAGTTAGTATATTTATTCTCTCTCCTTTTAACTTTCTTTTAGGTTATCCTTAATGAGAGGGTGATGATCAATTTGTTTTTCAATTGCATCTCATTTGTCTTTAACTATTATAAGTAATAAAGCATTTATTTAGTATATTATCCCCTAAATAAAAGTCTAAATTCATTATTACAATACCTCTTATTGAATATAGATCATTTTACCTTAATTATGATTGCTATTTGTGATCATCAATCAAATATAGAATATATTAGAAAACAACAGTAAATGACATAGCGATTTCCCAATGATACCTATTAACACTGGAAAAATGGGATAAAGGAGGAGGACTCTGACGCCCATTTTTTCATACCGAAAAATGGGTAAGGGAGGTCCCAAACTCACTTTTCATACCGAAAAGTGAGGGAGGGAGGCCCCAAGCTCATTTTCCATTCTTGGGAAATGGAGGAGGGTTGAAATAGGTTGACAGCCAGCGTAAACCTTTTGTCACTTTTCATGAAATGGATCAAACATATATAAACGTTGGGGCGTTCCCACCTAGCTGAGCGCCGTGCATCGAGCTGGGTGTAGTGAGAAATGAGTAAGGGTGTGTTTCACATCGCCGCCCGGGTGTGAAGAAAAATGAGCAAGGGTTCCCACACATAGGACGTGTGTGGGTAAAGAAGCTAGTCCATTCACATCGTCGCCCGGATGTGAAGAAAAATGAGCAAGGGTTCCCACACAAAGGACGGGTGTGGGTAAAGAAGCTAGTTCAAAACAAAAACAAAAACAAAAACAAAAACACAATTATAGATACGAACACTAGATCTTTTAGACAAAATAGAAATAGAAAAGAAAAACAAATACAAAGGGGAGAAAAAATTCGTTTAGGAACATGAAACATAGGAACACTTACGGGGAAGTTAATAGAACTAGTAGATACCATGATTAGAAGAGAGTCAATATTGCTTGCCTCCAAGAGACAAAATGGGTAGGAGAAAAGAGTAGAGAAATAGGAAGCACAGGGTTTAAATTGTGGTACACTGGTATAGATAGAAAATGCAATGGAGTAGGAATTATGGTGGATAAGGATTATAAGGATAAGGTCGTAGAGGTTAAAAGAATGGGGGATAGATTGATTCTAGTTAAATTAATTATGCGAGACAAAAAACTGAACATACTTAGCGCATATGCACCACAAGTAGGATTAAGCGAGAGCATCAAACGCAAGTTTTGGGATGATATGGATGGATTTATGCAGAGTATACCATTAGATGAGAAGGTTTTTATTGGAGGAGATTTAAATGGGCATGTCGGGGTAAGTAACGATGGGTTTGAGAGAGTTCATGGAGGTTTTGGTTACGGTAATAGAAATGAAGAAGGAGAATCAATTTTAGAATTTGTTTTCAAAGCATATGATCTTGTCTTAGCAAATACTAGTTTTAGGAAGAGGGAGTCGCATATAATTACTTTTAGTAGTGGTCATAACAAGAGTCAAATAGATTTTCTTTTAACAAGAAAAATAGATAGAAAAATATGTAGAGACTACAAAGTAATACCTGGTGAAGCACTTACTACCCAACATAAGTTAGTAGTACTTGATATTAAGCTAACACAACGGAATAATATGAATAAACGAGTTAGCGACCCTAGAATAAAGTGGTGGAACCTAAAACATAGTAAACAAGTAGAGTTTAGAGAAAAACTACTATAGGAAAATGTTTGGAATCTTGACTTAAATGCTAATACAATGTGGCTAGAAATGAGTAGTTGCATAAGGATGGTGGGATCAAACATATTAGGCATATCAAAGGGCTTGGGACCTCCAAAGAAGGAAACATGGTGGTGGAACGAGGATGTCCAAAGAGAAATTAAGACTAAAAGAGAGATGTATAGGAAAATACCTAAGTGTCAAGATGAAGATGCGTACAATCAATATAGAGAAGCTAGAAAACAAGCTAAAAAAGTAGTTAGTCAAGCTAAAACAAATTTCATGGAAGATCTATATTCAAGGTTAGGTAATAGAGATGACAAAATATATATATATATAGGCTAGCCAAATTAAGAGATAAAAAGAAACAAGACCTAAGTCATGTAAGATGTATTAAGGACGAAAATCAAAATGTTTTAACGCGCGAGGAGGATATTAAGGAGAGATGGAGAAGTTACTTCGATAGTTTATTTAATGATGGCCAAGTTGATACTATAATAGATGAAAACCCACACCAAGAAAGAAATGTAAACTATACACGCAATATTAGAATTGTAAAAGTTAAAGAGGCATTGAAAAGAATGAAAATAGGGAAAGCATGTGGCCCAGATGAAATACCCGTAGAGGTTTGGAAATGCTTAGGAGAAATCGGATTGACTTGGTTAACAAAACTTTTCAATAAAATCTTAAAATCAAAACGGATGCCAATGGATTGGAGAAGAAGCACGCTTGTGCCAATATTCAAAAACAAAGGAGACATTCAAAGTTGCTCAAACTACCGAGGAATTAAACTTATGAGTCACACTATGAAACTGTGGGAGAGAATAATTGACAATAGGCTAAGGAGAGAAACAACAATATCAGGGAATCAATTTGGTTTCATGCCTGGGAGGTCAACTATGGAGGCGATTTTCCTTGTAAGACGATTGTTAGAAAAATATAGAGAAAATAAAAAAGATCTTTATATGGTATTCGTAGATTTAGAAAAAGCATATGATAGGGTCCCTAGAGATGTTCTTTGGTGGGTTCTAGAAAGAAAAAGAGTGCATGCTAGATACATAGACACTATTAAGGATATGTATGATGGAGTAGTAACGAGTATAAAGACATTTGGAGGAGCTACAAAAGAATTTCCCATTACGATAGGACTACATCAAGGATCGACTTTAAGCCCATATTTATTTACTTTAGTTGTGGATGAACTAACTAGAAAAATTCAAGAGGATATACCATGGTGTATGCTATTTGCAGATGATATTGTCTTAGTGGATGAAACTAAAGATGGAGTGAATAGGAAATTAGAACTCTGGAGGAATACATTAGAATCTAAAGGCTTTAAGTTGAGTAGGACAAAAACTGAATACATGCACTGTGAGTTTGGAAATACTAAACATCGAGATGACGGAGTGGTAAAATTAGGGGAAGTAGAAGTTCCTAAGGTAAACCACTTTAGATACCTAGGATCAATCATACAAAATGATGGTAACATTGAAAATGATGTCACACATAGAATTCAAGCTGGATGGAAGAAATGGCGGAGTGCAACAAGGGTGATTTGTGATCGACATGTTCCTACTAAGTTAAAAGGAAAATTTTATAGGATCGCAATTAGGCCAGCTATGCTCTATGGAAGTGAATGTTGGGTGGTAAAGCAACAACAATTACATAAAGTAAACGTAGCAGAAATGAGGATGCTTAGGTGGATGTGCGGTAAAACTCGTAAAGATAGAATAAGAAATATAGAAATTCAAAGACAAGTAGGAGTAGCACCAATTGATACAAAGATTAGGGAAGGACGGTTGCGATGGTTTGGTCACCTACAAAGACGGCCTACAAATGCCCCAACTAGAAAACTTGACTCAATAGAAACTGTAGAAATTCGACGAGGTAGAGGCAGACCAAAGTTAACATGGGAAGCATTAATTAAAAGGGATTTGAATGGTTTGCAAAACTCACCATCAATTGCACTTAATCGAGCACAATGGAAAAGTTTGATCCATGTAGCCGACCCCAGTTAATTTGGGACTGAGGCTATGTTGTTGATGTTGATGTTGACCTATTAACACTGGAAATCGTTGGGTAAATCGCCAATAGTATATAGGTTTTAAGTGAGAATTGACTCAGCGATTTGTCATTGAATTTGATTTTATACTTGGATTCGTTGAATTAATCACTGAACCACTGAGACTAATTTTCACCGATTTCACTGGCGATTTGCCAGCAATTTCACTTAAACCCCATTCATTGAGCACGAATCCGTATTTTTAAAAAAGAGAACCCCAAATCGCCAATAATAAACCCATTCACACCTAAAACCCTTGCACCCATTCATTTGATATATAAATTTTTGCCTAGATTCAACCTTTTAAAGCTTGACTTAAAGCTTCCTAAGTGCATCCCACCTTGATTAAGAGCACCTTAACCTTATGAATTTTGAATCCAAGTTCACACACCCAAATTAGGGCTTAGTGAGTATTTTATTCGAAATTGAAGCTTGGAGAGGGGATTTAAGGGGCTAGTAGAGCATTTATTTAAGAGATTCACTCTCAAAAAGGTAATGAATCAATACTCTACAACTTTTTGATTTCAATAACTTGAACAAAAATCGATTTTTGATAAATTTTCAAATTATGTACTTCTTAGGTTTTTATTAAAAATCATTTTTGGAAATGGTTTTTTTGCACATTTTTTATTCGAATGAGGGTTTCCAAATGAGTTTGGTGATTTCTATGAGTTCTTTCCATATATACGTACTTCTTAAATAGATAAGTCGATACAATTATTTCATACGAATCACTTTCAGTTCTTTCAAAATTTAACGTTAAAACCTCTACATAAACTCGTTTTCCTTACCTTGTTATTATGTAATTTCAATGACACAATTTTAATTTACCTATTTCATCATAGTTGAATTATCCTATAGCGAGACGAGGTAGAGGTAGTAAACAAGACAAAGGGAAATGTGTAACAGAACTTAAACGAAAGCACAAATATGCGGGCCACCTAAAGAATATTATACCTACCGAGGTTAGCATTAGAGCGCCTAGACCTGGGAGGTCTAAACTTAGAGAATAGTCTCCATTATTGTCCGATGAGGAAGAATATTTTGAGAATATAGACCTTAGTCACTTAGTGTCGTACGACCCTTCTTTATTTGTGAGACGTATAGCTTAGATAATGTATTACATTGATACAAGAGAGTCATCTTTCTTAAAAAAGAGTTTAACATTCAAAATATGAGCAAGTATAAGGATGGAATTGTGAGTATCATCAGAGATAGGGAATGAGAATGCCTTTTGTGATACTATATAGGAAGATGAGAAGGAGGATGTTCAGAAATTGTATGATAATTTTATGCTAATGGACATGTTAGTATGGAATGGGACAAAGTGGTAGTTAAAGGAAAGAGAATTGATATTTTACATGTAAGGAATTAATATATTTTTCGGTCTACCACAAAAACAAACATAGAACAAATGAGGATTATCCGAATGTCAAGTATGAAGATAAAGAATCCTACCGCTTTCAAATAATTCAAGATGTGTTAGAGATACCTCCGGGGAGAGGATTTTCTCTTGATAGCGAATGCCACCCAAAATTTCTTGAAACCACCTATTTTAGGAAGATCACGAAGAGTTGGAGTTATATTATAGACGTAGGTTTTTACCCAACTAAGCAACACTTCAAAATGAAGAAACCTAAAGTCGTTTTATTATACTATATAGTAATGAAGATATCAATGTTGAAAACATTATACATGACTCTATGAAGTTTGATATGCGGACTATGAATAATGAAGGACTACCATTCCTAATTTTGATAACATAATTTTGTAGGATAGCTGAGGTGGGTTTCGATATTGAACTCGATGTATTACCTGATATGATCATAAATGATGCGGGGGTACAACGAATGAAGAAGGTGGTAGGATATAATGACTTGAAGGATGAATATGAATCGTTCAATGCAATAAATGCGAGGGAAGCTAGGAAGTGAAACACCACTGAAAATCCAGTGACGACGAGGTAAAACGCATGAACGCATCGAATATTCCAATGATTTCGACACCATCTTCATCACAGCCTTATAGAATAGGGTTTTTTTGAACTATATTTTTTCATTAATGTGTAGCCCGACGAAGATTCATCGCAATGAAGAAATGATAGCGGCAAACAAGAGGACTCTATAATGCTACCATTCTATGTTTGAGAGAAGACACGAGGTCATTTGTAGGATTTGAGGAAGAGTGTTGATATCCCAACTCTACAATTCGAATTTTCAACTGAGACTTAAAACCTAGCTAAAAGCTATATTTTTCAACCATCTGAAGAAACGGTTGACGATGATGAAGCTAATAATGAACTCACTTCTAGACATCGCCATAAGTAATATTTTTCTCTTGTCTGCAATGAATGATTGAATGATCCAATGTATTACTCTTTTTGCAAATTTTTATTAATGACAGTTTATGTTCCCTTTCCATTCATTTAGAATTATTGACTTCTGTATTTGTATATTCATTTACATTTTAACTACACTTATCAAATCATTTATGTTTCACATGGTATGTTTGTTATGTTGGAAACCCAACTTAATTTTAAAACCTTGAGGATAAAGTTTGAATTGAGTTTGAAGGTATTTTAGGTGGAGTATGACATCGATGACAATAAAAGCAAAGAAAGTAAAGAAAAGGTAGAAGATAAATTCAGAATTGGTTCACATATTTTAATTCGATGTTCAAGTAAGTTGACAAGTTTTTTTCAAATTTCTTCTGAATTCAAATAAGCATGCTTTTCATTTTACCTTATCTTTAGAAAGAATGATAATGAATATATAGTAAATTTTGAATTGAAATGATATTTTATTACCCAAGTAAATTTTATGGTAGAAGGAATTAATTTTACACCTTTTTTATTAACTTTACTACTTAAAGTGAACCCTAAATTGAATGCTTTATGTTAGTCATGATTATGGGTAAAAGATCGAAACAATAGTGCAAATGAACAAGATAGATTTCTATGAATCTTATGATACAAAAGCTATTGATTAATTATTTTTATATTATATAGAGAAAGCAATTATGCCACAATTGAAAGAAGAAATGGGTTAGAAACCGATGAATTTCTATAAGTTAGGAAGAATACCTTCATCAACTTTGATTGATAGTGAGAAGTGTTAATAAAAGTTAATAAATATATAGAGAACCCCATAAATTCCAAAGGAAATAAAGCAAGGAATCTATAGTGGGAAAAAGTGAGAATGTCCAAAGGAAATAGAGCAGGGACTCAAAAGCAAAAGTAAAAGAAATATATGAAAAAGAAACAATTGGAATAAAATAGAAAAAAATGAGAGATGAAAAAGATGGATGTTCTTAAACTCTTTAAAGAAAAGATTTATCTCGAGTATCTAAAACTAAACGATATATTCATTGGCATCTTGGAAAAATTCCTATTGATTTTTATGGTGGTACTATTATAAAATATTTTTAAAACTAAAATTAGTCTTGTGGTTTTTGTGTTTTGAGATTCTACACTAGTCATCGTAAGCTTGATGCTTGTCAGTGGAGATTAAAAAAAACCTATATTGTGTACTAACCTTAGTATGAATTTTAAGTTTTAAAGAGTGTTTCATTAGGTGGTTGAGTTATCATTAAGGGATGTTTTGATTTGATTAAATCATTCTATTCTATCATAACTTTTATTTACTTGTGGGTAATATGTTTTCGTTTGAATATCACTTCTATTTTAAAATTTCTATTATTTAAGTTAGGGTGAATTTATATGAATTAGTTTATAAAGAATGAAAAGAGAATATGATTTAGAGTATTCTTTTGCCCGAGATGCAAAGTGTTGAGTTTGGGTGTATTTGACAAGTCAATAATTAGGCATATTTTATAGTGTAATATAGGCTGATTTTATATATAAATGACAAAATCTCATGTGGTATTATCTTATTTTTATGATTTAAGGTTTTAAATAAGAAAATGAAGAAATGAAAAAAAAACAAGAATAGCAAAATAGTGAATGAAAAATGTTCCTGCGATTAGCAAGTGATTTGGAATAACACTAGGACTCTCACTTAAATCAGCAGCAGAAGATGGCTAGCAAATCCATAATGAATTAAAGAATGAACTAGAAATTTCTAGTTAAATCGGTAGAGCACTAAGAGTTAGACTCAGTGATTTGTGTATAAGTGAGGAATCGCTGACAAATTGATGAGGTAGGTGATAGTTTTTTAGATTAATATAAGGAATTTGTATTTATCTAGGATATGTATTCCTAGGGGAACTATATATAAGACCAAAGAGCTTCGAAATAACTCTCTCCAATTACTCTCTACTTTCTCTTTTCTCTTTTGTTAAGTTTATATGTGAAGCAATATTGGAGCATTGATTTAAATGTATTTATTTACTTAATTATGTCTTTTAATTACATATTTGTTTTGTTTATTTCCAGCATGTGTGAGTAGTTTATAAATCTAAACAAACTTTAAGCATGTAATATATCTTGGATTGTTATGTAGTTATAATTTTGGAACGACGTAATTAATGCTTTAAATAAATTCATACACATTAATCATGGATAAAAAAAGTTATTTTTACGTATTACAACTAGTAATTCTTTATGTTGAGTGCATAGTGGCCAATATGTTCCTTAATATAGAGTATTCATTTCTATGTCTATAGTTATTGACAATAATTATAGAAGTGGTAATTAAGATTAATCTATAGAGCATTTCTCGAGTGGATGTTTTAGGTGATTGTGTTTTAAGTTATTTATTATGCGACTTCAATAATATTGGCTTAGATTAAGCATGATTTTTATTTAACTTAGTGCTATCATATTTCTATGGTGTTGCGTTTTATCCAATGGGTAGATTTATAAGGTTAAGAATGTGACATTTCCATTGAATTTAGAAAACTCGGTGGCTAGCTATATGCCATTAACCTATTGTGAATTAGGATTTAATGATTCCAAGATTCCATATGAAATAATTATAGCTATATTATGAAGTAATGTTATATTTTAGTGTTTGAAAATAGTCCAAATGTATTACATTGTTTAATGGGGGGTTCATTTAGATGTTTGTTTCGTATTTTATTTACATAGATTCATTGATTATTTAATTTATTAGTTTGAGTATAATAAGTTAGTTTATTAAATTTAAATTTTTTATAGTTTAGTTATTTTAATTAATTATTTAGTTTATTTGCATATTTTTTAGTGTTTATTTCCCCTTTAAATAAACCAATTAAATTAGAACAAGTTGAATCTGATAAAACTTTAGGGTATATTAAATTCTTAAGAAACTTGAAAAACCCTAGTGTTGACGATATCTCATTTACCACTACTACAAGTTAATAGTAAAATACGATAAATTATTATGCATGCTCGACAGGTGTCAATTATCAACTACTATCAATGAATTAATGAATAGCAATATGAATCCTAACATATCTATTTAGGAATTAAAAATGATGCAATAATACATAACAGAATACAAGTTTACAGGTCAATTGCAACTGTACTCGTGGCTTGTATTTTAATTTTCATTTTAGAGTTATACTCTCATCTTACATAAGAGTACATTTGCAGAATCCACATGTTGACCAACATGGGGTTTTGCCTGTGGATTCAAATGTAATTGAGCTATCAACTCTTAGTAATTGGAGAGTCATACTCTCATCTTACCCCAAGAATACAATCCACAGAACCCCCATGTTGGTCATCATGTGATTCTTGTCATGTATTTAAGTGTAACTAAGCCTAAATGGATAGTAAACGACTAAAGTAAAACTAGGCCCTACTAAGGACGAAAGGGTGGAATCCATCTCTAGGCGTACCTTTTCCTTTTATGAGGATAAAAGGCATAATCCATTTCCAAGCGTACCTTTCTAACCTCAGTTTTGATCGGCCTTATCGACACTTCCGAGAATTTTCTCATTTAAAAACAAATACAGTCAAGTCACTATACATTGCCTCATTCCTAGTCCAAAATATTATATGAACTAAATATGCTAATTACATTACACAATTGATAAAAAATACGAATCTCATTTCTATGCTAAACATTCCTAACTTTAAATCGTCTAACACGATTCCTGAGATCCATACTCCTTTCCCCGTCGACCAAGAATCTAAATTAAACCAATTGTCATCAGTTTGAGTCCAATTTTCATTAATTAGAGCCCTTAAACTGGTCATAATCGAATTCAGAACTAATTTATCACTTTTTAGGTCAATTCGATCATTTCACGTTTTTCGAGATAAAATCTCAGTATAAAGTCTAACACAAATCTCGAATTCTTCATTCTTCATAGAAACTCATCAATTTCTATTTATTTAGTTAAAAAAATGTTTTTCTAGATTTTTTCTTTTTTTTGTAATTTCCCATATTTTCCAGCTTTTCTCTATTTTGTTTATGAAAAGGGTGGTTTGATCCCAAAACCAGACCGATCCAGTTCAATAAAACTGAACCAGCAACTCTATTCAATCAATTTCAATTTTCTTTATTGACGTGTTTCATTGGGGTTAGGTTTGGCCCAACCCTAAGGCTCTTTAGGCAAGGGAGACGACTCCCATGCCATTTCTTTCCTCAAACCCAAACCTCCCCTCCATCCACCATTAATGCCCAACAACATCAACAGCAACAACAACCACAACGACAACAACCAACAACATCAAATAGCAACAAAACACACAACGACCTCATCTTACCTTCATCATCGTCTTCATCGCCTTTATCTCTCAATTTCTCTCTTCTCTCACTTTTTTCCTCTATTTCGAAATGAAACTAGTGAGGCGATGTTTGTGTGTCTGTTTGGATATATATTAGATTTTCTTGAAATTCGTGCGCACGATTCTCGAGGTAGATCTAAAGGACATTAATCAAAGTCACAATTCCTTAATGTGACACCGAATTCGACACATGCATACATGTATATATTGATTATAATTGAGAGGTGGTTGCACGTATCTCGAGGCATAAACAATTCCTCTACACTCAACTGATAAATTCATTTACTTCTTCAATTCTCATGCTACACGTATCTCGAGGCGAGTCCATGACCCTAACTCATCTCGCAATCCTAGTATTTGATTAGCTCTCATTCTTCCTTTCACTATAGAGTAGAAATACGTTGTGTTCTTGTCCCCATTTTGCAACCATTCGACATGAGATCTGTGCTTCCAGTACTCCTCACTTGCTTTTGCTGCCCTCAACTCCTGCTCCAAAGCTTTGAGCTTATCGATTCCGAATCCATCAGTATCGTGAGCTTTTCTGATATCTTCTTGTATATACTCCATATGTTTCTTTGAATTAACCTTTTGTGTTTCTCCTTCTCTATCTGAGTATGTTCTAAGTCAGGCGTTGTGTCTTTTCCCACAAATTTTCATACCCCCGATAGGAAGAATCTTTCTAAACATCATCAATGAGCTTTGAGCATTCATTATTATTAGCCCACCTGTTGTCGAATCTGAAAATCTACCTTTTTCTTGTGCTGCTTCCTCTCAGTATCAAGTAAAAGAGCAAGTTGATCCGAGCCTACTAGACATAAGTGAGAAATAGCTGATTTCAAAAAACACTCTAACCACCCTTGATTATCTAATCCCCTATCCAACCGAGCACAAATATTCTCATCACCTCGACATCGATTTGTCCAAGTGAATTTTGGACCCTCAAAGCCCAAATCAGTAGCTTGAACTTCGTCAATGAAGTTGACCAATTCCCCATTTACGTCTGTTTCCCTTGGAAGGCCACTTTTCTTTTCTCTTTTGTGAACTTATAGCATTAAAATCCCCTAAAATAACACAAGGTTCTCCACTCCGTTTAATTCTATCACTTAATTTATACAATTGATCAACTCTTTCTACACGGATTGTGCTAACATAGACACCAAAAAGTCTCCAAGGACCATCCTCATACTGTGATTGGAATTGAAGTTTGACGAAGAAAAACCAATATTTAGCAACTTGCACCATTGATGATGCATTACAGAAGACTGCCAAACCCCTGCCCCCTCGGACTGACCGCCAGTATAAAATCAAACCA
The DNA here is from genome assembly GCA_039657365.1 of Stephania yunnanensis. NCBI lineage: Eukaryota > Viridiplantae > Streptophyta > Magnoliopsida > Ranunculales > Menispermaceae > Stephania > Stephania yunnanensis. The sequence goes on along the minus strand of CM077589.1, from coordinate 13,332,480 downwards.
CAACAGTCTTCTCACTCTCTCTCTACTTCTCTGTCTTATTTTTTGGTCTCACACAGAAGCACTACATCACAAGCATGAATTCTTAATGAATGCCTAATTGCTTCTACTGTAGAAAACCCACCAATTCCTCTACAATTCAAGACCAAGGCTTTCGTCATTGATAAGAACATTGGGCACCATTGTGGCCGACTGCCTCCGCCTCAAAATTCTGCTGGTGAACCTTCAACCTTTTTGCCCGAGTGCCTTGTAACTAATTCTCTTTCCCATTTATAACTTTTCTCCGTTAAGGGAGGAGCGAAGTTGATGACGAACATGACTATCCGGAAGCTAGAATCTTCATCTCCCTTATCTAGCTTTAGATTTCAAGCTTCTTCCTCTTTTGGTAACAAGTCGGAGGATCAAGAGAGGGGGTATGGTTCATCTAGGTTGATTGGAACTTGTCAGACAGTGTATATGGGCTCATCTGGTTCAGTAATGAAGTCGGGTAGTTGGATTATGGTTTCCATAAGAACTGGGAACATGTTCTTGGGACGGTTATTCAATTAATGAATAACTCAGCGGACTTGTCTTAAGGAACACAGGCTAAGGTTTGTGGGCTAACATGGATTTGTTTTGTATGTTTGGAAAGGTTAACTTTGGATCTATTGGGCTTGGATTGTGGTTCACATAAACTCTTGGCTTGGTTGTGTAGGGAAGTTACTGTGGGCCCAGGTTCTAATGTGTGTTGGGTCAGGGTATCATTAGGGACACAGACCCAAATTCAAATTCGAATCGACCTTCAAAACCATTTCAATTTCTCTCCATTAATTGCTCTTCCCCCTTTTTCAACCTACTCTGCTCAGAGCTTTGAATGCTGGCAACTGAACCTATACCTTAAATTTTTGGATTTTGAGAGTTGGCAGATGAATTTCACGGTTCTAGGGAGTAGTTAGGAAAACATAGTCTTCAAACAATCACGACCCAAAATCAACAGCATTTTTCATCACGTTTGGGGATGAGAACATGATATGATAGAGGCAATGAATTGAGCTTCAGACTTCTTCACTTTCCAAGCCTTCAACGATGCATCTTTTAACCCCCCTCTGTTGAAGTTCTGATAAGTGGTTAAAGTCCCTAGAATACTCTACTTGTAAATTTATGCCTCTTATGTGACATTCAAGAATTTTATAAATTTTATCCATCGACCAACTAAGTATTTTCGAGTTTCAAATGGAATTTAAGTATCCGAGGTGGGACTCATGATTGAAGATCATAAGATAATTATTATTTTTGTGTGTCGCTTGCCTAGTGAATGTAGCATACTCTGTTCGCCGCGAAATAAAGTCAAGTTAAAGTTGAGATGCGGTGTCCGTGTGTATTGGAGCGCGTTGGGACTTTTTTCAATTTTTAACGAAATTGGGATATTTCCCCGGCTAGATTTGGCTACAAAATTGGATTTAAATATTGAGATAAACGTTAAAAAAATAAAAGAAAATGACAAATGACCACCAGGGGCGTTTGATTTATATTGATGATATAAGTATTGAGGGGCTTTTTGGTCATTGTATCAAATCAAACAAAAAAATAAATTGTTGTGAACATAAGTTTGGTTTGATTAGGGATGCAAGTGGGGTGGGGAATTCCCACGGGGACGAGGATTCCCCGCGACGGGGATGAAGATGAGGAATTTAAATGGGTATGGAGGTGGGGATAGGGATAAAATCTCATACCCACGAGGGTATGGGTATGAGGATGGGGAAAAAATATATTCGCGGAGATAGGAATCCGGTTGGTAATATCCGTGGGGTCCCGTGGGGATTACCCATGGGGATCCCCGTGAAGATCCATGTATTTAGCAAATACATTTATATACATTGTATATATCAATTTTATATAATATTACAAATCTTTCACCCAAAACACTAGTGATAAACAAACTCTAATGTGATTTATAATTTTAACTTGTTTGGTTAATTATATGTTTTTTAAAATTATTATATTTTTTGTTTTGAATTGTTTGCAACTATATTTAGTTGAGATTTTCAACAATTGTAATTATATGCATGTGTAACATATTTTTTATAATTTTTTTAAAAAATTAAGTGGGAAAAAATATTTCCTCGCGCTGATTCTTGGCAAATTCCCTGTTGTGATTATTTTGTGATGTTTGTATATAATTTTTTAATATTTATATGCACTCTTTAGTAATGTGCTATAATTTGATTGAGAGAAAGTAAAATAATATATATAATTAGATAGCTTGCTTAGTTGAAGTAAAGTTATTGTCAAAAAAGTAAAATGAAATATTAATGATGTACACTTTAGTAACAAAACCTTATTTAAATGATAAAAATTAATTAGACAAATTAAATTTCAATTAGGACAAAAAGTAAAGGACTAATATGTTATATTATTATATATATATATATATTTATATATATATATGTTTAAAGCACTTTAAAATTAATTAGCAAATATATAATTGATTGAACAAAAAATATATAACAACGCTTAATTTTATACTATATAAAAACATCACTTATATGATATGTTATGGAAAAAATTAGATTAAACCAAAAATGTTAAATCAAATTGAAGCACTTAAGAACTTATATATACTATATGGATGTACAAATTATACTATATATAGAACTTCTACTATTTATTTGTAAAAGAAAAGCACTTAAAGATTAATAATTACACTATATATAATGAGAAATTATAATAATTTATACTATATGTACAATTATATTAATGTACTTTAAAACTTTAACGAATGAAAAAATAGTACTTACCGTATATATACTGGAAAAAAAATAATTAAGCAAAATAAATTTGAAGCAAAATAAATTGAAACAACACAAAATAAATTTGAAGAAAAAAAATAGTATTTACCGTAAATTGATTAATCCCGTCTAACACTCGACTAAAACATATAATATATATTGCGCAAATTATGTACAAATGCAACAATTTGACTAATTACAGATAATATTCGACTAAAAATGTCTAATACATATTACGCAAAGTATGTGCAAATGCAACCAATTTAACTAATTACGGTTAACAATCGACTAAAATGTATGTAGTGATTGGTTCGTAGGTTTGTTTAATTTTGGTTCTTTAGGTTTTTAGAGATGTTTGTGTCTCGAGATTGGATGTACCACCACATATATTAGTGTAAAACCGATTTCAAGTCTAAGAACAATAGTTTAACAAAAATCAAGTTTAAGTGCAAAACTTTTGTTCAAATCAATCTTAGGGTTTGATAAAATAAATTTAAGTGCAAAACCCAAGAAGGAGGTGTTCAAACACACAACAAAATGATCTTCAAATCAAATACACAAAACTATGTAGATTAAGCACAAGCAAGATTTTAGATCTAGGACTTTCTTACAAACAAGAGAATGACAAAAGAGATCAGCTTTGAAGAGATTCTTGTACTCCTTTGGAAGCCTCAAACGTCTTTGGATTAGAGAACTAAAGAAAACCCACAAAGATCTCCTTTTGCTTCTTCACAAAAATCAAAGTTCTTCTCTTTGTAGATTTTGAGTTTTTGAGTGTGTTTCTTCCTTTTTTTTTTAACAAAACCATGTTCTTGGTGGTTTTATAATGTTAGGTATTCCATCTTGACAGTTTATGACCGTTCTAGGGATCCAAGGGTCCAAAATAGATCAAGAATTCAAATTAAAGTGTGTTTTTCAGCTGTCAAAAAAAGCTATCAGATATGCAATTAGCGCGCTAATGCTGAGACCTAGCGCGCTAACTCTGCACTTAGCGCGCTAATAAAATCATTAGCGCGCTAACTGGAGGGACCTCAAAATAATTATTTTGTCCCTTTGTGTTAGCGACCCTTAAACTCGTCCGGGACCTAACTAACCCTTATATAACATGTTATACACGTTTATTATGAGTCATTAAGCCTAATTGGGTGGTTCGGATATTTTTACAAATCCCGAAAACGGAAATTCACGATTTCATAATGTATTAGGGGCTTTTCTACAAATTTACAGTTTTCTTTTCGAAGACCTTTCAAAAACGAGTTTTTCTTTTTCGAAAACATTTACAATGATCTCTAATATGCAAATGACCATCCACACATAGTTTCACATTGTTTAAACTCATAGACCTAGTTATGTGTTTAAATTCCACTTTGAAACTTGAAGTAAACTTATAACTTTGAAAAATGGTTTAAGAAACTTGATATGCATGGACTAATGCATTTGGCTTGCGTGAAAGAATTTGTATACCTTACATTGAAATTACAAATTGCGGTTTGAACTTTCATCTTCATTTCTTCATTAATGCCGAGTCTTGAACTTGTATTTCTTGAGTACCCTTGATATGTTGTTTTGCATCCTTTAACAAAAACTGAAATACACTAGATGTTTATTAGTACATTTTCACCTTGTTTGTTTCCATCAAAATCTCGGTCGGAGTGTGAGTGACTAACCACTTAGTCCAACAATCTCCCCCTTTTTGATGATAACAAACAATGTGAACTTTAAAGGTGTAAAACGTAATCTAAATGTATATCGCATTCATGATTTTATATTTCATATATGCAAGTTCAAAACACATCAACCTTTTCAAGTTCAACCACATTTTCTCCCCCGTTTGATACCATCAAAAAGTGGGGCCAAGCATCCCCATAAATAAACACAATAGAAACAATACGAGAGAAATATACTCTCCCCTCACTTTATGCATATCAAGAAACAATAGACGGTAGCGATACAAATGCATAGACGATAAAACATAGTGAAGCAAGAAATATCCATATAGAAAACTCAGAGATACGCAAAAAAAATTCATGATATAGATAGCATAAAGCAATGAGAGCATAGTTGTGGCTTAAACATGAGTTTGACAAAAAAAATCGAAACATCTAAGAGCCGACATATTGGAGCCTAATGCTCATCTAGTGGTGGTGTGTCTAAACACTCCTCCTCGAGGATGGTGGTGGACGTGCGAGTGGAGGCATGACCATTACGCGCGGTCCGAATCGGGAGCAATTGACCCTCGATGCGACGAAGCCGATCATTCGATCTTTGGATACTCGTCTCGACGGCATTGAATGACTGAGTCATATAAGTGCGCAGGTAGCCCAGCTGTGCAGATACGTACGCCGATGATGGAGACATATTCGGTGGAGGCGAGAAACCGCTGAACTTAGAGGGAATCGGAGGCTGTGCCGACTCATATCGCTGCTGCTGCGGAACAGTAAAGTCCTGAGCACCTTCATCATCACCATCATGGTCATCATGGCTGGCATTGCCTTCATCGTCAGCGTTGTCATCATCGCCAAATTGATAGCTATATTCCAAATAGTCCGGCGCATCAAAAGGAGCCACTGGAGAGTCCGTAGGGAGGGGAGACTCATAGCCGCCGTGATGCTGACCATCTGGAATGGCATCTTCCCGAGTCCACCGCTGCCTATCACGAATGTAGCGGTATTTCATGGCTTTCAACGTAGCCATGTTGATGGTGTCATATATAGTGAGGGGGCGACCGCCTAATGCGAGATCTACTTGGGCAGACTCCAAGTAGGATGTGATAATGTGAGCATAAGGAAGATGACGACCCGAGCTACACGTGCTCGTCATATAGCCAATGATGATATGAGGCAGGCTGAGAGGTATCATACGAATTAGGTGCCCAAGAATGAATATGTCAAGGAGAGTGACATAGTTTTTACTACCACCTCGCGGAAGAATGACCTTGTGAAGTACCTTATGGAGAAGGTGAGGTAGGAGTTTAAAATCAGTATCCGTTATACCAGCCGGATAAACGGTTAAAGTCCTTTTGGACCGAAGGAAGGAATTAAGGACTTCAAGACGGTCAAAAGGCCAACTGAGAAATTTGCACACAACCGTAGTCGTAGGAGGGTGCAAGGGAAGTTGAAGCCGTTGAGCGAGATTTTCAGGCGTAATCTCAATAGATTAGCTACCAACAGACGAACGTAGTACAAAATGGTTCGAAGTTTCGAGATTGGAATAGAAAACTCGAACCAAGGGGGGGTTGTAGTTAGCCTTGTGGGCACAGAAAGTGGTCCATCCCGCCGCATAAAAAATTTCTGAATTGGGAGATGAGCCTTATCAAAAAAGGCGACATCGACAATGGCGGGCCTTAGGATTTTGGCATCCGTTAGCCGTGGAGCAACTAACTCTAGGACTGATGCGGACTAATGGACGGCTTTGGCACGACCCTCACGTTGTGGGGCATTTGCCGGAGTTGGGACGGGGTGTGTGGATTCGGATTTATCACTAGATGATGAAGATTGAACAACACGTCGGCTAGAAGGACGACGTGAGGACGTGGCTTGGGTAGGACGAGATGTGGTGGGAGCGGTTTGTCGGGAAGTGGTGGCGGCGGTTGGTCGGGAAGTGGTGGGGGCGACCGAACGGGAAGAGGGACGGTTGGAAGTGCGACGAGTCGACATTTTGGAGGGAAAAGTGAAGAAATTGACAAAGAAGGGAGAGGATTGTTACCTTGTAGGAGTGGAGATCACGGTGGAGACGACACAAGGAGAGTAGAATCGGCAAGAGGAGAGGAAAAATTTGGGAGAGATGTGAGTTTTGAGGGTAAAAACGAATTTATAGACGCCTGGCCGAACGTCATTAGCGCGCTAATGATAAAATTAGCGCGCTAATGGGTCGATTCATATTCTGGGCCAGTACGCTATTAGCGCGCTAATGGGTGTTATTAGCGCGCTAATTCCCCTCTGGAAATTTTTGGTCAGTACATCATTAGCGCGCTAATTTTAACTATTAGCGCGCTAATTCCTCTCGGAATTTTTTGACAAAAAATTTTGGATTTTTGCAATATAGCTCCGATTCTCCTCAAACTTCATGGACACTTCACTAACACCATATAAAAAGGTTTGGAATAGCTAAAACATATGTAGAAGGTCCGATTCTCGAAACATGCCTAACTCACGCCGAATTTTAGAAAATTGTTCTCTAGGCAAAGGCTTAGTGAATATATCGGCTAGTTGATCCTCTGTGGGCACATGGATGAGTTTAACATCGCCCTTTTGGACGTGATCACGAAGAAAATGGTGTCTAATCTCAATATGTTTTGTTCTTGAGTGTAACACCGGATTTTTCGATATGTTTATCGCACTTGTGTTATCACAATAAATTTCAAAGCACACCCAACTAGGATTTGATAATCCTCAAGTTGTTGTTTCATGTATAGAACTTGAGCACAACAACTCCTGAGCAGACGCATATTCGCTTCCGCCGTAGATAAAGCAACGGAATTTTGCTTTTTTTGAACCATGAGATAAGTGAATTTCCTAGCAAATGACAAAATCCGGAAGTACTTTTCCTATCGACTAGACTTCCCGCATAATCGAGTCAACAAAGCTGCGGAGTTCGAAACTCTTAGTTTTGTTGAACCACAATCCTAAGTCTTGTGTTCCACTTAGATATCGAAATATGCGCTTTACGCATTTTAAGTGGGACTCCTTGGGATCGGATTGAAATCTAGCACATAAGCACACACTGAACATAATGTCGGGTCTACTAGCGGTCAAGTATAGGAGGCTACCTATCATTCCACGATAAAGTTTAGGATCTATGGGTTTTCCTAGTTGGTCTTTATCCATTTTGATGGTGGAACTACTAGGAGTGTCACATGCTTTCGATTTTCGAATTTGAATTTCTTTAACATGTCCCTCACATACTTTGCTTGATTTATAAAAATGCCATGTTTGGATTGCTTTATTTGCAAGCCTAGAAAGTATGTTAGTTCTCCCATCATGCTCATTTCAAATTCATTTGTCATTAATGATGAGAATTCATTACATAGACTTGTGTTGGATGACCCAAAAATGATATCATCAACATAAATTTGAACAAGTAACATATCATGTTTTTCGATTAAAATGAACAAAGTGGGATCTAGCGTTCCTTTCTTGAATCCTTTTTCAAGTAGGAATGCACTAAGTCTGTCATACCAAGCTCTAGGAGCTTGTCTTAGTCCATACAAGGCTTTTTGAAGATGATATACATGACCTGGGTGTTCATGATCTTCAAAACCCGGTGGTTGTTCTACATATACCTCTTCATTAATGAAGCCATTTAAGAATGCGCTTTTAACATCCATTTGATATAGTAAAAACTCATTGTAGCAAGCATAAGCAATTATCATTCGAATTGCTTCTAGTCTTGCTACGGGTGCAAAGGCTTCCTCATAATCAATTCCTTCTTCTTGATTGTAGCCTTGTGCAACCAACCTAGCCTTGTTTCTTACAATTTCACCTTTTTCATTCTTTTTGTTTCTAAAAACCCATTTGGTGCCTATGGTTGTGTGGTCCTTGGGTCTAGGTACTAATGTCCATACCTTGTTCCTAACAAAGTGGCTTAGCTCCTCTTGCATAGCCATTACCCAAAATTCATCTCCTAAGGCATCATCTATCTTAGTGGGCTCGGTTTGTGATACAAAAGCTATATGTCCTTCATCTCGATGTAATGTGGACCTAGTGATTACTCCTTTGTTTGGATCACCTGTTATTTGTTGGGATGAATGGCCAATTAGAAGTCTTGAATTCTTAGGCGCACTTGTGTCGGATTCTTTACATGCCTCAACTTCTTGACTATTTGAAGTTTGTCCTAGGGTGCCATCATCTTCATCATCGATCCTCAATTTTTCCAAGTTTTGCATCATCTTAACTTTGGGATCCACTTCATCAAATTTCACATGGATAGACTCTTCTATGGTTTTGGTTGATCTATTAAACACCCTATATGCTTTTTTTTGTGCATAGAGTAGCCAAGGAAAGTACATACCTTTGACTTTGGGTCAAATTTGTCTAATTGATCCTTATCATTTAGAACATAGCAAGTACAACCGAACACCTTAAAGTAACTTATGTCGGGCTTTCGGCCTTTCCATAGTTCATAAGGAGTCTTTTCACTTGCTTTCGGACATTTACTTTATTTATAACATAGCATGCCGTGTTAATGGCTTCTGCCCAAAAGTGCTTAGCTATGTTGTACTCATTTAGCATAGTTCTACACATCTCTTGGAGTGTCCTGTTTTTTCTTTCAACAACTCCATTTTGTTGGGGTGTTCTAGGAGAGGATAATTGGTGTGTATAACCTTGTTTAGCACAAAAATCCTCCAAGTTTCTATTTACAAACTCACCACCTCTATCACTTCTAATGATGGTGATTTTGTATCCCTTTTCATTCTCAACTAAAGCACAAAATTTTACGAACACATCAAACACTTCATGCTTATGAGAGAGAAAATACACCCATGTATATCTAGTAAAATCATCAACAATGACAAAGCAATATGATTTACCTCCTAGGCTTTGTGTTTGGGTGGGTCCGAACAAATCCATATGGATAAGTTCTAAGGCTCGAGTCACATCACTTGTTACTTTCGTCTTAAATGACGATTTCACTTGTTTACCGAGGATACAAGGTTCACACTCCTTGTCTTTCTTAAACGTGCATTTGGGTAGACCCTTAACTAGATCATGCTTAGTCAATTTTGACAAGTTCTCCATGCTAGAATGTCCTAATCTACGGTGCCACAACCATGCATCACATTCACTTTGTGCACTCAAACATGAGACATTTTGCATATTCATCTCATCAAAGTTAATGGCATAAACATTTTTATCTCTATATGCAATAAATAAGGTTTCATGCTTCTCATTCCTAACAATGCATTTCGATGATTCAAACATAACATGAAATCCTTTGTCACACAATTGACTAATACCGAGCAAATTATGTTTCAATCCATCAACAAGATAAACGTTAGAAATAGAAAGTGAATTGTTACCGACGGTTCCGAGACCAATAACTCTTCCTTTGTTGTTGTCTCCAAATGTAACCTTTCCACCATCATGCCGCTTTAGTTCAATAAATTGATGTGCATCTCCGGTCATGTGTCTTGAGCACCCACTATCCAAGTACCATGGGGTGCTCTTCCTCGCATCCTACACAATGGGAAACACACTAGATTTTGGTACCCAAACACCTTTGGGTCCGAGAATGTTAGTGTAGTAAACATTTTTAACTACCCATGCTAGTCTACCCACTTTGGCCTTTTGTAATGCACATTTCCCGACCACATGAGTCTTGTTGCATTTAGAGCATCTACGATCATCATTTAGCAATTTCTTGTAACTTAACAAGTTTGCTCCATAACCTATGCCTCTTTTGTTGAGTGCACGTCGTTGTGCTCCCAACATCATGTCAAACATTTCTTTACCATTTGTAAACTTATGCACCGTGCTAGTCAAGTCCTCTACTTCCTTGACTAAAGCATCTCTCTCCTCTATGACTTCATTTAAGTCACTTTGGAGATCATTAATGGTCTCATTTTGTGACTCTATTTCACTAATTGCAATGGTCAAGCTCTTTTTGAGTTGTTTGGTCTTTTTGACCTCCTTTTCCAACTCTTTCCTAAGCTCATCAAGATTTGGAACATCATCCAAATCATCAACATTATCAAAGTTAAAAGAGTTAGAATTTACCTCGCCTTGTGCCATGAGACAAAGTATTGCCTTCTCACTTTCCGATTCGGATTCCGAACTTGATGATGATAAGTCATCCCAAGTTGCTTTGAAACTCTTCTTTCCTTTCTTCTTGTCAAACACCTTCTTGGATTTGCAATCCGCCTTGATGTGACCCGGTTTGCCGCAACCGAAGCATATGGTTTCATTTGATTTTCCTCCCTTGCTTCCACTTGAAACTTCTTCTTATACTTGTCTCGCTTGTACATGGCCCTGTTGAGCTTTCTTGAGAGCATAGCTACTTCCTCCTCAAGATCATTGTCATCACATGATTTTTCATTTTCAATGATCTCTACCGATGCACTAGGGGAGCTATTTGCCTTCAAGGCGATATCTTTTCTTGAACTCTTAGTACCTCCACTTAATGCTTCCAATCTTGCTCGGTCTTTAAGTTCAAATTCATGGACTGTTAGCTCTCCACACAATGCATCAAATGTGTAATTTCCAAGATTTTGTGCCGATTGGATAGCATACTTCTTGGCATCCCATTCCTTAGGCCAGCCTCTATGGAATTTATACAACGAGGTTTCTTGATCATAATTCTTTCCAAGATTCTTGATCTCATTCAATAGTTTAGTGAATCGAGTGATGGCGGTGGCTATGTCTTCATCGGACCCAACTCGGAAAGTTTCATAGTGCTCCTCAAGAATTCTTAACTTGGTCTTCTTCACTTGCATGGTACCTTCATAGTGTACCCCAAGCTTCTCCCATACTTCCTTAGTCGTTTGACAAGCACTTACTCGGTTAAATTCATTTTCACTTAGCGCACAAAACAAGTGATTCATGGCTTGATCATTTGAGAGCTCAATCTTTATCTCCTCGGCGGTGTACTCTTTCAAGGGCTTATCCGGTGGAGTGTAGCCACTTTCAATTGCATCCCATAAGAATCTATTTTGTGCTCTAATGTAGAATTTCATTCTCACTTTCCAATGAGCATAGTTAGTTCCATCAAAATACGGAGGCCTACTCGAAGAGTTGCCTTCCCGAAGGCGAGCCGGATCTAAGGTTTGCATCCTTGCACAAAAAGAACACTCAAAGATACGTTAGTAATACTTTGAGCAATAACCCGCTTTGATACCAATTGAAGGTCACCCAATAGGGGGGTGAATTGGGTTACCGAGTAGTTATTGCCCTTTTAAAACTTTATGCGCAAATTACAACTATAATGCATACACTATCAATGAATATATATATGCTATGCAAGTGAATGGAATGGAAGAGATGGAAAGTGACACACAATTTATAGTGGTTCGATCCAACGATCTACGTCCACTACCTAACCTCCCCGGTTAGGATTTTTAACCCCCACTTATATTGCAAATAAGTGTTACAACCTAAGCATACAAGCCTAGAGTGCCTAATTACAATTAGGACTTCCCACCTAGCCGCAACTAGGATTTGTGCCTAGTCTCAAATAGGTCTTCCCCTTTGACTTAGATTCCACTAAGTCTTACAATCATACAAATACAATAAGTTGCTGAAAAATAATGAGATACACTTTACAACACAAAGTGGTATCAAATTCAAACACTAGCAAGCCTCCTAGAGCCTAACAACTCTTATGCATGCAAGTATGAGAATAAATGGAATATGCAAATATGTCACCGATTTTGTTGCAAATCCCAAATGTGAAATCGTTTTAAAAACTTAATATATTAGTGTAAAATCGATTTCAAGTCTAAGAACAATAGTTTAACAAAAATCAAGTTTAAGTGCAAAACTTTTGTTCAAATCAATCTTAGGGTTTGATAAAATAAATTTAAGTGCAAAACCCAAGAAGAAGGTGTTCAAACACACAACAAAATGATCTTCAAATCAAATACACAAAACTATGTAGATTAAGCACAAGCAAGATTTTAGATCTAGGACTTTCTTACAAACAAGAGAATGACAAAAGAGATCAGCTTTGAAGAGATTCTTGTACTCCTTTGAAAGCCTCAAACGTGCTGGATTAGAGAACTAAAGAACAGCCACAAAGATCTCCTTTTGCTTCTTCACAAAAATCAAAGTTCTTCTCTTTGTAGATTTTGAGTTTTTGAGTGTGTTTCTTCCTATTTTTTTTTTTTTAACAAAACCATGTTCTTGGTGGTTTTATAATGTTAGGTATTCCATCTTGATAGTTTATGACCGTTCTAGGGATCCAAGGGTCCAAAATAGATCAAGAATTCAAATTAAAGTGTGTTTTTCAAATTTGTCAAAAAAGTGTTAGATATGCAATTAGCGCGCTAATCTTTGAGACCTAGCACGCTAACTCGCACTTAGCGCGCTAATGAAATCATTAGCGCGCTAACTCGCAGGACCTCAAAACAATTATTTTGTCCCTTTGTGTTAGCGACCCTTAAACTCGTCCAGGGACCTAACCAACCCTTATATAACATGTTATACACGTTTATTATGAGTCATTAAGCCTAATTGGGTGGTCCGGATATTTTTACAAATCCTAAAACGGAAATTCACGATTTCATAATGTATTAGGGGCTTTTCTACAAATTTACAGCTTTTCTTTTCGAAGACCTTTCAAAAACGAGTTTTTCTTTTTCGAAAACATTTACAATGATCTCTAATATGCAAATGACCATCCACACATAGTTTCACATTGTTTAAACTCATAGACCTAGTTAGATGTACCACCACATTGAAGGCGGTTACACCCGATTGGAGCTTATGGCTGGTGTGAAGGAGTTCATAAAACTTGCCATGCAACACTGCACTACTTTCCTAAATGAAGCGAAAACTCGATGTCCTTGCCGAAAATGTCGGAACGAGAAATACTACGATGTAAACATAGTAGAGCTTCATCTATTGAGTCAAAGATTTGTTCCCGAGTATTATTATTGGACCGAACTTATGGAGGAAGAATTATTAAACAATGCAAACAATGAAGGTGATGATCCAATGGACGAATATTCGACATCATATCAACATATGATGCACGATCACACGGGGCCGAATTTTGATTAGAACCATGTGGAGGAGCTAAACCCTAAAGCCAAAAATTTATTCGAAATGATTAAATCAACAAATCAATTGCTTTGGCCAGGTTGCGAGAAGATGACAAAACTCTCAGTAATGGCGCGTTTGTTGACGATAAAGTCGAATCACCATATTTTAGAGCAAGCATTTGACGAAATCTTGTAGGTTTGTAAAGACATGTTGCCTAAAAACAACTGTTTGGTAGATAGCTTTTACAAATGTAAAAGCTTAATGCATTGGTTGAGTTTGTTGTATGAGGGAATCGATTGTTGTCCCCAATTATGCATGCTTTATTGGGCCCCGACTCTGACTTTATGCTTTGCAAGTTTTTAAGGGACTTAGGTATAACTCCAACAAATGGTCGCACAAGGCAATGCTTTATTTTCCCTTGGTGCCTCGTTTACAACGTTTATTTGCATTGAAAGCCACTGCGAAACACATGCAATGACATGCAGAACACGTTAGAGATGAGGACAATATGTGGCATTGCTCCGATTCTATTGCATGGAACCACTTCAATCAAGTGAACCTTTCTTCAACTCTGAGGTCGTAATGTTCGACTTGGGTTATGCACTGATGGGTTTCAACCTTTTTGAATGACTGACAAGCTATAATCCTTGTGGCAAGTGATTTTAACCTCGTACAACTTGCCTTCGTCGATGTATATGAAGAAAGAAGTAATGTTTTTAACAGTAATCGTACCTGAACTGACCAATCTGTCGTAAACAATTAACATGTTTCTCCAACCATTGGCGAAAAACTTAGTGCCTATTTCTGATGTATCAAGAAAGACGAAACTTTCAAATGCTCGTCGCACTTATGTGGACTGTGAACGACTTTTCAGCCTACAACATGTTATTGGGATATAGCACGCACGGGAGGACATCTTGCCCATATTGTATAGATGATATTGACGTTTTTCAGTTGAGGTTTGGAAAGCAACTTGGTTTGATTTTCACCGGCGTTTTTTATCGCGGTGTTCAAATAAGAGGGAAGAAAAATTCAGTTTTCGTAAAAATAGAATTGTATCAAACAAGCCATCAACCAATAAATCATGTGAAAATATTTTGCATGAAATCGAGGCTTTAGGGATGTTGAAGGTTACTGAATTAGGATCAGATGTTATAAACAATGAACTCTTGAAGATTAGTAGGTAGAGAAAACGAAATATATTTTAGGACTTGTTGTATTAGAAGACGAACCTTGCAAGACGCAACCTAGACGTAATGCACATCGAGAAAAATGTCTCTGATAACATTTTCAACACAATTATGAGTGTACCAGGGAAGGCGAAAGATAATGCAAAGTTTGGAAAGGACTTAAAGAATATTTGTCATTGGCTAGAGCTTCCTTACGATTTAGTATCTAAAAAATATCCAAAGGCATGATATGCACCAGACAAGTAGAGAAAATAAGTGTTGTGTAAGTAGACAAAGGAATTGTTCTTCCCTGATGGTTATGCATCTAATATTGGCCATTGCGTAGAATCTAAAAAGCTGAAGATGTTTAGAATGAAAAGCCACCATTGCTATGTATTTATGCAACGAATTTTGCCAATTGCATTTTTAGATCTCTTAAAGGATGACATATGGATAGCAATCTGGAAGTTGAGCATTTTCTTTCGAGATTTAATAGCTAGAAATTCATATGTAGCTGTTTCTAACTTAGTTTTTAATTTTTTAATAGTCATGTTAGGTAGACGATATAGTCCATCACGCGGTGAGAGATCTGGTGGATGGACCGGTGGCAGCAAAAATAACCGATCTCGCTATTCAGATTTTTCAAACTTACGATCTCCCGACGATGTTGCTTGAGAGTCTAGTTAGGGGCAACAACCTCAGCATCAGCATCCTCAGCAGCATCACCCCTGCAGCCCCCTTATATCATTCGTACCCATTTCCACCATCTTAGCAAGCCCCTTCTTCCATCAAACACCCTCTTATTTACATCCACCACCTCCCTCTTCAGCGTACGACATGTCTTTGCCATCTGTATTTTCCGATGACTTAAAACTTTTTGCATATGTACTCTAAACTTCTTTCTTTGCTACCCACACCACCCATCGCCGATCACATCACCACGTGACCATATTATGGGCCTACTTTTTCATTAGAGGGACTAACATCTCTATCGCATAAGCCTTACCATCAAAAAGTCGTACGATAATGCTTATCTGATTTACATGCTTAAACTCATCGAGTTCTTCAGCACACCCTTCTAGTGACCCGTCCATCGGCACAACCTTACATGGACAACGACAAGGCGCTCGGGCTTCTAGAGCCCTAAAGGCAACAATGCTACCTAAATCGGGTAAATATTCTTAGTTGTTAAGGACGAGAGATGGTAAGTATACATAATTTAGTTACACATATCTACGTTTTGTTAATTGACCAAAAGTAAGGTCTAATATAAAGCTTCAATATAGTGGACGAAAGTCGCACTCGTCAGATAGAGTTGCACAGGAGATGACCAGGGCATATAAGTACTCCTTACACAAAGATGGCTATTCCTAGGTGCATTTTCCCTAGTACATACGAGAAGTATACTAGAATCAGTGGAAGGTAAGAAATCTTTAGTTCAAAGTCTTTTCTTTTATTTAGGATATATAGACTAAATTAAAAATATTTTTGTACATAGCTTTCTTTCGATTGGGATCTATCGGATGACAGGGCTATTAGAGAGGTGTACGATATGTAAATTGCCACTCGGTACGCTGACTTCATTAGCAAGATGTGTTCCAAAGATAAGAAGCCGAGCTATGTATCTATCGAGATCTTCGAGCACTACTAGAAGATGTAGTACACCCTTGAATTCAAAAAGAAATCCAAGCAAGGAAGCAAGAATTAGAGAACAGAGATAGGGGGACTCGGTACGGGTGTAGTTGTGCATACAAATGGTTCCATATCCATATATTAGCACGCGGAGAGGTTGGTAAGTTGTGCTATAATAAGTTCATATATAAATAAAATATTATATAATTAAGTCTCAAACTTAATCCTATTTGAACATATGTTTTGTAGGAGGAGAAATCAGGTCGACCCTCGACTGCTTTAGAGTTATGCTTATACTTCCACACCAAAGATCATGACGACATTACTTTCCTAAATTAGATAGTAGAGACGATTTTCGTAAGAAAATAGTTTTGTAGTAATTGTTTGTTTGGATAATTATAGGTTTTAATGACTTATATATATTTATATGATTTGTGAATGTTTAAATTTTTAATTCAGATGGTGATACACAACAGACGCAACGAGCTCACACAATCGCACCCTAACACGTCGATTGATAAGACTAAGCGTATTTATCTATCGTGGAGCATGACGACAAAGCGCAGACATATGGACTTGGGTGGACACCATCAGAGTTGAGGCGTAGACACGTCGGAGAAAGATCTTCTTGGCCTATGTCTGCTACTTATGAGCCTATTGAGCAGCTAAAGGGACATTAAGGAGATGTAAAAAAGTCTTATAAGGGTTATCAATGATAGAACCCTTGATCATGACCAATTGCATGAGATGTATGGACGGTTAGGTCATATGGAGCAGGCTCTGATGGTGATACTTGGAATTTCGTTCGCGCCTCCAGCAACTCTCTGATGATGACTCATATACCGACCAGGATCTCGATGATTAAGCTACTTTTATGATGTATTTAAACTTTAGGCTTTTTTTCATGTTTTTTTAGTCTTACATGTACCTATTTATATTAGTAAAAATATTTTTGTTATATTTATTTCATTTATTTCATTCAATATTGAAGACATTGGATCTCACATTGAAATCATGAACGAAAATAATAGAGAGGGGTAAAATTGAATTTGGAAGAGCAAATATTATGTTGCATGACGAAACAACAATTCATGTTGACAATGCCTTATACTCTGAAAAATCCAGAAGAAATTTACTCAGCTTTAAAGATATTCGACAAAATGGAGAATTTCTCTATGTCACATTGGTTTCAAATGGGAAAAAAGAAGTGTTAGAAAAATTCTCAACTTTATCCTCTAGATTATATTTTACTCATATAAGGCATGTCGAAATGAATGTCGTCTTAAATAAGAAAATTAATGATCCAAAGACATTCATTTTATGGCATGACCGACTTGCTCATCTAGGATCATCAATGATGCGAAGAGTAATTAATAATTCGCAAGGACATCCTTTAAGGAGTCACAAAATATTTTCAAGTGGTGATTATAATTGTGCTAGTTGTTCTCAAGGTAAATTGATAGTTAAACCATCCCCAAGTAAAATTGTTGTGGAATCCCTAGTTTTCTTATAACGCATTCAGGGAGACATATGTGGACCTATTCATCCTCACTGTGGACCATTTAGATATTTCATGGTTTTGATAGATGCATCAACTAGGTGGTCACATGTTTGTTTGCTTTTGACCCGCAATGTTGCATTTGCTAGACTTTTAACATAAATCATTAAGTTCAGAGCACAATTCTTCTTGACAACCCAATCAAGACCATCCGTCTTGATAATGCCGGGGAATTTCAATCTTAAGCATTTAAAAATTATTGCATGTCTATAGGAATTACCATTGAACATTCTCGTTCCACACGTGCATACCTAGAATGGTTTGGCAAAATCTCTGATCAAATGCATTCAACTAATTGCCAGACCTTTAATCATGAGAACTAAGTTATCAACTTCAGTTTGTGGACATGAAGTCCTTCATGCAACATCTATCATTCGTTATAGGCCTACTGCATACCATGAACATTCCCCTATACAACTCATTTTAGGTCAACAACCAAATATTTCACACTTGAGAATTTTTGGTTGTGCAGTGTATGTTCCTATACTACCTCCCAATAGAACTAAGATGGGTCCACAACGAAAACTTGGGATTTATGTTGGATTCAACTCATCGTCCATTATAAGATATATTGAGCCCTTAACAGGGGATTTATTTACTGCACGTTTTGTTGATTGTCACTTTGATGAAGCAATTTTCCCACCATTAGGGGAGATAAGAAGCCAATTCAAAAGGAATGGCATGAAATTGCTTGGAATGCGTCAACTTTATCACATTATGATCCACGCACAAATCAGTGTGAATTTGAAGTTCAAAAGATCAGTCATTTGCAACAACTCGTAAATCAATTACCTGATGCATTTAATGATGCAAAACAAGTGACAAAATCACATATTCTAGATGTAAATGCTCCTGCAAGAATTGATGTCTTTATGCAACAAAATGCACAAGAACCAACTAAACGCTTAAAGCGTGGAAGACCAGTTGGTTCAAAGGATACAATTCCTCGAAAGAGGAAAACGGGAGTAAAAATAAATGCAAACCAAAATACTCTGAGAAAGCACAAGAATCATTTGATAAGGATTTGTCAGAACAAGTTGATTCTGACGAGGAACAACAGCCTCTAAAAAATGAGGAAAAAGATGAAAATAATGAGATCTCAATAAATTATTTAAGCTCTGGTAAGATTTGGGATCGAAATAAAATTGTTCTTGATGATATATTTGCTTTCAATGTGTCCTTTGAAATATGTGAAAATGATGATGATTCAGAACCACGATCAGTGGACGAATGTCGAAAAAGACCTGATTGGCAAAAATGGCAAGAGGCTATCCAAGCAAAGCTAAACTCGTTAAGGAAACGAGAGGTTTTTGGACCGATTGTTCAAATGCCAGATATCGTAAAACACTGTTGGATATAAATGGATATTTGTATGAAAGAGAAACGAAAAAAATGAAGTTACAAGGTACAAAGCAAGACTTGTAGCTCAAGGTTTCTTACAAAGACCTGACATCGATTATGAGGAAACATATTCTCCTATTATAGATGCAATCACATTTCGATTCTTGATAAGCCTTGCGGTTTTTGAAGGGGCTTGATATGCATTTATTGGATGTCGTTACAGCATATCTGTACAGATCCCTAGACAGTAAGATATATATGAAAATCCCTGAAGGATTTGTAATACCCGGAGAAATAAAATCAAAACCTCATAACATGCATTCTATAAAATTACAAAGGTCTTTGTACGGATTGAAACAATCCAGACGAATGTGGTACAAACGTCTTAGTGATTATTTATTGAAAGAAGGATATGTAAATAATCCGCTTTTCCCATGTGTCTTCATTAAAAGATCATCAACAGGATTTGTGATTATTGTTGTATATGTTGATAATTTAAATATAGTGGGAAACCACGACGATATCGTTAGAACATCCGTATACTTAAAAAATGAATTCGAGATGAAAGAACTTGGAAAAACAAGACTTTGTCTTGGTTTGCAAATTGAACATTTTCAAGTGGAGTACTTGTCTATCAATCAAATTATATTGAAAAAATATTAAAAAGACTTTATATGGACAAGGCACATCCATTGAGCTCTCCAATGGTTGTCAGATCACTTGAAGTGGATAAGGATCCATTTCGACCTCATGAAAGTGATGAAGAGCTAATTGGTCGGAGGTACCATATTTAAGTGCAATTGGTGCACTTATGTATCTTGCAAGTTGTACAAGACCTAACATTACTTTTGTTGTCAACCTACTTGCAAGATAGAGTTCTTCACCAACTCGAAGACATTGGAATGGTGTTAAACATGTTTTTCGATATCTTCGAGGAACAAGTGACATGGGTTTATTTTACTCGAGAGGGGTAAAATTGAATCTCCAAGGTTATGCTAATCCTTGGATTTTATCTGATCCCCACAAGGCCCGTTCTCAAACGGGATATGTATTCACCTGTGGTAATAATGATGTATCATGGAAGTCAGTAAAACAAACTATGGTTGCTACTTCTTCCAATCATTTTGAAGTACTTGCAATTCATGAAGCAAGTCGTGAATGTGTATGGTTGAGAAACATGATTGAACGTATTCAAGAATCATGTGGATTGCCTTCAATAAAAGATTCTCCAACCATATTATATGAAGATAATGCAGCATGTATTGCACAATTAAGTGAATGATTCATAAAAGGGGACATAACAAAACATATTTCACCAAAATTCTTTTATGCGCATGAGCTTAAGAAGAATGGTGAAATTGATGTCAAGCAAATCCGATCGAGTGATAATCTTGTTGATTTATTCACAAAAGCCTTACCAACTACGACATTTAAAAGACTTACATATGGTATTGACTTGCATAAACTTAAAGACATTGCAAGTAAAGAAACTGAACAAGTTTCACCCATGTTCACATGAGGGGGAGTTATTGATTAGTGTATCGCACTCTTTTTCCCTTAGCTATGGTTTTATCCCATTGGGTTTTCCTAGCAAGGTTTTTAATGAGGCAATCTTAACAATATTATACCCATCTTAATATTTATGAGAATAGTGTACTCTTTTTCTTTTACTATATTTTTTTCCCACATGGTTTTTCTTAGTAGAAGTTTTAACGAGGCACAATCTCTAAGCAAGTGTCATCCAAGGGGGAGTGTTGTGGAATATGGATGACCATGCATGTACACCAACAAATTATGTAGTCATGTAACTTGTATTTCTCATTTAATAGTACCTCCACTTGTCTATGTATTGTCATGTAATTTGTAATCCTCTCCAATCTACACCAACTCTTCCATGTATTGTCTATGTTGCTTGTGATGTGTTGTATGACTTGTGGTGTATGTATAACTTGTACACATTGTATAAGTACAATTATCATCATCACCAAATGACCTATAAAAAGGGTGTCAACCCCATTGTAATTTACACACCAAGTTGAATGAAAACTTCTCATTCTAACTATCTCATTTCTTCTCTTCTCCTTTGTAGTAGTAGTTTGTAGTAGTAGAAGTTCTTAGTCTTCTATTTTCCTTCTCTAGTTCTTAGCAAGTTCCAACTCAATTCACAATAGTTATTATATTGTTATTTTATCAAAAAAGTTGTTTATAACTAAAATATTTTATAATACTTTAAAATAAAAAATTAATTTCAATATTAATTTTAACAAGATAATTTATTTTTTAATAATAATAAAAATGTTTCATAAAATAAATTCTAAAATATATTAAAAAAACAAAAAAAATATTTTTTATTAATTTAAAAAAATATATTTAAAAAAAACAAAAACAAAAAAATATTTTTTATTAATTAAAAAAATATATTCTAAAACTTCTTTAAAAAAATAAAAAACACAATTTTTTTTAAAAAAACATTTTTATTTAAATAGCAATTGACACGGCGACGACCTCTCGTCCCTATTTCTGTCCACGTGGCAGTCATCATAACCACGTGTCAGTAAATGGCGATGGGTTTAACAACGTGCCCCGTTGCTATTTTTGTTAACGGGAATAAAAAAATAGTTGACGTCTTCCATGTGTAAAAAAGGCGATGTGTTTGGCGACGGGTTTATGGACGCGTACCCATCTCTATTTCTAACACCCATCGCCATAAATAAATAGCGACGAGCAAAATAGTGAATCCTATCACTAAACTAATATAGTGAAAAATCGTACTAGAATAGTGACGGGTTTCCTCTTTGCTATTTGAATACATTTTTGTAGTGGACGGATCTCTTTATATTGATTATACAGGCAATGTCATATCATATTGAGGTGTATGAGAAGATTATGGATTGTTTGAGGTAATGATATATGTTGTTAAATTCATAAAGAGATATGAGAGTTATTCAATAGGTTGAGACTAGATAATAAAAATTTGAAGGGTTAAGTAAGTTCTTGTCTATATCTAATGGTAGTAGGATAACATAACTCAGAGTTATGTAATGAAATTAACTAGACTTTGATGTCAGCAGAATATAATGGAAGTTGTAGTTGATAAATTGATTGAAGTCTGCGAATTCTGTCAGTGAGATTATTTTATTATTTTGATGGATTGAGCAAGATATATGTACGTGGAGATGTGTAATGATATGATATTCCAGTATTTAA
The DNA here is from genome assembly GCA_039657365.1 of Stephania yunnanensis. Lineage (NCBI taxonomy): Eukaryota > Viridiplantae > Streptophyta > Magnoliopsida > Ranunculales > Menispermaceae > Stephania > Stephania yunnanensis. The sequence goes on along the minus strand of CM077589.1, from coordinate 13,310,111 downwards.
TTCCTTGGACGGAGATCCGAGAGTTGCTTCTAGCGGTGGAAGAAGTTATAAATATACCTGAAAACCATTCTTAATCTCAGTACAAAATATTTTCTTTGTATTGACGAAAAATTGAGCTGCTAATCCCGGCTCTAAAAAATAAACATCTTGAGCTTTTGTCTCATAATGTTTAACCACTGAAAGAAAACAGATTCCTCTGAATGAGCTATCTGATAAAAAAGGTAATAAGGTGGATTACTTTGTCGAATGATAAAGCTGAATATGCTCAATCTTATTTTACGTTGATGTACAGAACAAAGATTAGAGGTATAGCTTTTGTAAAAAAATGTGATAAATAAGAGCTATACAGAAAGGGTATAATAGACTAGGTGATATAAAACTACAACTTGGTTAAAAAATGTTGAGGAGATAATCATCATAAATTGTTGGAGAATTCAAAAGACAAATTCATTGTGCTTCTGAAAGTCTCATATATGGAAAGGCTTTGCAGATTTGGATTACAGTAAGTAGTTTTAAAATAAAAATATCATTTGAGAATGGTAGTTATACGTGGAAAAGCAATTTTCATTTCTCTTCGGAACTACTGGTAATTTGTACGTTTCCTTTAGATTCGAGGACGAGAGTGTCTTAAATTGGGACTCGTTACCTCAAGCAGGTGATTAGTGATAATCCTAATTCTAATTAACCTAAGTTAGGCTCGTGGTTAAGCTTGACTTGTCTCAATTAACGTATGTATGGATTTACGTGTCGTTTGGTGTCCGTATGGTTTTGTATTATTTGTAAAAAATAATTGGATTAATTGGCATATAATTGAATGATTGAAAATTTATGGGACGCCTAATATATCGGGTGTGGGTCAAAGGTGACGTACATGAATCATGGGGTAGCGTGCATGCCCAAGTGTACTTGTTGGCGTACATGAAGAAATTATAAATGCATGAATATATATATATATATATTTATGCATATACATATATATTTAATTGTATATATAAACATATGTTGAAAATAAATAAATAACTAATAATTGATAGGCGCCTAGTGACAAGTGGATCAAAGTAATTATGGTTAGATATATGTTGTATATAATTAATAATTAATAATTAAGTGGTGAATTATGGTTAGATATAAAATCTGCCTCGAGATATGAGTTACATATATCGAGGAAATTAATGTAATTGATCAAAGTAAGTCGGTTAAAAGGTTATATTGATTTGGTTGATAGCCATAAGATTGGCATCGAGATACTTAACACGTATCTCGATGAAGGTCAAAATAAAAATGTAAATAAATGAGTTTTTAGAACTTCCTCGAGATTCATGAGTAAGAATCTTGATGAATTTTAATATATATTCCAACACACACAGCGCCACACCCATTTTCATTGCGAAACAGAGGGATTGAATGAGAGGAGAAAGAGAGGGAAACCGAGAGTTTGAGGAAGAGGATTGAAACCGAGGAGGGTGAGAGGCGATGGAGATTCGAGGTGAGTTGTGTTATGTTGTGTTGTTGATTGTTGTTGCAGCAGCTGTTGATTTTGTAGGCGTTGGTTAATGTTGTTGTCGTGGTTGTTGTTGATACGAGAGGTTGGAGATGGGGAGGCTCAAACTTCGTTTAAGGAAGGAGACGGCATGGGAGCCGTCTCCCCCTTCCCAAGAGTGCCCTGGGTTTGGATAAAACCCAACCACAACAAGGAAAAAATTTCGTTCTGTTGAAACAGGGACTGCTGGAGGAAAATGAAAATGGTTTGACTCAAACTAGACTGAATTGGGTCTGGTTTAGGGTCAAACCAACTAATAAAAAAAATATAGAATACTGGAAAATGGAGAAAAATTCCTAAAAAATAAGAAAAAATCTTGAAAAATAATATTTTGATTAAATAAATAGAAATTGATGAATTTCTATAAAAATAAAAAAGTTGAGATTTCGAGCGACACTTTATATATGGTTTTTACCTCAAAAAAAGAAATGGTCATGTTGGCCTAAAATTTGATAAATTGCTTTCGGATTCATTTGTGACCAGTTTAAGGGTTCTAATTAAATAATCTTGGACCCAAATCAATGACTATTGGTGTAACTTAAGTTATTGGTCGACGAGGAATGGTGTATGGATTTCGGGAGTCATGTAAATCGGTGAAAAGCTAGGAAAGCTTGGCACAGGTAAGTAAGACTCGTATTTTTATCAATTATGGAACATAATTAGTATAATTAGTTCATATAGCATTATGGACTGGGAATGGTACTGTGACTTGAACTGGCTTTTAAGAGAAATTATCTAGAAAGAGGTACGATGGACGAATCAGACTGGAGTGATGATGAAAGTGATTGGTTAGCTACTGACACTTTACCTTCAACAACCTTGAAGTACCCGATTATTGTTTTTCTATTTGAGTTGGTAGATATGCTACGCCTAGATACACCATAGAAATCACACATTGGCTAACGTGTAAGGTTCTGGACTGTAATTCAGGGTAACTGGAGTTTATAGTTCAGTTTTGAAATGAAAACACTAGTCACGAGTACAATTGCAATTGACTTGTGAACTTGCATTCCATTATCTATTGTTATATTATTTTAATTCCTAAATAGATATGTCTTGGATTCATATTGCTATTCGTTAATTAATTCATTAATATTAGTTGATAATTGATACATCAACAAGCATCAATTACTGAGCAAGTTTGAGTGCCTATCCCCTAATTAACATTTTAGGTTGTCGACATGCGTTTAGACTCAGGAACGAATAAGATTAGGAGTTGATAGTTTTCTTTATAGTGAATTGATTTCCCTATTGTTTATATATTGTATGGAATTAATATTTTGTAAACAGGGTTGGGATATGGTTTTTAGATCGAGGTTTATGCCGATTTTTGTATATCTTATGTTTTATCGAAAAAGTTTTAATTCTGCTGCGTTTTCAATTATTTATTCGATATAAGATGTACTATAATTATGATTATCAAGTATGAAGGGCGATTGGCTTGTTACTCTAATTGAGTCCGATTAGTGTACCGAGGCTTAATTATGGTTGTGGGCTGGGTATTGCCCAAATTGGGATAAGGGATGCCATAAGAACTTTATCTCCTAATTGAAAATTTTTAGGAATTAATTTCTTATCATGAAATAGTTTAGTTTTATCTTTATAAATTGACGCATTTTCATATGCGTTATTCCTGATTTCTTCTAGTTCTTGAAAACTCAACTTACGTTGGTTTCCCGATTCTTTATAATTAATGTTGCATGTTTTTCTTGTCTAATAGGCTTTATGTTCTAGTTCGACTAGTAAATGACATGCTTTTCCAAATATTATCCTATAAGGTGTCATGCTTATGGTGTCTTGAATGTTGTTCTATATACCCATAATGCGTCTTCAAGTCTAAAACTCCAGTCTTTACGTGTTGGACTAACTATTTTTTCTAGTATTAACTTAATTTCTCTATCTCCCCAATTAATTTGGGACTGAGGCTATGTTGTCGTTGTTGTTGTTGTAACTTAATTTCTCTATCTAATGTTTCGACTTGTCCACTAGTTTGTGGGTGATATAAGTAGATTTCCTATGTGTGACGTCGTACTTATCAAGTAGATTAGCAACTATTCGATAACAAAAAAATGAACCTCTATCACTTATAAGTATTTTCAACAAAACTCTCCATATAATCAGAGAAAATATTAATCATACATCTTTGAAATGTTGCAGGTGTGTTACATAAACCAAAAGGCATAAGTTTATAAGCAAACATAGTGAAGGGGAAAGTAAAGGCAGTTTTTTTCTTCTAATTTTATGGGGCTACATGTATTTTGTGAAATCCTGAATAACCATATAGGCTACAACAACATATTTTTCTAGTTAATCTTTCTAACATATGGTCTATAAATGAGAGTGGATAGTGGTCTTTCCTAGTTGAGGCATTTAGCGTCATACATACCCTCCAACCATTTTGGATTCTAGTTGGTACTAGTTCTCCATATTCATTTATTATCACTGTAACTCCTATCTTTTTAGGGACTACTTGAACTACGCTTACCCAATTGCTATCGGCTATTGAAAACTTCATTCCTACATCTAGTATTTTTAATATTTCAATTTTTACTACATCCATTATGATGGATTTAGTCTATATTGGGGCTGTCTAGAAGCTTTAGTATCAATTTCTAGATTTATCCTATGGATGCACGTAGCTGGACTTATTCCTCTGATATCGGTTATGGTTCATCCTATTGCTCCTTTTAATTCTTTCAATACATTTATAAGCTTTTTTCTTCTGGACTAGTTAATTTGTTAGAAAAAAATATTGGCAATTTATCAAAATCCTCTAAATAGACATATTTCAAATGGTTAGGTAAGGTTTTTGTATCCAATTCAAAGGCTTTAACTATAGAGGGTAGAAGTTTTAAATTAGATCTAGATAGATCTAGGTAATAACTTAATTCTAGTAGTTGATTATATGATTCTAGAATACTCATTATCTCTTTTGCTTCCTCATTTCTATCCTCATCTTCTTCTAAATCTTTGATTGCTAGTTCTAGTTTATCTATTTTATTTTTTGTTCAAGATTTTTCTATTAATGGATCTATCATATCCAATGTATATATGGAAGAAACATCCATTGGGTATTTCATTGCATCGTATATATTAAAATTTATTGGGTCATCGTCTATTTGCATTATTAATGTTCCATTCGAAACATCGATATTTGATTTTGCTATTTTCAAAAACGATCTTCTTAAGATTAGAGAAGTCCTATTAGAGAAGGTATCTTCTTTCATATCTAAGATATAGAAATCTGTTGGGAAGATTAAATCGATAACTTTGACTAATACATATTTAAGTAACCCCATTGGTTTAACAATAGATCTATCAACTAGTTATGCGATTACACCAGTTTCTTCTAAATGTACATCTGTCATTTGTAAATAAATAGATAATGACATAACATTTATGGAGGTTCCTAAATTACATAATGCTTTAAAAATCCAAATGTTCTCTATAATATATGGAACTAAAAACATTCCAGGATTAAAACATTTATGAGGTAACTTCTTTTTGATTAATGCTAATACGTGTTTTCCTAGACTCAACTTTTCATTAGTCTTAATCTTATTTGTGTATAAAACTCTTATAAATTTCTGATACTTAGGTACATTTTGAATGACTTCAAAAAGGGTATATTAACTACTACTTTATATAATGTATCAGATATTTATTTTTCTTCCTCTCAGGTTTCTTAGTATTTTTGTTATATGCCAAATGGTAAGGGAATGGTGGTTCTATATTAACTGGTTTATCTTCATTATGTTTATTATCTTTTTCGTTGATAGTTTTGTTACTTGTTACTTCAATTTTCTTTTCTAGTTCTGCTTCTATTTCTTTTATAGGAACTAATTGTTCTTTTTTTGAATTATTCGATGTTTTATACGTTTGATAAACCTGGTTGTTGATACGATTACCTATATTCGATTGTGGATAATTTGCATAACTTTTGAAGTTATAATTAGGATTAACAAACCCATCATATTGGTTTATTATAACATTAGCTTTTTCTATTTTGGTTTTTTGTTTCAAAGAATATTCATCATTAGAATGGCTTAATTCATTACAAAATTTTACTATGCTTGATCTATCTTTTAATAATAATCAGACCATAGCATTTAGCTTGTCTATCTTAGAATCTAGTGTTTTATATGTCCTATTCATGTCACTTAGATTATTTTTGGATGGTTCACTCTTCTCACCATATTGCTTTGATTGATTAACCATTGTATTTATAGCTTATCTCGCTAAAGTAGGTGTTTTATCAAGGAAAGACCCTCCATACATGTTGTCTAAGAATCTTCGTAGACCGAATTTCAATTTAAATTCTTGAAATTTTGTTGTGAAAGTTATGCACATAGGTTCAAAGACCGTGACATTCCTATTAGATTACCTAAAAGTTAATTTTCTTTTCGTATTCAGCCATTTTATATGACTTTCAACAAGAAGGTTTCCAAGAGATTATTTTTAAAATCCTTGGCAATGACGCCAAAAATTGACACGTGTCAAGCGTGCACAATCATTTCTCATATTTTACTATCACCTTGTAGTAGTGGTAAATGTGATATCGTCTCCACATGAATTTTTCAAATCTTTGAAGAATTTAAGCCATCCTAAAGTTTTATCAGATTTCACTTATTTTAATTTAATTACTTTAATTAAACAGAATAATAAATGCTAAACAATATGCTAATAAACTAAACAATTAATTAAAATAACTAAACTTTAAACAACTTAAATTAAATAAACTAACTTAATATAACTAAAAGTAATGATTCAAACACTTGATAAATCAATGTAAATAAAATATCTATCAATCATCTAAAAATCCCCACTAAATGTCATAATATACTCGGATATTTTTCAAACTCTAAAATATAACATCACTTCATAATATAGCTATAATTATTTTATATGGAATCTTAAAATCTTAATTCATAATAGGTTGATAGCCTTTAGCCAACCACCGATTTTCCTAAATTCAATAGAAATGCCACATTCTTATCATTGTAAGTCTACCCATTGGATAAAATGTAACACCGTAGAAATACGATAACATTAAGTTCAATGAAAATCTTGCCTAATCTGAGCCAATATTATCGGAGACGCATAATAAACAACTTAGAACACAATCACCTAAGACATCCACTCAAGAATGCCCTATAGGTTAATCCTAGTTACTACTTATATAATTGTTATCAATAACTATAGACATAGAATTGAATACACTATTAAGGAACACATTGGTCACTATGTACTCAAGATAGAGAATTTCTAGTTTTAATACACAAAAAATAACTTGTTTTATCCATGACTGATGTGTATGAATCGATTTAAAGCATTAAGTATGTGACTCTATAATTATAACTACATAAAAATCTAAAGTATGTTACATGCTTAGGCTTTATGTAGATTGATAGACTACTCACACATGCTGGAAACAAACAAAACTAATATGTAATTAGAAGAAATATTTAAGTAAATAAATGCCTTTAAATAAATGCTATAATATTGCTTCACATATAGAACTTAATAAAAGAGAAAAAAAGAAGTAAAAATAGTTAAAGAGTAATTGGAGAGAGTTATTTTGAAGCTCTCTAGTCCTATATATAATTCCCATAGGAATATATATCCTAGATAAACACAAATTCCTCATATTAATCTAAAAAAACCATCATCGACCTCGGTGATTTGTCATCGATTCTTCACTTATACACAAATCCCTGAGTAAATCACTGAGTTTAGCTCTCAATGTTCCACCAATTCAACTGGTGATTTATAGTTCATTTCGTTATTCACTGTGGATTCACTGGCCTTCTTCTGCTGCCGATTTATGTGGTGATTCAAATTATTATTTCAAATCATTGGCTATTCGCTGGTGTATTTTTGTAGTTGACTATTTTGCTTTTCTTTCTCTTTTCTTCCATTTCTTCATTTTCCTATTTAAAACCTGAAATCACAAAATAAGAGATTACATAGTGTAATATCATCATTTATGCCAAAATCAACCTAAAGTTACATTATAAAATGTATCTAATTATTGACTTGTCAGTGATAGGTTTTGAAACACCGGGAAAGCTTGAGTGACCCGAAAAGTTAGGAAATTTAGAAATGAAACATAAACCGAAGTAAGTATGGATTCGCTTATTTATCAATGTTGCATGGATGTAGTAGTATATGTAGTTCATATTGTTTGTAGACCTGAATGGAGGACTATGTACACTGTAAGGTGTTTTATTAAAGAGGAAAACAATGTTTAATGTGATTGACGAAAGTAAATCTTACAATTGAAAACAAGTTATATAGGAAATGGGTTTGATTCCCAGCCTATATGGTAAATCCTACTTTGATTACAGGTTTGCATGGATACATATTCACTTGAGAGTTTGAGATAGAACCATTGAGCATTAATGGACTGGTTATACAACACATCTGCAAATATGTTGGTCTAGGAATCGCATTAATGATGTTAATGAATAATCGACCCTAGATTTACAAATGAAATGAGAATCACATTGTAATAGTCATTGACATTTTGACTTGCATCCGTTATATTGGATTTTGGGGGTTCACACGCAACAAAAAATTCAATTTTTGTTTTGAAAAAACCCCAACATGATCGAAAATAGGTTCCATTAAGCTAGATTTAAAAAGTAAATCATACCTTAATTCGTGATTTTCTTCAATGATTGTTCGATCTCCAAGACGTTTAAGCGCGCGTCCTTCTATCAGAAATCCACACATGAATGGTGACCATAATTTGGAATGCTAGCCCCAAGAGAGATTGAAAATGTTTTTCTTTCTCTCCTAAAATCTAGAGAACTTGAAATTGGCAAAAATGAATATCTTCTTACGTTTTAGGTTTCAACCTCTATTTATATATGTAGATAAGCCCTAACTAAAAGTCATATTCGTAATACAACTATTATATTTAGGCAGTTTAAGCAAATGACACATACGCCCCTACTAAAAAGTTATCATATAACAAATTGTAAGGGTTTTTATGTCAAGAATTTTATCATATAAAACTCATTACTCTAGACCAATTGAGATTACGCAAATCCATTCTTTGTATGCAATCCAATAGGTTCATGCGACGTTTGCAATAAGCCAAAACTATTTTGGTACAAAAGTCATAAGCAGTCTCTAGCAAGGCATTATGACTACTCAAGTAGCATGAATATGAAAATCTATAATACCTAATGAATAACATATATCATATCATTTTTTCGTGCGATATCCTTTGACTAAACATAAGGCATGGAAAGTTACACTTAATGTTCAATCGCACTAGTCTCGGTTTTTAGGTAAACTGAAAACATCCAAGTGACATAGATCATATCAATTCACATGGACTTGGCCATTATCAGTATATGATATCGAGGGATCCACTGATATCTTTCTTATATAAGAGTGACAAATTCTATCTTAATTACACACATTCACATATTATTCACATGATATTCTATCTTAATTATATAGCTTAACATATTATTCACATGGTAACCAACCACAATAGTTATAATCGTCCAGTTAAAGATAACATTTGATTGTGTCAAATTACCATGTACCTAATATTGAAGTTTATAGTTATTGATAATTTTAAAAAATAAAAAACAGAAAGCTAAACAAAAACAGAGATGATGTTCTCTTTATTTTCATATGTTGAATTGCAAATGATGGAGTACACATTTATAAGCAACTGTTTGATACACTAACTGATTTTTGATTTGGTACACACCATTAATAATAAATAGTTGAGTAACTACTCACTACCTTGACTCTAATCATGACACATGTCCCTCTCTCTAGCTAATATAATTTACCACATATTTGACTCAGTAACTTCAACATTGTGGGCATATTTTTGAGAGTTCACTGCTTACATGACACACATTGTAACACATAACATTAATACCCATGCATCTAAATTTGAATCATATTCTAACATTCCCCTTGATTCAAATTTCCTACAAGTAAAATAGAAAATATAAATCAAACTTTAAGTTTTGCAAAGCACGTCTCTTCACACACTTCAATTCAATCGTTATTTGAAGCACTTCTCTTCAACTTTCTTAGAGCACATCTCTCCATAAAACTCAAATGATGCACTTCTCATCACTTGCTAAAAAAGATCCTCTTCAGTGGTTGCCTCCACCAATTTTACATGCTCTTCTTTCTTAAACCTGCAATGCTTTTGTACATCGTCTGCAACACACTCCATGCTTCTTTAGCATTTTCACAAGTCATTATCCTTGTAAAAATGCTTTCTACGACAGCGACATGAATCTGTGACAATGTTCTCGAAGCTTTCGCAAGATCTTCTTCATGCACTTGAATCTGAGTTAAAGTTGGATTATTCCCCAACGGTGGAACCTCTCTTTGCTCACCTTCAACACATTGCCATAGACTAAGACCCTTCAAATGGGCTTTCATCTTGACAGCCCAAACTTCATAATTTTCACCATTGAAGATTAGAGGTGGAAGAGATGATATTGTGGTGGAGACCATCGTATGACACTTATAGGCCATTAAGAATTAAGAAGCTCTGATACCATGTTGATAATTTTTAAAAATAAAAAACAGGAAGCTAAACAAAAACAGAGATGATGTTCTCTTTATTTTCATATGTTGAATTGCAAATGATGGAGTACACATTTATAAGCAACTGTTTGACACACTAACTGATTTTTGACTTAGTACACACCATTAACGATAAATAGTTGAGTAACTACTCACTACCTTGACTCTAATCATGACACATTTCCCACTCTCTAGCTAATATAACTGACCACATATTTGACTCAGTAACTTCAACATTGTGGGCATATTTTTGAGAGCTCACTACTTACATGACACACATTGTCACACATAACATTAATACCCATGCATCTGAATTTGAATCATATTCTAACAATAGTAATCTCAAGTTGAAGGACTAAATTATATATCTATCACACATGACTTAATCCATATGGTGTTCTCATAGCGGGTTAGTCCAGTACCTTGTTCCCTAACAAGTACTCATGATCTTGATTCATATCCTTATACGCATCATCATCACATGACCATCAATCAATATTCACACTAGTCTAAATTCATTATTGTGACAACCCTCCCCTGACCAAGGGTCGGGTCACCTAGCCCAAATCGTTTACGTAAGCCCGATACATGAACCAATCCTAAATAATGGCTTGACCCGCCTAATTCAACCTGTGAAAGTACACGATTGTATATATGAAATAATAATTGCGGAATTTAAAACTAAAAGGTTTCATATGTTAAACAAGTAATTCTAAATAAAGATGTTCATGTATCCCTAAGTGACTGCAAAAGTATACTACCTAGGTATTAAGTCAACAAGTCTCAGGGACTTGAATCTACCCCATTAAGTAATTAATACAACCCATGTTTAGATGTTTTGAATATTGATAATATAAATAGTATGTAAAGTTCACATCAAAGGCAAAGCTCTGCGCTATCGCCCTCCCTTATCCCGCGTTGGTATAGATGAAGACGAACCTGAACATTAAGTGGGGTAAGCTAAAAGAATCAACAGAGCTCAGTAATGTAAAAAACCCACTCAACCATAAAAAATACAAGTAATACCTACTAATTATGCGAGTCTATCATGAATTGAAAGTAAAGACAGAGAAAAAGAATAATCCACGAGTATCCATAGTTAACATCATAAAGCATCACATAGAGAACATAAAAGAATTTATAGATCAAATCATCATACATGGGTGAATTAAATAGAGATATCATAAAAGCATAATAATATAATAATTCGGGTCCCATTCAATGCGTACTAATTATTGATAAGAATCGGTGATCGATTCCCCTACTCTCGAAGTGATGCAAACCATTAGTTGACATAAAGGCCTTTATGCACCCTAACTAGCCCCATCAAATCCACAGTAGGTTCGTCCAATGCCATCACCGATGTATACACCAATATCATATATCGATCTCAAGGTATAACTCGAGTAATGATGACGACCATAAAATACTCAAGTAGTGGCGGCGACCACCAAATTGTCAAAGAGTGGTGACAACCACGAAATAGTCAAATAGTGGCGACAACCACGAATATGAGATAAATACAACATGAGCAAAAGGCAACACACTCACAATCCATATATAGTCAAGTTCAAGTCAATAATAAGTTGCAACCTATTCCCCAAGTCTTGAATTAAAATCATGTGACCTAATCATATCTAATAGCATGTCATGTTTGATGATTGAGCAAACTCCCCACTTACTTCGACTCGCCATGATATCTACTCCCGGTCTTTGTGTGCACGGGGTTCTATGCGAATCGTTTTGCGAATCTAGACAATTTAAGATATGTCACATTATTGACAAGTTTATACTTTAAATTCCAATTTTTCATTAAATTTACTTTGGGATTCCATTAGTATAGGTCATGTGGGACCCTTTCAATCTCCCTCGGGGATGCGGTAACGCCTCGTTTGAAGACACATTTTTATTATATTTCTATATGTATATATTAGTTTCATTTATATTATCTATATATATCATTTACATTTACATTATCTATATATACATATATATATATTTATATCATTCTTTTTTTAATTTTTTTTTAAGTAGACCAAAGGTCAAATTGGCCCTTGGTCTAATGAACAGGGGCCAATTTCCTGGTGGTATGCGGGGCATGACCCAAAAGGGGACGTCCCCCTCCCCTCCATCGCTCCTCAGGTTTTTCTTGAGGGTTATGATGAACCGGTGAGGTGGCCCCAATGGCCACCCCTACCCTCCAGCGGCGGTGATGGCACGCCGCCCCTTACCGGTGATGGCAGCAGCGGGCTATCGTCGCCCTCGCCGAAGATGTCGTGGCGGTGCCACCCTTCAGCAGGGTTCTTCAACACCAACTTAAATAAAAAAGAAACAAAACAAGGAGATGATATGTACCTTCCACCACCAACTTTGTGTCACCCACACCACTCAAGCTCTCCACTCTTTTGTTGATTTGGGTTTCGTAGATTAATTACTAGTGGCTAGGGTTTATAATGGTTTTTTTTAATAATTAGTGTTTCATATAAATAAAACTTGTGAATTTACTAAAATTGTGATGGCCCCTCTCCTAATCTAGGGCACCGCCCGACCTAATCCCGTAATTAAGCCTAATCCTATCCACGCAGGACTCAACTACGTATTAGTCAGCCTTTACAACCTAAACGCCTATTTTCTGTGTTCGGGATAAGTAATACATTAGTCCTACTAGTTTATAAAATTTAGAGTTAATTAAATTTTTTTATTAAATTAATTATTTAGCAAAAGTCTTATTGGTTATGGGAAGCAATTAGTAGATTATGCGGAAGCCATTTATAATTATGCGGGCCATTTATAAAATCCTAAGTGTGGAAAACCAAGAAATGACATCATATATATAAAGTCCTTAAAATGCAGTGAAACAGTAAAATAGTCTAAGTCAGGTCGGAGAAACTAACGCTCAACCCATTATACAACCCAAATAGTATTTGAAAGAGATATATAACATATACAATTAAAATACCAAAACAAGACCTACAATCGATGCAGTGACAGGTCGCGGGCTTAGGGATAGTCGCCGATCTTCTCCTTACCCGGCTTCTGTTGGTAACAACTCTGCACCACCGTCATCAAAAGGACGGTGAGTATAAGAATAAAATAGTAATCCCCAATGACAAGTTTAATTTGCATTTCCAAATATTCAAATGATATTTAAAAGCATATAAATGGGAAAACTGGAAAATAAACCATATGCGAGTAAATACCATAGTTAAACAAGTGATACTGACACTAGGCTAAGTAGTGGTGATTTAGGTCCGGTCGTAGTGAAACATGTCACTCCGACTCAATAATTGTATAGCACAAGGGACTCTAACCCAAGTGTTACCAGGGACTCTAACCCTAGTGTGTAGACCACCTTAGGGACTCTAACCTCGAGTGTCATACAATGTCAGGTAACACGTGCCGACATCTCCAGGGACTCTAACCCCGTGAGTCGCGCACACCTCGATCAAGTACGGGACCTAAATGAGAAAACTATTTTTTAAATTTCAAGAAATACCAAGTATGGATTGTCAAGGCATAGGCACATCTACACACCTAAACAAATATACAAGTCATCTTAGACATTTATAAGATATTCATTAGCCTAATAGCATGCTATTTATCATTCAATTCACATTTAAAACAACAAGAATAGACATAGCATGGGATAGAATCAATGAATCAAATCAAATGAATGGATATCATGCAAACTAGACTCATCAAGTGAGCATAGACACAAAGAGCACATGATATAAGAATACAAAGGCAAAATAGTCAAAATGACTATGCAAGGACAACAATTTATAGAAATGAAATGCCAAGTAAAGTTGTCATTGGGTATACTCATACCACAACAAAGTAAAGTCCTAGCTTTACTGGCCTCCCGATACTCAAAATCTTATATTCGATCTCCTGTACCCTTTTCCTAGGTTCCTGAGTTTGATATCTCATTAGCTAAAATATAGTGGTTTCAAGCTCAATTTATTAGTTTTACTATGTATTTAAATTGGTTCAATAGACTTTAAATCAATCTTCCAAAATCAGTCCCAAAAGACTAAATTAAGTCTCAATTTCAGTCCTACACTTTAACGCAACTTTTAGGCATGAAATGGTAAAATTATTGAAATCTTCCACAAATACAATTATCGTTGGTCTCTCTCCTAGCTTTCTAGAAAGGTTTAGTTTGCAAAGTTCTGATTTAGAATGAAGGAGATATCATGATTTTACTAGACATAGGTCTAATTGAAATTTAATCCGACCAGCGGATTTAGAAAATCTATTTCTTCCAATCTATAGTTCCTAAAAATGTGTTTTTTTGTCACAAGCAGAAAGTATATCCACATACAACATACTAAAAGACCAGACCATTTGGATAAGTAGTTAGGAAGTTATGCCTTTAACATGTTTAGTTTTAAAACTTTCCTTTTTTAGTTCCAGCACCTACTTGTAAAGCATGTTTGGACATAGAAAAGTTTGAATCAAAATACCTTCATTTAAGCAAAGTTATTTCTCTTTAAATAAGCTTTCAAATGCCACTAGTTTGGATCAATTTGAATCTAAAATGGGTAGATTATGACAAAATCACCCAGGTTAATTCCTAATACAACATGCAGAATTATAGTTTTGGTGTTGCAAATTCAAAAATTCATATCTTTATGATTTCAAAACCAAATTAAGAACTTCAATATAGCTAGATTATCATCTCAAAATGATAAACCCAAATATATAAATTAATTGCAAATACTCAATCATCTACTATCTGAAATTAGCCTAAAACCATAACTAGTTCTAATTTCAACTAAAATGATGTGTATCTAGTTGATGTAGCACCTAGCTTGAGAATTTCTCACCAACTCTAATGGTTTCCTTCAACACCTTGATGATTCACTCCTCTCCAACAATTCCTTCTTCTTCTCCAACAAAAACGAATGAGTGATTTGATTTGCATGTTGTTTTATCACTAATAATATATATAAAGGTGATGTTCCTTCCTAGCCCTTAATCTTCATGGATTTATGTATCCCTAGGAATATCTAATGGTCCACCTTTTTCATATATCTCACTAACTCCCACTAACTCAACCTCAAGTGACACCATTTCATTATTCACCTAGTTCCTAGATGTGCCAATGTATATCTCTAGACCAATCTTATGTTTTCCATTTGATTTACTCAACTATAGGCCTTTAATTTGATTTACATTAACAAACACAACTATAGGCTTATAAGTAATTCTTTATTTCATATTAGTATTAAATAAGACTTACCAAAATGCTAAATACCCGGTTCCCTGACTCGCACGCTACTCGAGGTGTGTTCCCCGCTCTCGTCTCGACGCCTAGAACTGTACAATCGACTTAGTAAGTCTACACAATACATAACACTAGGCACACATCAATATAAAAATACGATATACCTCGGCTACGTGCCTCGATCGGTGCACGTATCATAGTGTAGGTCCCACATCAAGGCTCGATGATCTTGATTAAGGAACTAAAACGAGGTTAAAGATTTGGGTCGTGACAAAAATGTCCCCCGAAGTGGGCAGTTTAAGTTTTTGGGTCGTGACAATATCCCTAATTTTTAGAACTTTCATCCTCAAAAGTAAAAAGAATGGTACGCTCATAGATCTAGATGTAAGAATGCTAACCATCAAATTTATTTATTTATTTTATTATTTGTTTTTCTATTGACGACTAACCTTTAGCAAAGATATTTCATGACTTAACCATTATTTTAGCAAAGATATTTCATGACTTCCTTGACTAGGATAATAATTCTAATGACATTCCTTTATTAAAGTGTCCCGATGCTAATGGTTCTCTTATCATTTGATTCATTATGATTTAACTTCACGGTATTGTCACGGAAAAACTAAAGTTGCGTATACTCCGTTGCAAAAACTTTTTGTCATGGAAATTAGCGTGACAAATACCTTTTATGACAGATCTCTGACATATTTATTACGGGAGTATTGCACGTCATAAAAAACACATTTTTGTTACGACTGTATTTGCGTCACAAACGTTTCATTAAACAACGAAGAAAAATGTTTTACGTCGCAAGACTTTGTCCGTCACAAATACATGTAGCTACGACTTTCTACTGGTGACAAAAAATAATAATATTTTATATGTACATTGCTCCGTCAGAAAAAAAAAAGTATTTATATAAAAGTTGTTGTAACTATCTTGCATCTGTCAATATAAAAATATTGCATCTATTAAAATATTTAGAATTTACTTTACTTGCATTACAATGCCAACGTTATCAATCTATTCAAAGTTTGATTTTTGTGATTTTGAATCCAAAGTACCAAAAAAATGATAATACTTAATTTAGAAGTCAAACATAGCAAAATAAAATTAAACTTTGACAAGTTTCTTCATGGCTTAAGTCTAACATAGTTAATTAGTAAAAAAAAATCAATGTTTTCTTCAATGTTTTCACTCCATGCTTCTTCTATTTCTTCTTCACGCGAAGCTTTCTTCCAGTTCATCATCTTTACCCTTTGAAGTCTCATCCAATTGTGCATCTAAAATATCAAAGTTATAAATATAAGTAATTGCACTTAAACACTTACATAAATAAAAAAATCTTTAATAAATCATAACGTAGTAATAAAATTTCAACAGAACCTTCACTTAAATTAAAGATTAGCAAAAAATTTTAAACATTTTGCAAACTTCCGCATGCATCAAATAATTCTACAAGTCAAATATAATCACCTTCATGAATCATAATGTATTACAGAAATTCCAGCAAAACCACCCTTTAAATTTAAGATTCTTAAAAATTCCACTTGCATCAAATAATTCTACAAGTCAAATACATTCTTCTTTAGTGAACCATAATGTATTACCAAAATTTTAGCATATATAACATGCCTTTAAATTAAAGATTCACAAAAATTTTTAAACATTGTGCAAACCTCAACATGCTTCAAATAATCATCTAACTCAAATATATTCAAACATGCATAGTGCTTAAATTATCGGTGCACATTTATGAGTTTCATTTGTATTGAACATAAACTAGTAAAAAGCTCAAAAAATCATCAAAAGTTATATACTAAAAGCATTAACAATTCTTGAAATAGTAGTTTAGCTAGCAAATGTCATTCAACTCAATGATAGAATAAATTGTCAAGTTTAGGAGATGAGTAAATGTTCAAAATAACAATCATGACGTGGATGTTCTTAAGTTGGTCACATGGAGGTAACTTAAGATATTCTAGCAAAACTTAAATTATTACCTTTTTGATCGTTCACTTTTGAATAATCAACTAAACTCTACATAAGATCTTGTCTATCTTATGACAAACCAATCACGAGAATAATTTTTCAACTAAACTCTACCTATGGTCTTGTCTATCTTATGACAACATTAAATAACATTTCAATTCTTACTTTTCCACCATTATATCTAAGCTAGAATTGGGCATTCAATTAGGCTCAAAACAAGAAAAAGTGAAAGAGATGGAATGGAAAAGAGAATAAGGTATTGAATTTATATCGCCAATCTTGTCATCAATCCATAAACAATGTGCATATAAAAGTAATTGCACTTAAACACTTATATAAATAAAAAATTATTCTAGCAAAATAACAATCATGACGTGGATGTTCTTAAGTTGGTCACATGGAGGTAACTTAAGATATTCTAGCAAAACTTAAATTATTACCTTTTTGATCGTTCACTTTTGAATAATCAACGAGCAGCAGAACATCCATCATGAGAAGATGTTTGAACATGAGGCCTATGTGAGCTTCCAACATCTGAACTCTGACATGTAATCAAAAAAATCAATTAATTGTCTCATTTGTAATTAGAACATAATTAATAAACTTCAAGTATCAACAATAATGTCGATGAATTACTTGATTGACATTGATAGGCATTTGAATTCCAGCTTTCTCCAAACATGCATATATGTTATCTATTTGTGACTGCATGTTTGTCTATAAACAATAAATTTGTAATAGATTGTCGTATTAGATTCATGAAAGAAATGATAAAAAAAACAACCAAAATTGATGAAATATTTACTTTCGTCACAGCAAGTTCCTCGCGAAGGAGCTCATTTGTAGCATTTGCCTTTTCTTGTGCTCTCCGTATTGCAATATCTGCCGGACATTCGGAATCTTTCCCAAACACATCTTTAAATGAGGGTCCATGACCATAAGTTAGCACACGCCTGCGTTTTTCATCTCCTATTACCTTTTTGAGAATTTTCTCTCGAACTTCCGCCGTTTGCTCTGACTCGGGAATTTGTGAAAGTTCATTTTGCAATTGCAACTAAACATAAAATTTGATATTAACATAAAAAGGAATTGTTATGATTTAAACTAAATATGTATTACTAGTTATGAAGAAATAAATCTTTTCTTACCGCGAATTCTTCTGTATCTTCATTCGATCTAGCTCCCGCCTTTTATAATAAGTCGTCAACCATACCGAAACGCTATTCGCTGGGTAGACCCTTATTTTCTCTCTTAAAGGTAAAATTGTCAAGTGAGAAATGATTATCTTTAAAAAATAGAGAACGCTCAAAATTTTTGTGAGAACCTACTCGATTACCTTATGACGTACGTTCGCGAAAGACTTGCGACTTGTTCGATGGCAAATAGTCTTTTGTTTTCTATTTTCAGCATTTGCTTTAGCAATTTTCTGCATCAATATTAAAATACTTATTACACATATAAAAATGAATTAAATTGAAATCCAACTTATTATTCATTTCTAAAAAACTAACTCAAAGATCTACAAAATTTTAAGGTAATTGAATAAAAGGAAGCATTGTATCCAATGTGATGGAATTATTTAAATGAGTTGAAATCAAATGCAAGACTAAGAATTTTGATTTGTACCTTAACTTCATCTTCGTTCCAATACCTCACAAGTATTGGCCATTGTTCATCTTGTACACGCTCATCAGGCACTCGAGTAAGAATATCTTCATCATCTTTGTGCTTCTCGTAATACACTTTTAATGTATGCTTCCACGATCTCCAGGTATTGGCAACTTTCTCTAAACATTTTTCGCAAAACTCAAGTGGGGCATCAGTATTATCCTGTACTTAAACATTATGAAACTCAAACTCAAACCAATTATACAAATAATATATTATTTTCATTTATACAAATAATATATTAATTTGTATCATGGAAGATGTGTGGCCTTGACAAGAGTACTTGTCTCACAGTTTTCTTTGATGTTTCTCCTAGTGATAAATCAAATCCTCCGGGAACTTTAAATCCACAACTTTACCTACAGTTTCTAACAAAGTAAGTTCTTTTTTTGTTTTAGATCCCTATTGTTTTAGTGTTATTTAGTTTCATGTTCATAAATTTGATTGCTGTTATCAGAACCATGGGGTGAGATGAGGATTCGGGTCACCCGAATTGATAAATCTGTTGATTAGAACAGATTATTTTGTAGCATCACATTATATTCTAACCCAAAAAGTATTTGAAAATAAACAAACCGATTCTTTGTAAAGAAGAACAATAAAAAACACAGGAAACGAAGAGATTGAAACTGAAATTTCAATATGAACCAAACCAAAAGTAATCAACATAAATTTCAATATGCAATCAAACCAAATTTAGGAGCATTCCATTTAAGAATACGTTTCATATGAAGAGATTGAAACTGAAATTCCCGCATCTACCTCTAGATCTCTAAAATTCAGGGAATCATCGGGCCATGTACATCAAAATTCATAGGTGGAAGTCTACCTTTTTTTTGCCGACCAGGGAGCAGCGGCGCCGACCAGGGAGCAGCGGCGCCGACCGGCGACCAATCACGACCAGCGAGTCGGCGAGATGCACAGGAGGAGGAGGCGCGATAGTGTGTAAAGGTTACCTACTATAAACCTTCAAGTGGGTCCCGGATCTAGTTCAATAGCCTTATGCACTCCACTCCTCGTTGTTTAGGTCACTCTACCCGCAAGACGTGCTCATAACTCGGACACTTCCTCTTAAAATGGCTAACATGTCCGTAATTAAAACATGTTGGTCATGGTGTTTGAGATGTCTGCGCTGACTATTGTAGTGGAGGTGGCAGTCTATACATCACGCTCTATGTAGTCGACGGTTCAGAGGCATGCGAGTGTGTGGTGGTCCCTATGGAGGTATGTGGTGCCCTTAATGCTATACTAGAGGGTATATGACCACCGAAAGATTGTGAAAATCCATGTTTCTTGAAATTGTCGCCTTGATTGTTCTAGTAACCCCAAAGCTATGCTTACTATAACCATACTAATCAGATCCTGATTGAAACTGCATGAAACCCCATGAAGTGCTGCCAAGTGCTCAATGATATGCATGATGATGTGTCTCGGATCAGGACATCATATGTCTCAGACTAAGACGTCGTTACCATGGCACTAATATCCTACCTCAGTCTATTAACAAATCTCCTCTTACGAATCTTCTCTATCGGGACATACTCATGTGCAAACTCTAGCAACTTGTTGTATTTTAATGCATACTCAGCCACTGACATATTGTGTTGCACTAATGCAAGGAATTCTTGAATCTTTGCATCCTTCACTGGCTTTGGGAACCATTCTTCATAAAATAGACGCTTAAAATGTTGCTAATTCATATTAGTTCCCCTTGTACTCTTCATAGACATCCACCACTTATATGCCTTATGTTATAATAAAAATGCAACAACGGTACTATGGTCCACTTATCAATATTCAAAGTCTTCATCCTCTTATTCATGTTTTGTATATATGCCCCAACCTCAATGGGGTCTTGTTCCCCGTAAAAGTGTGGTACGTCATATTTCATAAATTCTTTATGTATCTTGCCCCTTCGATAAGCCTCTGGATCTCCATCCACCATAGGTACGGTCGCTGCAGCTGCAGGTTGTAGCAGAATAGGCCCCTGTCTCATGGGTGCTCACTCTATCGCCCCTGTATTTCCCTACTGTATAGCTCTAGCTTACGAGCCATGTTCCTATCTTGTGATTGCACCAGGTCTGCCAATCTATGGTCTTGAGCGGAAGTTATGTCATGAATGGCCTTCTAGTATGTTTTTGTCATAGTAGTCATGCGTTGCTCCATTAGAGTGCACTAATTTCTCTCCTGCCCCTTTGAGTCTTCCTCAGATTATAGGAGTTTCCACCATGATTGTTCATAATGCAACCGCGAAGCAAAAAAGAGCAAATTAATCTTACAAATTAAGAGAGTAAATAAAATATCTAAATGCGATAGATATAATAAGGTAAATAACATTATTCAATTATTTTATTCAAGTTTTTAATCCTTTCCATCTTAGGATTTTTCATTTATCCTCATTAAGTCAACTTGAACTAACGTCCCATATTATTGATTGTCTGACTTAAACTTGACCTTTAACTTAAAGGCTCTACAACTTATGTATCACTAACCTAACTACTTTCCCTAAGTTCTAATACTTATGCTCTAATAACAACTTTGAGGACCCTCCCCTGACCTAGGGTCGGGTCGCTCGGCCCAAACCATTACCCAAGCCCAATACTTGAACCAAGCCCAAATAATGGCTTGGTACGCCTAATTCAACCTGTGGAAGTACACAACTGAACATATGAAACAACAATTATGGGATTTAAAACTAAAAGGTTTCATAAGTTAAACAAATAATTCTAAACAAAGGTATTCAAGTATCCCTAAGTGACTGCAAACATATACTACCAAGGTACTAAGGCAACAAGTCTTGGGGGTTAGAATTTACCCCATTAAGTACTTAATACTATCAATATAAATAGCGTGCAAATTTCACATCAAAAGCAAAGCTCTATGCTATCGCCTTCCCTTTATCTGCGCTGGTATTGATGAAGATGGACCTGAAGAGTACGTAGGGCGAGCTAAAGAACCAACGGAGCTCAGTAATGCAGAAAATCCACTCAACCATCAAACATACAAGTAATACCTACTAATTATGCGAGTCTATTATAAATTGAAAGTAAAGACAGAGAAAAAGAAAAATCCACGAGTATCCATAGTCAATTTCATAAAGCATCACATGAGGGAACATAAAAGCATTTATAGATCAAATCATCGTGCAAAGGTGAATTCAAAAGAGATATCGAAAAAGCATAATAATATAATAAGTCAAGTCATATTCAATGCGTACTAGTTATTGACAAGAATCGGGTGATTGATTCTCCTACTCTCGAAGTGATGTAAACCATTAGTTGACATAAAGACCTTTATGCCCCCTAACTAGCCCCATCAAGTCCACAGTAGATTCGTCTAAAGCCATCACCGATGTGTGCACTAATCTCTTATATCAATGTCAAGGTATAACTCGAGTAATGACGACGACCATAAAATACTCAAGTAATGGCGGCGACCACCAAATGTCAAATAGTGGTGACGACCACGAAATAGTCAAATAGTGGTCACAACCACGAATATAAGATAAAGATAACATGAGCAAAGGGCAACACACTCACAATCCATAGAAATTCACATTTAAGGCAACAATAAGTCACAACTCATTCCCCAAGTCTTGAATTAAAATTGTGAGACCTAATCATATCTAATAGCATGTCATGTTTGATAATTGAGTAAGCTCCTCACTTACCTAGACTCGCCGCGATATCCACTACCAGTCCTTGCACGCATGAGGTTCTATGCGAACAGTTTTGCAAATCTAGGCAATTTTAGATATGTCACATTAACGACAAGTTTACATTCTAAATTCCAATTTTTCATTAAAGTTATTTTGGGATTCCACTAGTGTAGGTCCCGCAGGTCCCCTGTCGCCCGATGCGAGGGTAGGACCCATTTAGTTTCCCTCGAGGATGCGTTAACGCCTCATTTGAAGGTAAGAATTTGTTTTTATTATATTTACATATGTATATATTATATTCATTTATATTATCTATATATATTAGTTTCATGTACATTACATATATATACATATATATACATATATATACATATATATACATATATATCATTCTTTATTTTATTTTTTTTAAGTAGACCAGGGTTCAAATTGGCCCATAATTTAAGGACCAGGGATAAAGTACCCCTGGTGGTGTGTTGGGCAGCCTGCCCATGCGTCAAAGGTTGTGATGGAGCAATGGGGTGGCCCCCATGGCCACCCCCTGCCCTTCGGCGGGGCGGTGGTCCGCCGCCCCCGCCAACGATGGTGGCTGGCGATGGTGGCAACAGAATGTCGTCGCCCTTGTCGACGATGTTGTAGCGGTGCCGCCCCTCAGCAAGGTTCTTTAACACCAACTTAAATAAAAAATAAGATACGAAACAAGTAAGGATATGATATGCCGTTCAACCACCAACTTTGTATCACCCACACCACCCACGCTCTTTTTTATATTTGGGTTTGTAGATTAATTAGTGGTGGCTAGGGTTTATAGTGGTTTCTTTTATAATTAAGGTTTCACATAAATAAAATTTTTGAATTTACTAAAATGCCTCCGAAGTGGGCAATTTTTAGTTTTTAGGTCGTGACAATTATAATTCCAATTATAATGATCGACTAGGTATAGTGAGGATATTTCAACAAATACCCATTGATCTTAATATAAGGTAAACATGTGATCACTTATAATAAAAACAACATATGAAAACCTCAATTTTATTAACTAAAATTATAAGATATATATAAAATGTTTGTAGATTAACGTAGGGCACATGCCCGAACACATTATTTATTGAATTATATGGTTTTCATAAGCATGTTAGTTATCTTCGGTGCATATTGTTATTGCATATTGCTCTTGATTATTATATGGATTGTTGATGGATTTGTGAATCCTTACTTACCGAGCAAGTTAGAGCGCTCATCCCAAATTTAACTTTTCAGGTTCTCAGCCTAACGCTTCAGTGAAGGGAAAAAAGAAGATTTATAAGTCTTACTATCTTCTCTACGATGTAATGAGCCTTCTTGTATATGTATATACACTGTTTGAATTACTTTGTTTTAAATGAATAGGGTTGGAAGATTTTATAATCAATTTTTGGATTTTGATAAACTCGGTATTGATGTATATCATTTTAATTTTTTGTTGTGCATATTTTTAATTCTTAATTTGATATCGATATACAGGTTGAGTTTATCAGGTATGGAAGGAGATACTGCTGGCACTATTTAAGTATGGTTGGATTAACGAGGCTTAATCTAGGTTCACTACAAAAAAAAACTTAAAACAATAACAAACTAATCTGATGCTGAATTAGTACGATTTTGTTGCTAAGTGACCCTACAACAGATCAACGATAGATAATAGCCGTTGCTAAACTCTTTGTTGCTGATTGAACTCAGCGACTGATTTGGGGTTCTGTTGTTGTTTAGTGACAGACTTGTGACAAACGTCAGTCACTGAACATCAACAGAAACAAGTTTGTCGCTAATTGTAGTCGATCAAGCAAATGAGGGTCTCATTTGCAAATTGCAAATGATAAACACGGTTTTTCGCTGATTTGCCCAATCAGCACAAACGCGTGTGTCGCTGATCTTTTGCTTTTTAGCGAATTGATCGAGTCTGTCATTTGATTTGCATAGTCAGCAAAACCGCAGTTTGTCGCTTATCTGTCGCTAAATAGAGACAAATCAGCAACATATAGCTTTTTGCTGACTGTGCAAATCAGGACATACCGAATTTTGGAATGGTAATTTAGAAAAAAAAAACAATTCACGTTAAATAGTAAAATGTAAACCTTGCCAGTAAAATTTGCAACAATAAATATTTTCCTGCTGCAAATAAAACGAAAATTGAGAAAATGTATGTATATTATCAAAATTTGACAAACAATGTCTACAAAAGGATGAGATTAACATTTCATAATTAACTAGTAGTAAACTATATAGTAGTAAATGAACATTATTTAACAAAATACAAAATACTACACAAATTAAGATGGCAACACAAATTAATTTACATATATATATACAATTTCAATCCCACACTCTTACCCAATTGTTTCACCGATACAAGATAGGCACCATACAAATTCTGGGGCAAGGAGAGCGTTTCCTATCCAAATATTGAAAATTAAAAGGAATAACATGAACAATATTCGACATGCAACTAAAATATTCCAACACAAATAAAAATAACATCACATCCAATTAAAGTGAAATTGAATACAGTGTTGTTTCTGAGTACACACTATCTTTCACAATATTTCTATCTCGATGTATAATATGACTAACACAACCACTCCAAAAATACACACAACGAGTTAAGGATTTCTAATACATAAATTAAAAGTGCACGTTATGACCCTAAAAAAGATGGAGACACATATCACATATAGAGACCAAGTTGAGCAGCATGGGGTGTCCATCTCTCCAAAAAAAATGAAATGGACCATATAGGATTAGATAAACTACTCAATTTGAGAAAATACCTTAGTTGATCTATGTGGATCTAATTCTCCTATCCTTTTTTGGATACATGTAATCTACTTATTTGTAATGTCATTCTCATTGTGACCACTTTTTTATATCATCGATCCTAAATATATAAAATTGATTCTAATTTTACTACTCTAATTATCTTAATATGTACTAGACTTGACAAACAAGTCACAATGCATGTATTTCATTCACTCGCAAATGTAAACTCTAAAATTTAAATACAAAGACATTAATGAAATAAAATTTATAAAAAGGAGATCCAACTTTTGAAGTAAAAACTTTCTAAAATAAAAGAGGTCTATGAAGTCATTTGACTTAAGAATTGCCCATGAAACCTATATAATTCACTCATAGTGATCTAGTTTAAAAATCATTTATTCTAAAGCCGCTAAGTACTCATGTTCTCTATCTTTATCATGAAACACGAGTAAAATACATATTGAATCATATTTTTCAATATCGACAAAGCAAAAAATGTATGTTCCCTTCATCATACACAACAAAGAACAAGTTCAAAAATCAAGTTTCTTCATGAAATGACAAATGGAAAATGCTGAAGAAATTGATATTGAATATTATGTTAAAGATATAAAAATACCAAAGTATGACAAAAGAATGTATTTTTAACATATGCTGTAAGACCATTGTACCACTTATTGCAACTATCTTAATGTTCAAAAGTTCATAATAAACACTGCAATATACATGGTAAAATGTTCAAGATCAAGAGAAGACTGAGTTCAATGGAGATTTTGTGAATAAAATAAATGGCGAAGGTTGCATACCAAAGGAATCTCTGAAACTTGAAACCCAATTGGTGATGTAAGTTTGTTTCCCTATGCAACACCCATATCAAATGCCACCGGTGCACATACCTGCACATGAAGAATCACATCGACTACATTAGAATATAAAAAATGTGAAGATATACATTACTCGTAATTAACAGTTTACCATAAAAAAAAGATAGGACATCCAATCATATTGTCGCGGCGGTGGTCGCGGAGGCGGCATAAGTTGCGACATAAACTCATCATGATCATCCAAAAGATGACGTTGATCCTCATGAATCCTTTTATGTGGGTCGGTCCAATGTCCAGGTTGGTGGTCATTCGGGTGCGCAGACTGAGAAGGTGTTATCTCCGTTGTCACATGACTAGGGTGGTCATCACTCTGAGGACCAGAACGCTCTATTACTAGTGATGGTGGAGTCTGCGGTGTTGGAGGCACGTGGGGCCTAATGCCAAGGTGTTGCATCAACAATGCCTCCATACGTGCTAACCTATCCTGGATCTCTCGATTTTCTTCTTGGCGTTCCATCTTGTCTCTCTGCATTTATTTTTGTCTTTCCAATTCATGGTATCGGTATGCGAGTCGCGCGAGTCGTCGTAACGGAGAGACCGAAACTCAGTCAAGGAGGAGCCGGGGGCGAGCAACGGCGGCGGAGGAGCCTGGCCTGAGCAGGGACAACGGTGGAGCCGGGCAGGAGCAGCAGCGGTGGAAGTATCCGGGGGCGAGCAGCGGCGGTGGAACAGGGGGCTCGCGAGCCGTGGTGGTGGCCAGCGGCGGCGAGATTGTGGGGGCAACGGTGAAATCGCACGAAATCCGCGGTGGCGAAAAAGAGGGGTGATCATGATAGGCGAACAAAGGCGCTGGAGGAGAAGACCGTGCAGCGGCAGCGGCGCCGGACGACAACCTCCCGCAGGGGCGGCGTAACCCGCGGTGTCGTCGGCGTGCGTTGCAGAGGAAGGACGGAGCAGGTGAGTCGCGGTTAACGTCGACGATGACAGTGGAACGACGACGACGGCGACGGTGGTGGCGAGGCTTGTGCGGCGGGGGGATCGTTCATCGGCGGCGGAGATCAAAAAATGGGTTTGCAGAGAGAGGGGTCGAGGAGGATGGTTTTTGGATTTTTACCCTTTTGGGTAGCGACAGATCAGCGACAGATCAAGTCTGTCGCCGATTGATCTGTCGCAAATCTGTCACAGACTTCGCTACAGATCGGGGACAAACTTGTTTCCATCGCTGATTTGTCGCAGATCTATCACAACATTGGTGGGAGATTTATGGCGGGAGAAATCAACGACATATCTGTGACAATAAAAAATTTGTCACAATTTTTATCACAAATATGTCATTGAATTGTTGCTTTTCGGTCAACCGAGTCAAACGGACTATCTGATGCATAACTATTGCTAATTTGTTGTTGTTAGCAACATATTTTATCTGTCACAATTTTTTGATGTTATTCCTCATTATTCTTGTAGTGGTTTCAGGTTAAGTTTTGCCCTAATCGAGATATGGGATGCTACATTGTTGCGGCATTTGCCCTACGTGAATCTACAAAATTTTTATCTTATAATTTTAGTTAATAAAATTAAGGTTTTTATTTGTTGTTTTATTACAAGTGATTGCATGTTTACCTTATAGTAAGATCCATGGGTATTTGATGAAATATCCTAAATGTTCCTAGTCGATCATTATACTGAGAACTATAATGAATTTAGACTAATATGAATCTTGATTGATGGTCATGCGAAGATCATGCATATATGGATACGAATCAAGATCGTGAATACTTGTTAAGGAATAAGGTGTTGGACCGACCCGCTATAAGAACACCATATAGATTAAGTCATAGATGTTACTCATGATCGGTATATCATTTAGTCATTTGACTTGAGATTTTCATAGACTTCAATATTATGAGCATGGTAGTTTGACATAATTAAACAATGTCTTTAATCGGACAATTATAAAGATTTTGATTGGTTACCATGTCAATAATATGTGAAGGTGTGTAATCAAGATAGAATTTGTTACTCTCATATAAAAGAGATATCAGTGGATCCCTTGATATGTTATACTGTTAAATGGCCATGTCTAAATGAATTGATATGATCAATGTCACTTAGATATTTTCAGTTTACTTAAAGATCGAGACTATTACGATTGAACATTTATGGTGACTTTCCATGCCTTGTGTTTAATTAAAGGATATCACATGACAAAAGATATGATATATGTTATTCATTAGGTTGTATCGATTTTGATAATCATGCTACTTGGGTAGTCATAATGTCTTCCTAGAGACCGCTTATTACTTGTGTACCACAATGATTTTGTTTCACTGCCAATGTCGCATGAACCTATTGGGTTGCACACAAAGAATGACTTTGTGCAATTTTAATTGATCTAGAGTAATGAATTTTATATGATAAAATTCAAAACATAAAAGCTCTTATAATTTGTTATATAATAAATTATTAATAGGGGCGTATGTGTAATTTGCTTAAACTACTAAATACAATAGTTGTATTACGAATAATATTTTAATTGAGGGCTTATCTACACATATAAATAAATGGTGAAACTCTAAAACGAAATAAGATTTTCATTTTTACTATTTTCGAGTTCTTTGAATTTTGGAAGATAAAGAAAAACATTTAGGGCTAGTACTCCAAATTATGGTCACCATTCATGTGTGAATTTCTGATAGAGGACGGGCGCTTGAACGTCTTGGAGATCAAACAATCAGAGAAGGAAATCACGGATTAAGGTAATGTTTACTTATATAGATCTAATATGATGTAACTTATTTACGATACTATTGGGGTTTTTTGAAAAAATTGTTTTGAATTTTTCACTGTATATGAACCCTATAACCCAACATACATTCCCTCCTATTTGTGATTCTCTCCATGTTAATGAGAGGTTCTTCAAAAATTGCAACATGCGTACTCTCCTCTTCAGACTAGGACGCTACAATATTATTTTGAAAATGCGTGAAGAGGATGTTTGCATCATTGACCAACTCTTCAAGCTCAATAATAGGCAACTTTGTAGAAGATGTGTTGGAAATAGATGGAAATTTGTGCTCAAGAAAGACAACGCGCATCCCTTGAAACCAAAAAATCACCTGTATCTAAATCATATAAGTTCCGACATTTCTTTCTAAAAAGATATCCTTAAAAAAATGCACTTCCTAATTTGACTTGCAAATTTATCTCTTCAATCATTGATTATGAGCATATGCCAAACAACCGAAAAACTCGAAGACTTTATAAGGAAGAGGTTGACCAAACAAGATCTTATAGGTGTTTTGCCATTCAATATCTAAGACGGGGTTCGATTAATCAAGTAAGCAACATTCAATATATACATTCTCCCCAAAAGTTAATGAGAAGATTTGCCTGGGAGCGTAGTGCACGCGCCACATTAAGTATGCGTCGTTATTTTTGTTCCACCCGTCCGTCCTGTTGAGGAGTCCTTACACAAGAAGTTTGATGAATAATACCACGCTCTACAAAATAATTTGTCAAACGAGTAAATTCGATCCCATTAGCATTGTGGACAACTTTCACAAATAAGTTGAATTGTCTTTTGATCATTGCCGAAAATTTTTTCAGAGATTGAGAAACTTCAGATTTCTCATTCAGCAAATAAATCCATACTGGAGAATAATCATCAACAATTGTCTAATATTAATGAGCACCACAAGAAGATGAAGTTCTATAAGGACCACACAAGTTACAATGAATTAATTCAAAAAATCAAAAGCTTTATTGTCATTAACAAAAAAATTCTCCTCTACTTTGTTTGCTTTTGAAACACAATTCACAATCTTTATTTTGTTTAAAAATACCAGCAAAAGGTAAAGATCGAAGAACTTTATGAGAAGGGTGTCCAGATGCCATAAATCAGTAAGATCTTGTTCAGTCATCTAGAATGCTCGAGCCACCATTGCACCCTTAAAATAATAGAGCCCCTCTCGTCGTTCACCCGCACCAATTACGTCCTCGAGATGTGGTAATGTGTAATGCAAAACTTATTAGTGAACTAACTAGTGCAATCATTATCCTTAACCAAATGTGACACTGAGATCAAGTTACAACTCAAATCAGGAACATATAAAACATTATTTAAGGTGAGATTTTCTAATAACACAATAGTTTCCTTCTTTCGCAGCTATTGCTTGCTTCCCATTAGGCAACCCGATGGGACATGCAAGTACATTCTTCACGGCACTTAGCGAACAAAAATCATGTCATATGATGAGAAGCGGCAGTGTCAATTATCTAATCTAAAGACGCAGGCTTACTAGCTAAACATCCTTATTTGCTTTCCTTTTTGAGAGTTCAACAAACTCATCAAGAAAGTCCACTGCTCACTGCTCAGTCCGTTCATACTAGCTTTTATCAGCTTCAGTGATTACGCCATAAGGCTGAGCATTTTGCGTAAATATGTGTGCAACATTGGCTTATATGGAGCCACTGGACCACTCCCTTCTGGCGCATTAAGCGTTTGTCCTGTGACCGGCTCCCGTCCGCCTCCGCGATGGTGATCACCCCACTATTCAGGATAGCCAACTAATGTAATGTTGGGTTTTGAGGTTCATACTCAGCATAAAATTTAAAAATAAATTTTAAAAAACCTCAACTAGATAAAAAAAAAAAAAATAAGTTTCATTAAAAAGATATTCAAAAGCGTGTCTTCTTTATCGGATATCCACTCATAAACGATGACCATGATTTGGAGTGCTAGCCCCAAGAGAAATAGAAAATATTTTTTTTCTCTCCCAAAATCTAGAGAACTCGAAAATAGCAAAAACAAAATATTAATTTGTTTTAGGGTATCAACCTCTTTTTATATGTGTAGATAAACCCTCACTTAAAATCTTTCTCGTAATACAACTATTGTATTTAAACAGTTTAAGCAAATTACACATATGCCTTTATTATTAAGTTATCATTTAATAAATCGTAAAGGCTTTTATATCATGAATTTTATTACTCCGGACCAATTGAAATTGCGTGAAGCCATTATTTATGTACAACCCAATATTTTCATGAGATATTGGTAGTGAACCAAAATATTTTGGTACATAAAGCATAAGCAGTCTCTAGCAAGGCATTATGATTACCCAAGTAGCATGAATATTAAAATTGAAACAACCTAATGAATAACATATATCATATCATTTTGTCATGCGATATATCCTTTGATTAAACATAAGGCATAAAAAGTCACATTTAATGTTCAATCATACTAGTCTCGATCTTTAGGTAGAATGAATACGTCCAAGTGACATCGATCATATCAATTCACTTAGCCATTTAACAGTCTAACATTTCGAGGGATCCAATGATATCTCTTTCTATACGAGAGAGACAAATTTTATCTTGATTACATATCTTTTCTTATTATTCACATGGTAACCAATCATAATCTTTATAATCCAGTTAAATACAACGTTTGATTGTGTCAAATTACCATGCTCTTAATATTGAAGTCTATTGTAATCTTAAGTCGAAGGACTAAATTATATACCTATCATGAGTAACACATATGACTTAATTCATATGGTGTTCTCATAGCGAGTCAGTCCAGTATCTTGTTCCCTAATAAGTATTCATGATCTCAATTTGTATCCTATATATATGCATCATCATCACATGATCATCAATCAAGGTCAACACTAGTTTTAATTCATTACAGTTCTCGTATAATGACTTACTATAGACATTTAAGATATTTCAACAAATACTCATAGATCGTATTATAAGGTAAATATGCAATCACCTATAATAAAATAGCAAAGGAAAACTTTTATTTTACTAACTAAAGTTATAAGATAAAAAATATTTATATATTCACCTACGCACATGCCTCAACACTTAAAACATGATGTACATAATTGATGTAAACGTTCCTTTTCCCGTCTTTTGTCTAGTTCTGAGATAATGTTGCATCTGCATTCGCTGCATTTACATGTCGAGTGTTGTTCAAGATTTGTTAGTTCCTCCCAAATTGTCTTCAATTTCCCATAATAGCTTAAAATTGTCATTCCTCATTGCTTGCATTCAATCAACTTGTTTTGAGTTGGCGAACACGAGGCCCGTTACCGATAGAAAATCGTTCCTTTATATCTTCCCGCAAGTCGTTAGCCGAGTGATAGTATGGAGAAGTCTTCTTTGCCGGCCCATCACCATTGTGTTCATGACTGTGGCTTCCGCCAGTCATCGATTTTTTACTCATCTTAAAAGCAAAATTAAGAAGCAAAAATCTTCAATGGCTCTTATACCATGAATGGTTCTTTTGAACCAATAAATTCTTGCTTGTGTTATAAATCAATGTACATATATGAGACTATAATCTCCCCAAATAAGAAGCCCAAGCATAACCTCTTCTACATGTTCTTGCCTAATCCCAATTACACACTTTCTAATAATGATACATACTAAAAACCACTCCACCGCATATATAGAATATGCTAAATTAACTTGCTCTGAATTAAAAAACAAACTAAAAGAAAAAAGGGCAGAGATTATGGTGGAGGGGAGGGGGTGTGGGTGCATGAGTTCTGGGCCGAGCCAACCTAATTGGGCCGAGCCAACCTAATTGGGCCGAATTGGACCTGGTTTAGGTGGGCCCAACCACTATTTAAAAATTAAAAATTCATAGTACACTAAATTAAATACAATTTAAAATGAAATAAATTTTAAAAAATAAAAAATAGATGAAATTATGAAAAAATGGGAGAAAATATAGGAAATTGAAAAAAAGTAGGAAATTGAGTTTTTGACAAAATCTCGGGGATTTTGCACCGTGTGTAACCCGTAAAACGTGCCGCCATTAAATATTTAGACTAAAAATATTTATTTTGATCTTATATTATATACCTAATTAATTTTACCCTAAAATATCTAAAATAATATATTTGGAAACTACAACCGAGGAGACTAAAGTTAGGTGTCAGGGTGTGCACTTCGAGGCGTAAGTGGGACATTTTAAAGGGTGTTTGCGATTTTTAAGTTAACTAAACCCACGAGAAACTCTTTTAGAACTCATTTAAATTCATGTCAAATTTACCGTTATTTATGAGATAAACTACACCAGTTTTAGGCTTGCTTATACTCCATTCTCGCGTGTGTCTGTGTATAGTCGACGGGGAGGGCATGACACTGATCCTAACACCCCGTAGATGGCAATCTGGGAGTCATCGTACGTTATGTTTCATGTTAGTGACTATGCATGAGACTTGTCTCTATGAGTCTAGTAAGTATGAGAAGGAGTTGGTGTGAGGCTTTCCTTTATCTACGTGGTCCTCTTTCGACCATAAAGTGTTTGGTGGGAAATACCTCGCCAACACGGACTTCTCGGTTTAGCGAATCCAATCCCTGGGGTTCGACAAACATGCACCACCTTTGCGTTTTGACTTTTCTTATTCTTTCACAACTTATATTCATGCATTATTTTTCCAAATTTAATTTAATTATCCGCATGAATTGTAGCAGTTGTATTTAGGATTCTTGTGAATACTAACTGATTTTCTTTGGAATTTACTCATTGGAATTTGTCATTGTTTTGATGATGAACTACAGATCCTGCGATGAGCTAGGGGAAGGCGGTACTTGGAAATTACCTCTGATCTGGAGAGCTTAGAAATGAGGACCCGTTATCCTTTCTTATTCAAATCATGTTCTTTCTTTTGTATTTGGCAAGACATACGACCGTTTGATGCATGAGTTGGAAGCACAATTTTAGGTGAGTCCTTAATGATATTCTCTTTAACTTTTTATAAGGCTTTTTTGAACATTTTTCTTTTGAGCAAAAATTATGCTAATTTGCTCAACTCTAGGGCCCAACTCCTTGGCTTTATGACTGAACCTCTTTTGCGGTTTTTTTTATGTTCAAGCGCCATTTCTTTAATTTCTTTTCCCGGAAAGATAATATTGAACTCCTTGATTATATGACATGGTTAATGAGCCTTCAATTGTTAAAAATCTTCACAAACTTTCAACACACTACTCTTTGACCCAACTTTCAAAATAATTTCTCCACTCACAACATCTATAAGAGCTCGAGAAGTTGCTAAAAATGGCCTTCAAGTCTTAGTGGTAGATTCTCTCATTTTTCAAAATTCAATACTAAAAATCACGAGGAAACATAAACCAATCAACTTTAACAAGTACATCTTCCGCTACACCTCTCAGTTTAGACATCAAACCATCGACAAATTGCACACTAAACTCAACTAGCCTTAACTCAATAATTCTCAACTTCTCAAGCATGGCTAGTGGCATCAAATTTATGATTGTCCCCATGTTACATAAAGCCTTTTCATATTGTAATGGGCCAATAGAACATGGAAGTTATTAACTTCCAAGATCCTCCACTTTCTTTGGAATATGTGTTTGAAGTGCGGAACCAAATGTTTCTACTGCATGCATTATCTTGACTTCATTAAAATTCTCTTTTTTTTCTCATTTCAAATACTACTTGTGGCTTTAGTTCTTCTTCTGACCTTCACTGCTACTACATGACATTGATCAAAAGCCTTGAGATTTGTGGTCTCTTTTGGATTTACCAATGTATCACTAAGAAAAAGCTCATCTAGATAAGAATTTAATGCAGTAGTCAATTGTTTGATCTGCAACTCTAAATTCTTAATGATCTAATTTTTTCATCTCCAACCTCTTCAGAGTTTGCTTGAAAATATTAATCTCCATCTCGTTTTTCTCATGTCGCTCTATTTTAGTAGAGTTTATGCTCACAATTAATGATTTGATTGACTTGAATGTAGCTTCATCATCATTTTGTTACCCTTGTTGAGAGTAATTGAAAGCTTCATGATCTCTCACATTCTCTTGACTTTCATAGGAGAGGTTTGGGTAATTATGAACCCCTTGATTATATGAATCTTGAAAATTTGCACTAGGATGAAAATTGTATTGTTGGTTCATAAAATGGGCTTGCTCCATTCCACCGTATAACTTCCCTCCATAACATCCCAACATTGCTTTAAGTTTCCTTAATGAATGTAGTTACTTGAAACTTTTCAACTTGAGTTGTAAAATTTGCAAGTTATGTCTTAATAGCCATAGTCTAGTTTCCTTCAAACATTCCATCAATTTGCGATGCTCGGTTAACTCTCATCAATTTTTTTTGAATTCCTTTACTCCTCGCCCTTTGAAGTCAGATTTAAGGCTTGAAACTCAAAGAACAAACAAGATCAAGTGCACATGGTTATTCAAATAAAATAAAAATAAAACTAAAATTAATGAAAATAAAATCCTAAACAAAATATCTTAATCAAACTAAAACTAGCTACCGTATAGGTAAAGACCCCAAAGACTTGACACGAGCTCTAAATGTAGAGCTTCACAGTAATAATAACAACTTTATCTAGTGATTGAGTTGTAGATGTCGAACCCAAGGGACGGTTAAAAGCTGATTTTGTAATCTAATTAAGAAATAGAGTTAGGAAATGTTGATTTTGATTTTGTAAAGGAAACTGACAACTAAATTAATCTATTTAATTGCAAGTAATTAAAATACTTTCAAGCTATAGAGAAAAGTGTCTAAGGAAATCAATTTCACTAAGGTTGGGTCCCCCTTTTATGGCATTCAATTTATGGTGAAATAGATTCTAGCGTCGCACTCGAACTCTGCCGATCGACGTCAATAGCAAAAGTTCTTCACCAAATATAGCATCAAACTCAAGTGTCTCCCTTGTTAATGGCCATCGGTCGATGCAACGTATGTTCAAAGTTATATTTTTTGTTCCGGGTTGAAAACCTCTATACTCAATAAGTGATTTCATCACCTAAGTTCATACATCTACTTGGCCAAAGCAAATGAAGCAAAGCACAAAAGAAAATACAAATCTACACCATAAATTGAAGAAACCATGAAATTATATATTAAAAATAAAGGAAACCCAACCTAGGATCTATTGATCCATGTGAAAAAGTTGATTACCCTATTAGAGGGCTAGAAGCAAAACTAAACATGGTCATGAAAACTAAAATAAACATTAAATCAATGCATAGAAATACAAGATGAATCACCAAGTTTGATCTAATACTCTCTTCCCAAAGTGTGTTCTTATAGATTATCCAAAGAAAAAGTTATCTCTAACCTAATTTTCAAGTGTATTTATACCCTTGGGGGCAATTTAGTCCAAAACATAGTCTAAAATCCCCAAAAACTCAGAATGTAGGTGTTCTGGCCGCATTGGGTGCCTACCCTTGCGCTGGGGCCCCAGGTTTTGCACCCACTGCAAATTCTTCATTGTTTTAGGAGATGCGGTGCTGGGTTGGACGATGGGTTAAGAGCTGGGACACTGGGATTAGAATCTTGTGTATATACTTCACTTTTTGACTCAATTTCAAATAATTTAGAGGCAGGATTAGGCGAGGCTT
Source organism: Stephania yunnanensis (assembly GCA_039657365.1). Taxonomy (NCBI): domain Eukaryota; kingdom Viridiplantae; phylum Streptophyta; class Magnoliopsida; order Ranunculales; family Menispermaceae; genus Stephania; species Stephania yunnanensis. The sequence goes on along the minus strand of CM077589.1, from coordinate 13,273,425 downwards.
GTAGACACAAAACTGCTTAGCTTTGAGTCTTCTTTCTAATGCAAAAAATCCAAGGTCATTTTGATTTGAAATGAGAGAAATATGGCCAAAATATTGAAGCTTGTTCCAAATTGACTTCGCCGAAACTTAGCTAATATGTTGTCGTTATTGCCCAAAAATTGTGCTCTTATCTTGAAACCTCCAACTACCTTCAAAACACATCAAGCCATGTGAAATAACATCCTTCAATCACTTACCTCAGATCTTATTTTCCTCCGCCTCGTGATCAGTGACAACGCTTTTTGAGGTAATTCTCTTTAGTGCACCCTTCCATTGTTTATTTAGTGCACCAAATGTTCCCACTTCGCTTTCCTCACCTAAAAACCAACGAAATATATTGGATTAGCAGGATTAGCAAGAATTCACATATATGCAGCCCATTGTTTATTTAGTGCACCCCAGCCCCCATTTACCTATATACCATATATGCCCCTTATAGAAATAATTGATTTGCCCCCAATAAGTACATTTTTTCCTTACTTGTGCCCAACCTTCTCACGATTGATTGCACCACATCCCACTCACAACTATTTTCGTCGTCGTTCAACTTTGGGAGCACATCCATTTTTTGGAGCAAAAGATAGAACCGAGTGTTCTAAGTGTCAACTTGTTCATGTTTATTGGGTTGGAATCCATTGAAATGTCATTGTTTGGGTTTGTAATGTTTGTTTTTGTTTCATTTTCTAAGGTTTTTACATCATCGTGATTTGAAGTCTATTTGCTTGTTGAAATGGACGAGGAACATAGTTTGGAAAATGATATATTGCAAGGAGAGGTAATGTTAACTTTTACTTTACTTTTTCTTGGTGTAGAACCGTCTTTTTGGTTTTTGAGATGGTTCGATGGTACAGGGCTGAAGTTGGAACTTTCTGTTTGTGTGGATAGTATCGAGCAAAAGTATGTACTTTCGGTCATGTCTCACCGAAATATATTAGTTATTGCTTGAATTAAGAAAAAATCTTGTTCGAAGATATGGTACCGAATATTATTCGTAAGTTTCGACTCTTATTAACCGAGCAATATAGCTTATGTTTGACACTTGACAACCGAACTAGAATTTTTTTAAAAAATTTGACCAACTTTATTTTTGGAGTGGGGTAACCGAGACTTAATGGTTAATTTGATACGTACATACTGATTATTCAGTGGGATAGTCAACCTGTACCAATCGAAGTAATTTTCTTTTACATATTTTTAGATGTTTTACAAAGTTGAACTGAATGAATCTTATATTATTTTGCAGTCATTGCCATCTTCTAGTAGATATCCCGACTATTCTAGTAATTTTGTTTTGGAATGGCCATTCACGAAAGTGGGAAGAAGCAATAACTTGACTTCAAAGAGTTGCTCTCGATCTTCAATTTGTGTTAGTCACCACGAAATCTGATGGTGGAGGGGGTCATTGTAAGGAAAAAGTCTCTTTGGGTTGTGAGAGGGGTGGAATATATAGGGGCTTGCCCAGAAATTAGGTAAAGCAAGAGCTCAACAAATGGAGAGAGATGCAAAAAAAAAGAAACCAAAGTCTAAACTCCTTTCCAAGATGGGGTTGGAAGAATAAGACAATTGAGATGCAAGACCGGAACAAAGAAATATAATTGTCTTTTTGCCATTAATCCGAAAGTACTCCCTCATTCATTATGGCATGTGAATCTTGTGTATGGCCAGTACAACCATAACATTGCATCTACTTGAAAAGTCACTCATATATAAGTAGATTGAGTCTAGGAAATTTTTTTTTGTCTTTCCTTAATGGTGATGACTTCTCAAGAAACGACGATGACAGTCAAACCACGATGTCTTACCTCCATTTCGCAATTGAAATGCATTTGTATCCTCCATACAATATGGACAAGCGTACTTAGTGTGTGTGCTCCAACCGGACAACATGCTATATGCGGGAAATCACTAACGAGTCCATAAAAGGGCAACTCGCATGACAAAATTTGTCTTGGTGGAAACGTCGTATGTAACCACCCCATTGTTCCATAAATCTTGCAACTCTTTCATAAGCGGTGAAGGAACACGTCGATTTTCTACGCTTTGGGCTGGTCGGTCAGAGAACGATAACCGTTAAGAACATAAACTCAGATTTCATGCACATCGACGGTGGAAGGTTGTAAGGAGTCAAAATCACGGGCCACGAAGAGTACGATTTCCCGAAATCCCAAATACTTGAAAACCATCGGTGCACAATCCTAAACGAACATTCCGAACCTCGGCAAAGTCTTTATTGATGTCATTAAAATGTCTCCAAGCAATCGAATCGGAACAAGTGTTGCATAACATCTTGAGGCGATGAATGATCTCCATGCCATCGCATATGTTTTGCGGTTGACTCGAGACGCATACAATCGTTGCAAGAGGCCCAAAGGAAGTAGTACATTCTTTTGCAAGGCGGTTTTTGTGTTCGACCACGACCTCGTCGATGTGCAACGTATCGTGATTTCCCACAAAATTTACATGACGTCAACTCGAGTCCACTCCCAATAAATCATACATTGGTCCTCACAACAATCTATTTTCTCAACAGGTAGACCTAGACCTCGCATTAGTCTTTTAGTGGCATAAAAATTCTCAACCATTGAGTTGTCATTTGGCAAACAATCCTTCATGAGTTTAATGATTTCATTATACCTCGTTCAGATATATGATGTTCGAGACTTGATCGCAAGTAATCTTGCCATTGCGGACAACGTTGTCATGGTTTCGCAACCAGGCCACAATTGTTCCCTACTTGCATCAATCATGTCATATAGTTGGCGTGCTTAGGGGTTTGGTGATTCTTCCACGACATTCCAATTGAAACTTGGACTGCCACGTTGTGTAGCATCTCGCGGTAAGGTGTCGGATCGTAGCCTCGAACATCGGCATCATCAATATGGCAATCCATTGCGTGAAAATTTTGCGGCCCTTCATCTCCGTTCTCACCATGTTCGTACCAAGCTGTGATATCCCCGGACAAATCCATACCTACATAGGTGGTGCTCAACCGTTTCGACGTCCAGTACGGAACAAGTCGACATTTCTTAAAATTGCACGGACATCTAATCTTCCGTTCACTTTGGTATGTAGGACAATGTTGTTTTGCAAATGATATGAATTCTTTAACCTTCGCCGCGAATTCAATTCGAACATAACCGTTGTCGAGCCGGTTGTACATCCGATCTCTGTTTGTAGACGACATTCCTAGTCGAACGTAACCCTTGTCGAGCGGTTGTCTATTCAAGTAATGAAATAATAATGATTAATATGATGAGAAGCCTCAAAATGGAGAATATTGTAAATCGGAAATGCGATCTACACCATCTAGAAGAAATTGATAGCTAAGTGAAAGAACGAGGTTCGCACATTAAACTCATGAATAGAGAATAAATTGACAAAGTTAGGAAGTCATTAATGAGTCATCACAATCTAAATAGAAGGAATTGATTGAGTTATGTTGTTTATGTAAGAAGCTTGGGCATTATCAAAAGGATTGTTGTAAATGACTCATAATAAACATGTATAACATGTATTATAAGGGTTGGTTAGGTCTGGACGAGTTTAAGTGGTCGCTAACACAAAGGGATAAAATAATTTTTTTGATTTCCCTGCAGTTAAGCGCGCTAATTCCGATATTAAGCGCGCTAATTAGCCACTTGCCATATATTTTTGACTTTTGGAAATCAAGCTTTACATTTGAATTTTTGATTTCCGAATATAAGAGTCTCTGCAAAGCTGATCTCTTTTGTCATCCTCTTGGTTGTAAGGAAATCCTTGATATAAACTCTTTCTTGTGCTTAATCGACATAGTTTTGTGTATTTGATTTGAAAATCAGTTTGATGTGTGTTTGAACAGTTTCATCCTGCCTCTTGCACTTAAATTAAAATTTTTAAGACCCTAAGATTGCAAAAAGAGACCACCGGTAGCCCGACATTTAGTTCTGTGGGGAATCGAAGTTGAGGCCGTGCGCCTAACCTATATCGATATCAGAGGCATACAAATACCACATAGTATCAACGCGTCTACTACTTGTTCACTCATACGTCCTTAAGGTTATAGGTTTATTCCATTCTCTAGAAATGTAATGTGAAACAAACAACATTCACTAAAAGAGTAATCCTAGTGTTTCTAACCCTAACTAGTAGTAGAAATTAAGTAATTATAGGTATTATTCAATCGTAACCAACAACACCTAACTAATCAATCATCCATAGCAAGTGCATGAATATGAAATTACTAACAACTATAACATCAAACGACAAAGTAATTACCTCGGTACATGATTCTAATGTATTATAATGACTCTCATGACATGCTTTACCGATAAAATAAACATGGAATAACAACCAAATACGGATGACATGCTTTACCGATAAAATAAACATGGAATAACAACCAAATACTGAATCAATATAAATCTTGAATTGCTCAATTAAAAGGTTGAAATGAAATAGTACATATTAATAAACCTAAAAATAGAACAAGCATAACCTCAAAAACTATGCATGTAAGAGAAAAGCGAGAACAAAAACTTCTAAACCAAACAAAAGACACAACATTAACTTAATAGATCAAGTGAAGAACACCAACTAATGCACAATCAACCAAGGAACAAATCAAATCACTCAAGAAACGAGTTAAAATAAAACCTCATAAAGTAATAACAATTATAAGAACCGAACTCTTAAAATATGTCACACGATCAAGAGTTTGTTCCTTCACGATTCATAAACAATAAGGTAGTACTATAACACGGCCAATTGCAAGACGAATTTACAAAAATAAAATGGATTCCATGACCATAATAGCTAAGACCTTTCAAGAAAATAAATTTTTTATTTAAATCCATTTATTCGACTAGTATAGGCCGAGCATTAAGAAAACCTAGTATACACAATGGTTGACCACATTATGTTCATTTCCTATATTTGAACATCAAGGCATATATATGTACTGCCTTCCTAGCAGAGATATAGCTTGAGTTCAAGTGAAAATCTATAACATATTTCATTCATGAGCATAATATTTGCAATGCTAACAAGTATTACGACTTTAATATTCCTGGATGCCGCATATAATGTACGTAGGAACAGGACACCCCAAATATTTATTGATAGATGGAAATTTATGAAGTCTGCATGCTTAATTTAAATTGGAAAATCTTTCTAGATAAAATAGCTTCTTGCCTTCAACTCCGATGTTTACTAGAAGATCGAACTATCAAATGAACCATAGCGGAAAGAGAAAGTGACGTTGCAATAGATGACTAAAAGTAATATGAAGCCCCGTGAAATTTCAACTACTTTAAAGGAAAGAGACAAATTGAACTCTTCAACTATTCGCACAATCTACAATGATAGGCAAAAGTAATTGCGAGAGTCGGTGAGAATATCACAAATGCAATAATTGTTGCACTTAATTGAGATACACAAGTACATATCTTGGCATAAAAAGGTGGTTAGTGACTTGTTCTGGGCTCATCCCAAATCCATTATGTTGTTGTGGTGTTTCCGAATATTCTCTTGATGGATTGTAATTACAAGATGAATAGGTACCGCAAGCCTCTTTCGGAAATTGTTGGGGTTATGTCCATGAGTATTACATTCTCGGTTGGGTTTGGATTCTTATCAAATGAGAAGAATAAGAGCTATAGTTGGGCATTGTATATTTTCAATGGATTTTTAGATAAGCGAAGGGCACCAACTGCCATTGTAACCGATAGGGAGTTGAGCTAATCAATGCACTCAAATAAGTCTTTCAGAATACTAGACATTCTCTGCGTGCTTAGCACATTAACAAAAACATTTTGACCAAAACCAAGAAGTTATGGGCAAGGGATGAGGATTTAAGTATTTTCACTAAGAGATAGAAATCATTGATGTACGCCAAATCTGAGGGGCAATTTGAATTTGCACTGCATGAAATTCAAAATAAGTATGGTAGTAAACACGGTTTGCTTGCTTACTTGAATGAAACATGGGTGAGCCCTCATAAAGAACGTTTTGTCTCGGTCTGGATGGATGAAGTTAAGCACTTCGATATCAAAACTACTGCACACTCCACCTTTAAACGTCATTTGGAGAACTTAGTGGCTAATTTTGAAACTTTATAAAAAAATCACTTATGGCATGCTTGACAACCAACACATGACCATTAAGGTGTCATTTTGTTCATCATGATTTCAACGATCCTATATACCCAACTTTTAAAGGGATTTATATTGCAGAAGGCCTTACAGTTAATTTAAGGTGAGTTCCCAATGTCAGAGAAGGTAGGAATTGATGAGAAGATGTGTGGTTGTCACTTACATGGGACTCACGGGTTTCTATGTGCGCACTAGATTTGAGTTCATTTATTCGGTGGCTCACCGATTATGCTTGAGGATGTCAACATGTATTGGAAGAAGTTGAGCTTTATTCCTGATGCTGTTGTTCGTCATTCACAGTACGACTTTCATGCTGAGATTTAGCGAGTGATTAAAAAGTTTGAATGTTGTAATGAAAAGGATGCACGTACTAAGATTATCTAACAACTTAGGGAGCTTAGTGTTCCCTCATCTACACCCGCCTTCGTTCCTAAAGAGAAAGTCAAGACAAAGAGGAGGCAACATGTTGCAAAAGGAAAAGGAAAAAAAGGAAACTCAAAAGGAAAAGGAAAGAAGCAAGTAAGGAGCCAAAGAATACTACAATAGATGATGATACTTCCACAAAGAGAGACCCGTCTGGATTTGAGTATGTACTCATAAAAGAGGAGTCTGCTTCTGTTAAGAAGAAGTTATTCATACATTTAAGGTCTTCGTCTGTAGCATCAGTGAAATGGAAGAACTTTTCATCTACAACATCAGGTGAGATAGCATCATTTGAGGTTCCATCGGTTGAGGTTCCATCAGTTAAGATAATCATCTGAGGTTCCATCAGTTGAGGTTCCATCAGTTAAGATCCATCCATCAATTGAGATCCATCCATCTATTGAGATACATCCATCGGTAGCGGGTTGTCTAGCAAGATGTCATAGGACACATGGTTTCTTTAAGGGCATATCTGCCTCTTTTTCCAGATCATCATGTCATTATCCGGTGATGTGGGAGCCCCATGTTGATGGGAAATTTAATGTTGATGGCGACGGTTACTGGGGGTTTCAAGTAGTGGCAAAGTGTTTAGGTTTACCTAACAAAGACGGTGAATGAGTGTAAAGGAACAAATGATAGATGAGTTGATGGCAAACTGAGATTCGTGGGTCTATATTTATGGGAAATAGGACTTTGCCAATTTACTTGTTGGGATCCAATATGATAAGAATGAGGCAATTGGATGTCGTTTCTTGATATGGTCTTCATTATATCCACCTCATTGAATGTGATGGTTGTTCACATATCCAATATATTGTGTTTGACATTCTGTCCACTTAGAAGCAAGCCACCTCCAGAATTTAGCTATTGTGTAATAGTTGGAATCTCCATTATGGACGCCATTCACTTCATTAGGGTAATTATCTCATAATTATCTATTTCATTTAGTCATTCCACTTTTTGTTGCTATTTTCCTTATTATACTAACATTTAATGATGTCGTTGCTATGAATGCTAATTATTTAACCGATAAGGTTGAAACCAGGTTACCCATTACTTCCGATTTTTGCATTATAGGACATATATATAGATAAAGTTCACGTAAGTAGAGAGAATGTTTCATCACATTAGAAACCCCGTCAACAAAAAATGGAGACCAACTAAGGACACCATCAATGTTGACTCGGATGAACTATAAGACTCTTTGACCTTTTTGTAGTAGACAATAGTTGTTGAAAATAATTTGAAGTTTTTTGTTTGTGATTGTCACTTATATTACATAAGCTTACTTACTTGAACAATGTTATGTGCTCGACATTCAAGTTTTTAGCTTTTTGAATAAAAACTTGAGCAATGTATATGTTGTAGATGGTCATAACAATCTCGTATGAACCTCGTTCCCATAGTTACTTGCTATTAATGTTCATTTCATGTATGTTCTTTTTCAATATTAGAATCAGTTGTCTACATTTTGATATTGTAAACTGTTGTGGTGCATGTTTGGTAACACAAGGCTGAACAACACCATTCTTAGTTGGTGCCCTAAGGCCAACTGAATGGAACCAAACGCGGAACCTCAGGGCTAAACCATGGGTCGAACTATATAGTTGTAAAAATTACTTGAGGGTGCACTTATAAATATATTGAGGTGCACCTCTTATTCGGGCGGAACTAATTGATTCTAGATTTTGGGTTAGGGTACACTTCTAGATTTGATCGGGTGCTGCCCCAATTCGGTAATTAATATCGAGACTAAGACGTTACACTTGGTATTATAATACCGAAAAATATATTAAAAAATGAAATTCTTAGATTCGGTATTCGATAACCAAATCTTTACAATTTTGATCGGTTACTATACACCATAACATAGGGTTTGAGGTGAAGTAAGAGTTTCGTTGGGGTGCACCCTTGGTTCGTTCATATGAGACCAGCCATTAATACCTCAACTTAGTGTATGGGTACCGAGCTAGGCACTTCGCATTCGGTAACAGAACACCGAGTCTACAAAGCATACATACAAAAGCAAATACCAATCCGGAATCAAACTAACAACAAGCCATAAATCAACAAAATATCAAATAACCATTTATGCCTGACAACATAGAATCAAATACCACTCCATACAAAAATAAAGTATCAAATATCAAACCATATAACACATTATCAAATAGTATCAAATAACCATCATTCAACAAAGTTTGCAACAATGAACTCATTCACTTGTTTCGTTTTTTTGCCAAGTCGAACATATTTTAAACCCCGAGCATCATTAGTATTGTCATGTTAGAATGTTCTAATTGTTCCTGTACTATCATGTTAGGATGACCTAATTGTTCTTGTCCCCGCAGATGTAGTGGCTGTAATTATAGTGGCAGTACTGACGGGACCTTTCCCAGACAAATATTTACAACACCGTTTGCCATTCTCTTCGTAGACTCAATGGTAAGCTCTTTTCAGGTCAGTGGTGGTATCTAATGTTAATCTGACTCGTTGCAAAAAAAAAAAAAAAAAAAAATAAAACATTTGAACATAAAAATTAGTATGCCATATATTTGAATGTAGTAATAAATGTTCTAAGTAGTATATAAATTTTACCTCTACTATATCTGTATCGACAACGAAATCACTTGTTACCGTGGTATATAGGGTTCTCAACATTAGTATGTGATCATTCAATGAACTAGTCAAGATAACCTGCTTTGCAATCCCACTCTAACAAGACATTCTCTCCTCGACTTTCGGGTGTGAGCACATGATTATGGCACCTCTCCCACATCTAAGGTTGAAAGTTGTATTTAACAATATACTTGAGGGCGAAAGGTCCTCGATTAGCTCGAATCGACTTGTAAAAAGGGTATAAAATCCATTGCACATGGTCGAATTGTTGTAGAAACCTGTCTGAGTGATAAGGCTCAATCACATCTGTGTACCTAATGCAACAAAATAGAACACGAAAACAAGAATGCCATTGGACCTCAACTCAGAGTAGGGGTCCCAAGTCACCTATTCTAAGTAGGCATCAAGTATATCATATTAAATTTTATTCACAATACCAATATAACATGAGAAATTGAAAATGTAAGTCATTTGGTCGCAAGGCATCCAAGCTTCTGCGAATAGTATGAATTTAATTTGCACTTGACCACGCAAAAATTAGTGTAGTTTAGGGAGCCACCTACAAACATAAGGGAGAGCATCCGTGTACTTTGCACTTGACCATGTAAGTCCCAAATTGAAATGATCGTGGATCCACTCATACATTACGGTGAACAATATTGGATCAGTTAACAATAGTGGATTGAACTATTATTCACAAAAACAAGTCAAAAGTCATTTAACCTCAAGTAATGTCAAGTAGCCGACAATCTGAGAGGCTTCAACACGTGACGTCGCACCAAGCTAACGATATAAGTAGGCAAGAGCAGCTGCACCCCATGCATACGACCCAACATCGTCCAAATTCTTTAGGAACTTTAGAAGTGCAACGGGGACCCTTGATTCAATCTTGAAGACAAACAGTGTGCACGACAATATGTAAAGTAAGTAGGCACAGGTCGTGCACTCCACTTTCGAGTAATTAGTTTTGCCTTTCTTCTTTGGACACCATTGACTGCACAACAATATTTTCTAAGAGTGAGGGTTGTTGACTTATCAAGCTCCTCCTCAACATCAGCCTTGAACATTCCTAGTAAACTTATAAGCAATTTGAGGCATTCCTCACAATTAAAGCCATCCTCCTCCGCGACAACTTTTTCAGTCACCAAAATCTTCAATGAACCGGTCAAGATAACCTGCTTTGCAATCCCACTCTAACAAGACATTCTCTCCTTGGCTTTCGGGTGTGAGCACATGATTATGGCACCTCTCCCACATCTAAGGTTGAAAGTTGTATTTAACAATATACTTGAGGGCGAAAGGTCCTCGATTAGCTCGAATCAACTTGTAAAAAGGGTATAAAATCCCTTGCACATGGTCAAATTGTCGTAGGAACCTGTCTGAGTGATAAGGCTCACAAGTGTAACTAATGCAACTAGTATAGAACACGAAAACAGGAATGCCATTAGACCTTAACTCAGAGTAGGGGTCCCAAGTCACCTATTCTAAGTAGGCATCAAGTATATCATATTAAATCTTATTCACAATACCAATATAACATGAGAAATTGAAAATGTAAGTCATTTGGTTGCAAGACATCCAAGCTTCTGCAAATAGTATGAATGTAATTTGCACTTGACCACGCAAGTATTAGTGTGTTTAGGGAGCCACCTACAAATATAAGGGAGAGTATCCATGTACTTTGCACTCGACCATGTAAGTCCCAAATTGAAATGATTGTGGACCCACTCGTACATTACGGTGAACAATATCGGATCAGTTAACAATAGTGGATTGAACTACTATTCACAAAAACAAGTCACAAGTCATTTAACCTCAAGTAATGTCAAGTAGCCGACAATCTGAGAGGCTTCAACAAGTGACGCCGCACCAAGCTGACGATATAAGTAGGAAAGAGCAGTTGCGCCCCATGCATACGACCCAACATCGTCCAAATTCTTTAGGAACTTTAGAAGTGCAACGAGGACCCTTAATTCAATCTTAAAGACAAACAGTGCGCACGACAACATGTAAAGTAAGTAGGCACAGGTCGTGCACTCCACTTTCGAGTAATTAGTTTTGCCTTTCTTCTTTGGAAACCATCGACTGCACAACAATATTTTCTAAGAGTTAGGGTTGTTGACTTATCAAGCTCCTCCTCAACATCAGCCTCAAACACTCCTAGTAAACTTCTAAGCAATTTGAGGCATTCCTTGCGATTAAAGCCATCCTCCTCCGCGACAAATTTTTCAGTCACCAAAATTTTCAAGAGCATGCTCACGACTTTCAAAGTAATCGACATTTCACCAAAAAGAAGGTGAAATGTGTTGGTCTCAAGATGCTACCTCTCAACAAAAGATGATATCATGATCTTGTAGCCCTTGGGGTAGGAATGGTTCATGAGTGCACTTAACCTAGACTTTGAATGATCCTCTGTAAGGTAATAGTATCAGTGTGATCACAAGTCTACAAATCTTAATTCGCTAGTTGGGCACCTTGGTTTATACACTTAAAGAATGGTCGATGCTAAAAAATCATTAAGTAAATGCATTAGTAATACAAATCAATCAATACTCATGACATAAATACAATACCAAATTGAAAAAAAGTATAACCTCGTTCCACCAAATCATCGCAACCACATGGTCCTTGATGCTTAATAATAGGGATCAATCAGATGGCCCACTCGAGAAAAGAGTTGACATGTCTTCTTCCGGCGGTGCAACATTCTTCTTCCCACGAACCTTTTTAGCAACATCCTTCTCGTTACTAGTTGTCTTACTAATTTTTTGGTTCTAACTGTCTTACCACTAACTATCTTGCCCCTCGCTCTGTTGGCACTATCTTTCTTGGCACTAACTGTATTGCTAATGACTCCCTTGCCACGATTGATTTTATCCCCTTTCCTACCGGTACCTCGCCATCACTCTCACCATCAGACTCACCAACATCGTCATCCACCTCATGGCATCATCGCAAACATGCTCATCGCGATCCTCCTCACCATCCTCTTCACCGTTGTCGTCACCATCTTCCCTGCCTTCATCTTCTTTACTAGTCTCACCCCCACTAACACTACTACTAGACTCACTTTGAACTTCATCAATATCCTAGTCTTGCTCTCCACTAGACTCTGCTCTTCTATACAAGCCAACGCAAGTTCCTATTTTAGGTCCTCACTTATACGAGAACTATCCTCCTCAACTTTTTGCCCTCGCACTACGAGCACACTTGACAACATGCTACTCCATTGCTTTCCTATTCCTATGAGATGATGTTTGGATGGTCTTACCGTCACCTTTACGGGAAGCACCCCTCCCCCGTCTACTCTCACTGACATCGGCTTACTCATGTGTAACAGTGGTCTTATTTCGGCCATACCTCACTGAAATGAAAACCAGATTGAAATTGTGTTTTAATCTATGTATTGTACTACAATACCGAGGTGAATCATTTGCCTTAGGTACTATGATGACGAGTTTATGTTCATGTACTCGGTTCCATGTTACCGAACTAAGTCATTTCCTCTCGCCCAATCACTTCGGGACTCAAATGCCAAGTTTTATGAATACACCCCAGTGTTTACTAACCGAGTGTGTTATCATACACTACAAAAAAATAGCAAATCAGAAACGGAATTTTCCATTTCTGATTTGCTAAAATTCCTTCTCTGATTGTAATCAGAAACGGAACAGAGACGGAATGCGTTCCGTCTCTGAAAACGTCGTCGTTGATACGATCAGAAACGGAAAATGGATTCCGTTTCTGATTAGAGACGGAATAGAGACGGAAAATATCCGTTTCTGATTAGAGACGGATTTAGAGATGGAAATTAGAAACGGAACAGAGACGGAACAGAAATGGAATTTATTTCGAAATGGTACATTTGTAAGTGCATTCGTCTCGATTCGTTTCTTGATTAGCAACGAAATCAGAGACGGAATTAATAAATTTATGAATTCCGTCTCTGATTCCGTTTCTAATCAGCAACGGAATCAGAGATAGATTATTCCGTTTCTAATTCCGTCTCTGATTCCGTTGCTAATTAGCGACGGAATCAGAGACGAAATTCTTATTTCCGTCTCTGATCCGTTTGTGATTGATACAAATATTTCTGGAAAATTAGAGACGGAATAGCAACGGAATATTTGAATTTCGTTGCTAATCCGTCTCTAATTTTCTGTTTTGTTTAATTATGACACAGAAACATAATCCAATTGGTTCTCCAACCTAAAAATTCAAATTACAACCCGATATGACCTACTCCATCGCCTGCACCCCCTCCAACAACTCCTTGGGGGTGCTAACATCCCACAAAAAAGCCAAATTGCACATCCATACATCGACAATATATATCAACAAAAATTCAAAAGAGAAAGAAAAAATGTGAAACTCATAATTAGCCAAAAAATTTATATATCCACGGAAAATTGTCATGTATTACAAAAGCTCCAAAATTTGGAAGTATACACAAAAACCACCAATCCTATCGTTCAACAACCAAAAAAAGAACACTCACAAAAGCTCCAAAATTTGGAAATATACACAAAAAGGACTTCATATAATAACTATAACGCAGCTTTGAAGCATTTCGATTCTCCATCTCGAGGCAACAACCAGTGAGTATGCACCTGAAAGAAGTAGGCAAAGGAGAGATTATTGAACTAAGGATGTACATTGGAAGCGAATGAGAAAAATGGTGGATTTGAAGAAACATAGAAATTAATAATAATCATACATAAAAAGTCGGGTTCGAACCTATTTTTTAATTTCTTTACGATTGAGTTTGCTTTGGTCTTTTGTCAATTCAACACATATGTAGGTAGAGAGGAGTACTAGAGCTAATAAGGAACATGAAAGAGGATAATGGTGAAGTGCAAGAATGATAAAAGGAAAAAACTAAAAGTTAAGCACAAACTCCCATCAATGCAACATTCACATGCATCAAATTTGATCCTAAACTCAGATTTCATCCCATCTAAAAATGTTGTGTGCTCCAAAACAAACCAGCCATGTGTTCCTCCTAAAAAAAAAATTCAGCTGACATTCAAGAAATGCAGTGAAGAAAAGAAATAAACCATACAATGAGGAATAAGAAAGCTTCCAAAAAATACATGAACATCAAGCAAATGAAGGCAAGGACTGAAGTTTTGTTGTTGTTGTGAGTTTGGGGGTCAATGTTGCTATTTTCCTACGCATAGGAGATGGCGAACAATGTATCTATAAGATGGACCTATCATGTAAGTTGAGTTGGATTATTTATCAAGCTTTGAAAGGCTTGCATTTCAACATGCATATGATAAGTAAAAACTAAAAGTTAAGCACAAACCTATCATGTAAGTATGATCCTAAACTCATCCTCTCATCCCATCTAAAACTGCTGTGTGCTCCAAAGGTGACCAGCCATGTGTTCCTATAAAAAAAAAAAAAAAAAAAAAAAAAATTTGGGATTCAAGAAAAGCAATGAAGAAAAGAAAAAACCATACAATGTTGAATAAGAAAGCTTCCAAAAAAAAAACATGAACATCAAGCAAATGCGGTGGATTTGAAGTTTGGTGTCAATGTTGCTATTTTCCTACGCATAGGAGATAGCGAACAATGTATCTATAAGATGGACCTATCATGTAAGTTGAGTTGGATTATTTATCAAGCTTTGAAATGCTTGCATTTCAACGTGTATATGATAATGGTGAAGTGCAAGAATGCTAAGAATTTAGAAAGCGAAAGTTAAGCACAAACCTATCATGTAAGTATGATCCTAAACTCATCCTCTCATCCCTTCTAAAAAGCTGCTATGTGCTCCAAAGGTGACCAGCCATGTGTTCCTACTAAAAAAAAAAAAAAGAAATTTGGGATTCAAGAAATGCAGAGAAGAAAAGAAAAAAGAGAACAATGTATCTATAAGAAGTCATCATCTCATCCACCAACCTCTCTATTTTCCCAGCCTCTCTATTTTCCCATCAATCTTGATAGGAAGTCATCATCTCATCCACCAACACTGCTGTGTGCTCCAAAACAAATCAGCCATGTGTTCCTACTCCCCAAAATAAAAAAAAACCAGCTGATGTCCTCTCTTGCAGTGAAGAAAAAGAAAAAAACTCACAAATAGAATAAGAAAGCTTAAAAAAAAAGCTCACCAGCAGCAAGCAGAACTGAGATAGGAATGAAGTTTTGTTGTTGTTGTGACTTTGTGGTGTTACTGTAGGAACTGCTGTGATACTGTTGTGATACTTGGAGGAACTTTGTAGGAAGCGCTTCGCTTTTCTTTGCTTTGGTTAAAGGAAGAGGAAGCTGCGGTACACGATCCTCTTCTGCCATTAAGTTCGATTGAAGTTGTTGATTGTCTATAATTTAAACACAAAAGAAAACCAGATTAGATTTCCTTCTCTTCATGGATGACAAGTTTGATTAATTAGCTTACTAAATCACTTTACCTACCATTGCAAAAGATTAACATGTCAACAAGCATTTGATATATAGAGTTCTTAAGTAGACAAACTACTCAAAAAGAATCACAAGAGATTTCAAGTTAGACTAAACATTTTGGACAAAACCTCACAATCATTCAAGCCTCATTAAAGCACATCCGAAAGAAACATTTTATCACCAAAGAACACCAAAAGCTCACTTGAGATCACTTCCACCATCCAACCATTTCACCAAAGAACACCAAAAGCAAATAAGAGTGTTAAAATTAGTGCTTTAGCCATGTGTTCCTACTCAAAAAAAAAAAAAAAAAAAAAATTTGGGTTTCTTTGGTAATGTCACTTAAAATTAGTGTTTTAGCCATTCTATATATATATGAAATGACAAGAGAAGAATCACTCACTATCTGTAGGATTTGTGATACTTGGAAAGACATGTAACAACTTGAACTGGTTTGTTTGACACATCTGAGGCCAAGCTGTCCTATTTCTTCTACGAACAGACTCTATGTATAGCCTATAATGACAACGTAGCCACCAAATTCGAAACCGCAAACAAGAGCTTAATTTCATAAACCAAAGATTTGATAGCATGATAATCTAAAGGACCAATTGGCCAAGTAATTGAATTCAAACACTCCATACCAAATGAGTTCTTGTAAACAAATACTCAACCAACTAATTGATTTCAACATGGATTCAAGTGACAAACACATACATCAGTACAAAAAAAGAACATTCAAAACAATATCAATATATGAGAATTTGAAGCAAAAGTTCAAACAAGCAGCTTAATTAGAACTACCAAAAATTAATTGTAACTTAAAAGAGCAATTTCAAGATTCAAAAGTAAGAGCAAAACAAACCAATTTTGGAAACTAAGTGACATTACCAGCAAACCCAAATAAAACCTCCCACCAAGTACAAAAGAAAACCAAGACAATGAAATGCAAAGATGATTCTTGATGAGTTCAGAATCAGATTTACAAAACCCAAGAATAACCTGGATTGATCAAATCACACAAAGGGACAAAACCCATTTTCTCATTTTTATAACTACTTTCTATTCCCTATTGTTTTGGAGCCCAAGAACCTCATTAGGCAACTACATATATATTAGGAAAAAATAATGCATTGTGTGTAACTGTGACATGCATACTTTTGATTAATATTTTGAATTTTAGTACATCAATGGGATATAATGTGATTAAAATTCCATAAAAGACCCACGTTGAATACTTACACACGTATCTCTCCTATGTGTAGAATACAAGTCAATTGTAATTTCTATCTTTCATTGGCTTTAAAACCAAGAATAATTACCAACTTCAAGTTTGACTTTGAGTTTCAAATTATATTTTTGAACATATCCATTAGATTTTATCACTCAACATCCTCGAGTTTAAAGTTAATAGACTTTAATGGAAAAAAGTCGAGAATGTTGTAAACTTCTATGATTGTTATTACGCGATTCAAGTTTCACAAAAACCTCTATATTTAAGAAATTAATTTCCATAAGGGATTGTCTTACTAGGCCTTGCCTTAAACTAAATTGAAATGACTTCCAATGGACTTTCATTATTCAACAATGTTCAATACCTAATGTTGGTTTGAGTCAAAGATGAAAGGTCCATCTTAGCGTTGTCATCAGTCCCAGTAAGGCGCTGAAGTGCTTGATTGTCTTTCAAAAGATCAATGCCATCGTCTCTCTTGCTTGTCTCAGTGAGCTCCCAGCAAGGCAATCTCCAAACTCTCTGTTACAACAAGTGTATAAGTACTTCGACAACTAACAAATAGCAACATGTTGAAAACTGCAAAAAACGAAATAAGGAACTTCATCATCAGTACCCTCCACTACATCAGGCTTCAACAAACCACCATGAATTGCAAGTACATTCATTGTCCATTTATCCTCTGTATATCTTAGTTGCCTTGGACGGCCAGTTCATGCATAAGTTATCATGGATTTTATTTTTTATACATTATCCTCCCCAAAATATATTTTTTAACCTCAGTTTAAGTAAAATATACTATAAGTACAGATTGTTTGCAGAATTAATCCATGGGAGAAGAAAACATGCTGGCTGTTGTGTGCAAATCTTATGCCGTTGCAGGTTCTCTCGAGTGCTATGATGAAGAAAGTGGTAGAATTGACAGGGAGCAACATCTTCATGCCATAGCAACTGAATTTGGGAAATCGATAAAGGGTCGTTTTCCGGTCATCTGTGTTGAGAACATGTAGGCTATTCTTCTTCTAGGGACATGCGATAATAGAAGAACAAGAGCCTACATGTGCTCAACACAGATGAACGAAAAACGAGCCTTTATCGACTTCCCAAATTCATTTGCTATTGCATGAAGATGTTGCTCCCCTGTCAATTCTACCACTTTCTTCATCATAGCACTCGAGATAACCTGCACCGCCATAAGACTTGCACACAACACCCAACATGTTTTCTTCTCCCATGGATTATGCAAACATTCTGTACTTATAGTATATTTTACTTAAAAACAAAAAAAAATTTGGGGGAGTAAAGGTAAAAAAATTAAAATCCACGATAAAATATGGAACATCGACCTAAAAATGCACAAAAAGAAGTGTGAATCATAAAGTAATTCGAAGAATTGCTAAAGTTGTCTACACTATAAAACGTTTAATCTAAGAATTTACACAAACAACAAGTGAAATACCTATGTATCACCAACCTGCTCATCTCTCGAGAGCCACGCTTACGTCTCACGCTCAACATTGTCCCCTTGTTGTGGTGGATCGACCGGATCTATTTGCGGCGGCTGTTGCTGGTCATGAGGTGGCGGTGGTGGTGGCGGTGGTGGTGGTTGTTGCTGAGCAAGGCCTACTTCGTCCATGTTCATCCCGAGATGCTGCTGCATGAACTCCATAACCTTTCGTAATTGCTCCGCAACGACATTGAACTCTGCCCGCGGCACCACATCCGGCGTCTCCGACGTGCTAGCACTAGGAGCTCCGTATCTCCTCTTCTTTCTCCCTACGGACCCGAGTCCGTAGACACGTCCTTTGGAAGACTCACCCGCCACATTGAGGTACACCGCCTCATCATCCACCAATTGCTCCGGTGTAGCCTGGGTCACCTCCTGACGTCTGCTCTGGAGCCTATCCTGCATATATGCACAACAAACGAAATACATGATATGGGTTAAAGTATACTTAATAATATTTTACATATCATTTCTATACTTACATAGAACCGCTCTGATCTAGTATCGATGAATGTCATCTTGTCGTGATTAACGGTGTGGAGATGCAAATACAAGTCATTCACAGTCGGTGGCGTCTCGGATGAATCAGCCTGCGTGCAGGACCAAGCATAGTGAACAAGTGTATAAATGTACAAAATATCCAAGATGTTACATAAAACTTACCAATCTTTCTTGGGTAGTCACAAAAGACACGGAACCACCACCGTGCTTCGAGGGTCCAGTCCCAGGGCCTTCGACCTCAGTGTTCCTATTATCCGTCGCTTGCCTAGACCTGGCCTGGAAGTCCTCGCTCTCGCAGTACTGCAAGTATCTCCTCTATGCCTCATCTGTAACAAAAACTGGCTGCACACGATTCTTCTTCGACTTGTGCATCAACGCGGTGTACCTTGTGCCTGCAAGCCTGTCGTACGCCGCTCGCACGAGATCCTCGGGAATCGCATCATCCCATCTAAAAAATACCTACAAATTGGCGATTGCTATTGTTACCTCGCATTGAGAAAATAGTATAAATCATAAGGCATATGGTAGTCTTGTTTACCTTCCATTGGCGCCAGTATTGGTCTTTATGATGAGGCGGTACCGACTTCCAACAATACCCTTCAGGAATCATCTATCGTTTGAAAACTTTTGTCATCCTCCGTGCACAAAAATGCGAAGGATGCAACTCCCTGTGTTTCATGAACATGCATATCACCTTAACTACTTCTTCAATAATTGACATCCATATTGAAAATGACATATAAAAGTCAAACACAAACTTACGTATCATTGGCAATCAGTGTGATAGGGATCCCCTGCACGCGAGGGGGCTCCATCCTGTCCTCGAGGTGGCGCGGAGGGGCCTGTCACCTCCAACCCTGCTCTTACGTCTTCTTGTGGGGATCGTCGGCGATCTTTGTGGTGGGGGGTGCGGAGCCTCGTGGGTAAAGGAGTCCTTGATGTCGGAGATGGTGTGGGGAAGTGTATATTAGGCATAGTCCTTGATGACGACGATGATGGTACAGACGACCCCGACGGTATGGAAGGGGAAGGTGACGCTGCGGCTGTATCGTGCTCGAGAGCCCGAGAAGTCGGAATCGATAATGCAGGTATCGAACCACGACCTCGACCGCCACGACCTCTATGGACCCCTCGTGTGGCCTGACCACGAGGGCCAGTTGGTATTTCGCCGCCAGATGTCGGTGCCGCACCTATTCCGCCTGGACGATGGCCTCCTAATGGCAAACCTCGACATCCCCTATGACCACCTCCGGCCATGATACCTAACAAAATAGCAATAAAACATCAGAGAAGGAGGGCATACAAAAATTAGAAATTAAGTCTAAATTATTGGACTTAATAACACAGGATGCATGCTAATAAAAGTAACTACATTATTGGTCGTTGACATATCATATACATACATTATTCGCTATCATCCGTTTCAAATTCACTCTCATGAGTAGAAGGTGAGGATTCTTCTTCTGAATCATCTCCACTATAAACTTCTTCGCTTGGACCCGCTTCAACAATGAATCGAGTCCCAGTCGGAACATCCAGATTGTTGATATCGGTGATTGCATCATCGACTACACACGTGGTGGGCATCCCATCTTGGAAAGCAATGTCTGCCGAGCCCTGGTCATTATCGTCTTTGCTAGTTTCCTCGTCGGGCCAATTTTGGCAAGACAAGCAACAAACTGCTAGCCATTCTTGTCGATCGTTCCTCTTAGAAGGGTACGAAAGGTAGTAGACTTGAGTGGCTTGCATTGCTAGTACAAATGGCTCGTAGTTGTTATATCGTCGACTTCGATGAACCTCTACCAATTGAAGTGTTGGGTGAGTCCTCACACCATGATTCGGTGTAGGGTCATACCATTCGCACTTAAACAAGACCACACGTTTGAGGCCGGTATACTCAATCTCCACAACCTTTTGCGAGTACTCCATAATAGTTATGGGAAACATCGGCGTAGTTTGAACCCTTCACCAAAACACGCTTCTGCGTCGATCTATTAACGTCATAAGTTGCGGAGTGGAACTTATACCCATTAACAAGGTAACCAGGGTAGACAAGTACATGATTGACTAGGACCAACAGAAAGATCAACGAGCGTCTCGTCAACTATAGAATTCCGAGCCTATTCGTCAAAATTAGAGATGCAATATGACACATTACTTATGGAAGAAACATTTGAATCTATAACGTACAAAAGTAATGACCTTACATATGTTTGAAACCAAATGGGGAAGTTGTGCTCTAGACTACTATCAACTTTCGACTCCCCCATTGCTTGAGTGATTTCATCGACGAATATCCTAGAAGAAACGAACATGTAAGTCGGTTGTCTTACTAAAATATGAACAATGAATGTACTGCATTATTGAAAGAAAGTGACGGACATATCGAATGTAAGGAGCGATCTCGGACAATTGAGCAAGTATGTATGAATGAGCGGCATTATACTCTGCTTTCTGTTAAGTACCGCTCCTTCGACTTGCCCATGGGTCGACCGGGATAAGTGAAAATTGAGAAATTGCCGACGAAGTTCGGTGTGGGCCCGAGACCGCCATCGTCGTTACGTGGCACTTTGTCATGCAACGTAAAGACGTGATCTTCGAAGTAGTAAGAACAAAATGATGTGACCTCTTCGACCAAATAAGCATTACACATGGAGCCCTCAACCTTCGCTTTGTTTCGCACATTGTTCTTCGAATGTTTAAGGTACCTATATGAATGTTATAGGAAATGTTGATATAAAACCTATTGAATGGGAAAATAATATCAAGGGCTCAAGATAGTACCTCTCAAATGGATACATCCATCGAAATTAAACGGGACCGGCCAGACGGGCCTCGTAGGCCAAGTGGATTGGTAGGTGTTCCATAGAGTCAAATAAGCTTGGAGGGAAAAAATTTTCCAACTTGCAAATGATTTTTGGTATTTGAGACTCTAAGACCTCCATATCTTGGATCTTGACACATTTCGTGATTAGGGACCGGAAAAAAGGCTTAATTCGCTAATTGCAACCCAAACCGGGTTTGGGAGAAGTTCTCGAATGCAATTGGTATCAACCGTTGCATGAATATATGACAATCATGGCTCTTCATGCCGAACATTCGCATTTCTTTGGATCTACACATCGACCAAGATTCGATGCGTAACCATCAGGAAAACGCAACTTCTCAACCCACTCGCACAATTTTTGTCTTTTTGATGTATCAAGAGCATAACACCCAAGGACGCAAGTATTTGTCGCCGAATCAATGTGTAGAGAAGGTCGGTGACAATATTCACGAATATCTTGCCTCGATTTTGCATTGTCCTTACTCTTGCCCGGTACACACACATAATAGTGTTGAATATGTTGTCAAAAACATTTTTTCGATGTGCATGACATCTAAGTTGTGGCGGATCAAGTTTGTCTTCCAATACGACAAGTCCCAGAATATGCTTTTCTTCCTCCATCCCGAATTCTTAGCTATCCGCCCATTCACAGATTCTGCTCCGATTTCTGTCACCTTCATCAAGCCAAACGATTCAATTTCTGCCAAAATTTCTTCACCAGAACGCAAAGCGGGCGGATCATCATTTATGACCATTTTGCCTCTAATGAAATTTTTTTTGTCTTTCCTTAATGGTGATGACTTCTCCAAGAAACGACGATGACAGTCGAACCACGATGTCTTACCACCATTTCGCAATTGAAATGCATTTGTATCCTCCATACAATATGGACAAGCGTACTTACCGTGTGTGCTCCAACCGGACAACATGCTATATGCGGGGAAATCACTAATGTCCATAAAAGGGCAACTCGCATGAGAAAACTTGTCTTGGTGGAAACGTCGTATGTAATCACCCCATTGTTCCATAAATCTTGCAACTCTTTCACAAGCGGCTGAAGGAACACGTCGATTTTTTGCTTTGGGCTGGTCGGTCCAGGAACGATAACCGTTAAGAACATAAACTCAGATTTCATGCACATCGACGGTGGAAGGTTGTAAGGAGTCAAAATCACGGGCCACGAAGAGTACGATTTCCCGGAAAGCCCAAATACTTGAAAACCATCAGTGCACAATCCTAAACGAACATTCCGAACCTCGGCGACGAAGTCTCTATTGACGTCATTAAAATGTCTCCAAGCAATCAAATCAGAACAGTGTTGCATAACATTTTCAGGCGATGAATGATCTCCATGCCATCGCATATGTTTTGCGGTTGACTCAGACGCATACAATCGTTGCAACCGAGGGCCCAAAGGGAAGTAGTACATTCTTTTGCAAGGGCGGTTTTTTGTGTTCCGACCACGACCTCGTCGATGTGCAACGTATCGTGATTTCCCACAAAATTTACATGACGTCAACTCAGAGTCCACTCCCCAATAAATCATACATTGGTCCTCACAACAATCTATTTTCTCAACAGGTAGACCTAGACCTCGCATTAGTCTTTTAGTGGCATAAAAATTCTCAACCATTGAGTTGTCATTTGGCAAACAATCCTTCATGAGTTTAATGATTTCATTATACCCTCGTTCAGATATATGATGTTCAGACTTGATCGCAAGTAATCTTGCCATTGCGGACAACGTTGTCATGGTTTCGCAACCAGGCCACAATTGTTCCCTACTTGCATCAATCATGTCATATAGTTGGCGTGCTTGGGGGTTTAGTGATTCTTCCACGGCATTCCAATTGAAACTTGGACCTGCCACGTTGTGTAGCATCTCGCGGTAAGGTGTCGGATCGTATCCTCCCACATCAGCATCATCAATATGGCTATCCATTTCGTGAAAATTTTGCGGGCCTTCATCTCCGTTCTCACCATGTTCGTACCAAGCTTGTGATATCCGGGACAAATCCATACCTACATATGTGGTGCTCAACCGTTTCGACGTCCAGGTACGGTACAAGTCGACATTTCTTAAAATTGCACGGACATCTAATCTTCCTTTCACTTTGGTATGTAGGACAATGTTGTTTTGCAAATGATATCAATTCTTTAACCTTCGCCGCGAATTCAATTCGAACGTAACCGTTGTCGAGCCGGTTGTACATCCAGTCTCTACTTGTAGACGACATTCCTAGTCGAACGTAACCCTTGTCGAGCCGGTTGTCTATTCAAGTAATGAAATAATAATGATTAAGATGATAAGAAATCTCACTAATTGGAGAATATTGTAAATCGGAATAGCGATCAAGACCATTTAGATGAAATTGATAGCTAAGTGAAAGAACGAGGTTCGCACATTAAACTCATGAATAGAGAATAAATTGGCAAAGTTAGGAAGTCATTAATTTTCTAACTAGTCAGCGTTACACGATGTCTCGGGTTTCATTTATGATCGTATTGTAATGTAATGTCTCTTTTCATATGATGATAGATGTAATTTGGAGGGGGTAAAGAGAAATCTCGAGATTTGTTGTCACGAATCTCGAGATTTGTTGTCACGAATCTCGAGATTTGATGAACGGGTATAACAAAAAAAAGTTTTGGCGGGAATGGTGGCCCCATTTTTCGGAGACGGAATTTAATTCCGTTTCTAATTCCGTCTCTGATCCGTCTCAAATCCGTCTCTGAATATTTCCGTCTCAATTCCGTCGCTAACTTTTAAATGTAGAAACGAAAATTATTTCGTTTCTAATTCCGTTTCTGATTTAGAAACGGAACTTTTTTCCGTCTCTAATTCCGTTTCTAATTTGCTGTTTTTTTGTAGTGATAAGAGGCATACAAATACCACATAGTATCAACGCGTCTACTACTTGTTCACTCATACCTCCTTAAGGTTATAGGTTTATTCCATTCTCTAGAAATTTTATGTGAAATAGCAACATTAACTAAAAGAGTAATCCTAGTGTTTCTAATCCTAACTAGTAGTAGAAATTATATAATTATAGGTACTATTCAATCGTAACCAACAACACCTAACTAATCAATCATCCATAGCAAGTGCATGAATATGAAATTACTAACAACTATAACATCAAACGACAAAGTAATTACCTCAGTACATGATTCTAATGTATTATAATGTTGATCATGACATGCTTTACCGATAAAATAAACATGGAATAACAACCAAATACGGAATCAATATAAATCTTGAATTGCTCAATTAAAAGGTTGAAATGAAATATTACATATTAATAAACCTAAAAATAGAACAAGCATAACCACAAAACACTATGCATGTAAGAGAATAGCAGAACAAAAACTTCTAAACCAAACAAAAGACACAACATTAACTTAATAGATCAAGTGAAGAACACCAACTAATGCACATGAAAGCCAATCCGGGGGAAAATGTGAGCAGATACAATGTGAAGAGAATTCGGGTGTTAAAAAAAAAAAATTTGTTACCTTGACGAGCAGAGAGCGGAGCGGTAAGCATAGAGCGACCAGAGAGCAGAGAGCAATGAAAGAGACGGAGATTCAAAATCGAAAATCAAAAAGAATCAGAACGACGTGCACTCATTCACTGCACAATCAACCACGTAACAAATCAAATCACTCAAGAACAGTTAAAATAAAACCTCAAAAAGTAATAACAATAAAAATAACTGAACTCTTTAAATATGTCACCTGATCAAGAGTTTGTTCCTTCACAGTTCATAGACAATAAGGTAGTACTATAACACCGCCCATTGCCAAGACGAATTTAAAAAAAAAAAAAAAAAAAAAAGGATTCCATGAGCATAATAGCTAAGACCTTTCAAGAAAATAATTTCTTTTTTTATCCATTTAGTAAACTAGTATATTTGAGCCGCTAAGAAAACCTAGTATACACAATGGTCACCACATTATGTTCATTTCCTATGTTTGAACATCAAGGCATATATATGATTTGCCTTGCCTAGCGAGAAATAGCTTCAGTTCAAGTGAAAAACTATAACATATTTCATTCATGAGCATAATATTTGCAATGCTAACAAGTATTAGGACTTTAATATTTCGGATGCCATGAGATAAGGTACGTAGGAACACCGGACACCCGAATATTTATTGATAGATAGAAATTTATGAAGTCTGCACGCTTAATTTAAATTGGAAAATCTTTCAAGATAAAAAAAGCTTCTTGCCTTCAACTCCAATCTTTACTAGAAGATCGAACTATCAAATGAACCATAGCGGAAACTTAAATAATTCTCATGTCACCCTTGGTTTTCCATAAATTTTTTAAAATAGATAAACAAGGGGACTAGAATGCCAACCTGACAGACGCAAAAGTTGAGCAATTTGTTTGTAGCAGTTCAGTACTTCCTCAAAACCGTCACAAGGTGAATGATCTCTATGAAAGCTGAAGACTTCTTGATCATGAGTGTTGGCTGCATTATAAAGAACAATAAAAAACAAAGAGATTATATCAGAATGTAGTAAGACTCCAAAACTACAAATGCCAATAGAAACGGAATCAGAGACCAGAGAGAGCGAGAGTTGAGGGCCGATGACGGAGACCGGCGCGACGAGACGGAGAGACCAGAGAGACGGTGAGACCAGAGACGAAGAGAGAGACCAGGTAGCACGACCGAGACGGAGAGACGGAGACCGGCGCGACGAGACGGAGAGAGACGAGACAAGAGAGAGACCAGCTAGCACGACCAGACGGAGAGACGAGACGATCGAACGGGATGGACGTTTGGGGACGAGACGATCGAATGATTTTGGACGAGACGGAGAGACAGATTTAGGTATTTGGGGTTTTTTCGTGAGAATGATTTAGGGATTTCGGGTGTTTTGTTGGGGGGGGGGGGGGGGGGTGGGGTGGGGGAAAGAGGAGGGGGCGCCATGATCCAAGCACATACAAATCTCGAGGAATGATGAACGGTCATAAGAAATGAAAAATTTGGCGGGAATGGTGGCGCCATTTTTCAGAGACGGAATTTAATTCCGTCTCTAATTCCGTCTCTAATTCCGTCTCTGATCCGTCTCAAATCCGTCTCTGAATGTTTCCGTCTCAATTCCGTCGCTAACTTTTAAATTTAGAAACAGAACTTATTCCGTTTCTAATTCCGTTTCTGATTTAGAAACGGAACTTATTTCCGTTTCTAATTCCGTTTTTGATTTGCTCTTTTTTTGTAGTGATATAATCATTTACCTAAAAAAGAACTTTAAGTTTAAAAATTCAAACAAATGGTTCGGTATGCTTTAACCGAACCTATCACTTAAACTCGAGGGTTACTAAATGAATGAAACATTACGCACTCTATACCCTTACGCCAAACAAAATCTATATTCAAATTCAACCTTCTAATTCAGTACCTAGTGACATAATAATAAAGTGTACCCTCGGCCTTGAACCACCGAACATTGAAGAACACAAAATCTAACCTAAAATTTGATGGAAATTTCTACGAAAGTGCAATATAAACGAAATACAACAACACCACCACCATATAAACATCGATTTCATCATATTTAAAAGGAAACACACCTCAATAGTCGATCCTTGTTGCTCAGTTCTTTGGATAGTTCCGATCAACCGAAAATGTAACCAAAATACCAAAATCGAATCAACTGACGACAATGATGATGATGCCAACTTCGAGAATGACGTCTTCGAACGGATCTGGATATTAGGGCGGCAAGAAATATGAGTTTCTTTGGTTTTGCTTGTGGGGTGCGATGGAATGTGTTGGAAAGGGATGAAGGGTATTTTAGGGCTTTCACACAAAAATTGGGGTGCCCTTATAAATTTAAATTCAAATTGGGGTGCATTCAGAATTGAGGTGCATTAAGTAAACACTGAGATGCGTAAAATTAAACTTTTATTATATCTATATTATTGTAATACAACAACAACATAGCCTTCTTTCTTACTCGTAGGAGTGAAGTGTTTTTCCCCTAATAGGAGTTTTTTTCAATTTTGTTCTAAAGAAACACATTGTTTCTTTTCATGTACATAATTCTTCGGCTATAATAAAATAAAGTCTCGTTCTTACTATAAAAACAACAACAACGTAGCTTCAATCCCAAAATAGTTAAGGTTGACTACATGGATCGAACTTTTCTATTGTACTTGATTTAGTGTGATTGATGGTTAGATTTTCAAACCATTTAAATCTCTCCTAATTAAGACGTCGCAAATTAGCTTCGATCTACCCATACCTCATTGAAGTTCTTCAGTTTCTATTGAGTTAATTTTTCTAGTGGGAGCATTTATAGTATTGTAGGTTGTTTTTGGATGTATTCAAACCACCACAACTACTCATCCCTAATATTTGTGTCAATTGGTGCTACTCCTACTTTTCTTTGAGTTCCTGTATTTTTTATTCTATCTTTACGAGTTTTATCATATATCAACCTAAGCATCCTTATTTCCACTACGTTCATTTTACGTACTTGTTGTTTCTTTATCACCCAACATTCACTTTTATAATATCAATATATTTATAACATTATTTTCTTGTGTCAATCAGTGTTCAAACTTTTTTCGGCCCCTCCTTTTTGGTTTGATTGGTACCAAGAGATCACCCAACTACATATAATGATCTCAAGAGTTCTCACATGCAAATATTACAATAGCCAGTTAGACGTTGCTTCAAGACAGAGGAACTATAATGAAATGTAACAGATGAACTAATGAGAAATGGAGCAAACCACCTAACACTAACAAGTATAGGTTAAGATATCTTCAATGTTGAAACTTTCAATTCACTTCTCTTCTTCTATATATAACTAGTGCAATCCAAGCCCTCCTCTCATAACTAGTGCACTTGCTCACAGACCATACAATCCTTTTCAAGTGTTCCTGCATCGGAGATGAACAAATCCCAACCATGTCAATTGAGACTAAAGAGGGAGAATAGCTGGTTGGATTTCTTTTTGTTGCCTTTTTAGCAGATTGATTGAATTGGGCTTCTTCTTTTTTGTGGTTCTAATTAAGTGCATATGATCACCAATGGATCCAAATGGGAATTTAAACTGGACTCCAGATGGCTATGTGGTAACTGGTTAGTATCATTTCAATTTCAACAGGTTCAGAGATTCATGATAGTATGTGAAATGAAGCTTTTTTTTTTTTTTTTTTTTTTTTTTTTTTGTCAAATGAAATGAAGCTTATTAACTTCGAGCAAAAGAGTTCTTATCTATTTAAGTTTATTTAAGTTACATATGAACTTCATGTTTTCTTAAGCTTTAACTCCACCTATGTAGAATATTATACGCACTACATAGCTAGTGCCAAGTTCGAATAAACGAGGACTATGAAGCCCATTTTTTATATCGAAAAAAGGTGGAGGGAAGTCTCAAACCCATTTTTCCTGTCCAAAAAATAGGCGAGAAACCTATGAATGAAATAATAGTCCCGCATCGATTAAATGTAACTTCATACATAAGTACATAAGTGATTTTCTCCCTCCTAATGAAACCAAGGCCTTTCGAGTAAAACCCTACACCTATGAGTTGAAGATGGTTAAGTTGGAGACAATGTCGATGTTGCCAGAGATCCATGAGCCCTCTCCCACATATATCGTGCGGCCAAGATCAAGAATCTTACATGATATCAAGAGTTGTTGATTCAGTTGGAACCTTTCGAGACGATATAAGACACTTTGGATCATGAATTTCAATCCAAGGTAGAGTGTTGAAGATGTGCAGTGCGGCCAAGAGAATTTTACAAGAGGTCCCAAGCTCACAACCAAAGTGAAACTTTTGCCACTCTTTATAAATTGATCAAACAAATGAGATAAGCAGACCCCAACTAATTTGAGATTGAGGCTACGTTGTTTTCTCCTAAGCTTTATCTTTATTTATTCAAGTATTGACATTAATAACTGATTTTGCATGACAAAAACCAGCATGCATATATAAATATAACGTCTCAATTCCAAATTAGTTGAGATTGGCTAGATGGATCAAACTCTTGCCCAAAAGGAAACTTCATCTCCGACCAATCAGGCTGTAAAACTCAGTATGAAAAAGTTCTATTTATGCACTAACAAGAAAAGGAAGAATAAACTACCATTAGGAACGTTAATGTGACGTCTGACAAAGCCCTTCCGATGCCTAAATTAGAGAAGAACATAGTTCAAAGTAAAAAGGTATATACCATCCCACCAGGAACAATACCCAATCCTACCAAACCTTGCCATCTCTTCTGCACAAAGTAGAGTTAGATCATTTAAATGATTTTCGTAGTAGACTTAGTAGTGGTGATTTTAGAGTCTCTAGAGCAGTAAAATGTAATTCCAAGCTCTTCTTTTAGTACACAATCTTGAACAAATACCCAAATCTTTATAGTACCTTACAAATGGAGAAAACTGCATCTTTGAATTTTGACAGATTTTTGCTTATACCTTTGACAATACAGAGTTACGCGAGATCAGGAGAAACACAGACAAGCAACTGTGAAGACTGCACAGTGGGCGCCTACTTCCTGCAAAATATGAATCAAGAATGTCCTATTTTGATAACATTTACTAGTAATCGATAGATCACATTTCTTGGTCAAGTAGGAAAAAAAAAACATAATAGTGAAAAGGAAAAACAATGAAAGGAAAGTATCACTGTAACAGTCAATGAATATCTTAGAACGCAACATTATACATGCTCTATTTGCAGCAAGGATTATTACATTGGAGCAACCTTTTTCTTTTCAAGTGATCTTTCACAAGTTGGAGATATCACTTTGTGACGAGAATACAAAAAATAAATAGAAGTAAACAAAATGATAGCAAAAAGAACCTATTGATACAATGATAGATACTGCAATTGAGTTATAGCATACATTAGAACACCTGTAGCTACTAGACCTCGGACCCATCGACCCTGAAGTGCCCCTATTCATTAGGATGCCTTGAGTTGCTCACGAACTGATGCAGTCACACTCTTAGCACAAGCAATAATTTGCTACTTTCTCTGTGATTCACTAAGCATGGACCAATAAGAATGCCAAGGACAATAAGAAAGCCGTGGTAAGACCGAGTATGGAGATAGTTTGTCGAGGACTGGAATTTGGTAACCATGGATATGAGTCAGGAGGTGGCATGACGCAGTTATCCCCATTAAAATAGATCCTTCGAGGAAATGCCCATCCCTTATCGAAAGTAAATGTGGATGGATCCTTCCGAAAGAGTAGCTCTGACTGGACATTCCCTAGAGGGCCAGCTTGCGAGAGAAAATCATTGTAATATTTCACTCCCCATAGCATGGCAGTATCATCTGCAAAAACATCAAGAAGTCACAAATAATATAAAAATTCATAAGATTTGAAGCAAGACATGCAGCCATAACAGAAATCTTATATGGTTTAGCTCATTATGCTACCGATTCATGCAAAACTTGTAAATCTACTCAAACTTATGGCATCTAACTTTCTTTTTCTTTTTCTTTTTTTTTAAAAAAAAATTCTGTATTGTATGTGCAATTGACCTGGGTAATATGATTAACCTTTACAAATCAGTTGATATTAATCAATCGATCCAAGTTTTTGGTAGTCTGAACAAATTCGGAATTGGAACAATGTTACAGAAAATGTTAAATTGATGCGAGATAGATACATATCTAGACTCTAGAGAGAATAGTACCACTCTCATACAGACAAATTGATGACTGAAGGAATATTATCATTATTAGCAGATCTACATGCCAAAGAAAACTCCCAATTTCTATCATTTTCCACATGCGACCATACAGCAAATCACACGTAGAAGCATTAATAATTGGTCAAGAAACTTACTTATAGCACCATACGGATTCAATGACTTGTAATTAAAGCTGAAAATCTTGGTGAGATTATCTAAATTTGGATGTTGAACAACCAAGTTCCACTGTGTGTAGTTCATTCGGTAGTTGAAATTTGTGATGGTAACTTTCACCCGCCAGTATTCTTTGTAGTTGAGTTTCACATGCCAGTGAACCCTTATAGGGCACATGTGGCTGGTACACTGAACCAAAGGCGCATAATTATTTTTCGCAGGTGCCGTTATAGCAGAAGCTAAATATGGTGAATCTCCACTGCATAACAACAATACGACAATCTTTTTCAGGCAAGGCTCCATGTGTAGAAAATCAGAGAATGATTAAAGAATTATACGAATAAATGCAAGAAAATGTTGATCAGATAAACTTACTCCACACATGATCCAGGTTGAGTTATATTGTTCTGGCACCCACAGGTACATGTCGGACAGGGAACTATTGTCTCATTATAAAATGAAGAAAGTGAGACGCAGCAAGTGGGAGTTTTCTGAGAGAGGAACTGAGAATAGGTACAGGTAACGTTCCATGTCACTACAACAAAAGATCACACGAAATTAGAAGCTTTACTTGTCATGGTACAAAACACAATCGGAAAATATCGGCTCAGACAACTATACTGTACAGTATGTTAAACACCAAATAGACACATTTTCTACGATAGACAGCAGTAAGGCAATGAAACCACCAAGAATCATTGCTGACTGACTTACTCAAAGCTTGAGTCACTCTCCTTTTATCCGCTGTCGAAAATTTGCTTGCCTTCACAATTCTTGCAGGTCCACAAGTGTATCCAGGTCCTGGCGCTCTAAGAGTAAAATTCTTCGGCACCCTGACAGTCTTGTTAGTAGTACCTGCTTGTCCCACACTGATCTGGAACGAGCTAGCCGCATTGGCTGGATCTTGAACCCATGAATTCAACACTCCTCCTTTGCAGCAATTCGCAATCTGCTGGTTGTAAGGAGTTCCAGGCATTAAGTCGACGACTGTTGGATCCTTCTTACAGCAATGAGGAATATTCCCCTTGAATCTCGAACAATCACCCTGCTCAGTGGCTTGCCCTCCCACCATACTCCATATCACCTCCTTCTTCGCCCACGTCCATCCCAAAGTCCATCCTGGCGCTTGAATGTGACGGTATTGCTGGAAATTGTACATTGTCACAACAGCCTGCCCAATTATCAGAAGTTATTAGAGTGACGATACAGAATTTCATCGATAACGATCCGCTCACATATCACAAGATAGAGAATCTTTGATGGGAATCAAGAACTTACGACATAGCCATCTGGAGTCCATTGCATAACATCCCATTTGATTGTGATATTCCCATTCGGATCAAGTGCATCATAGGCTTCTGAAAATAAAAAACCAAAACCATGATTCACATCAAATTGTCAAAATCTATATTAATTTAACACACAAAAGAAAGAAACAGTTTTTTAATAGCATCAAATTGTCACGCTGTTTCAATATTACATTCCCATTCACAACCAAATTCTGAATTCATGGCAGTTAGATATTCTTTTGAGTTTTGAACAAATAAGATTAATGAATTAAATAAATCATTAAATGTGACATTCAACCCAACAAATCAACACATTTATTACAATTCCAATTCGGAAACATGAAATCAAGTCCAAATCTATCACTAAAATACTAGATTCAGATCACCACCAATTTCTTAAAAACCTCCTAAATCAACGAAATTAGAAATGGATCTCAAATTCTCAGCGAACCCCACCACACCATCCATTAATATGCACAATAAACAGAATCAACAAAAGATACAACAATAAAATTCAGGTCACAATAGACAGAACACCCATTTCAACAAACCCATCAAATTTTCCAAAATCAAGACCCAGATCTGAGAATTTCCAATTTCGCAAGACACCCATTACTACAAACAGAAAAATAAGAACCCCCACAAACCCAATTTTTCAATATTTTCATAAAAACCCCTCAAATCAAAATCAAATTGAAATCCCAACCTGTAGAACTGATGCTGAAACAGTACAGCACCAAAATGGCCACGAATCCGAGATTGGACACAGAGATTGCCATTGTAGGAATCCCCCGAAACCCAATTTCGCACAGATCTAGATGTGATTTCCTGCTCTTCTCTCTTCTTCTTGTTTGAGATTTGCAACAGAATCACTGAAGAGAGAAGATAAATAAACAGAGAGAACAGAGAGAAACAGAGGTTATGAATGAAGAGGAGTTGTAATGACTGATGAGTTCACCTACAACTAATGCCAAATCGACCACCCCAGTTGTCGTTTTCGTGTGCTCGTTAGCTAAGCAGTGTGTAAACTGTTGCTTTACCGGTGGAATGACAAGTTTGTCCTTGTTGCATTTTTTGAAACTTTGGTTGGTAGAGTGTAGTGAAGTTGATGTTTTGTTGAAGAGTGGAGGGCAGCTTCGGGATGAGGTACGAGTCGGGAAGGAAAATGAAGACTTGAGTGTCGGTGGACTTTCTCCCACGCGGTTCCTTTTATATTGAAACATGTATAAGTAATTCACTTTAAGCGGTACATTTTACCTCAAAATGGAATTACACATATCTCAGTATTTATAACATATTTATTTACTGGTCATGCTATTTTATCTAATTTTCAAATCTAAATTTCACACTCATTCATTTAAAGTCTGCTAAATGCAGGTAGACACATCAATGCGAAAATTAATTGTAACAACACATGAAAAGTGAGTCATTTTTTTTTTTTTTTGGTTTCTATAGTCACTTTTTACTACTTAAATTTAATTTGTTGAGAGAAAGGAAGGGTTAATTGTTTACAAAGAAGATTGCCTAAATGATTAAGACATTTTATTTTTCTGGTTAGTATGTTTTCTCATTGATGTTGTGTTTGTTTTAATAAATGATGATTATTTATGGGTTGATTTAGGGTAGAGTTTGTCCTTTACGACAGTAGTGTAGCTGGAAATTTGAACTATTAGTTATTTTTTATTGTTCAAATGACACTTTCTATTTGATAGATATCTCCATTTTATTTTAGGCACAACTTGTTGATTTCGACCTTCATGTACTTTGGATGACAGCAACAATCCAGCTAACCCTATAGACACATAATTCGAAAAAAATATAAACACTACTTATTTTGTTTGCTTTGACGGGGTGCGGCGACTTAACATGTGTCGAGTGTATACAATAATTTTTTATATTATACTTCAATTATCTTGTCGTAGTAATAAATGAGAATCATCTCCACTCAGATTTATCAAACCTTTATAAGAAAAAAGACTTTTAAAGGTTATTATTATTATTATTATTATTATTTAATAATAATTAAATTAACTAACTATTTATATAATAATACTTAATTAACTATATTATCTTAATTAACTAACACAATCAAGATTCAAAATAAATTAAATTTATTAAATTAAATATAAATAAATATTCAAACAAATATCCAAAATAAAGAAACATATACCCGTTTTGCATTCCAATTAAACATGTAAATTCAATCCATATAGTCATAAGCATACTTTATAAAAGTAAGATAACTCATTAAACTCTAATTATAAGTAAGCAAAAAGCCTTTAGCAATCGTTTATTCTTCTTATATTGTTGAAAAATTTATGTTCTAATTCTATTGAGCTAACACTTTTATTTACACAAAGACATTAACTTTACGCAATAGAACCGTATTAAACTTAATGAGAACTTCGAACTACTAAATCTAATATCTTCGAAAAATCACTTCAACATTAGATTTAGATCTCAAATTTACCCAAAATATATAAATGATGTTTGCCTTTCAAACAATCCTAGTTACTACCTCAAATGAATAATGAAACCAAATATCGCATACACATTCTAGACTATGCATATAATACTCAGATCCATGATTAAAATCAATAGATATTAACCTATTAAATTAGTGAATCAAAGAATATAATTAAGTTTAAAGCATTAAGCACATATTCATGTGATCGAAACTACATTGCAAAACAAATCTAGTTCACGTTCGGACTTTGTTTAAATCAAACAAACTACTCACTCATAATTTTAAATAACATTGCAATAATATAAATAAAATACATAATTGAAAATACCTATGAATTAAAATATTTGAATCTTCAAAATCTATGAAATAATAGACAATATATGTAAACTATGTAGACTATAGCTCCAAGAACAACTAAGGCTTTTAGGGCTTTAAAGTACGATCAATGGCAATCGATTTTATAACCCTGGGTTGGTATTTATAATATCTTAAGTAGTAAACATCTAAAAACAACTCAAATAACTCGCAGTTATCTAAGATTCCTGTAATCTTACCTAGCGATTTAGGTGTGATATGAATCGCATGGAAAATCCAGATTTCTAAGCTCACTAGTCCTTACTTATATCCACCGATTTGGCCAGCTATTCAGTGCCTCTAGGAATCGTTGAGAATCACTAGTTCATAATTCCAATTCCCTTTTGCTTCCTTGGTGATAATTGTAGTGGTCCAACGCCTCGACGCCGCTGGGTGAGCTACTATGCAAGTCCCGTAGCCCTGCCAACGTTTGTCGCTACGTCGATGCTCCTAGGTGTGCGTGCTAGTCGTCATATTCTCTAAGTTATATATCAATTATCCGAGATATTCATGAAATTACTAGTATGGCTTATGTTTTACAAAGTTGGAAGTAGATAACTAGTAATTTATAGCGAAAGTCTTAAACTAAGAATAAACATGGATTTTTATAAATATTCAAGTCATATAGAGCATCAGTCCTATAGTGGAAAACCTAGAAGAAAGTACACTATATATAAAGTGACAAAAGTAAAATATATACATAAGTACAGATGTCTCACAAGTCTCCTACAAACCCAAAATATATAACAAACATATGATGATAAACACCTACGAGTAGTGTAACGAACAGTAGGCGAACTCAGAGATAGTCATGTTGAGGTATGTGCCCTGGGCTAATTCTATAAACGTTGTTTAACTATTATAAGTAGATGCATTTTTCTTTTATAATAATATATATGGATAATTATTGTATTATTCTAAATGTCCCTAGTCAATTATTATTATGGGAATAATAATAAACTAAGACTAGTATAAGTCTTGATTGATAATCATGTGATGATTATGCGTATACGAATACAGATCAAGATAATATGTATATGTTGGGAACAGATGATGAACCAACCAGCTATGAGAACACTACATGGTAAATGTCATAAGTGATTCTCATGAGAGTTATATCATTTAGTCCTTTGACTTGAGATCACCAGAGACTCCAACATTAGGAGCACAATGATTTGATATAATCAAAAATTTTCTTTAATCGGATGATTATAAAGATTGTGATTGGTCATTGTTTGACTATTGTGTGGATGTTGTGTGATCAAGATGGAATTTGTCCCTTTCTTTTAGAGAGAGATATCTATTGGGCCCCTTGATATGTTTGAGTGATAAATGACCATATCTAGTGAATTGATTGGATCAATGTCACTTGACAATTTCAGTCTACTCGGAGATCGAGACTAGTAGATTGAACTGTGAGGGTGACATTCTATGTCTGATGTTCAATCAAAGGATATCGCGTGACAAATGGATATGATATACACTATTTATTAGGTTGTATCGATTTATTGATCTTTATGCTACTTAGGTAGTCATAATGCCTTACTAGAGACCACTTATGACGTGTACCAAAAATGATTTTGGTTCACTGCCAACATTGTATGAACCTATTGGATCGCACACAAAGAATGAATTTACGGGATTTAATATTGTCTAAGTTAATAAATTTTATTTGATAAAATTCATTTTGAAGATTCTCATTAAATGTCCTAGTTTGACTAGGATTCATGATTCTCCTACATTTCTAGTGTGACTAAAAATTTTATTTCTTAGTAAATCCTATTTGGAATAGGACTCTTTGTTGACCTTTGGAGTTCAAATTTTGTATTGCAAAGTAACTAAACCTTTAGTCCCACATAGGAGAGAAAGGTTTTGTTTCTTACTTAATATATGATCCAACACACTTCACTATTGTTTAAGTAAGAAGTGGGTTGGAGTGAGTGGGTTTCACTAGGTAAACACCTTATTTAAATAATCTTTGACAAGGGCCTTGGGCCTTGGGACCTTTGGGGCTTTGGTTGGTTCAAGACTTAGCCATTCATAAACATAGTTTTTCTTTTTTCGTTTTTATTTTCGTTTTTGAATAAATCAAAAAGAGCACCGACAGTTGCTAATTTCGAATTAGGGAATTAATTAACTATAAATTAGTGGCTCACTAATTAAGACCACTAATTAGATAGTTATTGAAAAACTGTCCACGAATTAGACAGTTAGACAATTCCCTATAAGAGAAGAGTCTATTGACATAGAAAATACATATTTTCTCGAAATCAAGATTTTATGTGATTTGTGTTTTTGAGAGAGAGTCGATTTTACAGTTTGAAGATTTTTTGATTGGTGTTTTAATCAAAGAACGAACCAGTTGTATCCTAGGGACATAATTCCTAGTTGAATTCAACACCGAGTTGGAGGAAATTTTATGTTTTAGGTCATTGCACTGCAAGCCTCTGGTACACTTTGTTTATTAATCTTCTTAATTGTTAAATCAGCATGTTTAGTTGCTTGAGATAAAAGTGTCATGTTCAGATATATGCTTAATTAGATTGCTTGTTCTAACACTCTTATTGGAATTATAGTATGACATTAATTCTTATTTGAATTTTAAATAAATTAAAACTCTTGATGGATTAGTAATTGTAGATTATCTATGACTCTATCCTTTTTAGAGTTAGACTTTATCTAAGACTCTATTTGGAGTGTGACTAGGAGATAGAGCTCTTTTACAACTCGACCTAGTGTATTATAAATAAGACATTAGGGTCACGGTTGTGATTGAATTTTTCTTCAGAGAGAATTCGTGAGAGAGATTTTTCCTAGAGAACTTTTATGAGAGTTTTGTCCTAGGATTTATAGGGCTAGCACTCCGGATCGTGATCATCCATTTACGTGTGGATTTCTGACAGAGGACGTTCATATCTTCCAGCGTCTTAAAAGAATCGCTTAATACCAAACAAGGGAGACATGGAGTTATTCTTACTAAGGTATGATTTTTATTGACACATCAATTAATTGGAATCAATAGGATCTTGGTTCGGGGATGTTTGAAAAAGTTTTGAAAACTTCCACTGCGCATGATCCTCGAAATCCAACAAGTCACCATAATCCCCTTACCCTTACTCGTAGAAGGATCTGCACTCAGTTATCACAATAAAACATATGATGAGTCAAGTGAGTAAAATCCCAAGGAAACTCACTGAGCATTCATATGATAAAGTAAAGGAACTCCATAAATACTGTTAAATAAACATGCGAAAAGTAAATATACAACTGTAAATGGACCATCGCATACATAAATAACAATAGAGTGCAAATGTATGTGCATGTCCTAGTCAGATTATACCATACTTCGAATTCTCTCCTTAAGATCCCTCTAGTGGGTGCACCCAACTGACCAATCACTTGGTCTTCTCGGTGGCCGACATGGACCCACGATGTGACACCCCGAATATTCTACACCTCGAAAAACTCAAATAAAATAAAACCTTCCTAAGCTTGATAAAATATTAGATAAATAGGGACAATAGACTTCTTTGACATTATGACTGATAATGACTCGTAACATCTTAACATCTTTGATAAGAAGAGAATAAAATGTTTGTTTATACTTATCTTAGAATTTGTGAGTGAAAACAACGTTTCAATCTTTAAATAAGTAAGAAACTTCCTTGTCATTATTATCGAGAACGACTCTTCAATATAAACGAATTTGTTATAACAAAACGAATCATTCATCTTTATATGATCATTATGATTGATAACTTAACAAATTTATTATTATTTTATCCTGTCATTATGATAGAAAATGACCTTAAGATTATTTTAGTCGTTTTTAGTACTATAAATAGAACGATCGATTCAATATTAAGGCAACTTTACAATCTTTGTTTCTTTCATTATTAAGCAAAGAAGGAACAATACATAATTCTTGTTTAGAGATCTAATAAGGTGATTTTATTATTACATGTTAATTATTTATATATGTCTTAACAACGACGCTTTTATTACCTTGCTATTGTTCTAACTATCCACATGTGAGATCGAAGCCGACGGGCTACGATAGTCCACCGGTGTGGTTGTTGTGGTCCACCAAATTTGGTCATGTGTCGACGAACACTTTATATGATATTAATGACCATGGAGTGGTTTTGGCCTTAAGGCAAAATTATGAGGTCCAATGGTGCAGTTACTAACTAATAATGTTGCAGTTGGTGATATATGTTGTTGTTATTATTTTGCTATATATTTTGCATTAACAGGGTGTAATTAGAGAATTAATGGGCTTTGGCTCATTAAACCTAACAATTTCAGGTACCACCCCAAGCAAGTAAGGAAGAATGAATCTTGATCAGATCAGCAGCTGATCTTGTGAGATAAATAATGTACGGTGGATATGGCAGACCATGTTTGATAAATAATGTGTAATGGTTCTTGTAAAATACCAAGTAATGAAGTGGAGAGCGTGACTTGTTATGTAATATTAAAGTGTAAACTCAAAATAAATAAATAAATGAGTTTTATTATGTACTTCCCAATATTCAATTATACTCGGTATTGGCCCGTGGGCAGTCCATCCGGTCTTTGTGCGTATCTCGAGGTCGGGTGTGATAATTTTGGTATTAGAGCCCAGTATAACTCGGGAAATATACAACAAATGTGCAAGAAAATTATAATATATATTAAAATAATAATAATAATAATAGTATAACAAATATAAATTGTTAATGGTAAAATTGTAGATTTATAGATATTAAAACTTAATAGTCTACACGTCGTTGATTTAATATAACTACACGTAGTTAATTTAATAGATTTGTAGATTTGTTGTTATGTTAATAAACTCTAAATTTATAGATTTGTAGATTTGTAGGTTTGTAGATAATTTGTTAATATATATATACCACTTATAGTATATCGTAGTCAATAGATACGAATAATTGACATGCAAAGACAAAAAAATAATATAATAGTAAATTTGTAGATTGGTTTGATTTGACTTGACTTGATAACACATGTAAATATAAAAAAAACCTGTTGAAAGAAAATATATGGCAATTAGCAAAAAAGGAGTCATCAAGCCTATTGTATCTAGTGCCTCCGATTCCAATAGTTGGAAAATCCCCAACCACTAAGATCAAAACAAATATATCATTGAAAAAAGAAGAAGTGATAACTATGCTAGGAACACCATAGGCACTTGCAGACAAAATTCACCAAGTATAAATATCCCACCATTCAACTATGCATGTTTTCATTGAAAAGGAAACTCTTGATGTAAATACAATTTTTATTCACACAATCTATGTTGACATCTTGAGCCTACCCGACTTCTTCACTTAAACATCAACAATCCAACCAACACCAGACCTAAGGTAAATTTAGTTACTATATTTTATTTCACTGTATCATTAGGCCATTACATTTTCAACAGTTCCACTTTTTTTTTATCACATCTATATATGTGATAGCATGATCATTGCATATCCATACAGAATATACCAAATAAGTCATTTTCACTTCAATAATTGTTACACCACATATTTAATTCTACATAATATTTTCATGCAATTTTGTCATTAATATTTTAAGTAGCATTGAATTCAAATCATATAGAGTAGTCACCATGTCCATTTTTTTTTTGACAAGTTCATCTACACATTTAAGTGTCAAACTCAACCAATCATTGGATTCCTCATCAACTAGCTTTTCACTCTCCTGTCCATATTCGGTCATACCAATAGAGTCTAATAGTCATTAGATTATCATAGGAAAAACCCAAATTGAGGGACAATTTCAAATTAATATAAACGTTTAATTAGTTTTCTTTATGTCACAATCAAATAATAATAATAATAATAATATAGTTTGCAACCGCAAATTAAAGCCTATGAGTTTGTTAGCTTTGCTAAAATAAGGGTGTAAAATTGATTTTATAAAAAGTCTAATTAAGTTATTTTAAATTAAATTGTTGTTTTATGTTGCATTACGCAGTGATGATATATATAAATATATATGTATATATAAAGATCTATGAAATTAAGTGTAACTTAGTAAAAAATAGTAGTATGTGTATTACACTAATTATTATGGCCTTGGTATGATAGATCATGAACCAAATATAAAAATAGTACTGGTACGTTTAGGCAGGATGGGACGCTTAAATTTGCAAAAGGCTATGATTATATATGGAATAAGAGAATCTGTAGACAACATTGTATGGGTAGAAAAATCAAACTTAACTGTACCTTTTATCGTTGAGTTAAGACGGTATGAGACGTATTAGCTCAATGGATATGACAGAGGTACTTGTGATTTTTCCACCATGAAATGAAATAAAGTGGAAACTAATAAAACATCAACTCCAATAGCCTAGATAACATAGTTATCTATACCTATGAAATAATATATAAATAATAAAATAATATATTTATGCATTAAAATAACTTTTATTTATGTAGAGGTCACTACCTATGATGTCTACTGAAAATCAAGTTGTGAGTGAAAACCCTACTATGATTGAAAATACAATTGAGGACACCCATATTTATAACCAACATTCAAAAACTGAACCCGTGGAACAAACGTGAGAATCAACTATGGACCAATTATTCCAAAGTTTCCTAAAATATATAAGTCAACAATATGTAACCAAGCAAATTACTTGAAGACCAGCAAGTAGTGCCTAGTCAAAACGCTACCAATGAAGCTACAAACCTAATGACCTTAATCTGTGACTTTAAGCGATAAGTCCAAACACTTATGATGGGGCACCCGATGTCAAAGAAGCTGATAAATGGTTAAAAGAAATAAAAAGGCTTTAAATGTTATGAGAATGCCAAAAGAAGTTAGGGTCTCAGTAGCCTGATATCAATTAATTAGTCAGGCAGCCAATTGGTGGGAAATGATACAAAATGACCCTAGTATTAGTACAAAAATAATGAAGTGGGAAGATTTTGAAGCTTTATTCATCCAAAAATATCTTCATAAAACCTTGAGAGCACAATTCAAAGCCGAGTTTGCTCAGTT
Organism: Stephania yunnanensis; assembly: GCA_039657365.1. Lineage (NCBI taxonomy): Eukaryota > Viridiplantae > Streptophyta > Magnoliopsida > Ranunculales > Menispermaceae > Stephania > Stephania yunnanensis. The sequence goes on along the minus strand of CM077589.1, from coordinate 13,230,761 downwards.
AACTTAAAAAGGAATGACAATATAAGAGTATGAGGCCAAATTTAATGAGTTAGCTCGATATGAGCCAGCTATGGTTGCCAATGAGCAAAATAGGGCAAAAAAATAATTTTGGGCTAAGATATGACATTCGATGTGCATTAGCACCATTTCAGCATAAAAATTATTGAGCACTGATTGAGGGAGCTTTAACGGTCCAGGCAAAAATCCAACAAGATGAAAAGTTTGGAAATAGAAAGATAGGAAAAAATGGAAAAGGAAATTGGAATCAAATAAATCCCAAAAGAAAATATCTATTAGGTGAATAGTCATACGTTAGGGTAGAACAAAAAAATGAAACTCAAAATAAGTTTCGTAGGTAAGAAAAAACTAACTTTAACAACTTTCGTGGGAGAGAAACCAAGAATGAACTTACCCATCATTTGCGTCCAACAAGGTCAGCTGGCACAAACACCAAAGCGAACATGCTATGTGTGTAATCAGCCATGACATATAGCCCGTCACTATCCTCGAAATCCAAATAGTATTCCACCTTATCTTAGTCAACTTCCAGGGCAACCACTAAATCGCCAACCAGTCAGGAACTTCGGGCAAATTAATGCCACCTCCGTAGAAGTATTACTACCTTATGCAATAGTCGAAGGTACATTTCCTTTTTTTAATATGCAAATTAAAGTATTGTTTGAATCTGGTGCTACTCACTCTATTATCTCTAAAGAAATAGCAAAAAACTTAGATTTACCAATAGGGAATTTAAAAGATACTCTTAGAATTCAAACACTACTGGGAAGTACTACCACAATAGAAAAATTACGTAATTCGTGTGAACTTAGACTACATGATAAAATATCTTTAGTTGATCATATAGTTATGAATATAATAGGATATGACTTAATTTTAGGAATGGATTGGTTAACTCAATATCGTGCTCAAATTGATAGCGAAAAGAAAAAGGTATATCTAACCCTTCCAACTGGACAAACTCTTATAATAAATGGTCAAACCCAAAATATCCATAGAACTGTAATGGCTGCATTTAAAGATTTCCCTGAGGATAAGAAAAACCCAAAAATATTTCTCAATTTTGTAGTTGAAAACACTAACACCACTAGTATTCATGTAGTAAGAGAATTTGTAAAAGTTTTTCTAGATGAGTTACCAGGACTTCCTCTTGTTAGAAACTTTGACTTTCAAATTGATCTTATACCTAGAGCGAATCCCATCGCCATCACACCCTATAAAATGTCAAGAATTAAAAGAGAAATGGTTTATTCAAAAAGTACATCTCCTTGGGCCGTTCCTGTCTTATTTGTCAAAAAGAAAGATGGAACCTTAAGACTTTGTGTAAACTATAGGAAATTGAATGCTTCGACCATAAAGAATCGATACCTACTCCCAAGAATCGATTATCTCTTTGACCAGTTAAAAGGAGCCAAATATTTTTCAAAATTTGATCTTAGATCATGATATCATCAATTGAGAGTAAAACCATCAGACGTACCTAAAATTGCTTTTCCCACTCGTTAAGGACATTATGAATTTTTAGTAATGCATTTTGGATTAACCTATGCCCCAGCAGACATTCATGGATCTAATGACTCATATTTTTTGAGATCATTTTGATAAATTCATTTTCATATTTGTAGATGATATCCTAATTTATTCATTCACTTATGAGGACCATGAGAGACATCTTTGAATCACTCTCTAAACTCTTATCAATCACCAATTGTATGCAAAATTGAGCAAATGTAAGGTTTGGATGAAAAAGGTCAAGTTTTTAGGTCACGTGATTTCGAAAAAAGGGATCGAGGTAGACCAAAAAAATGTAGAATCAATTCTTCAATGGAAACCACCTGCCTCTATCACAAAAAGTAAAAGTTTCTTAAGGCTAGCAAGATAATACCGAAGATTCATTCGGGATTTTTCCAAACTCGCTGAACCCATTACTAAATTAACCAGAAAAAATATCACATTTTTGTTGGATGAAAATTGCGAAAATGCTTTTAGAGAACTAAAGAAATGACTAACAATCGCACCCGTAATGATCACCCCTGTTAGTGTTATTGAGTTTTTTTATTTATACAGACGCATCCTAAAATTGTTTAAGAGTTGTTTTAATGTAATCTGAAAAAGTAGTTGCATATGCGTCTAGACAATTAAAAGTCCACGAAAAGAATTATCCAACCCATGACTTAGAATTAGTAGCTATAGTCTTTGCCCTAAATATCTGGAGACATTACCTTTACGGAGAAAAACTCGCTATCTACTCAAATCATAAAAGTTTACAATACATCTATACTCAACGGAATTTAAATCTTAGGCAAAAAAGATTGTTAGAACTCCTAAAAGATTATGACTTTGCTCTCCAATATCACCCAGGAAAAGTTAACGTAGTAGCAAATGCCCTAAGTAGATCAAATCCTCCGATTAATCGGATCAAGCTTCATAAATGGAATATAGATCGCACCATTGAGCAAAATGACTTAATCATTAAGGGAAATACTACACAAATTATTTTTACAAATATACTATTAGATTCTACCACTCGACTACAAGTGAAAATAGCTCAATAGAATGACCTAAAACTTATACAAATTAAGAATAAATTACAAACTGGAAAAGCTTTACCTAAATGGTATATATCTTCCAATGATACTTTGCTTTTCAAAAATAGAATAGTAGTACATGAAGACCCTGCTATTAAGACTCTATTACTAGGAGAAGCACATCAATCAAAGTTTTTAATACATCCAGCATGCGATAAAATGTATCATGATCTCAAACGACAATATTGATTTAAAGGTATGAAGCGAGAAATAGCCGAGTATGTTTTAAGGTGTCTTAATTGTCAACAACTTATATCTTAACATAGTCGACCAAGCTGGATTGTTACAAATTTTACCAATAGGAAAATGGAAATGGGATAATATAATAATGGACTCATCACCGCACTTCCAAGAAATCGCAAATGATAAGACAAAGTATACGTAATCGTTGATCGACTTATGAAAACAGCTAGATTCTTACCCGTAAAATCTTTTGACACATTAGCTATTCTAACAGATTTATATGAAAGAGAAATCGTGTGACTCCATGGTATTCCACTAACCATCGTATCTGATCGAGACCCTAGATTTACATAAAAAATATGGAAATCCTTTCAAAAACATATAGGAACAAAACTTGCTATGAGCTCTGCTTATCATCCGACAAACAGTTGGACAAAGTGAATGAACTATTCAAATTTTGGAAGATATGCTCTGAGCTTGTATAATCAATTTCCAAGATGGATGGAGCAAATATCTTCACTTAGAGAAGTTTTCTTATAATAATAGTTACCAAACAAGTATTAAAATGGCTCCATACAAAGTATCATAAGGTAGACCATGTCAATCTCTAACATGTTGGTTAGATAAAGAAGATAAGGTATTATTAGGACCGGAGATAATAGCAAGACCAATAAAAAAACCAAATAATACAAAATCGACTAAAAACGGCTCAAAGTCGTTAAAAGGCTTACTCAAATTCAAGCGAAAATCAACAGCAATTTCAAGCTAATGAACTCATCCTTCTGAAGGTAAGTCCAATGAAAGGAACTCAACGCTTTGGGAAAAAAGGGAAAGTCAAATCCTCGTTTTATTGGTCTTTTCCCTATTGTTGAACGAATTAGAGAAATAGCCTACAAAATTAATCTACCTCTAGCACTGGGTAAAATACATGACGTCTTCCATGTGTCAATGTTGAGAAAATTTAAGCCTGATTCCTCGCACATTGTTCAATGGAAAGATTTATATATTGAATCAAGCTCCTCTTATCAAGGACAACCAATTTGAATATTAGACGATAAGGTTCAACAATTACGTAATCGCCGAATAGAATTGGTAAAAGTTATTTGCCAACATCATTCAACAAAAGAGGTAACCTGGGAATTAAAGTCTGAAATGCAAAATTCCTACCCACATCTATTCATCTCATGCATATGAAGATATTATTAAATAAAGTATACGTAGGGGTACATACCAATGGAAAAGAAACAGAACACGTAATTCTCTCCGGCAATAAAGATTACTACACTGAAGGGCCTAGTAACACATCCTCTTAAAGCTCACAAAGCTCCATATCACTAATATACTTAACTAGCGATGAGGGAAGTCAAGGTAACAAAGAAGAAATTCCACCAGCATATCACGACACTAATTCTAGAATGTTTGCCACTGGCCTACATTATCTGGAAAATCAGGAACCAACACCACTATATGATCATGCCACATGGCTGAATTATGGAACACCCAACATAGTCGGGTCCGATGAGTCGATAACATTACCCTAAAATCCTCAGGATCAAGTAAGCATTTCAACATATGACCTTTGCTCTTAGATAGATTATGGAGATTTCAACCCTAATAATTATGAAATAGATAAACAATATGATGAAAGCATATTTTTCATAGGAGGTTTAGAAGAAGAATACACTAACTTCTTATACACGTAAGAGGATCCAATGACGGAACTATTTCTCCCAATACCCGAACCAAAAGTCTTGCAGGAAGATATAGTAAACTTTGAAGAATATATCGTGGATAGTCCTACCAATGAGACGATATTTGCATCTTACATAGCGAGATGATGAGGTTTGCGAAGAAAGTACATCAAGTAATGGAGACTCTAGTACTAGTAGCAACTAGCAACTGTTATAGGTACCTTTACTTAATTAAATTTCGATGATGAAATTTTATTTTACAGAGGGAGAGTGTGACACCCCAAATATTTTACACCGGAAAAACTCAAATAAAATAAAACCTTCCTAAGCTTAATAAAACATTAGATAAACAAGGACGAGCAATCTCTTGGACATTATGACTGATAACGACTCATAACATCTTAACTTCTTTAATAAGAAGAGAATAGAATGTTCATTTATACTTATCTTAGAATTTATGAGTGAAACTGACATTTCAATCTTTAAATAAGAATGAAGCTTCCTTGTCATTATGATCAACAACGACTCTTCAATATAAATGAATTCGTTATAACAAAATGAATCATTCATCTTTATCTGATCAGTATGATCGATAACGACACTTAATAAATTTATTATTATTTTATCCTTTCATTATGATAAAAAATGACACTACAAAAAATAGCAAATCAGAAACGGAATTTTCCGTTTCGATTCTAAAATCCGTCTCTCGATTGCAATCGAAACGAACGAGAGACGGAATACGTTAAACGCTCCGCTCTCAAAACGTCGTCGCTGATACGATCAGAAACGGAACACGGATTCCGTTTCTGATTAGAGACGGAATAGAGACGGAAAATATTCGTTTCTGATTAGAGACGGATTTAGAGACGGAAATTAGAAACGGAACAGACACGGAACAGAAATGGAATTTATTTCGAAATGGTACATTTGTAAGTGCATTCCGTCTCGATTCCGTTGGTAATTAACAACGGAATCAGAGACGGAATTAATAAATTTATGAATTCCGTCTCTGATTCCGTTTCTAATCAGCAACGGAATCAGAGACGGAATCAGAGAGGGAATGCAAATGGTCCGTCTTTGATTCCGTTTCTAATTAGAGACGGAATCAGAGACGGATTATTCCGTTTCTGATTCCGTTTCTGTATCCGTGTCTAATTAGCGACGGAATCAGAGACGGAATTCTTATTTCCGTCTCTGATCCGTTTGTGATTGATAGAAATATTTCTGGAAAATTAGAGACGGAATAGCAACGGAAAATTTGAATTCCGTTGCTAATCCGTCTCTAATTTTCTGTTTTGTTTAATTATGACACAGAAACATAATCCAATTGATTCTCCAACCTAAAAATTCAAAATACAACCCGATATGACATACTCCATCGCCTGCACCCCCTCCAACAACTCCTTGGGGGTGCTAACATTCCACAAAAAAGCCAAATTGCGCATCCATACATCGACAATATATATCAACAAAAATTCAAAAGAGAAAGAAAAAATGTGAAACTCAAAATTACCCCAAACATTTATATATCCACGAAAAATTGTCATGTATTACAAAAGCTCCAAAATTTGGAAGTATACACAAAAACCACCAATCCTATCGTTCAACAACCAAAAAAAAAAGAACACTCACAAAAGGTCCAAAATTTGGAAGTATACACAAAAAGGACTTCATCTAATAACTAAAACGCGAGCTTTGAAGCATTTCGATTCTCCATCTGATGGCAACAACCAGTGAGTATGCACCTGAAAGAAGTAGGCAAAGGAGAGATTATTGAACTAAGGATGTACATTGGAAGCGAATGAGAAAAATGGTGGATTTGAAGAAACATAGAAATTAATAATAATCATACATAACAAGTCGGCTCCGAACCTAATTTTTAATTTCTTTACGATTGAGTTTGCTTTGGTCTTTGGTCAATTATGCACATATGTAGGTAGAGAGGAGTACTAGAGCTAATAAGAAACATGAAATAGGATAATGGTGAAGTGCAAGAATGCTAAAAGGAAAACACTAAAAGTTCAGCACAAACTCCCATCAATGCAACATTCACATGCATCAAATTTGATCCTAAACTCAAATTTCATCCCATCTAAAAATGCTATGTGCTCCAAAACAAACCAGCCATGTGTTCCTACTTAAAAAAAAAATTCCAGCTGACATTCAAGAAATGCAGTGAAGAAAAGAAATAAACCATACAATGAGGAATAAGAAAGCTTCCAAAAAATACATGAACATCAAGCAAATGCAGTCAAGGACTGAAGTTTTGTTGTTGTTGTGAGTTTGGGGGTCAATGTTGCTATTTTCCTACGCATAGGAGATGGCGAACAATGTATCTATAAGATGCACCTATCATGTAAGTTGAGTTGGAATATTTATCAAGCTTTGAAAGGCTTGCATTTCAACATGCATATGATAAGTAATTGTGAAGTGCAAGAATGCTAAAAGGGAAAAACTAAAAGTTAAGCACAAACCTATCATGTAAGTATGATCCTAGAACTCATCCTCTCACCCCATCTAAAACTGTTGTGTGCTCCAAAGGTGACCATCCATGTGTTCCTACTCAAAAAAAAAAAAAAAACCAGCTGGGATTCAAGAAAAGCAGTGAAGAAAAGAAAAAACCATACAATGTTGAATAAGAATGCTTCCAAAAAAAAACATGAACATCAAGCAAATGCGGTGGTGAAGTTTGGTGTCAATGTTGCTATTTTCCTACGCATAGGAGATGGCGAACAATGTTTCTATAAGATGGACCTATCATGTAAGTTGAGTTGGATTATTTATCAAGCTTCGAAAGGCTTGGATTTCATAATGCATATGATAAGTAATGGTGAAGTGCAAGAATGCTAAGAATTTAAAAGCGAAGGTTAAGCAAAACGACATGTAAGTATGATCCTAAACTCATCCTCTCATCCCTTCTTATTACCCCGCATCTCAAACAATTTCACGTCGGAAAAACATCTTTACAAAGAAATGAAACATAATTGCACATCATAAAAGAGAAGTGAGAGGATGAGAAGAACTATACAAAACTAACCAAAGAGGAAGAGGACTAGCACATGACTATCCCTAAGACTAGATAAAAGAAAGGCAACCACTTCATTGTAAATACTTGGTCACCCATCCTCTAAAACGTACTGTCAATAATGGCAATGGTTAACTCATACAGTCCTCAAACATAGACCATTTCCACAATGAGCAAATCTCTCTCCTTTTTGTGTTCAAATACCATGTTATTCATCTCTTTCCAAATCAACCATATAGATCTATAACTTAAAAACAATCTACTTGTCCCAATCCATTTGGAAACATATAATTTTGCCAAATCCTCTTACATTTACTTGCTCATTATCCATGTATTTCCCTTCACCTTGCTAACCAACTTCTCTATGACAATATAGTTAACATAGCTGAAGTGAAGGAGTGGATTATCATGTTTCTCTACTACTCCAGCATGTAAAAAAAAAAGAATAATTAAGACTCATAGCTACTTAACTTGAAGGATTAAGAAAAAAGTAGAAGATTGGTGGTAGGAGACACAAAAGGCAAAACTTATGCAAAGAAAGTTTACTTTTGCATGTTCTGTTTGGATTCCTCCTTGGTAGAACGTAAGCATGTAAATCCCTCCCTTGTTTCACAACCGCAGTGCTACATAACCAAAGCATGTGGTTCCTGAAATTAGCCTCGATACATTCATCGGACAATCCAAAATCACAGAGGCGACGTCAAAGATCAAGAAAAAGATGCGACTTACCATATCTCGAATAACGAAGAGTAGATCCAGAAATTGTGCCGTATGCATGCCCCTGGTAACTCGGAGCGGGTGCAATATAACCATGTGCATGTGGTACAAAGCATGAGCAAAGCAGGAATCATGTCATAGTCTTCGCCTCACATTTCCGAGTATATGAACCGGTCCTTGCATTGCCAAAAGTACTTACAAGCCTACTTCGTGAATCTCCTACAGATTAAAGCATGAACGTCGGTTTCAACTATCTAGTTCCCTACGATTAAACATCTTTAAAAAAAAAACCATGGGTGGTAATATAAGGTTACACACTTACACCCTTATCATTTTGTTTGCCATCGCTTCCAGGATAATGTGACTTGTTCCACCTATCATTTTGTTTGTTTGCAACACCCTTACCCTTTCCTTGTGGCCTTTTGGAAATGTTGTTGCCTTTCATCTTTGATGCCTCAACTCTTGTCTTTTGACCATCCATCGAACCTTATAACCACCTTTAGCAGCCTTCTTTCCAATCCGACCCTTGTCGAGGTTTTGCAAGATTTGCTTTAACCTAAGTATAGAAAAGGAACTCTCAAATTCGCATTGTACGAGAAGAAAATGAAACAAAAGCTGGATGTGTCAATCAAGTAACAATCGAGATAATCACCTTGTTATCTCCTTCGCCTATCTCGGCTTTGTTGATCCCTTCTACACAACTCTGCACTTTCTCGAGTAACAAATGAAACGAACCCAAAGTCTTTCCTTCTAGTAGAAAGAAATTTTTGGGACAGTTGAACCTTCTCATCTTCACCATACTGTTCACATAGCTTTTTTAATTTATCTTCTTCCCAAGACTCAGCTAGGCCTTCAAGATAAACAGTTTTCACCTAATGTGGAACAGTAAAACCATCATTAAAACTCTAGAACAAATCAAATATGCCCGATGACGCCATTACCTATGCCGCAGTAAGAACTAAGAACATAGCAACTCCTAAGATCAAGGAGGCAAGTGTAGCAACCACAACTGCATGGAATACTAGACAAACATATTGAAGGTCACACCGATGCTCTAATTTAACAAGATATTCAAAGCTTGATCAAACATAAATCTAGCTAAGAATGCAATTTCACCAAAGAGCAAGAATCTCCGGATGTCATAGGCCTAAAAAAATCTTTCAATGAAAAAAGAAAAATTCTAATGCAAGAATGGACAAAACCAAATTAGAGGAGTAACTCTTACAACTACAAACACAGTAAAAGTGCTTCTTCACTAGGATGAATTGACTGGGAAAATGCAACTTTCGCACTCCTATCACGGCCAAAAAGAGCATCGGTTGTTTAAGCCGTGAAATGCGAGACATTGCATCGGAATGGGTCTTTGAATTCCAAAAGGGCATAACCTTTACTTTTGCCTTCCTTATTAGGATTATCGGGTAAGTAAATCTCCTCAATCTGTTCAACCCCAAGGTTCTTCAATCTCTCAAGTACCTTATAACCAGGAAAAATTAAAACAAAACGACATCGGATTGTGAAGACGATCAAGTGATAGGTGCATTTCTAAAGCAACAACATAGGAAACAATATGAACGGTGAAGCTGTAACCTTTGTCCTACTTAAAAGCCCATATAGGGAAATTAAATCGAAACCGAGAAAACAACTAGATCTTTACTTGCTCTCTTGTCCATGTCTTGCAAATGTTGCCCATGTATAGAGTATCGGTTTCTGGCGAGGGATATACCAACACGTTTTCCCTTTACCTAAACCACAATGAAACATAAAGATTATTAACGTGGGTGCACCATACGAGCACTGATAAACATTTCAAATTCAAATATCATGAAAATATAACACGTCGGTAGGTATATTTTATGTATAACCTCTGTTCCATCCTTCAAATCAAGCAAGGACCTTCCTTGCTTGCTCAGAGTAGCATCTGGGATAAATGCAAATCCCTTGCTTTTCTGAGAGAGGAAAAAGGGGCAGGGGAAGAAAATATAGATATGTACATGATAAGAGGAGTAAAGAACCAAGACATAAGAGCAATCTTCTATTTAATAATTTTCACACCTAGTCAGTAGTGAATCTATTGACACCTTTTAACATGTTAGGTCATTTATAGTCTATTCAAGAAACCCTTTCTTATTAGTTTTACTTATATAAAAGATTCTCTTCAGAAAAGTAGAGACATACTCTTAGTTAATACAATTTAGCTAATTTGACACGGCAAATTAGCATAATTACAACATCAAAGTTGGGTTGGCTGCATGGATCAAACTCGACAACAACGAAATAGCTTGATTCATTGTGCTTGATAGTGTTCTTTCAAAATCCTTTAAAATCTTTTTCTAGTCAACGCATCCAAGCTATCTTAGGACTAATCGTATACCATCAAATTTCTTCAAATAATGCAACTAGTTTAAACTTATCTTACGGAGGTTTGACCATGAAAAGACACTCGCCTTCTCTAAGTAATGCACTTGGAACTCTAAGAAACCATGTATTGATTAGATAAAGAGAACAATCGTGCCATCAATCATCACCTTCTTTTGGTCCAGTCTCTTCACCCACATGATTATCTATATCGCCATCTTTTCCCTCAAATCATCTACGGTATCTGACTATAATAAACTAATATGTCTATAACAAACTAAACCACCAGCAATATGTAAATCAAGTAACTTAAAAAGTCTACACGACAAACTATTGAAAGGAAGTGATTCAGTCGCTAAAATAGAATAGCCAAGAGAAGATTCACCTCGATAAGCACCTAAGCCACCGCCGCCAAAGCCTCCATAACCCCCACCAAGCTCACTGCCTCCACTATACCCACCAAGCCTACCTCCGAGACCTGGAGTCCTATAAGGACCAAAATCACCACCACCAAAAAAAGAATGAGTTTAACATGCAAATGAATCATAAAGTAATTCGAAGAATTTCTAAAGTTGTCTACACTATAAAACGTTTAATCTAAGAATTTACACAAACAACAAGTGAAGTACCTATGTATCACCAACCTGCTCATCTCTCGAGAGCCACGCTTACGTCTCACGCCCAACATTGTCCCCTTGTTGGGGTGGATCGACCGGATCTATTTGCGGCGGCTGTTGCTGGTCATGAGGTGGCGGTGGTGGTGGCGGTGGTGGTGGTTGTTGCTGAGCTAGGCCTATTTCGTCCATGTTCATCCCAAGATGCTGATGCATGAACTCCATAACCTTTCGTAGTTGCTCCGCAACGACATTGAACTCTGCCCGCGGCACCACATCCGAGCGTCTGCGACGTGCTAGCACCAGGAGCTCCGTATCTCCTCTTCTTTCTCCCCTACGGACCCGAGTCCGTAGATACGTCCTTTGGAAGACTCACTGCCACATTGAGGTACACCGCCTCATCATCCACCGATTGCTCCGGTGTAGCACTGGGTCGGCTCCCGACTCTACGCTCTGGAGCCTATCCTGCATATATGCACAACAAACAAAATACATGATATGGGGTAAAGTATACTTAATAATATTTTACATATCATTTCTATACTTACATAGAACCGCTCTGATCTAGTATCGATGAATGTCATCCTGTCGTGATTAACGGTGTGGAGATGCAAATACAAGTCATTCACAGTCGGTGGCGTCTCGGATGAATCAGCCTGCGTGCAGGACCAAGCATAGTGAACAAGTGTATAAATGTACAAAATATCCTAGATGTTACAAAAAACTTACCAATCTTTCTTGGGTAGTCACAAAAGACACGGAACCACCACCGTGCTTCGAGGGTCCAGTCCCAGGGCCTTCGACCTCAGTGTTCCTATTCTCCGTCGCTTGCCTAGACCTAGCCTGGAAGTCCTCGCTCTCCCAGTACTGCAAGTATCTCCTCCATGCCTCATCTGTAACATAAACTGGCTGCACACGATTCTTCTTCAACTTGTGCATCAACGCGGTGTACCTTGTGCCTGCAAGCCTGTCGTACGCCGCTCGCACGAGATCCTCGGGAAGCGCATCATCCCATCTAAAAAATACCTACAAATTGGCGATTGCTATTGTTACCTCGCATTGAGAAAATAGTATAAATCATAAGGCATATGGTAGTCTTGTTTACCTTCCATTGGCGCCAGTATTGGTCTTTATGATGAGGCGGTACCGACTTCCAACAATACCCTTCAGGAATCATCCATCGTTTAAAAACTCTTGTCATCCTCCGCGCACAAAAATGCGAAGGATGCAACTCCCTGTGTTTCATGAACATGCATATCACCTTAACTACTTCTTCAATATTTGACATCCATATTGAAAATGACATATAAAAGTCAAACACAAACTTACGTATCATTGGCAATCAGCGTGATAGGGATCCCCGCACGCGAGGGGGCTCCATCCTGTCCTCCGAGGTGGCGCGGAGGGCTGTCACCTCCAACCCCGCTCTTACGTCTTCTTGTAGGGATGCCGCCGGTGATCTTTGTGGTGGGGTGCGAGCCTCGTGGGTAAAGGAGTCATTGATGTCGGAGAAGGTGTGGGGAAGTGTATATTAGGCATAGTCCTTGATGACGACGATGATGGTACGAGACGACCCCGACGGTATGGAAGGGGAAGGTGACGCCGCGGGCCGTATCGTGCTCGAGAGACCGAGAAGTCGGAATCGATAATGCGGGTATCGAACCACGACCTCCACCGCCACGACCTCTATGGACCCCTCGTGTGGCCTGACCACGAGGGCCAGTTGGTATTTCGCCGCCAGATGTCGGTGCCGCACCTATTCCGCCTGGACGATGGCCTCCTAATGGCAAACCTCGACATCCCCTATGACCACGTTCGGCCATGATACCTAACAATATTCACGAATAAAACATCAGAGAAGGAGGGCATACAAAAAGTAGAAATTCAGTCTAAATTATTGGACTTTATAACACAGGATCCATGCTAATAAAAGTAACTACATTATTGGTCGTTGACATATCATATACATACATTTTTCGCTATCATCCGTTTCAAATTCACTCTCATGAGTAGAAGGTGAGGATTCTTCTTCTGAATCATCTCTACTATAAACTTCATCGCTTGGACCCGCTTCAACAATGAATCGAGTCCCAGTCGGAACATCCAGATTGTTGATATCGGCGATTGCATCATCGACTACACACGTGGTGGGCATCCCATCTTGGAAAGCAATCTCTGTCGAGCCCTGGTCATTATAGTCTTTGCTAGTTTCCTCGTCAGCGAATTTTGGCTGACAGCAACAAACTGCTAGCCATTCTTGTCGATCGTTCCTCATAGAAGGGTACGAAAGGTAGTAGACTTGAGTGGCTTGCATTGCTAGTACAAATGGCTTGTAGTTGTTATATCGTCGACTTCGATGAACCTCTACCAATTGAAGTGTTGGGTGAGTCCTCACACCATGATTCGGTGTAGGGTCATACCATTCGCACTTAAACAAGACCACACGTTTGAGGCCGGTATACTCAATCTCCACAACCTCTTGCAGTACTTCATAATAGTTATGGGAAACATCAGCGTAGTTTGAACCATTCACCAAAACACCGCTGCTCTGCGTCGATCTATTAACGTCATATGTTGCGGAGTGGAACTTATACCCATTAACAAGGTAACCAGGGTAGACAGTACATGATCGACTAGGACCAACAGAAAGATCAACGAGCGTCTCGTCAACTATAGAATTTCGAGCCTATTCGTCAAAATTAGAGATGCAATATGACACATTAGTTACGGGAGAAACATTTGAATCTATAACGTACAAAAGTAATGACCTTACATATGTTTGAAACCAAATGGGGAAGTTATGCTCTAGACTACTATCAACTTCCGACTCCCCCATTGCTTGAGTGATTTCATCGACGAATATCCTAGAAGAAACGAACATGTAAGTCGGTTGTCTTACTAAAATATGAACAATGAATGTACTGCATTATTGAAAGAAAGTGATGGACATACTGAACGTAAGGAGCGATCTCTGGACAATTGAGCAGTATGTACGAATGAGCGGCATTATACTCCTGCTCTGTTAAGTACCGCTCCTTCGACTTGCCCATGGGTCGACCAGGATAAGTGAAAATTGAGAAATTGCCAACGAAGTTCGGTGTGGGCCCGAGACCGCCATCGTCGTTACGTGGCACTTTGTCATGCAACGTAAAGACGTGATCTTCGAAGTAGTAAGAAGAAAAGGATGTGACCTCTTCGACCAAATAAGCATTACACATGGAGCCCTCAACCTTCGCTTTGTTTCGCACATTGTTCTTCAAATGTTTAAGGTACCTATATGAATGTTATAGGAAATGTTGATATAAAACCTATTGAATGGGAAAATAATATCAAGGGCTCAAGATAGTACCTCTCAAATGGATACATCCATCGAAATTGAACGGGACCGGCCGGACGGGCCTCGTAGGCCAAGTGGATTGGTAGGTGTTCCATAGAGTCAAATAAGCTTGGAGGGAAAATTTTTCCAACTTGCAAATGATTTTTGGTATTTCGAGACTCTAAGACCTCCATATCTTGAATCTTGACACATTTTGATTAGGGGACCAGGAAAAAAGGCTTAATTCGCTAATTGCAACCCAAACCGGGTTTCAGAGAAGTTCTCTGAATGCAATTGGTATCAACCGTTGCATGAATATATGACAATCATGGCTCTTCATGCCGAACATTCACAGTTTCTTTGGATCTACACATCGACCAAGATTCGATGCGTAACCATCAGGAAAACGCAACTTTTCAACCCACTCGCACAATTTTTGTCTTCTTGATGTATCAAGAGCATAGCACCCAAGGACGTAAGTATTTTTCGCCGAATCAATGTGTAGAGAAGGTCGGTGACAATATTCACGAATATCTTGCCTCGATTTTGCATTGTCCTTACTCTTGCCCGGTACACACATAATAGTGTTGAATATGTTGTCAAAAACATTTTTTTCGATGTGCATGACATCTAAGTTGTGGCGGATCAAGTTTGTCTTCCAATACGGCAAGTCCCAGAATATGCTTTTCTTCCTCCATCCCGAATTCTTAGCTATCCGCGCATTCACAGATTCAGCGCCGATTTCTGTCACCTTCATCAAGCCAAACGATTCAATTTCTGCCAAAATTTCTTCACCAGACCGCAAAGCGGGCGGATCATCATTTATGACCATTTTGCCTCTAATGAAATTTTTTTTTGTCTTTCCTTAATGGTGATGACTTCTCCAAGAAACGACGATGACAGTCGAACCACGATGTCTTACCACCATTTCGCAATTGAAATGCATTTGTATCCTCCATACAATATGGACAAGCGTACTTACCGTCGTGCTCAACCGGACAACATGCTATATGCGGGGAAATCACTAACAGTCCATAAAAGGGCAACTCGCATGAGAAAATTTGTCTTGGTGGAAACGTCTTATGTAACCACCCCATTGTTCCATAAATCTTGCAACTCTTTCACAAGCGGTGAAGGAACACGTCGATTTTACGCTTTGGGCTGGTCGGTCCGGGAACGATAACCGTTAAGAACATAAACTCAGATTTCATGCACATCGACGGTGGAAGGTTGTAAGGAGTCAAAATCACGGGCCACGAAGAGTACGATTTCCGGAAAGCCCAAATACTTGAAAACCATCGTCCTGTGCACAATCGTAAACGAACATTCCGAACCTCGGCGGCAAAGTCTCTATTGACGTCATTAAAATGTCTCCAAGCAATCGAATCGAACAGTGTTGCATAACATCTTGAGCGATGAATGATCTCCATGCCATCGCATATGTTTTGCGGTTGACTCGACGCATACAATCGTTGCAACTTAGGGCCCAAAGGGAAGTAGTACATTCTTTTGCAAGGGCGGTTTTTGTGTTCGACCACGACCTCGTCGATGTGCAACGTATCGTGATTTCCCACAAAATTTACATGACGTCAACTCAGAGTCCACTCCCCAATAAATCATACATTGGTCCTCACAACAATCTATTTTCTCAACGGGTAGACCTAGACCTCGCATTAGTCTTTTAGTGGCATAAAAATTCTCAACCATTGAGTTGTCATTTGGCAAACAATCCTTCATGAGTTTAATGATTTCATTATACCCTCGTTCAGATATATGATGTTCAGACTTGATCGCAAGTAATCTTGCCATTGCGGACAACGTTGCCATGGTTTCACAACCAGACCACAATTGTTCCCTACTTGCATCAATCATGTCATATAGTTGGCGTGCTTGGGGGTTTGGTGATTCTTCCACGGCATTCCAATTGAAACTTGGACCTGCCACGTTGTGTAGCATCTCGCGGTAAGGTGTCGGATCGTATCCTCCCACATCAGCATCATCAATATGGCTATCCATTTCGTGAAAATTTTGCGGGCCTTCATCTCCGTTCTCACCATGTTCGTACCAACTGTGATATCCCGGGACAAATCCATACCTACATATGTGGCACTCAACCGTTTCGACGTCAGTGCGGTACAAGTCGACATTTCTTAAAATTGCACGGACATCTAATCTTCCTTTCACTTTGGTATGTAGGACAATGTTGTTTTGCAAATGATATGAATTCTTTAACCTTCGCCGCGAATTCAATTCGAACGTAACCGTTGTCGAGCCGGTTGTACATCCAGTCTCTGCTTGTAGACAACATTCCTAGTCGAACGTAACCCTTGTCGAGCCGGTTGTCTATTCAAGTAATGAAATAATAATGATTAAGATGATAAGAAATCTCACTAATTGGAGAATATTGTAAATCGGAATAGCGATCTAGACCATCTAGAAGAAATTGATAGCTAAGTGAAAGAACGAGGTTCGTACATTAAACTCATGAATAGAGAATAAATTGACAAAGTTAGGAAGTCATTAATTTTCTAGCTAGTCGGCGTTACACGATGTCTCAGGTTTCATTTATGATCGTATTGTAATGTAATGTCTCTTTTCATATGATGGTAGATGTAATTTGAGGGGGTAAAGAGAAATCTCGAGATTTGTTGTCACAAATCTCGAGATTTGATGAACGGGTATAACAAAATAAAGTTTTGGCGGGAATGGTGGCCCCATTTTTCAGAGACGGAATTTAATTCCGTCTCTAATTCCGTCTCTGATCTTTCTCAAATCCGTCTCTGAATATTTCCGTCTCAATTCCGTCGCTAACTTTTAAATGTAGAAACGAAAATTCCGTTTCTAATTCCGTTTCTGATTTAGAAACGGAACTTATTTCCGTCTCTAATTCCGTTTCTAATTTGTTGTTTATTTGTAGTGGATATAAGAGGCATACAAATACCACATAGCATCAACGCGTCTACTACTTGTTCACTCATACCTCCTTAAGGTTATAGGTTCCATTCTCTAGAAATTTAATGCCAAATAGCAACATTAACTAAAAGAGTAATCCTAGTGTTTCTAATCCTAACTAGTAGTAGAAATTAAGTAATTATAGGTACTATTCAATCGTAACCAACAACACCTAACTAATCAATCATCCATAGCAAGTGCATGAATATGAAATTACTAACAACTATAACATCAAACGACAAAGTAATTACCTCAGTACATGATTCTAATGTATTATAATGTTGATCATGACATGTTTTACCGATAAAATAAACATGGAATAACAACCAAATACGGATGACATGCTTTACCGATAAAATAAACATGAAATAACAACCAAATACGGAATCAATATAAATCTTGAATTGCTCAATTAAAAGGTTGAAATGAAATATTACATATTAATAAACCTAAAAATAGAACAAGCATAACCACAAAACACTATGCATGTAAGAGAAGAAAGCGAGAACAAAAACTTCTAAACCAAACAAAAGACACAACATTAACTTAATAGATCAAGTGAAGAACACCAACTAATGCACATGAAAGCCAATCCGGGGAAAATGTGAGCGAGATACAATGTGAAGAGAATTCGGGTGTTACAAAAAAATTTTTTTGTTACCTTGACGAGCGGAGAGCGGAGCGGTAAGCACGAAAGCGACCAGAGAAGCGAGAGAACAATGAAAGAGACGGAGATTCAAGATCGAAAATAAAAAGAATCGAGAACGATGTGCACTCATTCATTTTGCACAATCAACCACGTAACAAATCAAATCACTCAAGAACAGTTAAAATAAAACCTCAAAAAGTAATAACAATTAAAAGAAGCCGAACTCTTTAAATATGTCACACGATCAAGAGTTTGTTCCTTCACGATTCATAAACAATAAGGTAGTACTATAACACCGCCAATTGCCAAGGCAATTTAAAATAATAAAAAGGATTCCATGACCAGAATAGCTAAGACCTTTCAAGAAAATATATTTTTTTTTAATCCATTTAGTAGACTAGTATAGGTGAGCCGCTAAGAAAACCTAGTATACACAATGGTCAACCACATTATGTTCATTTCCTATGTTTGAACATCAAGGCATATATATGACTCGCCTTGCCTAGCGAGATATAGCTTCGAGTTCAAGTGAAAATCTATAACATATTTCATTCATGAGCATAATATTTGCAATGCTAACAAGTATTACGACTTTAATATTTACGGATGCCGCATGAGATAAGGTACGTAGGAACAGGACACCCCGAATATTTATTGATAGATGGAAATTTATGAAGTCTCGCATGCTTAATTTAAATTGGAAAATCTTTCAAGATAAAAAAGCTTCTTGCCTTCAACTCCGATCTTTACTAGAAGATCGAACTATCAAATGAACCATAGCGGAAACTTAAATAATTCTCATGTCACCCTTGGTTTTCCATAAATTTTTTAAAATAGATAAACAAGGGGACTAGAATGCCAAACTTTGACAGACGCAAAAGTTGAGCGAAAACATTGTAGCGATTCAAGTACTTCCTCAAAACCGTCACAAGGTGAATGATCTCTATGAAAATTTGAAGAGCTCTTGATCATGAGTGTTGGTTGCATTATAAAGAACAATAAAAAACAAATAGATTATATCGAGAATGTAGTAAGACTCCAAAACTACAAATGCCAATAGAGCCGGAATCGAGACCGAGAGAGAGCGAGAGTTGAGGGCGATGACGGAGACCGGCGCGACGAGACGGAGAGACCAGAGAGAGACGGCGAGACCGAGAGAGCAGAGAGAGACCGGGTAGCACGACCAGACAGAGAGACGAAGACCAAGCGCGCGACGAGACGGACAGACGAGACGAGAAACAGAGAGAGACCAGCTAGCACGACCAGACGGAGAGACGAGACGATCGAACGGGATGGACGTTTGGGGATGAGACGATCGAATGATTTTAGACAAGACGGAGAGACAGATTTAGGTTTTGGGGTTTTTTCGTGAGAATAATTTAGGGATTTACGGTGTTTTGTTGGGAAGGGGGGGTGGGGTGCGGGAAAGAGGAGGGGGTGCCATGATCCAAGAAAATACAAATCTCGAGGAATGATGAACGGTCATAAGAAATGAAGAATTTGGCGGGAATGGTGGCGCCAAATTTCGAGACGGAATTTAATTCCGTCTCTAATTAAAATCTCGATCCGTCTCAAATCCGTCTCGATTTTTTCCGTGTCAATTCCGTCGCTAAGCTGTTAAATTTAGAAACGAAACTTATTCAGTTTCTAATTCCGTTTCTGATTTAGAAACGGAACTTATTTCCGTTTCTAATTCCGTTTCTGATTTGCTGTTTTTTTGTAGTGTGACATTAAGATTATTTTAATCATTTTTAGTACTATAAATAGAACGATCGATTCAATATTAAGACAACTTTACAATCTTTGTTTCTTTAATTATTAAGTAAAGAAGAAACTCTATAGAATTTTTGTTTAGAGATCTGATAAGGTGATTTTCGTATTACATGTTGTTAATTCTTTATATATGTCTTAACACTGATGCTCTTATTACATTGCTATTGTCTTAACTATACACATATGAGATTGAAGCCGACGGGCTACGATGGTCCACCGATGTGATTGTTGTGGTCCCCCAAATTTGGTCATGTGTCGACTGACATTTTGTATGATATTAATGACCATGGTGTGGTTTTGGCCATAAGGAAAAATTATAAAGTCCACTGGTGTAGCTACTAACTAATAATGTCGCAGTAGGTGATATATGTTGTTGTTATTGTTTTGGTATATATTTTGCATTAATTGGGTGAGATAAATAATATACAGTGGCTAGGGCAGACCACGTTAGATAAATAATGTGTAGTGATTCTTGTAAAATATCAAGTAATGAAGTGGAGAGCGTGACTTGTTATGTAATATTAAAGTGTAAACTCAAAATAAATAAATAAATAAATGAGTTTTATTGTGTATTTCTCAATATTCAGTTATACTCGGTCCGGCCCTATGGGCAGTCCATTTGGACTTTGTGCGTAACTCGAGGTCGCGGATCTCACTACTAACTTACGCAACACATGGGGTATGTGAACCAGGGTTGTTAGCAAGTATATATCCCAAATGACTGGAATTTGTGATTGATTATGGAGGTGTAGAGCTCAATTTCGACCTTCAACAAAGATGGTGAGCTTAGCACCATCATGAGATAGTGGAATAAAGGCATTTATGATAGGACTCTCGACCTGACTGACCCTAGATCATTACTACTTAATCGATTGTCAGTTTGATATTGTTTAAGTAAAGTATGTTATATCATGACTCTTTTTTAGCATAGTTGCTACTATTATGCTTTTAGATACTTGTTGTATATCTGGAAATGCAAACAAAAGTCTCTCAGTGTTACTTTTTACTTTTTTATACTCACCGCCCTTTTTTATGACGGTGGGTGTAGATCCATCGAGTAGCAGACCAGGCAAAGAGAACATCGACAACTACCTCTGAGCTAGTGGACTGCTACTACATCAGACTTTGTAGGTTTTTGGTTTGTTTTATAACTTATATATAAGTCTTCCATACACTTTTGGGGTTGTATTTTACGGGATGAGACATAGTACCTTGACCAGATACATATGTATGTATTATCGATGTTTCGTTTTAATGTATACATGCATGTGATCTTTGTTTTCTGGTTTTCCACATTCTTAGGTATCATATTAAAAGCTTCTACTAATATATTAAGACTTATGTTGTATAACTTTTAATTAATTTTTATTTATTAATTGACACAATATAAGATATGCTTATTTGAAAAAAAATATATTAAGGGGAAACGTTTTTGGAAAAAGACTGACTAATTCGTTGTTAAGTCTTTTGTGGTGGAGGTTAGGGCTTAATGATGAGATTAGGCAGGCCGTGCCCTAATTTGAGAAGGGGTCGTCAAAGGTGGTATTAGAGCCTAAGTATATAGAGCTTAGGTTGTGGAATATAGTTATTCTACAATGTGATACTAAAGTTATAGTTGGTATTAGATGTCGACTTTCCTAATAAGTAACAAATAAAGTTTAAAACAAGAAATCATAAATTTTAGCAGTGAAAAACTAGATGATCCTTGCCTAGAAACCATTAGTCGGGAAGTGAGTGAAAGTAGGATCGGAATTTCTTATATGTACAGGTTAGTTTCTACATATATGCGTTATCTACATAGTAGCTGATTTGCGTTCGTTATCAACTTGTAGACATCAATGGGTAATTTATGCGATAACAGGAATACAGGTGCTAGTGGTATGTTATTCCATCTACTGAGTAACTACTACTACTACTACTACTACTACTACTACTACTACTACTACTACTACTACTACTACTACTACTACTACTACTACTACTACTACTACTACTACTACTACTAGGAACTACTACTACTACTACTACTACTACTACTACTGCTGCTACTACTGCTGCTGCTGCTGCTGCTACTACTACTGCTACTGCTGCTACTGCTGCTGCTGCTGCTACTACTGCTACTACTACTACTACTGCTACTACTGCTACTACTGCTACTACTGCTGCTACTGCTGCTACTACTGCTGCTACTACTACTACTACTACTACTACTACTACTACTACTACTACTACTACTACTACTACTACTACTACTACTACTACTAACTACCTACTATTTCTACATTATCGGCACTAAAGCTTCGTACTACTACACTAGCCAAACATCCACATTTACCGATACCAAAGCTTCCTACTACAACACCTAGCTGATCCAGTAGTGACAACACCAGCCATTGAGACAGTTTATACACCATCTTTCACTCCTATATCTTTTAGCTTGACAATAAATGTTCCATTGGTGATGAATTTCATCAGACTGAAGCTAGTTTACTTTGATGGTTAGCGAGATCTAGAGAAAATTGAGTAGTGGTATTGTCTCAAGAGAAGCTGCATAGAGTTTTGAGGGTTGAGGACAAACTTTGAACTAAGATTTCATCATATTCACTGTAGAGAGACGACGATGTTTGATGGCATGCGACAATTGCTTCTGAAGGATACTTTGAGTCTTGGGATGCATTTAAGAAGAAGTTATATCAACAATACTTCCCACCTACAGTGATGAAGAGGTTGAGGAAAGAGTTTAGTAATCTGAGATAAGGAGCTGATGAGTCGTTGATGAGCTACAAAAGCAATATAACTATTTGAGACAGTTTTTAAGGATTTAGTCAGAGATGGCTTTGAGGATGTGTGCCATTTTGAGGATGGACTGAGGCCGAATATAAGATTTTATGAAGTTAGTTCGAGTGCTAGGACCTTGGGTGAGATATATGAGCGTGCACTTTTTCACGAGACCTACTACTTAGGTAGAGTTGTTGTTGGTCACCATTTTGCACCAACATTGTCAGTGGATAAGACTATGGAGTTTGAGAGAAGGAGACAAAAGAGTAAGGGACGGAGAATATAGGATAGAGGTTCTCAAGGGTAGGGGCAACCATACCGACTGTACCCTACGCATCACACCCGACTCCACTACCGAGTATAGTTAGTAGACCACCCTTGCTATCTCCAACTGGACTAGTTTTACCAACTCTTACTTTACTAGCTCTTCCAGCACCACCAGCACTACGTCAGCTACATTAATACTAATATTTAAGCTACACTAAGCCTAAATAAACTTACCAAATCACTCTCTACTCCGGCCCCATGCCGATACGCATCTCAAGGCACATCCCAACTCACATCTCGACACTTAAACATAAGTAGTAGTGACTTAGTAGTCTACACATATATAATACATTGGGAATACATCATATCAAATCTAACATATACCTTAGCTATATTGCCTCTGTCATTGCACATATCTCGATGTGGGTCCCACATTATGGGTCACTGATCCTGATTAAGGGATTAAACTAGTATTAGAAATTTGGTTTGTGACAAATCTTCTTAACTAATGGAAATTTTTTCCTTGAATTTAAACTTAGATTAAAATTATACCTGACTTAAAAAGGTATGAAAATCTATCTTGCATATAGTCTTCTCACTCCGCAAGTGAGTTCCAAGTCTCCATGGAACTACCACTTGACTAACACCTTCGGGATAAACTTGTCTCTTAATTGTTGTACCTTTCGATCTAGGATCTATACCGGCTGCTACTCATAAGATACATCCTCATTTAGGTTAATCGACTCAAGTCAACCATTGGTCTCACTGTTGTCTTTGACTTAGGTAATTAAAGCATAAAAATATGGAAGACTGGATGAATCTCGGACATTTGTGGAGGTAACTCAAGCTCATACGCAACCTTCTTTTGATCTTGAAAGGCCTAATAAACTTCGGTGCTAATTTGCCTTTCAAACCAAATATGTGAAAACCCTTTCGAGGAGAAACCTTTAAATACACAAAGGCTCCCTCGACATAGGTGAGATTGTTGTGATACGTGTATGCATACTTCTTTTGCCTCTTCTGGCCCCTTTAAGCCTCTGAAGAATCTTTCGTACATTCTTTGTGTCATCAACAATAATATTAGTCCTTAAAAATTCCCGATCCTCTAGCTCAGCCCAACAAGATTGCAAACGATATGATCTGCCATATAAAGCCTCAAATGGTGCCATCTCAATGTTAGCCTGATAATTGTTGTTGTATGCAAATTCACATAATAGTAGGTACTCATGTTAAGATTCGCTAAACTCAAGTACACAAGCCCGTAGCATATCTAAAGAACTTGAATCAACCTCTCAGTTTACCCATCAGTCTGAGGGTGAAAGGCTGTACTGAACCGTAGGCGCGTATCATGCTGCTCCTACATACTCTGCCAAATCCTGGATGTGTACATAACATCTCTGTCAACGGGAAACGATTGTAATAATCCTCTAGGTCTATGATGCACAACCTTTCCATTTAGGGTTTAGATTCAACCCTCTAAAGCTTGAATTAAAGTCCCCTACTTGCATCCCACCATGATTTAGAGCACCTCCACACTATATATATTTAATCATATTTCATACACCACACTTAGGGTTTAGAGAGTGCTTGGTTAAAAATTGAAGCATAGAGAGGAGATTAAAGGAGAAAGTAATGTATTTTACTTGAGATATTCACTTTCCGGAAGGTAATGACTTAATACCCTAATTTTTTTTTATTTTCATACCTTGAACAAAAAGCTAGTTTTTGATAAAATTTTAAGGTTTTTACTACAAACCATTTTTGGAAATGGTTTTTATGCACACATTCAGTTTGAATATGGATTTTCAAATGAGTTTGGGGGTTTCTCGAATTTTTTCAATATATACATATTTAAAAATGGGATATGTCAATACAACAAATTTTATACGATTCAATTTCAACTCTCCCAAATTTTACTCTAAAACCTTTAAATGAATTATTTTCCTTACCTTGTTATTATAGAATTTCACTTTACCTTATTCATTATAGTTGAATTATCCTATGTCAGGACGAGGTAGATGAAGAGGTCGAGGTAGTAAATAAGACAAAGAGAAAAGTGTAGTGCAACCCAAACAAAAATAAAATATGCGGGCCACCTAAAGTACATAATACCTATCGAGATTAACATTAGACAACCTAGACCATTGGAGAACTAAACTTAAAGAACAATCTCCATTGTCGTTTGATAAGGAAAAGTATTTTGTGAACCTAGACCATAGTCACATCGTACCTTATAACACTTATTTGTTTATGAGACCTAGAGCTCAATTGAGGTATTACAATGATAAGAAGAGAGTCATCATTCCTAAAAGAGAGTTAAACATCCAAAATGTGAGCAAGTATGAGGACATAATTGTGAGCATCATCAAAAATAGTGGATGGGATTGGCTTCCGAGAGATTATACATGAAGAGATGAAAATGGGTGTTTAGAAATTATACGAAAATTTTATGCTAATGGAAATGTTAGTAGGGAATGGGATAAAATGGTTTTTAAAGGGAAGAAAATAGATATTTCCACTCCGAGATTGAATAGACTTTTTGGTCATCCACATTACGGATAAAGAACAATTGAGGATTACCCAAATGTCAATTATGAAAATAAGGAATCCTACCCCTTTCAAAAAGGATTTGCACTTGATAGTGAAGGCCACAATAAATCTGGGAAGAGGATTTGCACTTGATAGTGAAGGCCACCCGAAATTTATTAAAACCACTTATTTTAGGAAGATTACAAAGAGTGGAGTTATATAATAAACGCTTACTTTTACCCCACTAAGAAACACTTCAAAGTGAAGAACCCCAGAGCCGCTTCGTTATACCATATATTGATGAAAAAGGTTATATCAACGTTGGGAAAATTAATTTGATTCTATGAAGTTTGCTGTGTAGACTATGAAGAATGAAGGTTTACCATTTCCAGTTTTGATCACTGAGTTGTTTAAGGAAAATCGAGTTGGGTTTTGACACCGAATTTGGTGTATCACCCGATAGGACCATTAATGATGTAGGAGTGTAATGAATGAAGAAAGTGGTAGGATATGACGACTCGAAGGATGAACGAGAAGCGTTCAATGCAATAAATGCTAGAGAAGTAAGGAAGCAAAACACTAATGAAAATAAAAGGAAAATAAAAGAAAACGCACTTAGAGCAACAAGTTTGATGGCCGGAGTGACTATACCAAACATTCGATCGAGTTCAGCACCATCTTCATCACAACCTCTAGAAGAGGGTTTTTTCGAACTATCTTTTCATCATTAATGTGAAGCCAAACGATGATACGTCAAAATGAAAAAATGATTGCAACAAATAAGATGACTTTATAGTGCTACCATTCTATGTTGAGAGAAGACAAGATAGTCGTTTGCAGGATCCAAGGAGGAGCATTGACATCCCATCTCTACAGTTGCAATTTCCAACTAAGACTTACAACCTAGCTGATAACTATGTTTCTCGACCCTCTATAGATACGGTTGACAATGGTGAAACTGATACGGAGCTCACTTCTGGACATCGTCGTATATAATATCTTTCTCTTTTATGCTTGGAATGATTGAAAATACAATGTATTACCCTCGATAAAAATTTTGTTAATGACAATTTATGTTTCCTTTCTGTAGTCCATTCATTTAAACCTAATGTCTTATACATTTGCATATTTATTTACATTTTTATGTAATATATCAAGTCGTTTATGCTTCACATTATATGTTTGTTATTTTGAAACCCGCCTTAATTTTAAACCTTAAGGACACGGTTTGGAATGAGTTTGGGGGTATTTTAAGTAAAATATGACATTAAAGGCAATGAAAGGAAAGAAAGGTAGAAGTAAATTTCATAACTATTTTCAAATCCAATATTCAAGTAAGTTGACAAAGATTTTAAATTTCATCCAAATTTAAAGTAAGTATGCTTTTCATTTTACTTTATTTCTAGATTAGGATAATAATGAATAAAGATTAGATTCTTGAATGAAAGTGATATTTTCATTACCCAAGTGGATTTTATGATAGAATGAATCAACTTTTATATCCTTTTTATTAACTTTACTATTTGATATGAACACTAAATTGGATACCTTGTGTTAGTCATAATAAAGGGTAGAAGATCAACATAATAGTGTAAAATAAACAAGAGAGATTTTTATGAATCTTGTGATACAAAAGCTATTGATTAAGTATTTTTATAGTATATATATAATTTTACTATACCACAATTGAAAGAAGAAATGGGTTATAAATTAATGAATTTCTTTAAGTTAGAAAGAATTCTTTCTTTAACTTTAGTTAATGGTGAGAAATGTTAATAAGAGTTTATAAAATAAATATATAGAGAATCCTATAGATTCCAAAGGAGATGGAGTAGGGAATCTATAGTAGGAAAAACGAGAATGTCCAAAGGAAATGGAGCAGGGACTTAAAAAAGAAAGTAAAAAGAAATAATTAGAATGATGTAGAAAACATCGAGAGATAAAAAAAGATAAATGTTCTTAAACTCTTAGATGAAAAGATTTAACTCGAGTGCTCGAAACTAAAGTTTAATGAAGTATTTCTTTGTCTAACATGTTTTAAACAACAAATTTATTAGTATCTTAGCAAAACTCCTATTGATTTTGATTGTTATACTATTATAAAATATATTTCAAAATTAAGATTAATCTAGTGGTTTTTGTATTTTGAGATTTTACGTTAGTCATCATAAGTTTCATGCTTGTTAGTGGAGATTGAGAAAATTTATGTTATGTGCTAACCTTGGCAATAAACGTTAAGTTCTAAAAGGTGTTATATTAAATGGTTGAGTTATCATTAAGGGATATTTTATCTTGTCTAAATTATTTTATTATGTTATAAGTTTCATCTACTTGTGGGTAATATGTTTTCATTTGGAGATCACTTCTATATTATTTCTATTTAAAAAGTTATATTATTTAAAGTTAATATGAATTAGATTGAAACCAATTTATAAAGAATGAAAAAAGAATATGATTAAAAGTATTCCTTTGTTCGGGGCAACAAAGTGTTGTGTTTGGGGGTATAAGACAAGTTCGAAATTAGACACATTTTATAGTGTAATTTAGGTTATTTTTGGATGAAAATGATGATATTATACTAGCTATTTTTTATTTTTGTGATTTCAGGTTTTAATTAGGAAAATGAATAAATGAAAGAAAAGAGAAAGAAGAACAAATAAGTTAACTGGAAAATGTACTAGCGATTGGCCAGTGATTTGGATTTACACTAGAATTTGCCAGCTAAATCGGTAGCAGAAAGAAGCAGCGAATTAACTGCAAATTGGAGATTGAATTGAAAATCGTTAGAAAAATCGATATAGCACTGTTAGGTAAATCCAGTGATTTGCTCAACGATTTATGTACAATTGAGGAATCGATAAAAAATCGCTAGAGTCGGTGACGATTTTTTTAGATTTAAAATGAGGAGTTTGTATCTATCTAGGAGATATATTCTTAGGGAACTATATATAGGACCAAAGAGCTATGAAATAACTATCTCTACTCTCTCTATTTTCCAATACTTTTAAGTTTAGATTTATATGTAAAGCACTATCAGAGAATTGATTTAGAAGTGATTATTATTAATTAATTTAATATATGTTATGTATATATTTATGCATTGATTAATTTAAGCATGTATGAGTAGTTAGTAGATCTAAACAAACCCTAAGAATATGATATACCTAAGATTGTTATGTAGTTATAATTATGAAATTCTATACTTAATTCTTTAGATCAGTTCATACACTTCAATCATAGATTTAACCAGTTGTTTTGGTATATTCCAACTAGTAAATCTCTATGTTGAGGGCATAATTGCCAATGTGTTCCTTAATATGGAGTGTTTATGGAGTGTTTAATTCTATGTCTATAGTTATTGACAAAAATTATAGAAGTAGTAACTAGGATTGTGGTGGCCCTCTTCGCCTCAGGGTGACATGTCTTCGTGTACTCCTTGCCAGCTTGCCCAACTACACGTGTACAACACTTGCTCGTCCTTTTTCTGTCTCGAAATTCGTGTCAACTTGTGTGTAAAGCATATAAGTGACATTTTCAATGGAAGTCATACTTTATACCATTAATTCAAGAAATATTACTAATCAAATATAAAATCCTATTGCGGAAAAAAACCTTGAAAAAGTACTTCGTATAGAGATAGACGATTGTACCATATAAGGTATATACATGTACAATGTTATGATACTCTTGCAGTTCCTAAAAGAAATCAAAATATAAAAAAAAACACGTACAAGTAGTCCTCGACAGCAAGCAATCAGAGGTAGTCGCCTAAGATCCCCTTGCCCTTACTTGCACTCGGATCTGCACATTCAATCATCACAGAAGAAAATGGATGACGAGTCCAGTAAGTAAAATCTCAAGGAACTCCTCTGAGCATTCAAATAAATAAGCATAATTCAATAAATACTATTAAATAAACATGCGAAATGTAAACAGAAAACCGTAATTAGAGCATAGCATGCATAGATAACAATAAAGTGCATATGTATGTGTATGTTCCATTTAGACTAAACCATACTTTGAAATACCCTTCCAGGATCCCATAGTGGGTGCACCCAACTAGCTATCACCGTCCCTCTCAGTGGCCGGTGTAGACCTACAACTCACCGATACATGTAGCAGTTCATTAGCTCGGATCGGTATCCATCGAAAACTCCTGATATGCATGTTATGGTCTAGAATGCATAGACACACAACGAAAAACTCGGTGGGAGTAACTCAACCCACCGTCCAAACAATGATAAGATATAGATGTAATAAATACCACATGGAATACTTGAACTGAACGTAATTACAAAGCGAAATAAATACTCAGAGTTTTTCAGTTGGATTTTACAAACCTCACTACGCACTCCAATACTCCGTAATCAATCTCCGAGTCCAAGTCCATTGAGTCTTTGGTCGCTAATTGCTCACCCATGTCCACCTATGTCCATTTATCAATAATCTTGATTTAGCATGACAATTTACGACCAATTTAAAAAAAATATTTTGCCAAATTTCATATTTTGCATTTCTCGAGGCAAATACCCCCATAAAATTCACGTTTGAGATTCCTAAATTTTTTATTTTTATAGAATTTCATCAATTTCTATTTATTTTATCGAAATATAATTTTTAGAAATTTTCCAATTTTTTTTTCTGGAAATTTTCCCAATTTTTTTCTTTCTTTTCTATTTTTTTATTCGTTTGGTTTGGTTTGGGTCGACCCAAACGGGTCAGACCCGACCCTGGACTAGAACTGGTCTACGTTTGAGTTTGGTTTGTGCACCCCCTTCGTGCGATCAAACCATGGATCCCTGGTTTGATCGCTAGCAAATTTTGTTTTTTTTTCTTGTTGTTGGGTTAGGGTTGGCTCTCACCAACCCTAAATGGAATCGATGGCAGGGGAGACGCCCCATCCATCTCCACCCTTGACCCGGTTTGGCCTCCATGGCTAAACCCCTCGGCCACCATGGAAACAACGTACACAACAAAAAATCAACAACGACTATGCTCGACTTGAATGTTTCCACTAACTCTTCTTTCATTTCCAGCATCTTCTTCTTCTTCTCTTCCTCCTCTCCGTTTCTTCTTCTTTTCAGCCTCTCGATCGGTTATGTGAGTGAGAGTGGTGAGAGAAAAAGTGGTGGAGAAATGATAAGTTTTGTTGACTTGTGAGTCCACTTGGCATCTCCACTCACATGTGCATCTTTATGCATCCATAATCCTCCATTTACTCCAACCTAACACTTCTTTGACCCCGAAATGAGACTCGTTTGGGACACTCGCCTATGTTTTAAGCATAAAAATGCCATTTTCATGTGTTTCGACGTCCGGTTTCATGTCCAAACCATGACATACATGTATTGTCGCATCACTAGCCACCTAATACCCATTCCATATTAGTTACTTGGCCAGTTTTTATGTAATTTATGTGTTTTAGTTTCCCCGACCTAATATTCGGTCTTGTCAACTATCCGGTACCCGCGTCGACACGCATATCGAGGTGAATACAGCTAAAGCAATCTCTCACGTATTGTTATGCAACATACATGCATGCGATGTATTTCAATAAATTCCATCGCAATTAAGCAACCAACATACAATAAACTATCATACCTAGGTCCCCGTGTGTCGATGCCTACCACGACGTCCACGTAGATCTGAGCTGGTGTCCAGGTCTGTAAATTTGAGATAATTAACGACATTAATAAAATGGGCTGTCACATTTCTTCCTAACTAAATAAGATTTCGTCCCAGAGTTTAACGATAACTAAAACCCATACTAGAGAATAACTGAGGTATCGCGCCTCATCGTTGACTCGAGTTCCCAAGTGAGTCCTCGTCCTATGATGTTGCTAACAAACTAGGACCTTCGCGAGTTCCCTGTTATGTAGAATTTGTACTCGACGATCAACGATCTCTATCGGTCTCTCCTTATAGGTCACGTCAGGCCGTATCTCCACCTGTCCCAACTCAATCGTTTATCTCGGCTCTGACCTAACGAGTCTCAACATGGAAATGTGAAATGTCGGATGAACCCCAACTAACTTGGCAAGTAACTCCAACTGATATGCAACAATACTTACTTTCTGTGCAATCCGATATGCCCCAATGTATCTTGGCGCCAGTTTCCCCTTAATGTCAAATCTCGTTGACCTTTCCAAAGAGAAACCTTCAGATACACCATATCGCCCTCGTCATAGCTCAGACCCTCGCGATACCTATCCATGTATTTCTTATGTCTATCATGTGCGGCTCGCAGCTTCTGACGAATTTCTCGAATTTTCTCTTTGTGATCAACAATTATCTCAGGCCCTATTATCACTGTATCTTCTAGCTCTGCCTAACACGCAGGTGATCTACAGGGCCTTCCATACAATGCCTCAAATGGTGGTATGCCAATGCTCGCCTGATAGCTGTTATTATATGCAAACTCACACAGAGGCATATAATCCTCATACAAACCCCCTAACTGCAATATACAAGCCTTGAGCATATCCTAAAAAATTTGAATCGGTCGCTCTGACGGTCCGTTAGTCTGAGGATGATAAGTCGTACTAAACTGCAACCTGGTGTCGAAACTATTCCTGCATTGCCTCCTAAGTTTCGAGGTCAATCTGGGATCTATGTCTGACACAATGGAAACTGGCACCCCATGAAATCTAATAATCTCTCACTCAAACAATATGCTCTGCTGGGGAAACGTATATTTCATCGAGATTGGAATGAAGTGAGCCCTTACTTCGTTAGTCTATCAATCACTACCCAAACTGCATCGTGACGCCTCGATGTCTGTGGTAGCCCACTAACAAAATCCATAGTGACATGTTCCTATTTCCATTGTGGAATGGGTAATGGATGTAATAATCCACCGGCCTCATGTGCTCAGCTTTCACCTGCTGGCAAATGTGACAACTCCTAACGTACATACCTACGTTAGCCTTCATCCCTGGCTACCATAATAGTCGCCTCAAATCATGGTACATCTTGGTCTGACTAGGATGAACTATGTAACAAGACCGGTGTGCCTCTTCCAAAATCTCGTCCCGTATCTCTTGATGCGCAGGCATCTAAAATATCCTTTGATATTTCAAACACCGATATGTGGTTTTTGTCTAATAAGTGCATTCCATATTTCGATAGAGACTATTGACCCGCTTATAGAGCCCTTCCGCCTTCTGACACTCGACAACCCGTTTAATCGATACGATCGGTATCCTCATATGATAACAGATATGTTGTTCTACCGTAGTCGACAACTCGCCATGCATATAACTGATGTTGCTTGTAATAAGCCATGCTCATGTGTCATCTGCTGCAGAACAGTTTGATTGTCGAGTCATCTCCCGCTCAATGCGTCTGCTATGATGTTCGATTTGTCAGGGTGATACTTAGTAGCGAAGTCGTAGTCCTTCAGCAACTCCATCCATCTCCGTTGGCGCATATTTAAATCCATTTGCGTGAAGATGTAACGTAAACTCTGGTGATCTATATATTACACGAGTCACTCTTCAAAGAGATAGTGCCTCCAATCCTTCAATGCAAAGACGACCGCTGCAAGCTCCAGAATGTGCAATTGATAATTCCCCTCGTGGGGTCTCAACCATCTGGAAAGATAGGCAAGTGGTCTACCATTCTGCATCAACACATATCCAAGACCAATGCCCGACATATCTGTATATACTATCATGGTCTTGACCAACTTCGGCAATGTCAATACTGGTGCATATGTCAATCTCCGTTTCAATTCACAAAAGGCCCGCTCACACTCCTCTGACTAGTCAAATCTAACATTTTCTTAGTCGGTCTCACCATCAGCGCTGCAATCGAGGAAACATCCTACACAAATCGTCGGTAGTAGATGGCTAGTCCAAGGAAACTCCCTATATCGGCCATAGACTCAAGTGTCTTCCAATCAATAAATGATAGCCCGAATCTTTTCTGAATCCACTGAGATACCCTGCTCACTGATGGCCTAAGAATCTCATCGCACTTAGCCAAAAGTCACACTTGCTGAACTTGGCATACAGTCGGTGCTCTATAGTGTCGTTAAAATTGTCCTGAAATGTCCCTCGTGATCCTCGCAAATCCTGCTATAGATCAAGATATCGTCAATCAACACGATGATGAATCTATCCAAATACAGCCTCATGACCATGTGCATCAGGTCCATAAAAATTGATGGAGCGTTCGTCAGCCCAAACGGCATGACTATGAACTCAAATAACTTGTATCTCGTACTGAAAATAGTTTTCTTGATATCTTCTTCTCGATTCCTCAACTAGTGATAACCTGAACGAATGTCAATCTTTGAGAAGAATATAACACCCATCAGCTGATCAAACAGATCGTCAATCCTATAGGTAGTAGGTAACGGTTCCTTACACTTACTTGATTCAACTTCTTATAGTCGATGCACATCCTCATCGTACCATCTTTCTTCTTTACAAACAGTACTGGAGCTCCCCAATGTGACATATCAGGGTGAATGAAACCTTTCTCCAACAGCTCATCCAACTATCGTCTCACCTCTCTTCCTACTCCGCTGGTGCCATCGGTAAAGCCGACTGGCAATCGACTACATCCCTAGTATCAACTCGATTATGAACTCAACAGCTCGTAGCGATGGAAATTTGGGTAAATCATCTGGAAATACATGGACAAAATCCTTAACCACTGGAACGTCCTCAATCCGGACCTCTGTCCGAACCTCGGCTCAACTATCGCCACAAACGCCTCCATCTCCTGCGTTGTAGCTAGTCGGCCTCTCATAATGGGCAAGTTTATTGTCGATCCAAGTAATACGAACTCTGGTATGCTAGGAATATGAAACTCTATCCTCTTACCATAACAGTCTATCGTGCACGATAGGATGCTATCCAATCCATCCCAAGTAGTGTGTCAAACTCTAAGTACTCTAATACTTAAAGATCAAGCTGGTAATTGATGTGCTTCCATCTTTATCATCACGTCTCGACATATTCGGTTAGGGTATATCTTATCCCCAAAAGCCGTACTTAGGACAAGATGTGGGTCTAGTGTTTGTGTAACTAACCATAACAATCCAACAATACATCCAGCAAGAAAAGATAAAGTGCTACATGAATCAAACATAGCATGCATAAGGTAATTAAATATAAGTAACGTACCTTCAACGAGTTGCCTAGTCACCCCGCTATCTGGCTGTGCTAACGTATGCGCTCTATTTTGGGCCTAGTCTGACTTTCGCCGTAGCGATGGTGGTGTTCGATAGTCAGCCCTCAAATGTCCCCTCTGCCCACACCGGTGATATCTATGGCTCTCAAGTCTACCGTTTGTCCGTCTCTAAATCTCGGACCCTGACCCCGGTCTACCTGAGCCCTGTCATGTACCCCCGATCTCGACCTTGACAGTATTCTTTTGGCTGTGACCTCTGTCGATCCACTGGTGTTAAAGTGATAACATGAGCTGGTTGTGGCTCCTCCTATCATAACTGACTTCCCTAAAAATCATCTCGGCGGCCCCTCTCCCATCTATCATCTCTCCGGCCTATATCCGGACGACCCATCGGTCTTTTCTGCCTCTAATTCGACCAAGAACTCTACCCTGATTGTACCTCCCCACCAGTCACAAGTCGCCAACCCTTAAAAAATTTGTATGTCTTATGAGCCAATGCTTTGTTAAAGATCTCCTGAAAAGTCGTGGCTCCGGTCGAGACAACTGCGATGCAATCCTGACATCGACCCCTCTGAATAAATCTGTAAGCGCTCTGTCCCGGCGACATCTAGAGAGGACCGAAACAAATATTAGAACCTCTCCATATACTATATCAAGGTCCGATTATGCTATCTCGGGGCCAGGGACTCATCCCTCAGTCTCAACCTAACCTTTATAGGTATGTACGGATCATAGAATAGCTCCCTAAACGCAGCCAATGTTATCGGTTCCGGATGAGTATTCGTATGTGTCATCTACCAGACTGCCTCATACCCTTTCAAATAGGCTCTAGAAAGTCGTGCCTGTACAGTCTCATCGTTCCTCACCATCTTATGGAAATGTTGATGGGACACTACCCATCTCCTTGCAACCTCGGGGTCACCTCCTTCGTAAAAGAATCAAGGCTGAAATTTCAAAAAATCTCTCAATAACTTAGCCTCTGGTGCCAAGACTAATGTCGATGTAGTAGTCATATCAGCAGTGGGGGTGGCAGTGTCCTGGCCCGTCGTTGTGAATGGAGGCGTAAAAGTCAACATTTCCAAACGAACGAAACTGCGATTGTTGTCTCTGTAGGTGCCTCGCCGCTACCCCTGAACTGGTGTTTGGGGTACCACATGAACAACAGCTATCCCCGCTGGTACGGTCACAAGTACTGGCTCTCTAGCTGAAGTGAGTGTCGCTAGTACCATGGTCTTCTCTCTTAATAGACGTAATACCTTAGCCATATGTGTCTCCTTGGCGGAGAATCTATCCTCCACGCTCGCCATAATAGGGACATCCCTAGCCACATCACTAGTCTGTCTAGCCTCAAAAGGCGTACCAGACTATCCATCCATAATCTGCATCGAGAATGTGCTCCGGATCAGTCACGAGGTATATACGTATATCCTGTAATAAAATGAAAATATAACACACATATAAGTTTTAACTCTACTCGCCTCACATCACTTCCCAACTAAAGTTCTAAGGCAATAACTTCGGGTTTCCACATCCAAGCTCGTTGATTAAGTTTTATTTTCTTAGGAATTCCTCTTTTGCTTTGATACCAATTGTGTTGGCCCTCGCCGGCCCGGGGTGACGTGTCTATGTGTACTCCTTGCCAGCTGGCCCAACTACACATGTACGACACCTATCCGTCCTTTTTGTCTCGAGATTCGTATCCACTTGTGTGTACAGTGTATAAGTGACATTTTTAGCTGAAGCCATACTTTATACCATTAATTCAAGAAATATTACTAATCAAATAAATAAATCTATTATGGAAAAAAACCCTGAAAAGTACTTTGTATAGAGATAGATGACTGTACCATATAAGGTATATACATGTACAATGTCATGATACTCCCCAGTTCCCTAAAAAACCAAAATATCAAAAAAACACACCTAGAAGTAGTCTTCGACAATAGGCAGTCAGAGGTAGTCGCCTAAGATCCCCTTGCCCTTACTTGTACTCGGATCTGCACTCAATAATCATTACAAAAGAAAATGGATGACGAGTCCATTATGTAAAACCCCAAGGAACTCCTTTGAACATTCAAATAAACAAGTGGAATTCAATAAATACTATTAAATAAACATGCGGAATGTAAACGGTCAATTGTAATTAGAGCATCGCATGCATAGATAACAATCAAGTGCAAATGTATGTGCCTGTTCCATTCTGACTAAACCATACTTCGGAATACCCTTTCAGGATCCTAGTAGTGGGCACACCCAACTAGCTATCACCTGGTCCCTCTTGGTGGCTGGCGTAGACTTACAACGCATCGACACATGTAGCAGTTCATTAGCTCAGGCCGGTATCCACCGAGAACTCTTGATACACATGATATGGTCTAGAATGCATAGACATACAACAGAAAACTCAATGGGAGTAACTCAACCAACCGTCCAAACAATGACAAGATATAGATGTAATAAAGACCACAATGAATACTAGAACTGAATGGAAATACAAAGCAAAATAAATACTCAGAGTTTTTCAGTTGGGTTTTACAAACCTCACAACGCACTTCAATACCACATAATCAATCCCCGAGTCCAAGTCCACTAAGTCCATGGTCGCTAATTGCTCACCCATGTTCACTTAATGTCCATTTATCAATAATTTCGATTTAGCATGACAATTTACAACCAATTGCTAAAATTTTGGCCAAATTGCCCATTTCGCGCTTTTCGAGGTAAATACCTCACAAAGTTGCATCCGAAATTCCTAAATATTTTATTTTTCATAGAAATTCATCAATTTCTATTTATTTTATCAAAATATATTTCTTTTCGGATTTTTTCCAATTTTTTCCAAAATTTCTCCAATTTTTTTCTTTTTTTTCTTACTTTTTTCTATTCTATTTTTTATTAGTTTGGTTTGGGTCGGGTCAACCCAAACGGGTCAGACCCGAACCTAAACTAGAAGTGGTCCAGGCTCGCCCCATTGGCCGAGCCTGGCCGTTTGGGCTTGGCCTAGTGGTTGGGTCACACTCGCTCTCGCGCGTGCACTTGTGCACCCCCTTCGTGCGATCGAACCTCGGATCCCTGGTTCGATCGCCAGCAAAATATTTTTTTCTTTTCTTACTGTTGGGTTGGGGTTGGCTCTCACCCCAACCCTAAGTGAATCGATAGCAAGGGAGACGCCCCTTCCATCTCCACCCTCGACCCAGTTCGGCATCCACGGCTGGCCTCGGCCACCATGGAAACAACGTACACAACACAAAATCAACAGTGACTCACTTTGATCCGGATGTTTCCACTCTCTTTCTCTCCTTCCCAGCTTCTTCTTCTCCTCCTCCTCTCCGTTTTTCTTCTTCTTCTCGGCCTCTCGATCGTTTGTGTGAGTGAGAGTTGTGAGATAAAAGGTGGTGGAGAAATAATAAGTTTTGTTGACTTATGAGTCCACTTGGCATCTCCACTCACATGTGCATCTCTATGCATCCATAACCCTCCATTTACTCCAACCTAACACTTACTCGACTCCGAATTGTGACTCGTATGGGACAATCACCCTTGTTTTAAGCACAAAAATGTCATTTTCGTGCGTTTCGACACCCGGTTTCACGTCGAACCATGACATACGTGTACAACCGCGTCACTAGCCACCTAATACCCATTCCATATTAGTTACTTGGCCAATTCTTATTTAATTTGTGTGTTTTAGTTTCCCCGACCTAATATTCAGTCCCGTCAACTACTTGGTACCAGCATCGACACACATATCGAGGCAAATATAGTTCACACAATCTTGCACGTATTGTTATGCAACATACACACATGCGATGTATTTCAATAAATTGCACCGCAAATCAGCAACCAACACACAATAAACTATCATACCTAGGTCCCCGCGTGTCCTAGCCTACTGTCACATCCACGTAAATCTGAGCTGGCGTCCACGTTTGTAAATTCGAGATAATTAATGACATTAATAAAATAGGTCGTTACAAGGATTAATCTATAGGGCATTTCCCGAGTAGATGTTTTGGGTAACTATGTTCTAAGTTGTTTATTATGCGGCTTCGGTAATATTTGCTTTGATTAGACATGATTTTCATTGAACTTAATGCTATCTTATTTCTACTTGCATTTTATTCAATGGGTAGACTTACAAAGATAAGAATGTGTTATTTCTATTAATATAAGGAAAATCGGTGCCTGGCTACAAGCTATCAACTTATTATGAATTAGGATTTATTAATTTTAAGATTCCACATGAAATAATTATAATTATAGTAAGAGGTGAAGTAATGCTTAGAGTTTGAAAGCAATCCGAGTATATTATGATGTTTAGTGGGGGTTTGTTTATTTGAATTGTTAGTTTGACTTATATTAGGTTAGTTTATTTAATTTAAGTTATTTGAAGTTTAATTATTTAGTTTATTTATATATTATTGACTATTTAATTCTCGTTTGATTATAGTAATTAAATTAAAATAAGTTAAAAACTAATAAAACTTTAGAATAGTTTAAATTCTTAAGAGGTTTGAAAAATCCCTGGGAAGATGAAATCTCATTTACCACTACTACAAGCTAATAGTAAAATGGGAAATTATTGTGCACGCTTGACACGTGTCATTATCTGGACTCATTTATGACATCAATAGTAACATAATTAGCCTAGATTAACCCAAACGAGGATCATTCCAAGGTTAATCTATGGCTCCAATAATTCTTTACCAAACTATAGGACAACCTTTTATTTAATTTATTAATCCACTAACTTAGGTACAATATCACATGGTTAATTAACATACTACTATATTAACCCATATAGTGGTCGTACTAACCCTCAACTACCCAACACCCGATGCCCCCGCGTCTTGGCACCCATCTCGAAGTGCGCCATTACTAGTGTAACTAACTAATATGAGTTAAACTAAGATTTATTTATTCATCTTAACCCATAATCATCATAGTTATGGTCATTTATTCAAGTTATATTGTCGAGCCTTAGTGTTCCCATACTATACCAACTCGGTACCAGCATCGACACACTTTACGAGGCATTTACCCGTCACATGGTTTCACACGGTTTGGCAATATAAATATAATCATGCAATGAGTTATGCAATAAATTATAATTAACATTACAATTATGCAACCGAGAGACCCAAATAACAATTTATGCCATTCAAGCGTGTCCTATCCTATCCGAGGCGTCCTTATGGGCCTGAGCAGGCCTGTGAGTCTTAAATTAATCAAAATAATGATGTCAACAAATATGGGGCCATTAGAATTCTTCCCAACTAGGGGGAGTTTCGTCCGAAACTAAGGTAGACTACCATCTCGAACTGTGAAATCATCCATGGTACTAACGGCTTAATAAACCTCGATCTTCCTTTCTTCATTTCATTGAGATAAAACTATGGGGAAACCAAATGATGTCGACAACTCACTCTCAAACCCCACTAGACCATACATCAGCACGTGGGATCCCTCCAGCGGGCTTCTCCAACCCGTTCCACTGATTCATCACCTAATAGCCCTCGCGGTGTTCGACTTAGCCCCACGACCTACTAACACGTGCATCAAAGACAAGTAGTTTAAGTCACAATTCATTAAGGCCCCGTGCCACGTGCTATGGCCTAGTTTATCACACATGTAACGACTCATTTTACTAACACTGTTATTATTTATTATTTAATGACTAGGATGCCAACTTGGACCCATGTGAACATTTCGGATAGGCTAGGGGCACGCCTGACTAGGTAATATTAGGTTATATTTTTTGATTAATTGCTTTATTGCGGTGTATTTCATTTAATATGGCATAATTCATCACATGTTTGTAAATATCATGTTATGTCGAGTGAGATGGTGTGACGTATAATGACAATGTAAAGCGTGTTGACGTGGGTATCGGGTAGGCGTAGTATGGGTACACTAAATCTTAAATGCTAAATAAAATAAAATGACTAGAACCAATGAGAAAATGGCATAAAATGGATAATCCGACTTTCGGCTAAGTCATAATAATTGGGTACACTAGTTATGGAGCACCTCGAAATCCATACCAAGTCGCGGGGCACTGGGTGCTGGGTAGTCGGGTATTTATATGACCATAAGAATGTTGACAATGAGATTATATACATATAAATAACCCTAATAAGTAGTATGCCAAATCGTGATAACTAAATATAAATTTCAATTTCATTAATTAATCGTATGGTTGGATCATAATAAATTAAGGCCAATAATGGACATTAGATCAATCTAGATTGTGCGTATCTAGATAAGATGGGTAGTAATGTTATGTCACTTAGAGATGGACAATTTAAGCCAAGTACCATAGGATTTGTCATCGAGATTCGCAGATAATTGATTCCATCACAAACAATAAATATCCAATTAATGGAATTTCTATTGAACCTACTCACTTGGAGTTAGATCATAATAAATTACGGCCAATAATGGACATTAGATCAAACTTAGAAATCTTAGTAACAATAAATGGATATTTGATGCTCAAATTAAGGATCTTGGGTTGGATTTCTTGAAGATCAGAGGCTATAATCAAGGTAACTCACTTTCTCTCTCCATCAATTTCATCTTCTTATTAGTTTTCCCTTTCAATTTCCATTTTATAAGATTGAATTTCATGAAAAAATGGCTTTGATGGTTGATTTAGATGAATGTTGTCAACAAGTCATCGATAGGGCATCAACACCGGTTGATGTGGCACGAGAAGCACCACTAAGGTGTTGATTTGGCCAACATGAGATACTGACCGAAGTAGCATGTCATGCAGTACATTCACACATAAGTTGCAAGAAAACTTGTGCATTAGGTGATGGCCCAAGCCCATGTATATAACCTTGGGCCGAACTAGGCTAGCGAACTAGGCCCGATCCATATGGGCCAAACTCCTATTTAATGATAATTTTTAAAAAATAAAATAATAATAAATAAATACAATGTTAATTAAAATAAATTACATGAAATAGGAAAAATAACTATAAAATTTTAGATAAATCCTAAAAAATTATAAAAATATAGAAAATGGATTTCAAGAATTTTTCAAGTGCTTGGCACCCCGTTGTAATCCAAAAAATAGGAGTGAGCATTGGTCTCCATAAAACCACCCAAACTTTGCAAACCGCATGGTTTGGTCGGTTTGGTCTGGTTTTTTTAACTTGCGATTTGGGGGCAGTTTAAAAAACTTGAAAATCGCAATTCTACGGTTTGGTGGTGGTTTTCATTTACAAAAAACCACGGTTCACCAAACCGCAATAACCACCCCTAAACTTGGAATGTATTGAAATAAAGTTAAAGTTTTTTCTTGTTGTCTTAACTTTCAAAACGATCTTAGACACATAATTTTGATTGAGTTCATTTGTATTATTATGTTTTTGGTGGATGGTCATGTATGAACATAAATTTTGTTGA
This sequence comes from Stephania yunnanensis, assembly GCA_039657365.1. Lineage (NCBI taxonomy): Eukaryota > Viridiplantae > Streptophyta > Magnoliopsida > Ranunculales > Menispermaceae > Stephania > Stephania yunnanensis. The sequence goes on along the minus strand of CM077589.1, from coordinate 13,188,746 downwards.
TGGAATTGTATGGAATGTGTGACTTTTTTTTGCTAAAAATGTGTCGTAAAAAAATCGCAAAACCAAACCTACCAAACTGCTCAAACTGGGGTCAATTTGGTTATGATTTTGAGGTTTTGCGGTTTGGTGGTAGTTTGCAAAACGGACAAACCGCGAATCCTAGGTTTGGTGGCGGTTTGTTGATTTTCACAACCAAACCGCGGTTTGCCCACCCCTACCAAAAAATGTGCCACAACTAAAAATTGGAATAAAATTCAAATTTTTAGTTTAATATTAATAATTTAACTTAATGTGGCTCTAAATCGATTAAAATGATACATTTGGACTTTATGGGACTAGGGGGACTGTAGGTCGGGTACTGAGAGCTAGGTGGGGTTGGATTCGAGTGTCCAGAGAAGTCGAAGCTCCTATTTGAGGTATATAAAACCCAATTGAATGTCATTTGAGTGTTTAATTGTTGTTCTAATTGTTTATATCCATTCTTGATTTAATATTCCATTATGTACTACTTCAGGGATAGTTGGTTGAGGTTACTTCAACCCACATTTTGAAGGTCACCCAAGAGGGGGGTATTTTCCTCACCTAGCCTCAACTAGGATTTTTCCCACCTAGCCGCAACTAGGATTTTCCCACCTAGACTCCTCTAGGATTTTCCTCACCTAGCCGCAACTAGGATTTTCCCACCTAGACTCCATTAGGATTTTTCTCACCTAGCCGCAACTAGGATTTTCCCTTTCGACTTAGATCCCACTAAGTCTTACAATCATTCAATTACAACAATTCTGCTTTGGAAATACAAAGATACACTTTACAACAAAAGTGGTATCAAATTCAAACACAAGCAAGCCACCTAGAGCCTAACTCTTATGCATGCAAGTGTGAGTATAAATGGAATATGCAAAATATGTTACTGATGTTGATGCAAATTCCAAATCTGAAATCGTTTCAAAAACTTAATATATATGTGTGAAACCGATTTCGAGTATAAGAACAAAAGTTTAGCAAGAATCAAGTTTAAGTGCAATACTTTTGTTCAAATCAATCTAAGAGTTTGATAAGATAAATTTAAGTGCAAAAACTCAGAGAAGATGTTGTTACAAATTCCAAATTTGAAATCGTCTCAAAAACTTAATACATTTGTATGAAAACCGATTTCAAGGCTAAGAACAAAAGTTTGACAAGAATCAAGTTTAGGTGCAACACTTTTGTTCTAATCAATCTCAGAGTTTGAGAGTATAAATTTTAAGTACAAAAACTCGAGAGAATATGTTCAAACACACATACCAAAATGATTTCAAATCAACTACTCAAAATATATAGATTAAGCACAAGTAAGATTTGTAGATCTAGAAATTTCTTACAACCGAGAAGAATGACGAAGAGATCAGCTCTGGAGTGATTATTGAACTCCTTTTGAAAGCCTCAAATGTGTTTGGATATGTGAGCTAAAGAAACGACTTGAGATCTCCCTTATTTCTTCACAAAAATATGATTTCTACCTTGTAGATCTATTGATTTTGAGTGTGTTTGTTCTTCTTGTTTAAAACCAAGTTTGAGGTGGTTTTATAGTGGTAGGAATTCCAATATAGCCGTTTATGACCGTTCTAGGAATCCAGAAAATCGAAAATTCAAATTTCAAGCTTGATTTCCAAAAGTCAAAAATTGCAGGCAGAGTGCAATTAGCGCGCTAATACTTTGGGTTAGCGCGCTAACACTTCTCTTAGCGCGCTAACGACAGTATTAGCGCGCTAACTTCAGGAACTTCAGAATATGTAATTTGTTCCTTTGTGTTAGCAACCCTTAAACTTGTCCGGGACCTAACCAACCCTTATATAACATGTTATTCATGTTTAATATGATTCATTAAGCTTACTTGGGTGGTCCGGATAGTTTTACAAACCCCGAAAACGGAAATTCAAAGTTTCACAACTTATTAGGGGCTTTCTGCAACTTTTCGAGTTTTACATTTCAAAAACAAGTTTTTCTTTTTCAAAAACATTTATAATGATCTTCTAATATGTAAATGACCATTCACACATGATTTCACATTGTTTAACTTCATTTACCTATTTAGGTGTTTAAAATCCACTTTTAAATTTTGAAATCAACTTAAGACTTTGAGAAATGATTTCGAAAACTTGATGTATGCATGAACTAATGCATTTGGCTTGTGTGAAAGAATTTGTATACCTTACATTGGTTTTACAAATTGCGGTTTGAACTTTTCTTCTTCATTTCTTCATTTGTGCCGAGTCTTGAACTTGTATTTCTTGAATGCTCTTGAAGTCTTGTATTGCATCATTTATTAGACAATTTCTTCATATTTCTTGAATACATTTTCACCTTGTTTGTTTGTCTCCATATTCCACGATGTGTTGTATTGCATCCTTTAACACAAACTGAAATACTTGATTAGTACATTTTCACTTTGTTTGTTTCCATCAAAATCTCGGTAGGAATGTGAATGACTAACCACTTAGTCCAACAATCTCCCCCTTTTTGATGATAACAAACAATGTGAACTTTAAAGGTGTGAAAACACAATCTAAATGTATATCACATTCAACACATCAATCTTTTCAAGTTTAACTACATTTATCTTCAAATATGGAAGTTCAAAACCAACAACCGTTTCAAATATACCAAGATAAAAACCTTTCAAGTTCAACACCACATTTTTCAAACTTCAAACCTTTCAAGTTCACCACATTTTTCTCCCCCTTTTGATATTATCAAAAAGCGGGGTCAAGCATCCACAATATTTCTCCCCTTTCATGTATACCAAAAAAAAAACCAACAACTTTTTCAAGTATACCAATATATGCAGGTTAAAATTATTAACTTGATACCAGTTACAAAAATCAATAATATTAACTTATCAACTTGATACCAGTAAAAATGAGAATTATGAACCCGATACCAATATATACCAATGAAAATAACACCCTTTCATATCGTCCTTTCAAAAATTATAACAATAGCAAAGATATCACAATATCTCCCTTTCAAGTTCTACCTTTTCTCCCCCGTTTGATATTATTAAGACAATGGGGTCAAGTATCTGCAAAGATAGACACGATTCAAACAATACGAGAGAAATAAACTCTCCCCCTCACTTTATGCTTATCAATAAGCAATATACCAAGATAAAAGCATTCTCCCCCTTACTTTAGCAAAAAATTTCTCCCCCTTACTTTATGCATATCAATAAATAACACGGTATACCATGATAAAAACATTCTCCCCCTCACTTTATGCAAATTAATAAAGAACATACGGAAGCGATACACATGCATAGACTAGAAAACATAGTGAAGCACAAAATAGCCATAAAGAAAACTCAGAGATACGCAAAAAATCATGATATAAATAGCAAAAGTAATGAGATTGCATAATTGTGGCTTAACATGAGTTTGACCAATTAGAACACCTAAGACTAACATATTAGAGCCTAATGCTTATCTAGGTGTATCTAAACGCTTCTTCTAGACGATGGTGGTGGATAGTCGAACTAGAAGCGTTGTCATCTCACCTTGGCCGAGCGGAAGCCGTTGACTCTCAATACGACGAAGCCGATCACCATGATTCCGAAGAGTCGTCTCGACGGCATTGAATGATTGAGTCATATACTCTTGCAAATTTCGCAGTGGCCGATACATATGCCAACGAAGGTGACATATTAGGAGGGGGTGTTAAGCCGCTAAATGTAGAAGGATGTGGAGGCGGTCTTGATTCCTCGTCTTCTTGCTCCGGAATCGTAGAATCTTGAGCTCTTTCATGATCACCATCATTATCATTGTGACATGCTTCTCCCTCATCACCCACTGGTCATCATCGCCGAGATGATAGCTATACTCAAAAAATCGGCACATTAAACGGATCGTCGTAGAAATAGGAGACTCGTATCCGTAGTGATCTTGAGTATAAGGAATAGCATCATCCCTAGTCCATTGCTTCCTCTCACGAATATATCGATATTTCATGGCTTTCAATGTGGCCATGTCAATAGAGTCAAAAACACGAGAGGACGACCGCCTAACGCAAGATCTACTTGTGCGGACTCCAAGTAGGATGTAATAAGATGGGCGTAAGGAAGATGACGACCGGCGTGTTGCATGTGCTAGTCATATAGCCGATGAGAATGTGAGGAAGAGGCGAGGGGTAGCATGAGAAATAGATGACCTAGTATGAACATGTCAAGAAGAGTGACATAGTTCTTGCTACCTCCTCGTGGAAGAATGACCTTATGAAGTACCTTATGAAGAAGGTGAGGTACTAACTTAAAGTCGGTATCCGTGATACCGGTCGGATAGACGGTTAAGTTACTCTTGGACCGTAGAAAGGAATTAAGGACTTCTAAACGGTCGAATGGCCAACTTAAGAACTTGCACACAACCGTGGTCGATGGAGGGTGCAATGGGAGGTGAAGCCGTTGAGCAAGATTTTCCGGTGTAATCTCAATGGCGAGGCTACCAACGGATGAACGAAGTACAAATTGATTTGTGGTTTCAAGGTTGGAATAGAAGACTCTAACCAAAGGAGGGTTGTAATTAGCCCGATGAGTACAAAAATTTGTCCACCCCGCCGCGTCTAGAATTTCCCGAATTGGGAGATAAGCCTTATCAAAGAAGGCAACATCTACAATTGCGGGACGTATAATTTTGGCGTCCGTAAGTCGTGGAGTTACCAATTCTAGGACTGAGGAAGACTCATGAATGGCTTTGGCACGACCCTCACGTAGTGGGGCATTTGCCGGAGGGAAACAAGGTGAGTAGACTCATCACTAGACGAAGATGATTGTACAATACGACGACTAGAAGGACGTCGTGAGGACGTTCCTTGGGTTGAACGTGATGGATTGGGGGCGGTAGGTGCACCCGTTCGAGAAGAAGGGCGGTTTGAAGGGCGACGTGATGACATATTGAAACAAGGAATGGAAGAAATCGACAAAGAATGGAGAAGATTTGTACCTTGAAGGAGTGGAGAGCACGGTGGAGAGTCCCTGGAGAGTGGATTTGACAAGAGGAGAGGAGTTGCTTTGTGTTTGAGGTAAGTTGTTTATGAAATTTTAGGTTATAAAACCCTGACCGAGCGATATTAGTTAGCGTGCTCATTCCTCTCTGGAATTTTTCGGTCGCAGGGCTATTAGCGCGCTAATTCGCTCTATTAGCGCGCTAATTCCTCTCTGGAATTTTTGACAAAAAATTTTGAACTTTTGCAATTTAGCTCCGATTCTTCTCAAACTTTATGGACACTTCAATAACATCATATAAAAAGGTTTAGAATAGCTAAAACATATGTAGAAGGTCCGATTCTCGAAACATCCCTAACTCACGCCGAATTCTTGAAAATTGCTCTCTAGGCAAAGGCTTAGTGAATATATCGGCTAGTTGATCCTATATGGACACATGGATGAGTTTTAACATTTCCTCCTTTTTGGATGTGATCACACAAAGAATGGTGTCTAATCTATTGTGCCACAATCATGCATCACAATTACTTTGTGCATTCAAACATGAAACATTTTGCATATTCATCTCATCAAAGTTAATGACATAAACGTTTTATCTATATATGCAAATAACTAAGGTTTCATGCTTCTTATTTCTAACAATGTATTTTGATGATTCAAACATAACATAAAATCCTTTGTCACACTTAGCAAATTAAGTTTCAAACCATCAACAAGATAAACGTTAGAAATAGAAAATAAATTGTTACCGAAACGATTCGAGACCAATAACTCTTCCTTTGTTGTTGTCTCCAAGCGTAACCGTTCCACCATCATCGCTTTAGTTTAATAACTTGATGTGCATCTTCGGTCATGTGTCTTGAGCACCCTTTGTCCAAGTACCATGGGGTGCTTTTCCTCGCAACCTATACTATGGGAAACACACTAGATTTTGGTACCCAAACACCTTTGGGTCCGAGAGTGTTAGTGTCATAAACATTTTTAGCTACCCATGCTAGTTTACCCATTTTTACCTTTTGTAATGTACATTTCTTGATCATGTGAGTCTTGTTGCATTTATAGCATCTACGATCATCATTTAGCAATTTCTTGTAGCTTAACAAGTTTGCTCCGTAACCTATGCCTCTTTTATTAAGTGCACGTCGTTGTGCTCCTAACATCATGTCAAACATTTGTTTCCCGTTTGTAAACTTATGAACCGTGCTAGTCAAGTCATCTACTTCCTTGACTAAAGCATCTCTTTCCTTTATGACTTCATTTAAGTCATTTTGGAGATCATCAATAATCTCATTTTGTGACTCTATTTCACTAAGTGCACAGAATAAGTGATTCATAGCTTGATCATTAGAAAGCTCAAGCTTTATCTCCTCTGTGGTATACTCTTTCAATGGCTTATCCGGTGGAGTATAGCCATTTTCAATTGCGTCCCATAAAAATCTATTTTGTGCTCTAATATAAAATTTCATTCTTACTTTCCAATGAGCATAATTGGTTCCATCAAAATATGGAGGCCTACTCGAAGTGGTGCCTTCCCGAAGGCGAGCTGGATCTAAAGTTTGCATCCTTGCACAAAAGCACTCAAAGATACGTTAGTAACACTTTGAGCAATAACCCGCTCTGATACCAATTGAAGGTCACCCAAGAGGGGGGGTGAATTGGGTTACCGAGTAGTTTTTGCCCTTTTAAAAACTTTGTGCGCAATTTACAACTATGATATATATATAAGCTATGCAAGTAAAAGAAATCTTTGGAAATATAAAGTGACACAAGATTTATAGTGGTTCGATCCAACGATCTACATCCACTACCTAACCTCCTCAGTTAGGATTTCAACCCACTTATATTACCAATAAGTGTTACAACCTAAGCATCACCTAGGATTTTCCCACCTAGCCGCAACTAGGATTTTTCCCACCTAGACTCCTCTAGGATTTTCCTCACCTAGCCTCAACTAGGATTTTTCCCACCTAGCCGCAACTAGGATTTTCCCACCTAGACTCCTCTAGGATTTTCCTCACCTAGCCTCAACTAGGATTTTTCCCACCTAGCCGCAACTAGGATTTTCCCACCTAGACTCCTCTAGGATTTTCCTCACCTAGCCGCAACTAGGATTTTCCCACCTAGACTCCACTAGGATTTTTCTCACCTAGCCGCAACTAGGATTTTCCCTTTCGACTTAGATCCCACTAAGTCTTACAATCATTCAATTACAACAATTCTTGGAAATACAAAGATACACTTTACAACAAAAGTGGTATCAAATTCAAACACAAGCAAGCCACCTAGAGCCTAACTCTTATGCATGCAAGTGTGAGTATAAATGGAATATGCAAAATATGTTCCGATGTTGATGCAAATTCCAAATCTGAAATCGTTTCAAAAACTTAATATATATGTGTGAAACCGATTTCGAGTATAAGAACAAAAGTTTAGCAAGAATCAAGTTTAAGTGCAATACTTTTGTTCAAATCAATCTCAGAGTTTGATAAGATAAATTTAAGTGCAAAAACTCAGAGAAGATGTTGTTACAAATTCCAAATTTGAAATCGTCTCAAAAACTTAATACATTTGTATGAAAACCGATTTCAAGGCTAAGAACAAAAGTTTGACAAGAATCAAGTTTAGGTGCAACACTTTTGTTCTAATCAATCTCAGAGTTTGAGAGTATAAATTTTAAGTACAAAAACTCAGAGAATATGTTCAAACACACATACCAAAATGATTTCAAATCAACTACTCAAAATATATAGATTAAGCACAAGTAAGATTTGTAGATCTAGAAATTTCTTACAACCAGAAGAATGACAGAAGAGATCAGCTCTGGAGTGATTATTGAACTCCTTTTGAAAGCCTCAAATGTGCTGGATATGTGAGCTAAAGAACAGCCACTGAGATCTCCCTTATTTCTTCACAAAAATATGATTTCTACCTTGTAGATCTATTGATTTTGAGTGTGTTTGTTCTTCTTGTTTAAAACCAAGTTTGAGGTGGTTTTATAGTGGTAGGAATTCCAATATAGCCGTTTATGACCGTTCTAGGAATCCAGAAAATCGAAAATTCAAATTTCAAGCTTGATTTCCAAAAGTCAAAAATTGCAGGCAGAGTGCAATTAGCGCGCTAATACTTTGGGTTAGCGCGCTAACACTTCTCTTAGCGCGCTAACGACAAGTATTAGCGCGCTAACTTCGAGAACTTCGAGAATATGTAATTTGTTCCTTTGTGTTAGCAACCCTTAAACTTGTCCAGGGACCTAACCAACCCTTATATAACATGTTATTCATGTTTAATATGATTCATTAAGCTTACTTGGGTGGTGGGATAGTTTTACAAACCCCGAAAACGGAAATTCAAAGTTTCACAACTTATTAGGGGCTTTCTGCAACTTTTCGTTTTACATTTCAAAAACAAGTTTTTCTTTTTCAAAAACATTTATAATGATCTTCTAATATGTAAATGACCATTCACACATGATTTCACATTGTTTAACTTCATTTACCTATTTAGGTGTTTAAAATCCACTTTTAAATTTTGAAATCAACTTAAGACTTTGAGAAATGATTTCGAAAACTTGATGTATGCATGAACTAATGCATTTGGCTTGTGTGAAAGAATTTGTATACCTTACATTGGTTTTACAAATTGCGGTTTGAACTTTTCTTCTTCATTTCTTCATTTGTGCCGAGTCTTGAACTTGTATTTCTTGAATGCTCTTGAAGTCTTGTATTGCATCATTTATTAGACAATTTCTTCATATTTCTTGAATACATTTTCACCTTGTTTGTTTGTCTCCATATTCCCTGATGTGTTGTATTGCATCCTTTAACACAAACTGAAATACTTGATTAGTACATTTTCACTTTGTTTGTTTCCATCAAAATCTCGGTAGGAATGTGAATGACTAACCACTTAGTCCAACACATTTCTATTATGTATTTAGGACACACTAGACTATAGCAAGGGTGACCAAGCCCTCAGTGAATGGCAACTCGAGCTGCTCTCCATTGTATGTGTTGATGAAGCATACGAATAGGCTAATTACTATGAGGAACCAGGTGAAAGAGTAGCGGGGGCACCCACTGAAGGGATCCTAGGGATATGAAGTATAATCTAATATGGATGGGATAAGCACATATTTTGTTTATCCACTTACGATATATGCATGCGATGATCTATTTACAATTGTTTGTTTATTTTCCGAATGTCTATTTAACATTATCTTGAGCTTCTCTATTTACTTAAATGCTCATTGATTTTCATTGGAGTTTTATGCACTAGACTCGTAATATGTTTTCTTGTGATGGCTTAGTGCAGATCCTAGTACGAGTATTGGCAAGGGGATCCTAGGCGGCCATCTCTGACCACCTATTGTCTAGGACGCTCTCGTACGTGTTAGTTTTTGGTATTTTGTTTTGTTTTGGGTATTAGGGAGACTAGAGGGACACTGTACATGTATATATATATATATATATATATATATATATCATGATTTAGCTCTGGTTATATGCTTGCAACTCTATAAAATACAAGTCATATATTTAACTTACAAACTTTTAAACTAAAAGCTTATAAAAACTAAATGTACATGAGTTTAGAAAGGAAGTTTGGATAATTTGTTTTCCCTATATCAACAACGCGAAACGTTAGCATGCACACCGACGATGCATGCATGGCTAAAGACACCAATAGAGCACTAAACCTTACAGATCAGTGATATGGACGGTGTAGCGAGGCCCACATGGCGAAGAGCAGAACCCATCTGACAGCTTTGGGATGCGGGGCTGCCACAATTAGTATAGAGCAAATGGTTCAAGGAACCTAAGGAAATAAAAAATTGCATAAAAATTAACAAACAGACCTTATATGTGGAGACTCGATGTATTTACCTTAGAACCCTAGTTGGGAAGTGATTGTGAGGCGAGTAGAGTTAGTGGTTATATATGTGTTATTTTTATTATATATTATATGTTTTATGCATATATATACCGAGGCTGATTCGGCACATGCTTCTCTATGCAGATGACGATGGCTTAATAATCTACTACTCCGCTAGAGATTGGTTAGACTAGCAATTTGGTTAGGGCCATTAGTTCTACTACACGGTGTCGAAGATTGAATTTTGACTTATTACGTTTAGTTTGCTGAGATTTTATAGTTATTCAAGGCTCAAGGCACAATAGCCGCGGTGATAGTAATAGATCCCACTGTACTTGCGACCGACCACTACTACTCCGATAGTCGTCACCTTGGTTGTCCAGCAAACACCTGTTTAGGCTACTACTACCCTAGTTCCCAAAACACCTATTGAGAGGGTTACTCCAGTTATGATATCGGTTGTCGCACCATTTGAGACACAGACTCCCATTCTTACACCGACAACCATAGAGACGACTACTACGGCTACTATTTTTAAGTTCACATTGACGTTTGAGATGAAGTTTATTAAGGAGTTTATTGCTTTCGAGTGGATACTTTTATGGAGGTGGTGACCCAAAGGCGGTCAGAAGATGGTTACTAACACACTAGAGACTATATATGCTACTGAGAGTCGAGGAGAGTATACAGGCATAGGTTTTTGGATCATGCTTTCAAGGAACATTAACTATTTGGCAGACTACATATACCGTGACACCCACCCAGATCCAATGATATAGGCAAGGTTTAGACATATCTTTTACGATGAGTATATCCCCATAAAGGTCCAGCTACATTTGAAAGAGGATTTTCCGGCCCTGAGATAGGGCCACTTGTTGGTATTCGGTACATGAAGATGCACCATTATTTGATACATTTTGCTATAGATGTTGTTGGAATGGAGTGGCTAAATATTTATTAATTTATCCGAAAACTCAAAGAGGTCATCGCTAGTGCAATTGTGTCGATAGGGACTCACATAGTACATGACATTTATGATCGAGCATTTTCTCATGAGACGTATCTATTGTAGAGAGGAAAAAGGTGGGTACCTAGTTCGAGACAGTTTGAGAGGCAAACAAGGCAGAGTTCTCAACCAGATAAGAGGTTGAAGAGACGGAGGGATCGATTTGATAGGGATCACCATTGGTATGAAAAACGGAAGGATAAGGACCGCAGTGGTGATGAGAAAGAGGATAGGTTCAGATATGAGGACAGACAACTAGACCATGCTATTGCACCCACATCACCCGAGCAACATCGACATCAACCTCATTAGTGTCGTTAAGTTAGGGATCAGGAAAGCCATGACATGGGTTAGAGAGATTGGGATCAGGGTTAGAGATACAAGGACATGTAGGATAAGAGGTAAGAGAAATGTCGATGCCACCATGCGGTCAAAGATAGCACCTAAACGTTGACTGCAGGACACCACCATCACTATTAGGGACATCACAGTAGGTTCAGGCTAGGGAGAGAACTTATATAGTCACGCAGCCGGACAGAGATGTGACCAGACAGCTCGTCAAGGTACGTTATCTATTATGGGTACATCAATGCATGTTATGATAGATTCTTGTAGTAAATCTTCATTTATTGTTAGATGCATGATAGAAGAGTTAGGATTAGCATCACAGATGCTAGACACTAACCTTGTCCCCAGTACGACCATTAGGGATAAGTTATACCATAATTGGATATATCGAGACTACACGATATAGGTAGAAAGGCATAAGTTGCGGATAGACTTATGAGTCTTAAAGTACTTCGACTTTGACACTCTTATGGGGATGGAATGGTTGGTGTTGTATCATGCATAACTTGATTACTTCTAGAAAACCGCCACGTTTCATATTTTAGGATTCGAAAGTTCAAGCTTATAAGAGTCGCGATCGTACTACCCATTACTAAAAGCCGACTAGCTATGACTCAAGAGATATAGGCGTCTGGTGTAGTAATTGAGATAAAATTGAGGACATAGATCATGATTAAGGATGTCCCAGTGGTTAGAGAATTTCTTGATGTTTTTTGTATGATCTGTCAGGATTACCACCACTTTAAGAGGTCAATTTTATTATCAAGCTTCTACTATGGATGCAATAGATTTTCAGCAGACCTTATAGGATGTTAGATTCTAAGTAGGAGGAGTTGAGGAGACAGCTTGAGGATCTTTCATAAAAGGATTTCATCCACCCTAGTATGTCCCCTTAAGAAGTTTAGTGTTATTTATGAAGAAGTTCTAGTGTTATTTGTGAATACAAGAAGCTTAATTAGGTGCCAATCAGGAAAACCACTTCCCAAGATTGACGATCTGTTCTATTAATTGGTAAGCGTCAAGTTCTTCTTAAAAATTGATATATTTTTATGCTATCGTTAGTTGAGGATTTGAGAAGAGGATATCAAGAAAACCACTTTTAGTATGCGATATAGGTTGTTTAAGTTTACAATCATGCTTTTTGGGCTGACTAATGCCTGAACGATCTTTGTGGACTTGACGTATTGGGTTTTAAGACCATATTTGGACAAATTTGTCATCTTCTTTATCGATAACATCTTGATTTATAGTAAAACCGGCGTGGAGCACAAGAGTCACCTCATGACAATATTGATGACATTGAGGGAGCTCAGGCCATATGCCAAGTTCTGCAAATGTGATTTATGGCTGAGAGAGGTGAAGTTTCGAGACATGTCATCAATGATAAGGGTATCTCTATAGATTCAAAGAAGACTCAAGTTATTATCGAATAAAAAGGATGATGAATTTGTTTTTGACATTCAAAGTTTATTAGGGCTATCAGGGTACCAGCAAGTTGTACAAGATTTTTCCTTAATTGCAGCACTCATAATGAGACTAACCAAGAAATATATTCATTTGATTGGTCAGAGGAGTGTGAGCATGTATTATGGGAGCTAAAGATGAGATTGACATCAACACCAATATTCATATTGCCAGAATCAAACAAGAGTTTTTCACTTTACACAAATGCCACATGAGTTGGACTTAGATGTGTATTGATGCAGGAATACAGACCAGTAGCTTACTTGTCTAGACGCTTGAAACCGCACGAGGGTAATCATCCAGTGCATGACGTGGAGCTTGCAATAGTTATTTTTGCACTAAATGTCTGAAGCCACCATCTTTATGGAGAGAAGTCATTTTATACATAGATCGTTAGACCCTACCGTACATTTTCACTTATAGATAGATTTGAACATGCATTAAAGTTGATGGCTTGAGCTATTGAAGGACTATGAATTCGCCATTGAGTACCATCTTGGTACGGTGAATGTTGTATCTAACGCATTGAGCAAAAGTGGGATTGATAGTTAGAGAGTTGTTCGACGCATGACCAAGAGCATGGATTGTTAAAAATGATATCAGTCATGTGTATAACATAGATTCTTATTACAGATGAGCCACATATTTGTTGCTAGATGAGGGTACTGACATATCTATTAAGTTGGTGGTAGAGTGTCAAAAGGCTGATAGTATGAATGGCAGGTTCAACATGCTGGCATAGGATCTCGAGTGTATGGATTTTTTGGAGACAACAGATCACTATTTGAGGCACAAAGGCAAATTGTGGGTACCTGTAGTTCCAGAGTTATAAGACGATATTCTAGAGAATGCCCACAGATTAAGGATGGGCAAACCGTTGTATGATGGTGAAAACCATAAAACCGCGATCAAATCAAGGGTTCACGATTTTGTCGTTTTACAAACCACCACCAAATTGTGAGCCTTCAAAATTGCAACCAAACCAATCGTGATTTATGTAGTTTAGTTGGTTTAATTTTGCGATTTTCATGTGGAACATTTTCTAAACAATTATCACACATTCCATATAAGTCCATACATGTCCATCAATAAAACATGCAATAAAACATATAGATGTCCATACATGAACTCCAAAAACACAATGAAACACATGGAGTGAATCAAAATTATGAGTTATAGTTCATTTTTAAAGTTCAAACAACATGAAAAAGGCTTCAACTCCATTCTGTTCAATTCCAAGTTTGGGGGTGTTTGCGGTTTGGAGAACAACGTTTTTTCATAGATGAAAATCACCACCAAACTGCGGAATCGTGGTTTTCAAGTTTTTAAATCATCCAAAACTGCTAGTTTAAAAAACCACACCGGACTACGTGATTTGGATGGTTTAGATGATTTGGGCTGTTTGACATAAACTAGCCCACCCCTACCACAGGTCTTGTTACATAGTTCATCATAATCATACCAAAATGTACCATGAGCTTAGGTGAATATTTTGGTGGCCAGAGATGAAGGCTGATGTAGGCACATATGTCAGGAGTTGTCACATCTGCCAACAGGTGAAGGATGCGCATAGGAGAAGAGAGGTTTATTGCAGCTGTTGCCCATTCCATAGTGGAAATGGGAGCACATCATTATGGATTTTGTAAGTAGACTACCACAGACTTCCAAGTGACACGATGTCGTCTCGGTAATGATTGATAGACTAACAAAATCGACGCACTTTATACCAATTTCGATAAAGTACACATTCGCATAACTAATGATAAGTCAATATTTATATAATTTTAGTAGTTTATTTTAGTGTATTTAATGTGGAAAGTCTCTAAAATATATATTTAATTATATTTATTCGTCATTTTCAGGTGAAACAGAGTGCGCGACTGAATCTAGGGTGAAAAATATTCAAAATGGAGTATTTATATGCAGTGAACAGTTACCCGAGGATATGCCTTGAGACACGCATTACACAGTTGACTAGGTGTAAAGGAACAACCTGATGATGCAATTGAGACACACATTCACGTAAGCGGTCTCCATTTTCTTCACCAATCAGTTGTTGCACTTGTCCCAAGCCATGTAATGAATGCCCAGCAACCACCAAATGCTACTCGGCGCATGTGTTACGAGACAAACCCCTAAAATTAGTTTATCTCACCTCTTAGGACCAATTTCGAGTAGTTTTATATATAATGAACCTATAGTATTACATTTTAAAAAAACATCGACTAATACATTTTTAGCATCGACTTCTCTCGATGATTGCTAGGTCGGAAGGGAAACAAGTCGAGATCATGAATTCATGGCATATTATGTGAGATCATTTATTTTATTATTTAATTTAGTTTAAATTCTCCTATTTCATTGTTGTTGGATTTTCATGAATATGGTTTATATCTAAGGTGTGTATGTGGCTAGTGCATGCTTTTAGGTGGACAACCTATAGTTATTTGGACCAATAGTATCCGTGTAATTGTACTTTTAGACCAATAAAGTGATAAACACTTAACCATTTTTCGTAAAACCTTTTCGACTCTTGAGTGTGCAACAATCGAATTTAGGTTAAATCGGAAGCGGATGTGATCTGGAAGTGGATGCAATCTAAAAGTGGATGCGATCGATTATTTAGGATTAGTGTTCCCATAGACCCATATTTGTAATGACTCATTTTCAAATGGACCGTAATGGGGGCCGATGCGGGCCCACAACTTAGCCTACCAGCACCAGCTATGTCCCACATGCCAACTCATCCTCCATCTTATCATAATTAACCTCAAATGAAATAAATATTGGTTAAATCATTACTGGACTCAAGTCATATGTTTAATCATTTTCAACCCAAATAAATCGCAGCAAAAGTCATGCAATTAACTCTGATACCTAGTATGGAAAACCCATATATCATATGTACCTTTATGTATTACAATATCGATAGTATAGGGTCCTAGTGTATCACTCATAAGCCAAAATCCCAAAATAAAACAAAATAAATATATACTAACATACAAGTCTTGTTAAACATCTCTGTATTCCGGCAGCTTGTCCATACCTCGGCTCGTACTAGGATCTGCACTCAAGCTATCACAAAAAGACAGATGATAAGTCCAGAGTGAGTATTCCCAAGGAAATTAAGTGAGCAATACTAAAAATAAATACTGGAATTTAAAGAAATCTATTAAATAAACATGCGGAAATATAAACAGACAATTGTGCTCATCGCATGCATATATAATAGTAAAAGCTCAAAGTGTGTGTTCCTAGCCTCTAGGGTCAGACTAGTGCCATACTTCGGACTCCTAATATACTATTGTCGGTGAGTAGCACTCAAGAAAGGCCAATATTTGGATCCGCTAGGTGGTCGGCATGGAACCTACAACGCACCAACACGTACCGGCAACTCTCTCAGGTAGCCCTATTCACCGAGATGGGATACGTATTATGGCCTAGTGGACGTATACACAGAAATGGCATGGAGGGAGAGCCTCAACATCCATCCATTATACGCATACCATGAATAGAGTAATGAAAGACATAAATTGAATTCAAAAGACAAAAGTAAATACTTCTAAGAAATCTCAGTTGGGATACTACACACCTCACACCACGCTCCGTGTACGAACCCCCAGTTTGACTCTGCCTAGTCTTGGATATCCCAAAGTATAGCCCGTAATGACCTAGTTCCATATATAAGTGATATTTGGGAATTCGTAGGTGTTTGAATTCATTTCACACAAAGTATGTCAAAATAGGGGTGCATTAGCATGCTAGGTCTAGGATTTCACGCGTTAGATGCACATACAATTATACTTTTATTACCCAGAAGAACATTAGAGCGCTAATTTTCTAGTCTAGTGCGATAATTGTCATTAGCATGCTAGTCACGTGATTAGAGCGTTAATAGCGTTATGGACAACAAAACTGCCAAAATTTTAGGGTTTTCTTCTCCCCTAACAACCCAACAATAGCCACAACACCAACAAAAACACTTCAAAACACTAGAAACATGTATAAACATCAACTCACACATCTCTAAAACATTACCAACATACAAAAATAAGATCAAACATAGATGAAGTGAAGGTGTAAGTGATTCTCACCTTGCTCTTGGTGTTTTCACCCTTTCAAAATCCACAAATTCACAAATGAAACCACTCAACCCTGGTTTTTGTCACAAGCTGATAAGACCAGAGGAAAGTCAAATAGTCAAAATTTGACTTATATAGTTGGATTTGTCATCTCTCCCCCATCTTTAGGCCATGAAATGGACCTCATTTGTTTCTTTTCTAACCTCAATTGACTCCATTTGTGACTCTGATGGCACACTCTCCCTTGTATGTAGCTCAAAAAGAGCCCTTTTGGGTGTTTCGACGCTCGATTTCGCGTCCCGATCTGCGACATACGCGTACTACCATATCCCTAACCACTATATATACATTTCATAATAATTATCTAACCAAATTTATTCATTTTTTGTGTTTTAGTTCCCTCGGCCTAATCTTAAGACAATTAGACTACCCGTTACCCGTGTCGACATGCATATCGAGGCTAATACGTACCACATGGTCTCGCATGTCAAATGTCATATACTAACAAACATTGTGATGCCATATACGTTATTTCAAGATAAACATCGCAAATTAAGCAATTCAGCACATAAAAAAACCATATACCTCGCTCCAGGCACGCACAAGCCTAACTGCGGGTCTCACGAGCATCTGAACTGTCCGCCATGTCTGCAAACAGGTCATAAATAACAGAGAATGATATTCAAGCTGTTACAATATTACTTCGGTTAGTGTGTTAAACCCAATTGATAGATGTTTAGGGTTATGCATTAATTAGGAAAGTAGTTAGTAGCAGACGCCCTGACTATCGAGATTAGGGGAATGAGAAATTTTTTGCGGATGTCGATTTTCTATAGTTAATCTAGGAGAATTTAAATTAACAATTTTTTGGGAATGATTGAAGACCGTGATGTGCCATGGAATCTTGATCTTGATTTATCGAACTGTAAACCTAGATGTTACCTTGGTGATTAATTAATTGTTTTGAAGGTTATTTTAGTTATTTTATTTATTTATTTATTTTAGTTTATTTAGTTAAATTAATTTATTTCAAAACCCTCGATTTTTTCTTTCAATTGTTTTTAACCATGGAAATACCACTAAGTTTTTGTGGGATCGGTCCTTTGCCACTATTCTACAAAATTGTTGGTTATGAATTTAATTTTATTGATGCATTCGGCATGCGTCGGCTAAACATTCTATTTGAGATGATGATTATTATATTGCATAGGGTGCCAGTCTCCATTATATCTGATAGGGATCCCAGATTCACATATAGGTTTTGAGAGAGCATGCAGATGCAGTTTGCCATGAGGTTGCAGTTTAGTATGGCTTACCACCCTCAAAGTGATGGCTAGTCAAAGAGATTGAAATAGATTTTAGAGGGCTCTGTAAAACCTTAGATTCCTTAAACTTGTAATTAAAGCTAATCTTGGATTAATATGGCTTAATTGTGTTTTAGGTCATGACTCGGGAGCCGAAGGCCGGTGCAATTGAGATCTTCAGGTAATTTTGTTTTTTGGTTATGTTTGCCTAATGTGTGTAGTATAGTTATGCTACTATAAAAATTCCAATTGAGGTGGGTAATTTTGAGTTTCGCAAAAAATAATATTAATTAAGTTTAAAAATGTAAAATTTACATGTAAATGGATTTAACGAGCCAACATGGATCCCATACCTCGAATTACATGTGATATGTGTTGTTCGAGAGTTTCGAAGCACATTAGTAAATTCTCCAATTTTCGGTCGAATTGGGGTAGTTTTCGGGGTTTAATTTGGACATAAAAATGGAAAGATAAACATGAAAGAAAAAGAAAAAGGTAAGAAGACCAAAAATGGTATTTGATTTATATAGTTGAGGATTAAAATTGAGGGGTAAGATAGACATTTGGTTACCCTTTTTAATTGGAGACAAATCGAAAGAGGGCCGCTAAGGGCACCCCACCGTTTCATGAGGGCACCCAGTTAATGTGGGCACAAATCGATTTACCTGGGGCACCCAAAAATTAAACCCAAAATACCAAAAATGCCCATCGTGCAAAAAACCCTCTCACCCACCCTCGTGCAAACCCCTGGGCACCCCACCACCACCACCACCACCACCCTCGTTCACCGAATTCCTGGTGGAAGAATTCATTTGTTTTGAACCGAGCGGTGAGAGGAATCCCGAAATCGAGTTCTCAGTCCATCGCCGTGTGTTTCTCCTTCGTTCTTCTAGGTTTACGCATTTTGTAGGGTCCGTTGTATGAGCGATTTAGTCTCCAAATTAGGGCTCGGTTGAAGATCGGCAATTAAGTTACATTTGGTAGAGTAGATGTAATGTGTGGTAGAGTAGATGTAATGTGTGTGTGGCGGTTTGTTAAAATGTAAAAAAATTGGGAAATCGTGGTTCTCGGCCACACGGGCCGAGAGGCGTGTCAGCCGTCTCGGCACTTGGCGAGACATAAGCTAATATTTTTCGGAACTCGCGATCTCGGCCACGTAGCCGGAAGAGTGAACCACGTAGCGGTTGTCCCCGCCGAGAGGGTCTCCGTAGGCTCGGTCGTCATAGGACGAGAGTCAGGCGAATTGAAATGGTCAATTCATCTCGGTGGTGTACAACCGAGA
The DNA here is from genome assembly GCA_039657365.1 of Stephania yunnanensis. Taxonomy (NCBI): domain Eukaryota; kingdom Viridiplantae; phylum Streptophyta; class Magnoliopsida; order Ranunculales; family Menispermaceae; genus Stephania; species Stephania yunnanensis. Next base: position 13,169,416 of record CM077589.1, on the reverse strand, counting down.
CATTTAAATGGGACTCGGTTATACAAGACCGATATATTGGTATACTTGTCGGTCATGGGTGCCAGAAAATATGGTTCGTTTCACGAACCTGCTTGACCGAGACATCAGAAATGGATGAATTTGAACATTTCAGTTTCAAAAAAATCTCCGTAGTAGTCAAACTAACAATACAAGATTGAAAATCCAGCACGACAATTTGCACCGAACCTTAATTAATTATAAATCTCGTAACATTCAAAGCCCGACTATAAAAAGGGTCCATCCATAAGTAAACAACAATTAAAACACAACACAACATTTGCATATACATAGAACATTCGGACGAATTGGCAAAATTTCTAAATGTTTAGTTGTCTCGGTACCGACTTTAACTACGGTGTATCTAAATCTACAACGAGATATGGTGGCTTCATGATCAGCGGTTGCAATGGGCGCGATGTCTCGAAAAACGAATCCATCTCGCCAACCTTTGGCGTGATCCTCAACGTACCGATCCCACGATGGATATAAGGATGGCGCGGTGCATTCACACGCAACCGCACTGTCAAAGTGAACGATAGAACATAGAAGATATTGTCACAAACCCGATTAAGGGGGAAATAAACCAATTCACAAAAAAATCATAGAACTTACCCTAACCCAATGGATATTCCTTTCATTTGCCATTGCAATGATAAATTTGTTGTGCAATGACGACGTTGGAGTACTACGTAGAGGTAGGAATGTGGAGGCACTCCCATGCGAGAGGTTGACGAGAATGACATTGAATGCGGTGGATACTAACAATCCCATGTCTGGAAGTGTCAACCATTCTTTGAAAGATGCCCCCTCTTGATTCTCTGGGCAATGTACCGCATTCTTGACAGGCTCGAAACTCGAGCCAAGCACTTCCCGCCATAGGTATTCATACCCGATAATCTCATCGTACATCCGTCTACGCACAATCCTCCACCCGTCTACGTCGGCAAGTCCAAGCCCAGAGGCTATACACCTATATCCACAGTTCCCATCGAAAACCATATCGATAATGGCATCAACATGTGGCAACCAATCCGGTTCTAAGCAATGACTATAAGCCATGTTAGATCCACTTTGCGTGCGTCGCGGCACGACGCATTTGTGGAACCTTGCATTTCTTACGCCTAGAAGCTTTTGTGGAGTGGGAGGACTCAAATCCGATTGGAGATTGGGGTGCCTCCGACCTTGGGGTGCCTCCGGTTGGAGACCCCGGTGTCCTCGCACCCGCATCCTCAACTTCCCACTCGCACTCCACAAAAGACGAAGGTGGACTAATCTGCACTGAATTTGCTCACTTTCACTCCTCCCCCGCATCCTCAACTTCCTCCTCCCTCTTATCCAATCTTCCCGCGGTGTCGTGATTGTGCTTCCCACAAATCACAGTGACATACCATAAGGAGTCGGCATTATTCTCCTTGACGTTAATTTGGAAAGGGCATCCACATTTCTTCGTACTAGTGTGAGTCCTCGCCTTTTTATCATTCCTTGATTTCTTTAAAAATTTTGCCGCTTTCCCCTTCCCAACTCTCTGAGCCAGTCCCCTATATGTCCCAGACCTGTCACAGGCAATTTTCACCCTTCCCCTTCGCTTAATGCCCCCGGCATCCGAGCGCTTCGTTACTAACACAAACTTGTTCTCGCCACCAATCAGTTGAAGCCATGAAATTGCCGCTTCTCGAGAGGGGAATGGCTTAGAAGGTGTAAAAGTGTCCTTGTAGTCTGGAAAATTACAAGATAACGGCATTACCTGCAATACAAACAGTGTAACATTATAATCAACCAAAATGTACAGCACAATCACAAAAAAACCCAAAAAAATAGGTTCTCGGTTTGTACGGTTACGAAACTTTCTTCATAGTCTCGTTTACGTGAGGCAGAGAGTTACCGTACCCTCGGTCGTTATAGGCCGTGACCTACCCTAAACCTCTCGGTCATCGAGGACCGAGATGATACCATACATCTCGGTCTGCGAGGCCGAAACAATCGCGCACCCGAGACGGATACTTCGGATAACCGCAAAAAAAACACAAAAACATTTGCAACATTACCTCAAGACGACCTCCTCAGCGGCAGAAGCATTACGATCCTCCATTATACGGTGGAAACAACCGGATTTGAAGAAATTACCAAACCCTACGTTGACAAACAAATCTTCATTTTCTTGTTATACGCAACTAAACGGTTCAAAAAAACCGAAAATGGTTGTCAAACATTGTTACCTCTTGTCGGACGAGCAAGAATCGATCGCCTCTTCGCCAAACGCAATGTGGTTTGTGGCTTTGTGGTTGACGCTTGCTTTGGTGGGGTGCCCTAACTCCTTGTCGAAATGGTTTGTGGGGTTTGAACCATTATATATATACAGGGGCAAAATGGTCTTTTCCATTTTTGTTGGAATTTTTACAAATAAGTTGGGTGCCCTCAACCAATGGTGGGGTGCCCTTAGCGGCCCTCAATCGAAACAAGAGGTCACCTTCCTCACAAGTTCGAAGTGTTGTTCGTCTCTCCCTCTCCCATTTCTTTTCGTTTCATCTCTCTAGATCAACCTCTCTCTATCTCTTATTATTGAGATCTCTCGATTGAAAATTGTAGTTGAGGAAAAATTGCCGTGACTGATGTGTGCGGTGTATCGATCAAGGTGAGGAATAAATCAAATTGAATTTCGATTTGGGTAGACTATTTTGATTAGATTGGATTTTTCGTGGTTGTGTGGTGGTTGTTGTTGTGAGTTAAAAACTTGAAGGAAAGGTTTGGTTTGACCAGCAGGGACAACAAACACACAATAGCACAATACAAACATGAAAAATGAAAAAAAGCAAGAAAGAAAAAGCAAATGCTTTGAGAGGAGAGAGATGACTAAGGAGGGGGTTAGAAGAAGAAGATGATGGGGAGGGAAGGGGAGCTTTGAGCTCAAAACCAAATTGCGTAGAGACCATACGGGCAAAAAAATTCATGAACAAAACAGAGAAGAAAACTCTTTGTTTCGTTCCAGTGAGGGGAGGGATGACCTCTCGAACTGGGCCTGAACTAGGTTCAACTTGGTTGAGTCGAACCGTCCGGTTCAGGGATCAAAACCTTTCCCCATAATTAAAGAAAAAATGATTTAAAAAATTGAAAAATAAAATAAAAACCTAGAGAAAATTAGGGAAAATAATAAAAATATGAAATAAAAGAGAATCAATTTATTTTGATAAAAATAAGAATTTTGGGGTTTTACCGAGGGTGTACATCGGGTTTTATACATTGAAAAACGTTCTTAAAACCCTAAAACTTTTTAAAATTTAGGAATTTACTTCAACAAGTGTCGAAACCTATTGAGTTATGTAAATTGGTTTTGTTGGTGTTACAAATGAGATTTGGACTTTGGGAACTAAATTTTATAATTGATTTCCAGGATTTTAAGATTTGAGAATACCAAAATAATCTGGAAATTGATTAAAAACTCAAGGAACTTGAATAGGAAATTTATCTGAATTTCTCAATGGTTTTAGGTAACATCGAGGATGCCAAAACCACTCAGAATGAGCCTCGGGTAATAGGTTAAGTGTACATTAAAGGTAAGTAAACTTTGCAGTGACTCTCACTTTGATATGGTTTATCTATTTGCATGAATTGCATTTATTATTGGTCATGCGTGTATAGAGAAAGTGATGGGGAATAAGCTTGTTTCAGAGTCTAGTTTGCTTGAAATGAGACTCAATCCGCCATTTACGCTGGCTAGTGAGACTAGTTCAGAAGTCTAACGCCGATAAGTTATCTTTGCATTTCATAAACTCTGAATATTTTTTCTGTACTATTTTTGGAAGTCGACTTTTGGTTATAGTTAAAGAATAGAAATGAAATGGATTGCATAGTTTTATATTTATTTCTTCAATTCCCTTGCATTATTATAATTCCATATTATCCTCTTGCTATTACTTGGTGTATTAGATAGTGTAAAGCTTACTTATCTGACATCATTATTTGATGTAATAGTGACAAGTCCATCTTGCGGCAATTAGGGAAAGGGGAAGCTCAAAGAATTTCTTTAATTCATTTAATGCTTACTTTCCCTATATGTGACTTGGTCTATTTATATATATATATATATATATATATATTATTTTGGGTTTGGGTGAGAGTAGGTTATTATTTAAATTAGATGTGGATATTTTAAAGTTAAAACTTAAACTTTCGGTGTTCTTATCGTTCTTGTGGACACTATAGGGTATTTGGGAGGTTTCAAAAAGTTTAAACTTGTTGTTATTGTGTTTATTTGATGATAATATCTTATATTGAGTTGGAACTTGATATTCCAATTTGCTCCACTTAATTGGTAGATGAATCATGTTTTGATACTCTGATTAATGGTTATCTAGGTTAAAATATTGATGGAAATCTTGAGGTTTTTGATAAGATAGCTAGATAGTCTGGTTTTAGTGTTAATTTAGGCCTGTCAGTCGTCACAATGATGAGGGGGTTGAAAACATTAGTATTAGAGCCTGATTTTTGCCCAATTAAGGTAACTTATAATTGAGTAACCTTAGTGATGTTCTTGAGTACATTGATTCGATTTGAGTTGCACATTTCACTATCGTGTTTTGATTAGTTGGAAAATGAATGTGAGTTGAGGAAACAGCTATATTTGTGTTAGTTTTGTTTATATTATCATTGTATCGATATATATATATATACATCATTGATTGACTCTTGCTTGCATATTGTTTTGCAGAAGTTATGAGTGGACAATAAGATCCCGATGGGATTAGGTAAGGGCTTGGATCCACGATACATCAAATCTGAGTCTTTTCGTAAATGGATAGAGCAGGTAACCACTCAACAACAACAGATAACTGATACATTAGCATCGATGAGGGCTAAAATGTAGTAGCACAAACACGTGGAGTCCCTAATGTTCTAGATGTTCAGGAAGAACATGTTACATCTGCTGTTTGGACTAGATTAGAGCCAGCACGGGATGATCCTATTCTAATGTTGAATCAGACTATAACCATTATTCAGTCTGAGTCCTAGAGAAAGTCACTAATCACCGACGCCTTGCCATTACTCATTTATGGATCTGCACTCAAGTCATCAACACGAGAATGAAAAGTCCCAGTAAGTAAAAGCCAGTAGGATGTAGATAGTATTTCATGAATAAATAAAGTAGTCTAAATATCATGTAGGAATTTAAAAGATAGATAACTAAATGAAAGTGTATGATAAATGGACTTGAAAGTAATAGCTTTGATAAAGAGTGTCTTAGAAACAAGGGAAGACAACTAAGTGATCCAAATCCATCAAGAGCGGGTGCCACTACTCTACTTCCTAGAATTGCAACTCTACAATTAGACAATTTAGTTCAGTATGACGTGGGGGCATCAACGTGCCCCAAATAACCTCGCCCACGTCTAGCAACCTACAATCAAGTACCTGGAGCAAGGTTGCATTTTTCCATCTAGCAACACACACTTAGGCGTTAGACACTCAAAATAAGGTCCAAAAGGAATAAACATGTCGAATATCAAGAAGTATGATAAATAATGAATTACTAAATATCCCTTATCTGGTTTTACTTACCTCGGATCGACACAAAAATTGGCTCTCACGGCTCCAACACGTTCCCCAAACCAATCCCCAACGCTTAAGCTAAGTGCTTAGTCCTTGGTGTCAATATATATGTTGAATTTGGTGTGTTAGTTTCCTTAGGTTAGGGTTAGATTCCTAAACTCAAAACACTTCAATTGTGGAAATTCAATTAAATTGTTCTTTTGTCAATTTAAGAAATTTAATCTAATTAATTAGAAATTGTCCTTACATAAGTATGAATCACTTATATTGACCACATTTTATACCTTTTTATATCTTGTTAGATATGTCAAAGGAATGTATAATTAAAATTTTCTCTAAGTTAATGTCTTATCTTAATTCACAAATTAATGTTATCATTTTTTGAGGAATTAAACTCTAAATCAACTCATGAAGAAATTAATGAAGTACTATGAGTTTATATTGTACTCAATGAACTTCTCTAAATAAGATGAAGTAATCTAGTTACCAATTAGGATAATTTACACTATTAGTAACTTATGAGTACTTTGTATATTTTAATCAACTTTTTGTGTGTCTTAAGTTTGTCACCTAGTAGACATATGCACAATTAATTTGAGACACTAGTCTTAAGATATCCTAATTAATTTCCTAATGAAATTCCTAGTTTAACCATTCATATACGTTGGTGGCATCTCATTTTTCCTATTAGCTTACTAACAATTTGTAATCTCAATTTCATTGCATTGCCCATATATTATCAAAATTTATGTACTAAACATTAAAACATAACTATTTTACTCAATAATGTATGATAGCAAGCACTTAGCTAATTCAAATATTAAAAAGGTTTTTAGCACTTAGATCTTAACCAAAAATATAAACTTATTAGAAGAAATTTTTTGGAATCTTGCAAAATGTTATAGCTAATGAACCTTTAATTTTACTTCATGTTACACAACTTGATGAATATCTTAAACAATGGTATCCCAATTATAAGATGATCAAGATAAAGAACCTAAACTAGAATTATAAATTAAGAAAGAAATAGAGTATAGGAAGAAGGAGCAACACTTGCCTCTTTAATTGCTTTGCTTAATGTGCTCAAGCTTTCTTAAATATAGCTCCATTAATGGTTGTTTCCTTCTCCCTTTTCTCTTTCTTTATTTGATGAAGATGAGAACTAATTATGAGTTTAGAGAATTAGAGGTACTCTAATTATATGGAGGAAGTTTCTTGTAAATAATTAATGATTTGGACTTTTCATATACATTATTTTTTCCATAGAGATGCATATTTAATTAACTCATAAGTTCGCACATTTATATCATATATGGACATTTGTGGTTCATGAGCATCAATTTGAGACACTTGTGAAGTATTCTTTATTTGTATAGATTTTTAAGTCTACCTATGATTGATTTTCTACCACTTCATGTACGCAGTAGATATCTACAAACTTGTCCTAGGATTGTCACTTTTTCTATCATTACTAGATGAATCTATGGCCATATGAAACTCCACATTAAATTAGGTGCATTAATTAGTAAATTCTTTGATTAGCTTACTTAGAAAAATCAAACAAGCTAATATACCCATTTTATTAGTTAGGCCACATGAATTTATTTAGTCAATTAGGCTACTTTTTCATTTTATATTTGATCTCATTAATTAACTTAGGTGCTCATTTAATTTAATATAGTACCTAAGTCATAAATTAATCAAAACCTTATTCCACACATCGACCTACTCATTTGCCCCCGCACACACATATCAATGCAACTTTATCATGTAAAATCGACGATAAAAATAATTAGAATTGTGCATGGAAGTATAAATAAGTAATACACGTCACCATTCATTAATAAAATATTTTAGGTCATTACGCTACTAGTGGGAAAATGTGATAATAAATTCTAATAAAACGAATATCAATATCCAAAGGAAATAGAGTAGGAACTATAGGAATACAAAAAAGAAAAAAAGTATAAGAAGAAAAAAATAAAAAATAGATATATAGAAAAATTGAAGGATGTTTATGAAAACTCTTCAAATAAAAGATTTAACTCGAGTGATTATAGCTAAGTTGAGTGAAGTATCTTCTTTTTCCCACATGCCAACAAATGAATATGATAATGATATTTATTAATCATTGAGAATTCATGTCGACTTTGATTGTAGTGGTATTTTAAAATATTTTTTGAAATTAAGGATTGATTTAGTGATTTTTGTATCTTTAAGTTCTATATTAGTAATCGTAAGCTTAATTCTTGTTAGTGGTGATTTAGAGAACCTTTATAGTGTCTTGGCCTTGATAATTGATCGAATTTTAAATTTTGAGCGTACTGCATAACTAAGGATTGAGTTGTCAAATAAGGGGTTCTTCTTTAAATATTTCAATTCTAACATAATTTTTATTTAAAGGAGGGTGATATGTTTATATTTAATGATCACTTATGTTTAAGGATAAGAATAAGTAATTACGAAATCAGAATAAGGAATGAGAATAGAATATAATTAAGAGTAATCCTTTGCTCGCTTTAGCAAAGCGTAGTTTGGGGGTATTTGTTAAGTTAATAATTAGACAGTGTTTTATAGTATGTTTTATGGTGATTTTAGATGTAAAATGTTATATTACATTGGGTTTTGTTAGGTTATGTTTAAGTCGAATGAAGAAATGGAAGAAAATGGGAAGAAAATAAAGAATTCAGTCAATTGGAAAAAAAGAGCCAGCGATTTAGTAGTGAATCAAATATGATATAGGATTCTCTAGATGATAAGTGCTTAGTTAGACTTATATATAGGGTTAGTTTAGCAATGTGGAATGAACTCTAATTGATGATATTTATGTGCTTTTAGGTTTACAAGCTATAAAAGAGACAAATGAGCTATTTCATGATTTAAAGTCAAGAAAAAGCACAAAAGCAATGTTAATGCCATGGAAAAAGACCAATGACGTCGTGGGATATGAACGTTAAGTGTGGAAAAGGTGATAAGTAATTATTTAGGCTTATATATAGTTAGTTTAGTAGTGCATTTAGTATAAGCATCCCTAAATGAGCTCAAATTGATGGTGTTTATGCATTTTCAGGTATACAAGGCCTAAAGGAAGGAAACGAGCAAATTCAAGAAGAAACGAAGCAACAACACACCTTAAGAGGTTTAGCGACGTGGCTATATAGTGTTGGTGTTATGGGATATCAAGGCACACCGTTGGACAATAATGCACAACGTAGAAGAGCAAACAAGTGGAGAAAAGTGATAAGGAAGCTCGACGCAGTGGCGGCGCCGTAGAGGTTAAGGGATGGCTCTGGTAAGTCTAAGGGATAATGTCAGGGCCACTAAAGAGAGGAAATGCACACAGGATGCTCGGCGCAGTAGCGGCGTCGTGGGAATAAACACACAACATCAGGACTTAAGTGACTGCCGAAAAGAGAAGAAAATAGAAAGTAGAGTTCTATTTCGTGTTAAACTACAAAGTAGGGTTTTTAATAATTTGGAAACGTGATTAGGGAGTATAAATAGATAGGAGAACATGGTAAACAAAGAGGATACAAAAGATTAGCCACCATTAACATAGTTTAGCATAGATTTATTTATTCATGAGTATTAAGAAAATTTGTAAAAAGAAGATATTGATGACTCACATGCGGTGATTCTAGTATTGTGTTTATTGATTTAATTTAAGTTATTTCATTATATCTCTAATTTCAATTAATACCACTATTTGCATGTTTGTTTCAATGAAGTGTGATTATTTTATTAATTTTAGAAATTAATGGACCATATGGCACGAATACTATGCTACAAACATGAATAAAGTAGAAATATAAAAGTGCAATGGTTAGAATTTGTACTGATTCTGAGTGTAATGCTATAAACATCTTGATCAAGTGTTTGTTGATATTAGGTTTTAGAAGTTATCATGACCATTGAAGCTTTTACGCCGGATATGGATAGTACAAGCTGTAAAATAAACAATATCGAGCGATAGTTGTTGATTAGGGAGACACGGATAGTAAACTTAGTTGGTTATGAAATTAAAGATTTTGGACATTAAAGCAATATAGAGATTACATTATTCAACCGATAGGTGGAGTTCTAGTTCGTAAATTAGAATCTTTTCGTCACGACAGTGGGTTAAAGTGGGTTTCAAGGAAGTCTGTCTATTCTAATTAGGCATTGCACACACATAATAAAGATGATAAAGTGATTTGAAAAGCATAGTATTTCATTAGATTGGTTAAGTTGTGAACTAATATAGTCTTAATATAAGGGTTTAAGTAATTTGCATTGATTTGTTATTGTATATAAGTTTAGTTTATTTATAAGACCAATTAAAAGGATTCCTTTAGCAGTAGAGTAATTGTAGCTAAGTACGTAGTGAGTGCATACACCTTTCCTTGAGGATGATATATGTAGTCAACATAAGTTGGTTACACTATTACTACAAGCGATTTGTATACACTTGCAATACACCCACCAAGTTTTTGGTACCATTAACAGGGATAGGTAGCCTTTTAGACATAGTTTGAAAAATTGCTAAGTTTTATTTTAAGTTCTTTACTTTCAAGTTTATAAAGAAAAAAATGAAAGGTTTAAGTTTCATGTTTGACTTTCTGCACTTAATCTTTTGTGTTTTCTTTTCTGCACTTGATCTTTTGTGTTTGACTTAGTGCCTTACGACCCTGCGATTGACCAACCAACAACAACAACAACAACAACAAAAACAACATATCCTCAGTCCCAAATTCAAGCTAGAAGTTTAAGAGACTTGTAACGGAATGATGAGGCTTCCAGCCAACACCACCAATTTCAAACTGAGATTGTTTGTAATCAACATGGTGAAAAATAGCTTGCTCAATGGGCTAGCCGATGTATACCTAGTTGCACATGTAGAGAATTTCTTGAATAATTGCAACACCATGCACATTATTAGATTTACGAAAAGGTGATCAAGATGAGACTTTTCCCATAATCATTGGGTGGAAAAGCCAAATCCCGATTCCAAAGACTGAACGTAAGAGTATGGCCTCATGGGCAGAAATCAAAGAAAGATTTTTAGATAGGTTCTTTTCCTCAATGAAGGTATGTGAAAGGAAGCTGGAAATCAATCAATTCAAGCAGGAAAATGTCGAGTCTCTCGGAGAGGCTTGGGAAAGATTCAAGGAGAAGTTGAGGAGATATCTAGAACACGGATATGTGAAATAGGCATGACCCAAGATTTTTACTATGAGATGAACCACAACACGAGAACACTAGTAGATGTCGCAGCAGGTGGTTCTCTACTAACCAAGGATGAGGATGGAGCATTGGATCTCTTAAATTTTATATCTCAAAATTCTATAGCGGATACTCATTCCATAATGAGGAAACCAGTGGTGTGTATGAGATTGATTCGCAAGTTATGATTATGGCACAACTATCCAACGTGAGTAATCAAATTGTAAAACTTCAAATAGGACAATAAGGTTTATAAGTGCAGGTGATACATCAACCCATTAATCACCAAGCCATGGTAGTCAACCAAATGGACATGCAGCAAGGAATGGAATATGAAGACATAAAATTCATTAACAATTAAGGTTATGAAAACAGCTTTAGGCCAAGAGGAATGGCTCCTCAAAGGTTTATCAAGGATACAACAACAACATCGCAAATTTCGCATATGGAAATCCAGATAATGCATTAAAGTCACCTACATGTTTTGATCAATTAGTCGAATAAGGGAAGCTAGGGCAAAGTGAAAAGATGACTTTATTGAAGTCGATTGAGAAATTCTTGCATGCCAAGGACATGAACAATAGAGAACATCATAAGAAGCATGAAAAAAAAAGATAGAATGAAAAACAAGCCATGAAGAGAATGGATGATGAGAGATCACAATCCATCAAGAATCTTGAGAGACTGATTGGTCAGTCAGCCATTGCCTTGAATTCAACGAAGGAATGACAATTTTGAGTAACACATGCATTAATCGTATGGAAAATGCACGTGTAGTCAATTAAGATATAAAAGAACAAACAAGGGTTCAGTGCAACCAAAACCTTGAAATTTCCAAATGAGGGAAAGCATTGTAAAAACATCGAGACTATAGATGTAGTTTCTGATTGTTTTTCTGAGATAGCCAAGGAATAAATGCCAGATGACCCGTTGAAGTAGTGCCTAGTTTAACGCATAACAACAAGTTCTACAGTTAAGGGTGAACTTCAGGAGGCATGTAAATACTTAATCACCAATAAGACCCTCAAAGTTCCATAAAGGTTTCGAAAAGCTAGAAACGAAAGTGCAAAGTGCAATTATTAAACCAATAATAGAGTTAAAGCCTTTACAAAGCATCTGAGATATGCATATTTAGGAGAAAGTTCAACATATCATGTGATCATCTCAACACCATTGAAAAAGTTGGAAGAAAAGAATTTGCTTGAGTTTTGAGAAAGCATAAGTCAGCGTAAGGATGAACAATCAAAGACTTAAAAGGAATCAGTCCAACGGTATGCATGCATAAGATCTTAATGGTATAAAATCTTAAACAATCAATAGAAGTTTAGAGGAGGTTGAATCCAGTGATGAAAGAAGTGGTAAATAATGAGACCTTAAAATGGTTCAACATTGGAGTCATTTATGTTATTTCAAGCAGTTTGTGGGTTTCACCAATACATGTGTACCAAAGAAATGAGAAATCGTTATTCAAACTGAAAATGGAGAAAATCTATCTACGAGAACGGTAACTAGTTGGCGAGTTTGCATTGATTATCGAGAAGTTAAAAAATTCTACACAAAATGATCACTTCCCTTTACCATTTATTGATCAGATGTTGGGTAGGTTGGCAGGATATGAATACTACTACTTCCTAGATGGGTACTTGGGATACAATCAAATTTCTATAGCACCAAAATATCAAGAGAAAACAACATTTACTTGTCTTTACAAAACATTTGCATTAAAAGATGTCATTTGGACTATGCAATGCACCAGCAACATTTCAAAGATGTACTCTAGCTATTTTCTCTGATATGGTCAAGGATATCATAGAGGTATTTATGGATGAATTTTCTATATTAGGAACATCTTTTGATATATGTTTGCAAAATCTAGCGTTTGTATTGAAAAGATGTCAAGACACAAACTTAGTACTTCATTGGGAAAATTGTTGTTTCATGGTTAAAAAGGAGTTGTTTTGGGATATAGAGTGTCTGCTCATTGATTAAAGCTAGATAGAGCAAATATAGTTCCAATGAAAAAACTTCGTATACCAAGAAACAATAGAGATTTAAGGAGCTTTTTAAGACATGCGTACTTCTACAAGAGGTTTATTGAAGATTTCTCAAAATTCACTAAACCATTGTGTACATTATTAGAAAAAAAATGTTCCATTTGAAATAAGTCCTGCATATATACAAGCATTTGAGACCTTGAAAGTAGCATTTACTTCGGAACCAATAATGGTAGTACCAGATTGGGAATCCAAATTTGAAATAATGTACGATGCCAGTGACTATTCGATAGGAGTAGTGTTAGGCCAACAAAGAGATGGAATGTTTAGAGCTATAAACTATGCATGCAAAACTTTGGACCCAAAATAGCATAATTATACTACCACAAAAAATGAGCTTTTGGAAGTGGTGTTCGTATGTGACAAGTTTATAGCTTACATAGTGGGATCAAAAGTCATTATATATGCTGATCATGCAACAATCTGTTACTTATTTCCAAAGAATGATATAAAACCAAGGCTAATTAGATAGGTGTTATTATTGCAAGAGTTTGATTTGAAAATCAAATATAAGAAAGAAAGTGAAATTATGCTTGCAAATCTTCTATCTAGGTTACCTTATAAAGAAAGTGATACATGGAAGCTAGTAACGGAAGCATTTGTAGACAAGCAACTGTTTCAAACATCAAAAGTATTGGAGTATCTCCATTTAAACTCGGACTAAACAAGCGAAAAGGCATCGCGCTAATGACGTTAAACTAAGCGCTACTGGTAGGAAACTTAAGGGTTTTTTTAATTTCAAGATTTAAATTTCAGTTAGTTAGTCATTCATTTACTTTAGTTAAGGTCAATTAACACGTAATTGTTTCTAACTTTCAACAATTTATGCTAAAATGTGCATGAGAGGTCTAAATAGAAGCAGAAGATTCACAAAGTATCAATGAGCTATAGGGATATTATATCTTTTGTTATTATATATATTTTTGTGTTTTAATATTTTATGATTTGAGGATTATTTTTTAAACTCGACGACAATGTTCGGTTTAAGTTTGACGACATTAACGCTAGACTACACTATGAAAAGTGGTAAGAAATGTGAAAATAAAGATAAATATTGTAGGTATGATCGTTTAAATTTTCTTTTTGAAGCAATTAAAGTGGAAAGCATGGTAGTGTATTATTTGTTTCATTTACTTACTATTTGAATGTTTAAGTAATATAGATTAGGTTATATATAGAAATTTGTAATGAATAAGTAATTCATTGGCATTTTTATGTCTTTAATTGAGGATTAGTGAAATACATGCGTCTTGTTGATATGAAACTCAATAGAGTATTTAAAAAAAATTTAAGAAAATATGAAATGAGCAATAACGATATGATTTCATGATTAGAAACATAGAGTTTGGGAAGACTATGAACTAGAAACAAAAGCAAGAAAAATATTAAAACACTTTTGTGTGAAAGTTTAGATCTCTAAGGAATTCTACAATAAGTGTAAATCTTACTTCAAAATAAAAAAGTAAATAGACTTAGTGCAAAGAGGGGAAGAAATAGGCATTTTAAATGAAAAGTTGAAGTTAACTTGCTTGATAAAGTGAAAGTGAGAAGTGCTAACAAGAGTTTTAGAATAAAAATAATAGAAAGTCCCACAAGCTCTACAAGAAATAGAGCGGAGAATTTGATGGTTGGAAAAAGTGAGGAAAATAGAGTCCATAGAAAAAGGAGCAAGGATCGTGAGCTATAAGAAAATAAAAAGGAGAAGGAAAAAAAAAAGGGTAAACGTAAAGAAAAGAAGGCGGAATTCAAAATAAAACCCTTCAAATAAAAGATTTAGCTCGAGTGCTAATAATTTTATTCAGTTAAGTTTTCTTTCCAACTATGTGAAGTCCCATAAACTCTTAAAGTGCTAAAGTCTATCAAAATTAGTTTAATCTATACTTATTTGTGAATTCCCGAGCTTAATGAGAAATCATGAGATTTTACACTTGCTACTTAAGTATCGAGGTTAAACGAACTTGTAAGTAGTGATGGTTTTCGTTGTAATCTACTTTGGTATTTCAAAAGTGAGAGTTGTAAAGCTACATATCTTGAAAATATAAGTTTTTCCAAAAAATAACTCTTGAGTGGATTATTAACTTGAAACTTATTGAATTAAAGGATACTTAATAAACAATGTAAAATGAATGTGAACTACGTAATAAGAGTAGTAAGGAGACTTAGTAAAATAGACTTTTGCTCGGGACATGCAAACCCTAAGTTTTGGGGTATTTGATAAGTGATTATTTAGACTTATATATAGGGTTATTTTAGTAGTATATTTAGTATAAATATCGCTAGATGAGCTCAAATTGATGGTGTTTATGCATTTTTAGGTATACAAGGCATAAAGGAATGAAACGAGCAAATTTGAGAAGAAAAAAGTAAAAGCACATCTAAATAGGTTTGGCGTTGTGGCTACATAGCGTTGGCGTTATGGGACATCAAGGCACAGTATGAGACATCATTGCACGACATGGGAGAGCAAGTAGAGAAACGTGATCAGGAAGCTCAGCGCAAGCGACGCTGTAGAGGTTAAAGGATGGTGTTAGGGAGTTTATGTTGGGTTTTTTGGGTTCATAGGCAACAAAAAATCCAAAAACAACTTTGAGAAACCCCAATAGGATTGAAATTAGGTTCCATTAAAATAGATCTAAAGAGTAAACAATACTTTAATCCGTGATTTTCTTTTGTGAATGTTCAATCTCCAAGACGTTCGAGTGCGCGTTCTCTATTGGAAATCTACATACGAATGATGACTACAATTAGGAGTGCAAGCCCCAAGAAAAATTGAATGCATTTTTCCTTCTCTCCCAAAATCTAAGGAACTCAAAATTTGCAAAAATGAAAATCATATTTCATTTTAGGGTTTCACCTTTTATTTATATATGTAGATAAGCCCTCACTTAAAATTCTATTCATAATACAACTATTGTATTTAGGCAGTTTAAGTAAATTACACATATGGCTCTATTAATAAGTTATCTTATAACAAATTGTAAGAGTTTTTATGTCATGAGTTTTATCATATAAAATTTATTACTCTGGACCAATTGAAATTGTGCAAAGTCATTCTTTGTGTGTGACCCAATATGTTCATGCCACGTTGGCAATTAACCAAAATCATTTTGGTACACAAGTCATTAGCAATCTCTAGCAAGGCATTATGACTACCCAAGTAGCATGAATATCGAAATCGACAACCTAATGAATAACATATATCATATCTTTTTGTCGTGCGATATCATTTGACTAAACACAAGGCATGGAAAGTCACCCTTTATGTTCAATCGTAATAGTCTCGATCTTTAAATAAACTGAAAACATCCAAGTAACATTGATCATATCAATTCACATGGACTTGGACATTATCAGTCTATCAAATCGAGGGATCCACTAATATCTCTCTATACGTGAGTGACAAATTCTATCTTAATTACATACATTCACATATTATTCGCATGGTAACCAATCACAATCTTTATAAACGTCTGATTAAAGACAATGTTTAATTTTGTCAAATTATCATGCTCCTAATATTGAAGTTTATGGTAATCTCAAGTCGATGGACAACATGATATACATATCATGGATAACACATATGACTTAATCCATGTGGTGTTCCCTTAGCGAGTCGGTCCAGCACCTTATTCCTTAACAAGTACTCATGATCTCGATTTGTATCCCTATATGCATGATCATCACATGACCATCAATCAAGATTCACAATAGTCTTAATTCATTATAGTTCTCAGTATAATGATTGGCTTGAGACATTTAAGATATTTCAAAAGATACCCATCGATCCATTGTAAGGTAAACATGAAATCGCTATAATAAAACAACAAATGAAAAACTCAATTTTATTAACTAAAATTATAAGATAAACAATGTTTATTAATTGACTTAGGGCACATGCCCCAACATTCTAAAATAAAATGACATGACAGCTGAAGAGAGGAAATGCATACAGGATTCTCGATGCATTGGCAACGACGTGGGAATGAACACACAACACCAGGACTTAAGTGATAGCACCGAGAAGAAAAGAAAATAGAAAGTAAAGTTCTATTTCGTGTTAAATTACAAAGTAGGGTTTCTAATTGTTTGAAAATGTGATTAGAGAGTATACATAGATGTGAAAACATGGTAAACAAAGAAGATACAAGAGATTACCCCCATTAACATAGTTTAGCGTAAGTTTACTTTATTCTTGAGTATTAAGAAAATTTGTGGAAAGAAGACATTGAAGACATACGTGTGGTAATTTGAGTATTGTGCTTATTGATTTAATTGAAGTTAATTCATTATATCTCTCATTTCAATGAAGACCAATATATGCATGTTTGTTTTAATGAAGTGTAAGTAGTTTATTAATCTTAGGGATCAGTAGATCCTATGGTATGAATGTTATGTTATAAACATGAAGAGAGTAGAAGTATAAAAAGTATAATAGTTAGAGTTTGTATTGATTTTAACTGTAATGCTATGAATATTTTGATCACTTGTTTGTTGATATTAAATTTCAGAAGTTATCATGGCCATTCCCATTGAAGCTTTTAAGCCAGATATGGACAGTACAACCGTAAAACACACAACATCGAGCGATAGTTGTTGATTAGGAAGGCATGAAAAGTAAACTTAATTGGTTATGAATCTAAAGATTTGGGACATTAAAGTAATGTGGAGCTTACGTTATTCACACTGATAGGTGAAGTTCTAGTTTTGCACATTAGAATCTTTTCTATTATGATTGTGGGTTGAAGTGGATTTGAAGGAAATCTTTCTATTTTAATTAGGCATGGCACACACATAATAAAGATGAAAAAATGAGTTGGAAATCATAGTATTTCATTACTTAGGTGATGTTGTAAACTAAAATAGTATTAATATTAGAGTTTAAGTAATTTGCATTGATTTGTTAGTATAGATTAGTTTTGTTTAGTTATAAAACCAATTCAAATTATTCCATTAGCAATAGAGTAATTGTAGCGAAGTACATAGTGAGTGCAAACACCTTTCCCTAAGGATGATATCCGTAGTCACCTAAGTTGATTATACTATTACTACAAGCGAGATATTATACTTGTGGCATGCACACCAAAAGGCTTGGAGATCGAAGAATGAGGTGCAGACTACTTGACATTGTGCATACAATGGCGACGTTGTATGCTTTACATAGATGGGACAAGTCATTTACACGGGCGGAGTCGAGTCCACTGAAAGGAAGAAAAACCATAAAATTTGGCGTTGTGGCAGCGCTATGATATTTACACACATGGTGTGGATCAGTTACAAATGGCGTCGAGACAGAAAAATGAAAAGTTTTGGAGTTCTATTTCGTTTAGGATTGCTAATTAGGGTTTCTAATTGTGTTTTTATAGGTCTTAGGAGTATAAATAGTCATTAGGACATGGTGACTGATATAATTGAATAGAGAATTAAAGCAAACTCTTTCTATTAGAATTTAATGATGTTTATCAAGAAATGTTTGACTAAACCCTCTTTTACTAGGTTGAAGGTGAAGCAAGTCTAGAATCATAGTTGATATCATGATTTAAGAGATCTTTTAGTTATAATTTAAGTTATTTCAATTCTTTTTATTTTGTTTGTCCTCAATTTCATGATTACGGTGCAAGTTTAGGGTATGTATTATAGTCATTGCATGCTTTTAAGTGGAAGACTAATAGTGGGTCAGGACAATCTTATAAGTAATTGTATAGTTGGATTGATACAAGTGACAATTACTCACCCATTTGCTATCAAAACCTTTCGCTTCTTGAGTGTGCGACAAATAAACCTAGGTTAAATGGAAGCGGACGCGATCAATTTATTTAGGATTAGTATTCCCACTAATTTTAATGTGGTTAAAAATGTAAAACTTTATTGGCGGATATCTAGGATTATGTGTCAACTAAAGAAGTAGTTAGTAGAGGATGTCCTAGCTATCGAGATTATGGGAATTAGGATTTCTGGCTGATGTCAATTTTCTATAGCTAATCTATGAGAAATTGAATTGATAATCTTTTGGGAAATATCGAAGACCAAAACATGCTATTGAATCTTGATTTGGATTTGGGGACCGTAAACCTAGGTACTTTCTCTATTGAATTCACTTTTGCAAACTTTGGTTTTTTGTAGTTTTAATTAATTATTTTTCAAAATCTCTAAGAAAACCTCCCTCCCTCCCCCTTCCCCCCAAATTTCTTTTATTTGGTTCATTTAGAGTAAAATATAAATCCTGTAGATTCCACCCCATATTTACCACTATTACACCCAAGTGGAATTGGTAACTCGAGTGCAGATTATATTTGGTATGCACGATACATGAACACTAGACAAATTGGTGAAGGATAGATTCTAATTTCCACTTATGTGCCCAGCGAATCAAAATTAATAGGGGATTCAGTGACGATTCATTGCAGTCGATTTTGAGTTTTTTGGAGCAAATCAAATATTTTAATTAGATATGTTCTACTTATAATACTATATATATGAATCTTAAGCTTCGAAATTAATTTTCTTAAGTATTTTAAATCATATTTCATTGCTCTTGGAACCATATTTATTAGTTTTAATAAGATTTATTTTAGTTTTATTGATCATTGCTTTTCAAGATGATTTGAAAACTCAAAATATTCAATAAGAGGTATTTATTAATGCCACTTATTTACTCTATTATTGTGTTTATTATGAATATGAATGAGTAGTTTATTAATATAAACAAAGCCCGAACATGAACTTGATCCATTTTGTAATATAGTCATAATGAAGAATGATTAGTACTTAATACTTTAAACTTAATTGTATTCTTCAATTCACTGATTTAATAGATTGTTATTTGTTGATTACAATCATGAAACTTTGTATTGCATGCATAATGTAGGTTGTGTATTGTGATATTTAGATTCTATATCTAGTTTAAAGTAGTAACTAAGATTGTTAAAGGATGTCTTTTACCGTTTATATGCCCTAGGTGAATTGAGATCTAAGTTCAACACTAAAGTGGTTTTCCGAATGTATTAGTCTTAGTAGTTCAAAGTTTTCATGGAATTTAATGTTTTTTTATCATCTAATTAATTTCCTTGAGCTGCGAATGATTAATTTAAAAAAATTAAGATGTCGCTTTCCCATTGATG
This sequence comes from Stephania yunnanensis, assembly GCA_039657365.1. Taxonomy (NCBI): domain Eukaryota; kingdom Viridiplantae; phylum Streptophyta; class Magnoliopsida; order Ranunculales; family Menispermaceae; genus Stephania; species Stephania yunnanensis. The sequence goes on along the minus strand of CM077589.1, from coordinate 13,149,477 downwards.
TAAGGAAAATTGGTGGCTTAATAAAAGTTATCAACTATTATAATTTAAGTTTAATGATCTGAAAATATTTTATAGTATAATGAAAGTATGATTATGACTATAATGTAAGTAATATGTTTGGATACAAAACATATTAAAATCAAAACAGATGCCAATGGATTGGAGAAAAAACACGATCATGCCAATCTTCTAAAACAAAGGAGTCATTCAAAGTTGTTCAAATTACCGGAGAATCAAACTTATAAGTCACACTATGAAACTTTGGGAGATGATAATTGACAATAGGCTAAAGAGAGAAATAACAATATCAGAGAACCAATTTGGTTTCATGCCTAGGAGGTCAACTATGAGGCGATTTTTCTTGTAAGACAATTGTTAGAGAAATATAGAGAAAAGAAAAAAGATTTTCATATGGTATTCGTAGATTTAGAAAAAGCATATGATAGGATCTTTAAAGATGTTCTTTGGTGGGTTCTAGAAAAATGAAATGCATGCTAGATACATCGACACTATTAAGGATATGTATGATGAAATAGTAACCAAAGACATTTGGAGGAGCTACAAAAGAATTTCCCATTACGATAGGACTACATCAAGGATCGGCTTTAAGCTCATATCTATTTACTTTAGTTATGGATGAACTAACTAGACATATTCAAGAGGATATACCATGGTGTATGCTATTTTCATATGATATTGTCTTGGTGGATGAAACAAAAGATGGAGTGAAAAGGAGATTAGAACTCTGAAGGAATACATTAGAATCTAAAGGCTTTAAGTTGAGTATGACGAAAACCGAATACATGCACTGTAAATTTAGAAACACTAGACATCGAGACGACGGAGTGGTAAAATTAGAGGACGTAGAAGTTTCTAAGGTAAACCACTTTAGATACCTAGGATCAATCATACAAAATGATGGTAACATTGAGAATGATGTCACACACAGAATTCAAACTGGATGGAAGAAATGGTGGAGTGCAATAGGGGTGATTTGTGATCGAGATGTTCCTACTAAGTTAAAAGGAAAATTTTATAGGACCGCAATTAGGCCAGCTATGCTCTATGAAAGTGAATTTTGGGCGGTAAAGCAACAACAATTACATAAAATGAACGTAGTAGAAATGAGGATGCTTAGGTGGATGTGTGGTAAAACACGTAAAAATAGAATAAAAATATAGAAATTCAAAGACAAGTAGGAGTAGCACCAATTGATACAAAGATTAAGGAAGGGCGGTTGCGGTGGTTTGGTCACCCGCAAAGACAACCTATAAATGCCTCAACTAGAAAACTCGGCTCCAAAGAAACTGTAGAAATTCGACGAGGTAGGGGCAAGCCAAAGCTAACATGGGATGCATTAATTATGAGGGATTTGAATGGTTTGAAAAGCCCACCATCAATTGCACTTAATCGAGCACAATGGAAAACTTTGATCCATGTAGCCGACCCCAGTTAATTTGGGACTAAGGCTATGTTGTTGTTGTTGTTGTTGTTGTTGTTGTTGTTGTTGTTGTTGTTGTTGTTGTTGTTGTTTGTTTGTTTGTTTGTTTTCTATTGAATTTAATTGATTTAAGTTTGAATTTAGTGAATTTGAAATGTGTTTGTTAAGTTAGTTTAATTAGTTTAGTTGTTTGCTATAGTTTGATTACATAATTTTAATTCTCGATTTGATTAAATTAATTAAACTAAACTCAAAATAATAAAAACCATTGAAATCATTTTTCCTAAAGAAGTTTGCAAAATCTTCTTGGAGAAGATCCAACTTATAACTACTAGAAACTTAAAAGTATAATAAAGGATATACAAGAAATTTATTATATGCGCTCGACATGTAACGACTCGTTTTAGTAACGCTATTATTAATGACTTATTTACAGGTTTGGGCGCCAGCTTGAACCCACATAGACATCGCATATAGGCTAGTGGCATGCCTTATTAGGTACTAGTTATATATTGTCTAATTAGATGCTTTTATTGCAACGTATTTTATGTTATATGGCATAAATCATCGCATATTCGTAAATATCATTTTATGTTGAGTGAGATGGTGTGACAGGTAATCACCTCGTAAAGCGTGTTGATGCGGGTATCGAATAAATGTAGTACGGGTACATTAAGTTTTATAATACAAACTTGAATAAAATGACTAAAAATCATGGTGAATATGGCATAAAAAGGAAAATCAAACTTTAGGCTAAATCAAAATAATTGGATATATCAAGGATTGGCGCGCGCCTCAAGATGCATGTCGAGACGCAGGGCATTAGGTGTCGGGTTGGCAGAGAGTGAGTGAGACCACAATTGGGTTAATTGTGCATCAAATATATTAACTATATTATTGTTGTATGTAAGTTAGCTATTTAAAAAAGAATTAATTTGATTTGCCTCTAGTTTGATGAAATTAAATAAAGGTCATTGATGGGTATTTGAATGATCTGAGAATGTGTGATACTAGGTTATTTAGTGTCTCAATGAAGTCATTGGTTGGTGTATGGTAGCTTTGACAATGACCACAAGATCATCCTCGCGATATGTTTACACATTGATTCCATCACAAACTATAAATACCACTTAGTGAGATTTCCGTCAAAACCACTCACAAATTTCATGCGATTCACTGGAAAAATTTCATCGACTTTGGAGAGAAATTTTAGCTCAAATTAGAGATTTAGAGCTGAAATTCAGAGATCACAAGAGGTAATGCACTCTCTCTCCATCAATTTCATCTTCTTCAATTTGTGTGTGTGTGTCCATGAAAATGAAATGTTGAAGATTTGATTTTAATGGTGGTTTTCATGTTGTTGTTGTTGTTGTTGTTGTTATTATTAGTGTTTTTTTTTGGGTTGTTCGAGATAATGAGGAAGAAGATCAAAGAAAGAATAAAAACAAAAAATGAGGCAAAGACGAATACAGATTGAGCTGGTGGGGAGAAATGCACATACGAGTGGGTACGTGCATGTCACCCTACATCGGACCGGCCCAAGCCCCACCCAATTGGGCCGAACTTGGGTTCAGGCGGGCCCAACCCCCATTACAACAACAACAACAACAACATAGCCTCAGTCCCAAATTAACTGGTATCAAACTTTTCCATTGTGCTCGATTCAGTGCAATTGATGGTGAGCTTTGCAAACCATTCAAATCTCTCTTAATTAATGCATCCCATGTTAACTTTGGTCTACCCCTACCTCGTCGAATTTCTACAGTTTCTATTGAGTCAAGTTTTCTAGTTGGGGCATTTGTAGGCCGTCTTTGCAGGTGACCAAACCATCGCAACCGCCCTTCCCTAATCTTTGTATCAATTGGTGCTACTCCTACTTGTCTTTGAATTTCTATATTTCTTATTCTATCTTTACGGGTTTTACCACACATCCACCTAAGCATCCTCATTTCTGCTACATTCACTTTATGTAATTGTTGTTGCTTTTTCGCCCAACATTCACTTCCATAGAGCATAGGCCTAATTGCGGTCCTATAAAATTTTCCTTTTAACTTAGTGGGAACATGTCGATCACAAATCACCCCCGTTGCACTCCGCCATTTCTCCCATCCAGCTTGGATTCTATGTGTGACATCATTTTCAATACAAATCATTTAAAAATTAATTTAAATACAAAATAAAAATTATAAATTATAAAGAAATAGATAAAAATTACAAAAGAATTATAGAAAGATCCGAAAAAAAATCGAGAAAAATTCAAAAAAAAGGTATAACATTTGATTTTGAGAATTTTTTGGGCATTTGGCACTCCGGTATAACTCAAAAAATGTGCCAAAATTAAAATTTTATTAAAATTAAAAATTAGAATAAAATTTTAATTTTTAGTTTAATATTAGTAATTTAACTTAATGTGGCTATAAATCAATTAAAATGGTATATTTGGACTTCGAGAGACTAAGGTGACCATATCTCGGGTATCAGTAGCTAGGCGAGGTCGGATTCGGGAGTTCGGAGAAGTCGGAGAGAATGTTCAAGGTTTGTAAGACATCGATTGAGTATTTAATTATTATTTTTATATTGCTTATGTCCATACTTGCATACCATTCAATTCCACACTATTTTGGATAATTGCTTAAGGTTACTCACACCAGTATATTCGTTGTTTGTTTATGCGATGTTAGGCTGTAGCATGTGTGACCAAGCCCTCGGTGAATTGCGATCCGAGCTTTTGATTGGTGCACGTGTCGATGAAGCGTATGTTTAGGCCAATCACCGCGAGGAGCCAAGTGAAAGAGTCGTGGGGGCACCCGCTGAAAGGATTATGAAGATCCAAAGTACAGTCTAGTCTGACTGGGACGAGCATACACTTTGTTTATCCACTTGTTATGTATGCATACGATGATCCATTTACAGTTGTCTATTTCCTTTTCGCATGTTTATTTAACATTTTCTATGGCTTCTTATTTACTTAAATGCTCAATGAATTTCCTTGGGATTTTACTCACTGGACTCATCATCTATTTTGTTGTGATAGCTGAGAGCTAGATCCTAGTACGAGCAAGGGCAATGGGGTATTAGGCATCTTTGATCGCCTACTATCTAGGACACTCTCGTATGTGTTTAGCTTTTTGAGATTTTGATTTATTTTGGGTATCAGGGAGACTAGAGAGACATTGTACATGTATATATATATATATATATGCTTATCTCTTAGTTATAATGTCGCCTTATATATAGAGTACGCTATTTCCAAGTTTTCCACATTAGGATTTATGCTTTATGATATGCAATATATATATATATTTCATGCCTTGAAAGTTAGTTTTAGACTTTTGCTGTGAATTTGCTACTTATTAATTGCAAGTGATTAAAACACAAGTCATGCGTATAATTCGCAAAACTCAAAAATAAAAGACCGTAATCCCTAAATATACATGACTTAAAAATGAAATATGCAATTCTAATTTACAATTTATATAGCAACAATACGAAAAGTTAGCATGCAAACCGAGAATGCAGGCGTGACAAGTGACTCCAACGAAGGGCGGGATCCTACGTGTCGGTGACATAAAAAGTGCAACGGTGCCCATAGGGTGAGGAACAGTACCTACCGGAGACCACGGGGCATGGGGCCGCCACATTTGGTATTAGAGCAATGGTTCAAGGAACTTAGGTAAATAACGAAAGAGCATAAAACTTAATAAATAAACCTTAGATGTGGAAACTCGATGTACATACCTTAGAACCTAGTTGGGAAGTGATTGTGAGACGAGTAAAGTTATTGGTTATATACGTGTTATGTTTTTATCGTATATGAAATATTATGCGTGTATATATACCGAGGTTGATTCGATGCATGTTTTTCAATGCAGATCACGATGGAAGAATAGTCTACTACTCCGCCAAATATTGGTCAGACTAGCAATCCGACTAGGGCCACTACCACTCCTACTACACAGCGATGACCGTCTCGTAGCACATGAAACTCAGTTAGCAAAGATCTTATGGCTATTGAGGACTCATATAGTGCCAGTTGTTGCTCCCATTGTAGTTACAGTTCCTGCCACATAGACATTCGTTTCCCCGATTGTCTAGTAAACGTCTATTCAATCTACTACTCCTACAATTCCTGAGACATTTGTTAAGAGGGTTACACCAGTTATTATATCGATTGTCATACCAATCGAGACACTGAATCCTACTCTGACACCAACAACCACCGTGACAGCTACTACAACCACTACTCTAAGTTCACATTGACACTTGAGGCGAAGTTAACCAAGAAGTTTATTCACTTTCAACCTGGTTATTTCTATAGAGGTGGGGACCCCAAAGCGGCTGGAAGATGGTTACTTTCACACCAGCAGCTGCAAAAGCTATTGAGAGTCGAGGAGAGTATATAGGCGCGGCTTTTTGGTTCATGTTTTCGAGGAGCCGTAGCTATTTGGTGGACTACTTACTACGATACCCACCTAGAGTCGACGGCATGGGCACAATTAGACATGTGTTCTATGATGAGTATATTGCCATAGAGGTCTGGTTATATTTAAGATAAGATTTTTTTGCCCTAAACAGGTAATCAATCGATATTACAATATATGGACAAGTATCGATATCTGATATAGTTTGCCATAGATGTTGCCATGATTGAGCAATTACAATTTTATTACTTTGTCTTGGGAATAGTGGAGGTCATCGTCAGTGCGATCATGTCGACTGGGGCGCACACGTTACAGGACATGTACAATCAAGCCTATGCCTACGAGACATATCTACTCCAGTGGAGCGATAAGCAAGTACTTAGCAAAGGGCAGTTTGAGAGGCAAGCAAGGCAGAGTTCTCGACTAAATAGGCGGCCAAGAGACAGAGGTATAGGTCTAATAGGGATTTTCCTCGGGATGATAGATGGTAGAGCAGGGAGATAGGTTTAGATATGAGGACGGATAGCTAGTTCATGCCATTGCACCTACACCACCCGAGCAGCGTCGATAGTAACCTCGCAAGTATCATTAGGATAGGGATTAGGGAGGCCGTGACAAGGGTCAGGGCCATAGATTCAAAGGCAAACAGGATGATAAGCAGGAGAAATATTGATGTCATCATTATGTGAGAGAGGGCACCTGAAGGTTAACTTCATAGCACCACCTACATTACCAAGAGCACACCAGTGTCAAGATAGGGAGAGCACATGTAGTCACGCAGCAGAACAGAGATGGGACCATACAACTCGTTGAGGGTAAGTTATCTATTATGGGTAGATCGAAGCATGTTATGATAGATTATGGTGGTACATTGTCATTTATTATTGGACGCATGGTAGGAGAGTTAGGGTTAGCATCACAGATGCTAGACACACACCTTTCCTCAATACAGATGTTGTGGGATAAGATATACCCTAACTGGATATGTCGAGACTACACGATAGAGGTAGAGGGGCATCAGTTATAGATAGACTTATGATTTCTAAAGTACCTCAAGTTTGACACACTCTTGTGGATGGACTGGTCGGTGTACAGTAAGATTCCTTCCAAAAGACCGTCACGTTTCAAGTTTTTGGGATTTTAAAGTTCACGTTTACCTGAATCGCGATCGCACTACCTATTATTAGAGGCTGACTAGCTATGAATCAGGAAATGGAGGCGTTTGTTGTAGTAATTGAGCCGGAGCCAAGGATAGATATCAGGATTGAGGATGATCTAGTGGTTAGAGAGTTTTTAGATGTGTTTATAGATGATCTGTCGGGATTACCATCACTTAGAGAGTTTGAGTTTATCATCAAGCTTCTACTACGGACGCAGCCAATTTTTCAGCACACCTTATAGGATGCCACCGCTTGAGCAAGAGGAGGTGAGGAGACAGGCTAAAAATCTATCACATAATGGCTTCATCCACCCTAGTATGTCTCCTTGGAGAGCGTTAGTGTTATTTATGAAGAAGAAGGATGGTTCCATGAGGATGTGTGTGGATTACTGGAAGTTGAATGAAGTGACAATTAGGAGCCGTTACCTACTCCCCAAGATCGACGACCTATTTGATCAGTTGGCAGGCGCCAAGTTCTTCGCGAAGATTGATCAACGTTCAGGCTATCATCAACTACGGATTCGAGAAGAAGACATCAAGAAGACCACTTTCAGTACGAGATATGGGTTATTAGAGTTTATAGTCATGCCTTTTGGGCTGACTAATGCCCTAGCGATCTTTATGGACTTGATTCATATGGTCTTGAGACCATACTTGGACAGATATGTCATTGTCTTTATCGATGACATCTTGGTTTTAGCAGGACTAGTATGGTGCACGAGAGTCACTTCAAGATAGTATTAATGGCATTCAGGGAGCACAATTTATATGCTAAGTTCATCAAGTGTGATTTCTGGCTGAGAGAGGTGAAGTCTCTTAAACACATCATCAGCGATCACGGTATCTTTGTAGATTTAGATAAGATTTGTGCGATTATTAACTAGAGGATACTGAGTCTGTTTCCCTAGCAGGGTATTACCGCCAATTCTTACAAGACGTTTTTCTCAATTGCAGTTCTGATGACGAGATGGACCAAGAAAGATATGTGATTTCATTGGTCAAAAGAGTGTGAGCATGCATTCTGGGAGCTAAAGAGGAGATTGACATCAGCACCATTATTGAGATTGTCAAAGCCGAGCAAGTGTTTGTCAGTTTACACAGAAGCTTTGTGAGTTGGTCTTGGATATGTAATGATGTTGGAGGACAGACCGGTAGCTTACTTATCTAGACATTTGAGACCCCACGAGAGTAATTATTTAGTGCATGACTTGGAGCTTGCAGTAGTCATGTTTGCACTGAAAGCTTGGATGCACTTTTTCTACGAAGAGAAGTTCGTCTTATACACAGATCATCAAAGTCTACGGGGTACAATTTCACTTAGAAATATTTGAACAAGCATAAGAAGAGATAGCTTAAAATACTAAAGGAATACAACTTCACCACTGAGGACCATCTTGGTAAGGCTAATGTCGTAGTTAACGCATTGAGCAAGAGAGGAATTGACAATCATATAATGGTTCGACACATGACATAAGAGCACGGACTGTTATAGGCAGCATCAACCATGTGCATGACATAGATTCCTGCTACAGATGAGCTGCATATTTGTTTCCAGATGAGCGTCCCTATAGTATCTATTGAGCGAGTGGTTGAGTGTTATAGGGCAGATTATTTGTATGACAAGTTCAGCATGATGGTACACAATCCCAAATTTACATATTGGTTGAAGAGGTAGATCATTTTTTAGGCATACAGGCATATTGTAGGTACCAGCACTTCAGAAGTTACAAGATGATATTTTAGAGGACGCCCACAGATCTTGTTACACAGTTCATCTTAGTCAAACCGCGATATACAATGATATCATACGACTATTTTGGTAGTTAGGAATGAAGGCTAATGTAGGCACATGTGTCAGGAGTTATCATATGTGCAAGTAGGTGAAAGCTAAGCATAAGAGACTAAGAGGTTTATTGCAGCCATTGCCCATTCCACAATGGAAATGGAGCACGTCACTAAGGATTTCATTAGTGGACCACCACGAAATTTTAGGAAACACAACGCCATGTGGGTATTGACTGATAGAATGACAAAATCAGTGCACTTCATACCAGTTTCGATAAGGTACACGTTCCCACTGTTTAGCACTTTGTTCAAGAGGGAGATTATTAGACTGCATGGGGTACCAGTCTCCATTATATCTGACAAAGATCCCAGATTCACGTCTAGGTTATGGGAGAACATGTAGGAGCAGTTTGGAATAAGGTTGCATTTTAGTATGGCTTCACACCCTCAGACCGACAGCCAGTCAGAGAGATTGATACAGATTTTAGAAGACATGCTCATGGCTTGTATCTTGCAGTTTAGGGGTTCGTTGGAGGACTATCTACATCTATGTGAGTTTGCTTATAGTAATAGCTATCAAGCGAGTATCGAGATGCCTCTGTTTGAGGTGTTATATGGGAGGCCTTATATATCACCTGCATGTTAGGCTGAGTTGGCGGATACAGCGACTATTGAGCCAAAGATAGTTATTGACTACAAAGAGAGTATTCGACAGATCGGGCAGAGACTCCAAGCCACCTAAGACAGATAGAAGAAATTCGCGGATAAATACCACGAGAGATTGAGCAATGAGGAGGACAACATGGTATATCTAAAGGTTTCCCCTTGGAAGGGCCAATAGAGATTTGGGATTAAGGGGAAACTAGCACTAATATTCATTGGACCATTTTGGGCTGCTGCACGAATTGGCAATGTGGTGTATAAACTAAACTTACCACCACAGTTAGCTAAGGTTCATTCTATGTTTCACATTTCTATGTTGAGGCTTGCTAGGTCAAGAATGAGAACGTTGATTGATTTGAGACAGATTGAGGTTCGGCCTTACATGACTTACGAAGAGCAACCATTGGAGATCTTAGACCGCAAGATACAAACTCTACAGAACAGGGAGATCTCTTGAGTACTGGTTAGTTAGAAGCATCACGGGACTGATGGACTCACTGGGAGCTCGAATCTACTATGCGAGAGCGTTATCCTCAACTATTCCACAATACACTCATTTAGTTTTACCTAAATTTTTGAATGAGATTTTCCCTAATTGAGAAGAATCGTAACGGCTCATTTTGTAATGTCGTTATTAATTACTTATTTACATATTTGGACACCAGCTCAGACCTACGTGGACACCGTAGATAAGCTATGTACTAGTTATATATTGTCTGATTGGTTGCTTTTATTATGGTGTATTTTATTTAGTATGGCATAAATCATCGCATATTTATAAATAGCATGTTATGTCGAGTAAAATGGTGTGATGGGTAATTGCCTTGTAAAGCGTGTCGATGCGGGTATCGAATAGGCATAGTAGGGGTACATTAAGTTTTATAATACTAACTTGAATAAAATGACTAAAAATCAAGGTGAATATGGCATAAAAGGGAGAATCAAACTTTAGGCTAAATCAAAATAATTAGGCACATTAAGGATTTACGCACCTCGAGATGTGTGCCGAGATGCGAGGCATTGGATGTCAAGAAGTCGAGAGTAAGTGAGACTACAATTAGATTAATTATGCATTAAATATATTAACTATATTATCATTATACCTAAGTTAGCTATTTAAAAAGAATTAATTTGATTTGCCTATAGTTTGATCAAATTAAATAAAGGTCATTGATAGGCATTAGGATGATCCTAGAATCAGTGATACTAGGTTGTTTAATGTCTCAATGAAGTCATTAGTTGGTGTGTGATAGATTTAACAAGGACCATAAGATCATCCTCGAGATACGTATACACAATTGATTCCATCACAAACTATAAAATACCCACTTAGTGGGATTTCCATCAAAACCATTCACAAATTTCATGCAATTCACTAGAAAAATCTCGGCAACTTTGGAGAGATATTTTAGCTAAAATGGAGATTAAGAACTGTAATTCAGAGATCACACAAGGTAATGCACTCTCACTTCATCAATTTAATCTTCTTCAATTTGTGTGTACGTCCATGAAACTGAAATGTTGAAGATTTGATTTTAATGGTGGTTTTCATGTCGTTGATGTTGTTGTTATTAGTGTTGTTATTAGGTCTTTAAGGATAATGAGGAAGAAGATCAGAAAAAGAATGAAAACAAAAAATAAAAAATGAAGGTAGAGACGAATCTCAATTCTTCTCTACGAATTGAGTTAGTGGGTGGGAAGAGGCACACACGCACACACTAGTGTGTGTGTGTGTGTGTGTGTGTGTGTGTGTGTGTGTGTGTGTGTGTGCGTGTCACCATGGGTTGGGCCGACCCAGGCCCGGCCTAATTGACCCGAACCGAGCCCAACTGAACTGGGCCGGTTCAGGCAGGCTCAACCACCATTAAACAATAAAAATTATTTAAAAATAAATTTAAATACAAAATAAATATAATAAATTCTAGAAAAATATATAAAAATTACAAAATTCTAGAAAAACTAGGGAAAATATAAGAAATTCAAAAAAGGTAGAACATTTGATTTCAAGAATTTTTCAAGCATTTGGCCACCCCGGTATAGCTCGAAAAATGTGTCACAACTAAAAATCGAAATAAAATTATAATTTTTATTTTAATATTAGTAATTTTACTTAATGTGGCTATAAATCAATTAAAATGATATATTTGGACTTCAGGGGACTAAAGGGATCGTAGCTCGGGTACCAAGAGCTAGGCGGGGTCAAATTCGAGAGTTCGGGGAAGTCGGAGCGCGTGTTTAAGGCTGTAAAACCCATAGGGACATCACTTGAGTATTTAATTGTTATTTTTATATTGATTCTGTCCATTCTTACATACCATTCTATTCCATACTATTTTGGACGGTTGGTTGAGGTTACTCTCAACAATATATTCGTTGTATGTTTATGGCACGCTAGGCCGCAACACGTGTGGGCAAGGCCTCAGTGAATTGCGACCCGAGCTGCTAACTGGTGCATGTGTCGATGAAACGTAGGTTTAGGCTAATCACCACTAAGAACCAGGTGAAAGAGTAGTGGGGGCACCCATTGAAGGGATTGTGAGGATTCAAAGTGCAGTCGATCGGGACGAGCACACACTTTGTTTATCTACTTGTTATGTATGCTTGTGATAATCCATTTACAATTATTTGTTTCGTTTCTCGCATTTTTTTGGCTTCTTATTTACTTAAATACTTAGTGAATTTTCTTGGGATTTTATTCACTGGACTCGTCATCTATTTTGTTATGATGGCTGAGTGCAGATCTTAGGACGAGCAGGGGCAAGAGGATCTTAAGCGACTATCTCTGATCGCTTATTGTCCAGGACACTCTCGTACGTGTTTAACTTTTTGACATTTTGATTTATTTTAGGTATCAGGGGGACTGGAGTGACATTGTACATGTATATATATATATGCTTATGTCTTAGTTATCATGTCACCTTATGTACAGAGTACGCTATTTTCGGGTTTTCCACATTAGGATTTATGCTTTATAATATGCAATATATATTGATATATATATTTCATGTTTTTATATTAGTTTAAAATTTCATTGTTAATTTACTGCTTATTAATTGCAAGTGATTAAAACACAAGCCATATGAATAATTTGCAAAACTCAAAAATAAAATAATGTAAACCTTAACTATATTCGACTCAAAAATTAAATATGCAATACTAATTTACAATTTACATAGCAACAACATGACAAGTTAGAACGTACACCAAGAATGCGGGTGTGACAAGCGAAGACAATGAAGCGCGAGATCCTACGGGTCAATGACGTAGACGGTGTAGTGGATCCCACAGAGTGAGGAATAGCACCCACCTGGCAGCCTCGAGACGCGGGGCCGCTACATGACTTAGGGACTGTAGCTTGGTATCGGGGAGCTAGTCGGGTCGGATTCGGGAGTTTTGGGAGATCGTAGCGCGTATTGAGGTGTGTAAAACCCACGAGAATGCTTCATAGAATTCGGTTCATTTATCTTATGTGTTTTACGAGTGTCGAGTGTTTTATTTCAATGTTTTATTCAACTGCAAACTATACCGTATTATCATGATTTTTGTTATTTTGTTCATGTTAAATAACCATGCTTTATGCGTTCATCTTAGATTATTTAAAGACTAGTTGAGTTAGTTCACCGAGGTTTTGCTATGAAGATCGATTGAGTTGGTGTGGTTATGTGGTGTTGTTGTGTGTGACATAATAATTTACCAATTGAGTGATTCATTAGGGCTTTAGAAGATGTTGAATAAGAGTGACTGATTAACCGTTAAGTAGTTCACCTGGGTTATCTATGTTTACATCTCTACTTACTTATATAATTGTTGTTCTATTTTTCAATTATTTATCTGTTGTTTTGGTTTTGTATTGCCCTACATTCATGGGAGTATCTATTTATGTTGCCAGATAGCATAATTGCATGTCTCGTAGTTTTATTTGATTTCTTGTTGAATATCATGTGGACTTCTCTTAGGATTTTACTCAGTAGACTCGCCACTATATTTGTTGGGTTACCGAGTGTAGATCTTTCTACGAGTAGGGGCAAAGGGGAATCTTAGGCGACTATTTATTTCTAGTAACGGTTTTGGACATACTCGTAGGTGTTTATATTTCGATGTATTTCGCTTTGTTATGGGTATCAGGGGATTGTGAGAGACATTGTACATGTATATACCTGCTTTTGTTTATCTTGTTGCCTTACATACATGGAACTTTATTTTTGGGTTTTCCACTGCTTAGAAGTTTTGATAATATGCATAAAATACTCATATTTTAAATTCTTCGCTAGTAAAATGATAATGAAACCTAATAGGTTAACTAACTAGTTAAACAAATTCATTAGTAATTATATGAAGAATAATTGGCTAAGCTAGTGTTGGTTGAAAATGTATAAACAACCAGTTAGGTCATAAGGCTTCATATATAAGCAGGCCGTGAGGTGGCAAAGCTTGGTGACATGTGATATGACATGGAAGTGCCCAAGGGTATCTCGGGTTTTGGGGCGCCACAGTTGGTATTAAAGACATGGTTCGAGGAACCTAGGGAGTTAAGGAAAGAGAATTAAACTTAACAAACAAATTTTAGATGTGGAGGCCCTACGTACTTACTTTAAAATCCTAATTAGGAAGTGATTATGAGATGGGTAGAGTTAAGAGTTATATACATGTTATGTTTTCTACAATAAACATATTACGCACGTATATATGTCGAGGTTGATCCGACGCGCGTTTCTCGATACAGATCATGACGTATGGACAACCCTTTTCGTCGTAAGAGACGAACGAGCGATTTGATGGGCATGATGTGCAGATGACAAAGCTTACCAGATATCTTAGGGATTTGAGGCTCATCAAGCCCGACTTATGACACGCAGAGCAGCTGAGATAAATGTTACGATGCTTCAAGCTCGTGCAGCAGCACCCGCAACCCAACCAGAGATGGTGTCGGATAAACATAGCACTGGTGATGAGTATAGGAGGACCAGATATAGGACACGGGAGGAATACATGCTGACATTTGTAGGTCCTCATGTAGATAGGGAGCATGATCGAGTACCCACACCTCGAGCAAAGTATGGAAGGATTTCGAGCCGTAGTTCAAGGAGATAGCGGGGAAAGGCAAGACGAAGGCGTAGGTGTTTTTGATGCTGCTAGTAAGGACATGATAGAAAAGATTGTTTGTGGAGACTGGTGTTAGTTACTACAGCACCACCAAAGCCAAATTTTCAGAGTGACGAGACTTCATCATTGGGATAAGTGCACCCTCCAGTGTGTTCTCATTGTGGAGTGGAGGGGAATCATCATTTAAAATGCCCACTGATTTTTATGCCACAGATATTAATAGAGCCATTACAAGTTAAAGCTCCGAGCTAGAATTATTTCTAGACAGTACGCTGAGGTTAAGGACTTAGAAGGTCATGCTATTTTGTATAGTTAATGAGAACCTAATGTTTTAGCTACGTTATGTCTCTAACTTTCATACTAAAGGAAGATAGTGATGTATGTGATTACTTATATGTATTTATTTCATGCTAAAGAGGGTAGTGATGACTGTGAGTAAAGACTATGTGTATTGAATAGCACGACACGATTGCCGAGGACATGATATTTCCCAATTCAGTCAGTATGAAAAACATAGTTTAGGTCATAACATAACATAAGAGGTAGATGATGAGTTCATATGGGCCATGAGTTGTAGGTCGAGAGTGTTCTTGATTGGAAGGCCTATGAGAAATTATACGAACAAGACTTAGAAGAAAGAGTTTCCAAAGTGAACAATGGGGACCGGGGTAATAGAGACTAGTGGAATGAAGTGGAACGAAGTGGAACACGTGAGATCCTAGGGAAAAATGTAAGAGTTGTGTACAAAGCAAGTGAAATGGATAGGCATCGCAACATAGAGATGGAAGAGCCATACGATTTGAATATCTCAGGATCTGAAGACTCAAAACTTTTAAAAGTCACGAGAATCAAAAGAATGACAATATTCACTAATTGATGAGTGGTTACTCTCCATTAGGTATTGTATACAAGGTGTGTGACCTTATTAGTTATACGATATTAAAAGGGTCGGGATGAGTGTCAGGGCCCAAATCTTTAACCCCATTTTAATTCCTTAATCTGGATCATCGACCCTTGATGCCTACACTGTGATACGTGCACCGACCGAGGCACGTGGCCGAGGTATATCGTATTTTTGTATTGATGTGTGCCTAGTGTTATGTATTGTGTAGACTTACTATGTCGGATTTCTACAGTTGTAGGCTCGAGACGAGAGCGGGGACACGCTCGTGTAGCGTGCGAGCCGGATAATCGGGTAATTAGCATTTTGGTAAGTCTTATTTAATACTAATATGAAATAAGGAATTACTTATAAGCTTATATTTGTGCTTGTTAATGTAAATCAAATTAAAGACCTATAGTTTAGTAAATTAAATGGAAAGCATAAGATTGGTCTAGAGATACACCTTGGCACATCTAGGAACTAGGTGAGTAATGAAATGGTGTCACTTGAGGTTGAGTTAGTGGGAGTTAGTGGGATATATTGTTGGACTAAGTGGTTAGTCATTCACATTCCTACCGAGATTTTGATGGAAACAAACAAAGTGAAAATGTACTAATCATGTATTTCAGTTTGTGTTAAAAGGATGCAATACAACACATCAGGGATATTCAAGAAAAATGGAGCAAAACAAACAAGGTGAAAATGTATTCAAGAAATACAAGTTCAAGACTCGGCACAAATGAAGAAATGAAGAAGAAAAGTCCAAGCCGCAATTTGTAATATCAATGTAAGGTATACAAATTCTTTCACACAAGCCAAATGCATTAGTTCATGCATACATCATGTTTTCGAAATCATTTTTCAAAATCATAAGTTGATTTCAAAGTTTAAAAGTGGATTTTAAACACTTAACTATGTAAATGAGGTTAAACAATGTGAAACCATGTGTGAATGGTCATTTACATATTAGAATATCATTATAAATGTTTTTGAAAAAGGAAAACTCGTTTTTGAAATGTATTTAAAAAGAAAACTGAAAATTTGCAGAAAAGCCCCTAATAAGTTGTGAAACTTTGAATTTCCGTTTTCGGGGTTTGTAAAATTATCCGGACCACCCAAGTAAGCTTAATGACTCATAATAAACATGTATAACATGTTATATAAGGGTTGGTTAGGTCTCGGACAAGTTTAAGGGTCGCTAACACAAAGGGACAGAATAATTATTCTGAAGTTCCTGAAGTTAGCGCGCTAATACTGTCGTTAGCGCGCTAAGAGAAGTGTTAGCGCGCTAACCCAAAGTATTAGCGCTAATTGCACTCACTGCAATTTCGACTTTTGGAAATCAAGCTTGAAATTTGAATTTTCGATTTTCGGATTCCTAGAACGGTCATAAACGGCTATATTGGAATTCCTACCACTATAAAACCACCTCAAACTTGGTTTTAAACATCAAGAGCAAACACACTCAAAATCAATAGATCTACAAGATAGAAATCTGATTTTTGTGAAGAAAACAAGGGAGATCTCGATTCTTTGTTCTTTAGCTCAAATATCCAAGCACATTTGAGGCTTTCAAAAGGAGTTCATTAATCACTCCAGAGCTGATCTCTTGTCATTCTTCTCGGTTGTAAGAAATTTCTAGATCTACAAATCTTATTTGTGCTTAATCTATATATTTTGAGTAGTTGATTTGAAAATCATTTTGGTATGTGTGTTTGAACATATTCTCTCGAGTTTTTGTACTTAAAATTTATACTCTCAAACTCTGAGATTGATTAGAACAAAAGTGTTGCACCTAAACTTGATTCTTGTCAAACTTTTGTTCTTAGCCTTGAAATCGGTTTTCATACGAATGTATTAAGTTTTTGAAACGATTTCAAATTTGGAATTTGTAACAACATCTTCTCTCGAGTTTTTGTACTTAAATTTATCTTATCAAACTCTGAGATTGATTTGAACAAAAGTATTGCACTTAAACTTGATTCTTGATAAACTTTTGTTCTTATACTCGAAATCGGTTTCACACATATATATTAAGTTTTTGAAACGATTTCAGATTTGGAATTTGCATCAACATCAGTAACATATTTTGCATATTCCATTTATGCTCACACTTGCATGCATAAGAGTTAGGCTCTAGGTGGCTTGCTTGTGTTTGAATTTGATACCACTTTTGTTGTAAAGTGTATCTCTGTTTTTCCAGCAAAATTGTTGTAATTGAAAGATTGTAAGACTTAGTGGGATCTAAGTCGAAAGGGAAAATCCTAGTTGCGGCTAGGTGAGAAAAATCCTAGTGGAGTCTAGGTGGGAAAAATCCTAGTTGCGGCTAGGTGGGTAAAATCCTAGAGGAGTCTAGGTGGGAAAATCCTAGTTGAGGCTAGGTGGGGAAAATCCTAGTTGCGGCTAGGTGAGGAAAATCCTAGAGGAGTCTAGGTGGGAAAATCCTAGTTGCGGCTAGGTGGGAAAAATCCTAGTTGAGGCTAGGTGAGGAAAATCCTAGAGGAGTCTAGGTGGGAAAATCCTAGTTGCGGCTAGGTGGGAAAAATCCTAGTTGAGGCTAGGTGAGGAAAATCCTAGAGGAGTCTAGGTGGGAAAAATCCTAGTTGCGGCTAGGTGGGAAAATCCTAGGTGATGCTTAGGTTGTAACACTTATTGGTAATATAAGTGGGTTGAAATCCTAACTGAGGAGGTTAGGTAGTGGATGTAGATCGTTGGATCGAACCACTATAAATCACGTGTTATTTTATATTTCCGCAATTTCATTTACTTGCATAACTTGTATATACATCATAATTGTAAATTGCGCACAAAGTTTTTAAAAGGGCAAAAACTACTCGGTAACCCAATTCACCCCCCCTCTTGGGTGACCTTCATATATGACAAAGGTGGACCATTAGATACTCCTAGGGATACATAAACCCATGAAGATTAAGGGCTACGAATGAACATCACCTTATATTGTATTATTAGTGATCAAACAAGATGCAAACCAAATCACTCATTCGTTTTTGCAGGAGAAGAAGGAATTGCTGGAGAGAAGTGAATCATCAAAGTGTTGAAGGAATCCATTAGATTTGGTGAGAAATTTTCAAGCTAGGGTGCTACATCAACTAGGTACACATCTTTTTAGAAGAAATTAGAACAAGTTCTGGTTTTAGGCCAATTTCAGATAGTAGATGATTGAGTATTCGCAATTAATTTATATATTTGGACTCCTCATTTCAAGCTGATAATCTAGCTATATTGAAGTTCTTAATTTGATTTTGAAATCATAAAGATATGAATTTTTGAATTTGCAACATCAAAACTAGAATTGTGCATGTTGTATTAGGAATCAACCTGGGTAATTTGGTCATAATCTACCCATTTTAGTTCCAAATTGATCCAAACCAGTGGCATTTGAAAGCTTATTTAAAGAGGAATAACTTTGCTTAAAATAAGGTCTTTTTTTCCAAATTTTTCTATGTCCAAACATGCTCTACACGTAGGTGCTGGAATTAAAAAGGAAAGTTTTGAAACTAAATCTGTTAAGGACATAACTCCCTAACTACTTATCCAAATGAGAGGATATTTTAGTATATTGTATTTGGAAGTGTTTTCTACCTTGTGACCAAATAACACATTTTTAGGAGCTAAATATTGGGAGAAATAGATTTTCTAAATCCGCTGATTGGATTAAATTCCAATTAGACCTATGTCTAGTAAAAGCATGATATCTCCTTCATTCTAAATCAGAATTTTGCAAACTAAACCTTTTGGAAAGCTAAGAGAGAGACCAACAATAATTGTAGTTAGTGGAGGATTTTGATATTTTGACCATTTCATGCCTAAAAACTTAGTTAAAATATTGACTGGAATTGAGACTTAATTTAGTCTTTAGGGACTAATTTAGGAAGATTGATTTAAAGTCTATTGAGCCAATTTAAATACACAATAAACACTACTAAATTGAGCTTAAACCCATTATATTTGAACTAATGAGATGTCAAACTCAGGAACCTAGGAAAAGGGTACGGGAGAGCGAATATAATATTTGGAGTATCGGGGGGTCGGTAAAGCTAGGACTTTACTTTGTTGTGGTGAGTATACCTAATGGAAACTTTACTTGGCATTTAGTTTCTATAAATTGATGTCCTTGCATAGTCCTTTTAACTATTTTGCCTTTGTATTCTTATATCATGTGTTCTTTGTGTCATGCTCACTTGATGAGTCTAGTTTGCATGATATTCCTTTTGACTATTTTGCCTTTGTATTCTTATATCATGTGCTCTTTGTGTCTATGCTCACTTGATGAGTCTAGTTTGCATGATATTCATTCATTTGATTTGATTCATTGATTCTATCACATGTTATGTCTATTCTTGTTGTTTTAAATGTGAATTGAATGATAAATAGCATGCTATTAGGCTAGTGAATATCTTATAAATGTTTAAGAGGACTTGTATTCCTTATTTGTTTAGGTGTGTAGATGTGCCTATGCCTTGACAATCCATACATGGTATTTCTTAAAATTTAAAAAATAGTTTTTGCATTTAGGTCCCGTACTCGATCGAGGTGTGCGCGACTCACGGGGTTAGAGTCCCTGGGGATGTCAACACATGTTACCTGACACTGTATGACACTCGCGGTTAGAGTCCATGAGGAGGTCTACACACCGGGGTTAGAGTCCCTGGTAACACTTGGGTTAGAGTCCCTTATGCTATATGATTATTGAGTCGGAGTGACACGCTTCACTGTTGACCGACCTAAATCACCACTACTTAGCATAATGTCAGTATCACTTGTTTAACTCTGGTATTTACTCGCATATGGTTTATTTTCCAATTTTCCCATTTATATGCTTTTAAATACCATTTGAATATTTGGAAATGCAAATTAGACAAGTCATCGAGGATTACTATTTTATTCTTGTACTCACCGTCCTTTTTATGACGATGGGTGGAGATACTGTTACCAGCAGGCCGGGCAAGGTGAAAATCCGCGATTATCCCTGAACCCGCAGCTCGTCACTTCATCGATTGTAGGTCTTCTTTTGGTATTTTGATTGTATATGTTATATATGTCTTTCAAATACTATTTGGGTTGTATATTGGGTTGAGCCTTAGTTTCCCCAACCTGACTTAGACTATTTTATTGTTTCACTGCATTTTGAGGATTTTATATATATGATGTCATTTCCTAGTTTTCCACACCTAGGATTTTATAAATGGATTCCGCATAATCTACTAATTACTTCCGCACAACCAATAAGACTTCTGCTAAATAATTAATTTAACAAAAAAATTTAATTAACTCTAACTATTATAAACTAGTAGGACTAATGTATTACTTATCCTGAACACGAGAAAATAAGCGTTTAGATTGTAAAGGCTGACTAATACATAGTTGAGTCCTGCATGGATAGGATTAGGGCTTAATTACAGGATTAGGTCAGGCGTTGCCTTAGATTAGGAGAGGGGTCGTCACAATGAGACAATACGTGACTTATACATGAGCAAGAGTTACTCATGAAGGACATAGTCACAATGTTATCAAATCATATTTCACTACCAAATTTAGAGTCTTGTGCTTTGTGAAACACTACAACAATACCATGGTTGTGATGGTATGGACACAGGCGAAGTTAATGAAAGCACGACTAAAATAGTCGGTGTTCGATACCTGATAATGAGCATGAACATTGTTAACTATGTTCATGGACATGACTTGCCTTCAAACAAGGTCGAGTTACAACTAAACTATAACACGAGTATCAGGAGTCCTCGGTGAAATACGAACTGAGTTACTTTGTCGGTACATGTGTTCAATGCGTCATGGGTCTACACCGACCATTGAGAAGACCAAGTGATGGGCCAATTGGGTACTCCCGTTAGTGGGATCCTAGGGTATTGAATCTAAATTATGGTCTAGTTAGGTTCAAGAGCGAGTTGGCAATTATGAATGTTCCCGGCCACAATTTCCTCCCCACGAAGAGAAGAACAAAAAACCAGGAGTGAGTTGGCGTTGTGAATGCTTCCTACCATGATTTCCTCCCCACGAAGAGAACAACATAAGCTAGGAGTGAGTTGGCATTATGAATGTTTCCCGCCACACTTTCCTCCTCATGAAGATGAAGAGATGAAAGACTGTATATAAGGCCTAGCAGCGCACATTGCGCGTAGGGAAATGCTTAAAGATACATTTATTTCAAGATTTGATGACTTTTATTAAGGGTCTAGTGAGGCACATTACATGCAAAGCCATGCCCGAGGATACAGTTAAGTGAAGATCTAAAGACATGTATTAAGGCCCTAGCAGGGCATATTGTGTGGAGGGCAATGCTTGAGGATACAGTTATCTGAACAACCGAAGAGTTGTATGAAGGGCCTAGCAGGGCAATGCTTGAGGATACGCTTATGCAAATATCCGAAGAGATTTATGAAGGGTCTTGCAAGGTACATCGTGTGTGGGGAAACGCCTAAAGAATACAGTTATAGAGAAATCAAAAATGATAGTACATCATACAGAGGAAGTCGGACAGTGTTGTCAAGAAGTTTAAGCTGCGCAAAAAGCCAGATAGAAAGCTATAGCAAAAAGTTACCCCGATGAGTCAGATGACTCGGTCCTATTTAAATTTAAGATCAATAAGAACCTAGTATCGAGATTCATTGGGTCGTTAGATTACCATTTTAGTTTTGGCGATATGAGGTTTTGTTTACCTTAAATTTCGGGATGAAACTTCCCTTAGTTGGGAAGAATTGTAATGGCCCAATATTTTATCAATCCGATTTATTCACAAGTCTCGGACTATGACCCAGCCCAAGTCACTGGACACCATGGATAGGGTTAGGACACCTCGAGCTAGAAAAAATAGTTATTTTTGCGTGACGATTGTTATATTGTGATGTTTAAATTGTTAATTTTCATATTGCATTGCATGTGTGTACAAGAGTGTTGTAATCGAGTGATATTATGTGTCGAGAGTTTGCCTTGAGAATTGTGTCATCGCAGGTTTCGGTAGGCAAAGACAAGAACAATAAAGCTTAACCATGCCAAAGTAGAAGACTCGACTAATTCATGTTAAGATGACTAAGTAATCAAATAAAATGGGTAAAGTAACTATAGGCTAAGTCGATTAAGTTAGAAAAATAGGTTATCGTGTGCTTCAGAATGTGTGTTGGGACGCGATGCACCAGGAACCGGGTAGCCGAAGGTTAGTGTGATCACAAATTAGTCAAATTTGGTAAATAAAAACTTTAATGATATGATGAAATTAGCCTAAGATAATGAAATTTAATTAAACGATAATAGGCCTATAGTGGGGTTAAAATAATGTGGACCCCATATGGGTATCTAGATGATCCTAGTGAGTGAACCTAAGATAGTAAGTGAGCTATTGGAGTCATTAAACAAAGTGCGGATAGCATGTTAAGGACCACAAGATAATCATTGAGATACGCATCGCATATTTGATCATGACCAAACATATATATCAAGTGAGTGGGATTTCTCATCTCCACTAACTCAAATTTCATGCAAACATTGAGAAAAACCAAAGGAATAGAAGTTATTTAGGAGCTAAAACCTAGCATTTGGAGTGCAATCAAGTGATCAAACTTAAGGTAATCTTCTTCTCTATCTTATACACTTTCAAATGAACTTAATTTTGAGTATGTTGATGTGAATTCAAATGTGAGGGTTAGATCATTTGTTTTTTTACGAAATCTTGATGAATTACAAATATAATGGTCATTTCCATTGATGATTTTAATATGGTTTTGAATGAATTGGAGTTTTGGTGAATTTGGGAAAAATTAGTGAATGCATGGAATTTGATGATTTTGATCTAATTGATGCTATGTTAATCGTTTAAATGTTGTTTTGGAGTCACTATTGTGTGGAGAGTGATTCAATCATGTTAGGTTAGCCAATTAGGATGTGGAGGATAGAATTCTTGAATTGAGAATTCAGTCACACAGTGCAATTAACGTGCTAACCAATTTAGGCTCTCAACTGTTTTTAAAATGAAGAACATTAGCACGCTAGGCAGTCCCATCTGCACGCTAATGACAGATGAAAACTGAATACTAAGGCTTGTTTTGATGATTTCCAACTTAATACATATCTAAACACTTGTAACCAACTTAAACTTATAAAATTGGACTTCATGGATTTAGGGTAGCGTAGCTCAATATTGGGGAGCTAGTCGGGTTAGATTTGGTTGTCGGATATGTTGGAGCATATATTGAGGTGCATAAAACCCACGAGAATGCTTCACAAAATTCAATTCGTTTATCCGATGTCTTTTACGAGTGTCGGTTGTTTTATTTTGATGTTTTATTCAACTACAAACTATACCGTGTTATCATGATTTATTGTTGTTTAGTTCATGTTGAATTACCATGTTTTATACGTGCATCTTGGGATTATTTAAAGATCGGTAGAGTTGGTTCACTGAGGTTTTGCTATGAAGACCGGTTGAGTTGGTTCACTGGGGTTATATGGTATTGTTGTATATGACAGAATGATTTACCAATTGAGTGGTTCACTAGGGCTTTAGAAGACGTGGTATATGAGTGAATGATTAACCGATTGAGTGGTTTATCGGGGCTATCAGTGTTTACATCTCTACTTACTTATACAAATGTTGTTCTATTTTTCGATTATTTATCTGCTACTTTGGTTTTGTATTGCGCTACATTCATAGGAGTATGTATTTCTAGTGTCCAGATAGCATACTTGCATGTCTTGTAGTTTTATTTGTTTTCTTGTTGAATATTGTGTAGACTTCTCTTGGGATTTTACTCACTAGACTCGTCATTGTATTTGTTGGGTGACCGAGTGCAGATCTTTCTACGAGTAGCGGCAAAGAGAATTTTAGGCGACTATGTCTTTCTGCCGATGGTCTTAGACATACTTATAAGTGTTTATATTTTGATATATTTTGCTTTACTATGGGTATCAGGGGACTATGAGAGACATTGTACATGTATATACCTGCTTTTGTTTATCTTGTTGCCTTATGTACATGGTACTTTATTTTCTGGTTTTCACTACTTAGAGATTTTGATAATATGCATAAAATACTCATATATTTTAAAGTCTTCTACTGTAAAATGATAATGAAAACTAATAGGTTAACTAGCTAGCTAAACTATTCACTAGTAATTATATGAATAATAATTGGCTAAGCTAGTATTAATGGAAATGTGTAAACAACCATTTAGGTCGCTGGGCATCATATATAAGCAAGCCATGATGTGGCAAGGCTTGGTGATGTGTGATGTGACATGGCGATGCCCAGGGTTATCTTGAGTTTTAGGGCCGCCATAATGCGTACTTTTTCACTAGCGACAAGATCTTTGATGTCTTGAAAAGATTATGGTCCTTACAAATTTGTATGGTTACGCCACTATCCAGCCACCACCCAACTTCATTTGCAACCATTTTGGCTTGGCAAACTGTTGCTATGAGTTTCATATCCATGTGCTCCACATTGTGACTTTCTCTGACCATTTCCTTATTCTTCAAGGATTTCTTCTTGGAACAACAATCTCATGCATAGTGTCCCAATTTTTCACATTATTAGCACTTCCCTTTTTTTACTTGAAGTGTTTTCATTAGCATTTTTCTTGAATTTTCAATCATTCTTGGCTTTAAATTTCTTGGAATGATGAGATTCCACTAAATCTGCTTTGAACCAAGTTCAACAATTCAAGTCATCCTCAACACTCACTCTCTCTTTTTCGAAAGTCTTCCTTAATTCGAAGATAGCATTGGAGGGAATCAAGAGCATAAACCTTCTCCTTGTGAATGAGTTTCTTCTTGTAATTGTTTCAATTAGTATGCAATTTGAAAATAATTACCCCCATTTAGAATTCTTATTCAAAAGGAATTCTAATCGTCTTAAAATCACCGAGGATCTTTTGCAAATCATGTACTTGTGCAAGTAATTTGAAATTAAAAACTTACGATTTCTAGACTCCTCAATTTGGTATTTGGTGTCAAGCGCAGCCCATAATTCCTTCGCAGACTCAATGGTTCGATGCACTGCATAGACATTGTCGGAGAGTACATTAAGTATGTAGGCCCACCAAAGATAGTCATCCATCTTCCTCGCGACACATCGAACCACCACTTTGTTTGAATCATCTAAAGTTGGTTAAGGGAGGGTTTCAAGCGCATCATCGAGGATGTATGCCAACTTGAGATACGTAAGAAAAAACATCACTTTCTCTTGTCGTCGAGTGAAATTGTCGTTGTCGAGCCTTTTAAGGCAGGTCAAATCATGATGCATGATTTGAATCGAATGAGGAATGAACCATCCTTTAGAATTGAGTATTGAGGACAAAGAAGAACCACTATTCTCATTCTTTGTGCAATTTCGTCTGAAGTAAAAAAAAAACCATTGATGAGAATTTTCTTGTCTAAGAAATTGTTGGAACAAACTTCTTTAAATGGAAAATACAAGATGAGAATTGAAGTACCAAAAAAAGACTTAAGGAGTGGAATCGCTCTCTTTTAGGCAATGTTTCTCCCTACCTGTCAAAACCGTGAATACACAATGGGAAAATCAAATCTTGCCTTCAGGATACAATTAGGTCTTTAATGGTAGTTGAAAGATGTGCGAGTAACACAACTCTAACCAAGAACACTATTTGAAGAACTTTTAAGAGAATGATGTTTCGACTCAAGAACAAGCACATTTCTTTTATTCAAGACTTTGTGATTTCACTGTGTTTGATATGTTCTTGTTAATCTATAGAAAATCAAGAGACTTAGTGTTTATCAACAAAAGGGTGAGTTTTTGTGCGAATAGATACGAAAAGACAAAAATAAAAACCAAATAACAAAAAATACAACTTTTCGATCTAGCATTAAGGCTGGTGCTGCACTGCCCAGCTCAGTGCCAGACTAATTTCATTTATGTCCACTAGCGTTGTAGCGCCAATCTCCTTGGATTTTATATTTTTATGTTTGGTTCAACTTTAAACTTGCAGAGAAATTTCAAGTTTTTAAACAATAAAAAATATGAATTGACATAAAGAGCCTTCAAACAAGAGTGAGATGAGTGATAAAAGGGTTATTAGTGAAGGGTTATTATGTCCACAACTCCTGTGAGATAACTCCTTAAAGGGGTAGTGGGAGATATATCTCACCCTAAGGTGTAAGTTGGGAAATAACTTACAACCAAATTGTGTAATCAAACAAAATTAGTTCTCAACTCCTAGTAAGTTACCTCCAAGAAATAACTCCACCCCTAACCAAACAAGACATAAATTACTTGAGACAACATCATGCATTTTGTCTTTAAAAAAATAATATTATGTCTTGCAATTTAAAATAATAAATACAACTTGAGCATTACTTTTTAAAATTATGTTAGAGAAGATTATATTGCGAGGGATTTACAATGATTTCAATAATTAAAAAAGCTTTTAAAACACAAAATATTTGTTAAAAAACTCGACAAATCCAAACATTTGGGCAACTTGGATTAAAAGTAAATCGAGTTTGGGCAATTGAAACTTGTCGAATTAATTACTGGACCGGGTTTGGATAATGCAAATCTTGTTTATATCAAGGGCAGCTCGGACCCAAACCCGAAAATCGACATCACTACATCAAACCCATCAAGTTCTCTAACATGAAGACCCAGATTTGAGAATTTCCAATTTAAGCAAAACACCGATTAATATAAACAAAAAAACCCACAAATCAAGTTTTTCAAAATCTTCACAAACACCCCTCAAATCAAAATCAAATTGAAATCCCAACCTATAGAACTGATGCTGAAACAGAACAACACCAAAATGACCAAGAATCTGGGATTGGACACAGAGATTGCCATTGTAGGAATCCCCTAAAACCTGATTTTGCAACAGATCTAGATGTGATTTCCTGAACTTCTCTCTTCTTCTTGTTTATGATTTGCAACAGAATCACTGAATAGAGAAGATCAAAAAAACAAAGAGAACAGAGAGAAACAGAGAGAAACAGAGAGAAACAGAGGTTATGAATGAAGTGGAGTTGTAATGACTGGTGAGTTCACCTACAACTAGTACCAAATCGACCACCCCAGTTTTCATTTTCGTGTGCTCGTTTGCTAAGTAGTATGTAAACTATTGCTTTACCGATGAAATGATGAGTTTGTCCTAGTTGCATTTTTTTAACTTTGGTTGGTGTAGTGTGATGAAATTGGTGTCTTGTTGAAGAGTGGTGGGCGGTTTCGAGATGAGGCACAAGTCGAGAATGAAAATGAAGGGTGTTTTTCCAAAAGTAAGGCACATTTACAATTTATTTCACAAAATAGGGTGGTGTACTTTGAATTCACAAATATAGCCAATAACGCCTTTTGAAAAGGTGTTATTGCTTTTGAAGTGTGTGACGTGGCGGTGAGGTGACGGGGCATTGTATGAATAGCGCCTTTTCAAAAACCCACATGTTGACATGTGGCTATTTCTTTGATGTTTTTTTTTCTTTGGGTGATTTTTTCTTTGATATTTATTTTCTAGGAGGATTTTTTGTTAGCGAATATAATTTCTTAAGTAATAATTTTTTTTCGATTTTTTAACTTGTGCGAATTGATGAAAATACCTCAAAAGACAATTTGGGGAAGTGATCAACAGTAAAATTTTATGTTCTTGTACTATAAATAGTATTAAAGGGTTCAATGCAAATGATAGAGTTGAGGTATCTTGCAACAGAGATTACATAATACATTGATGACGTTTTTGGTCTTAACTCCATTATAGATTATATAGTTAATTAATTTTATTGTATTGTCATTTTTAGATATTTCTATTTTAGTTTTCCTTGTTTAGTTTTTCACACGTAATTTTCTTTACATGTTTATCTATTTGCGATTTTCACATCGCCGTATATTCTAATTAATTTTCTTTACATGTTTAGCTTAAACAAACTAACTAAACTAACTTAAATAAACTTAATTAACTAAACAAACTACTTTAAGTAAACTATCTAACCTAAAGACCAAAAATAACCAAACTTAATTGACTTAACTAACTAAACAAACTAACTAAACTAAACTAACCAAACTAAACTAACTAACATTAACAAACATAAATACCTATACTAAACTAAACTAAACTAAACAAACCCCAAAACTAAACAAACGTAACTAACTAAACTAACCACCGATACCTAAACTAAACATCTAACCCAAACTAACTAAACTAACTTAAACAAAATTAATTAACTTAACATACCTCCTCCTTCGGTAAATTAACTAAACTAACTTAAACAAACTTAATTAACTAAACTAACTTAAACAAACTAAATTAACTCAACTAACTTAAATAAACTTAATTAACTAAATTGAATTAATTAAACTAACTTAAACAAACTTAATTAACTAAACTAACTTAAACAAACTTAATTAACTAAACTAACTTAAACAAATTTAAACTAACTTAAACAAACTTAATTAACTAACTAAACTAACTCAAAAGGCACTATCAGTGTCATCACCACGTGTGCGCCAATTTGATAACGCCTTTTCATTAGGCGTTATTGCCTATTTTTGAAAAAAAAAATGCATTTTCACCTCATTTCCCTCATTTAAACTAATTTAATTTGTACTTTTGTAATTTCTTCGAAAATGAAGATTTGTTCAAGCCGACATGAACGTTTTACCTTTTATATTTTTTTTAATAATTCCCTTTTATACCTATTTACTAGTCAAGCTATTTTTACCTACTTTTTAGGTATTAATTTCACATGCATTCAGCGAAAGTCCACTACATGTAGGGAAGGATGGGAGGTAGGGCTGGCAATTGAAGTCATGAAACGATTAACACGATATGACACGACACGTAATAAACATATCATGGGTTTAGCTTAAGTGGATCTGGGTCATAAACATGTTAACACGTTTATACACGATTAATAAATGAGTCATTAACATGTCAACATGCTTAACTCGTTTATGAATCGCTTAACACGAGTAAAGAATAATGTATAAATAATAAATATGGTATAATAAATAAATTGGTACAAAATTCACTCATTAGAATGCATGTTAATAGCATGATTTATTTATTTTATTTATATACATCTTTTATCATATTTTATTTTATATTCGAGAAGATATGTTCCTTTTACTTTTAATATGTTATTTATGTTTTAGATTTTATTTATAATTATTTATTAAGAAAAAATAAAACTTTTCACCCAAGTAAAATTTAGATTTTTTTTAGATGATTCTTATAATTTTGTTTATGTTATTATTACGAGTCATTTTTAGTTTATTATTAAGAGTAATAAAGACTTATATGAAAAAGTAAAGTAAAACTAACAACTATATACAACCACATTATATTTTATTGGCTATTTTAGTATGTTTGTTAATAAAATTTAATCATTTAGATATATTCATTTCATGTAATGGGTTTGCATTAAAAAATAGTAACCAAATTATAAAAGTTTAAATAAAATAAAATTTTTAAATACAATATTTAATAAATAATCGTCAATTATTAAAACAAAAGCTACATTAATTTGTTGAAGATAAAGGAAGGGTTAATTGTTTACAAAGAAGATTGCCTAAATCATTAAGACATCTTACCTCATATGCATTAACTAGATGTTGGTATGGTTTCCCATTGGGTCAAATGCTATTTGTTTTAATTTAATTGATGATTATTTATGGGTT
This sequence comes from Stephania yunnanensis, assembly GCA_039657365.1. Classification (NCBI taxonomy): domain Eukaryota; kingdom Viridiplantae; phylum Streptophyta; class Magnoliopsida; order Ranunculales; family Menispermaceae; genus Stephania; species Stephania yunnanensis. The sequence continues at coordinate 13,119,369 of CM077589.1, read as the reverse complement.
GATTTAAGGTGGAGTTTGTCCTTTCCGCCTTGAAACTTGAACTATTAGTTATTTTTATTGTTCAAATGGCACTTTTTATTTGATAGATATCTTCATTTTATTTTACGCATAACTAGTTAATTTTGAGTTTCGACCTTCATGTACTTTGGATGACAGCAACAATCCAGCTAACCCTAGATCCATCTTACGGTCAAAATGGATTTGATGTCTTTTGTATTACCTTAAACTAATCGATATCTCGTGTTTCGCCCGTTGAAAAGACAAAACATCAAAATATTATATGAAACCAAATTAAATGTACATTATATACTTAAAAATAGAAAAAAAAATAGAAACGTCTACATAAATATACCACGTGTAATAAAAATATTATTTAAAAGTAGAAAAATGAAAAGTGTGACAACATCATGCCTTGTGTCAATCCGTGGGAGCTACTCACATATCATGTGTCACATTGTGAGATGTCCTCACATAAACAGTTCATTTATATATATATATATATATAGAAAATTATTATATGTTATGGTCTGAAATACTACGAAGACCACAGTTACCCTGTAAGTCATGAGATATACCTCGACATACGTGTTTCACATCATTCGAAAGATTTAAACACCGGGATTAAGAATTGAAGTCGTTAAGGTCATATTCCTTTGTTGGGCTTCCTATCTCCAGATTTACTCTCACGACTCCGACTAGTAAACCAACCCTTGGTATCTTGTTCGTGGGCACAGCCTCGGCAATCTTAGGTTGGCTCTATCAAACCCAGCCCAAGTCTATCCTAAAACTTCTATCTATATTTTTTATGGACAATCCTAAATCATACATACTTTTGGTACATATACTTTTGATACACAACAGTGTAGATTTCACTAGGATATATGTTGCACGTATCCAAATCAAATCTACACCATTGTATGTACCGAAAGTATGTAAAAAAATCATTTTCCTTTTTTATAAGGCTTACTAAACACACACCAAATGCCCTTACACACATAACTTTAAGTTTTTTGACAAAACTACCCTTCCCACACATACCTCTTCACTTCACTTAATACACATCACCATCCTCCTTAAGAACCCTAACCCTCATAGTCATCACCATCGGCGCTCCCACCTCCCACCATTGCCTTTGCAACTACCATTACAAACTCTTCAGATCGACCGCCATCTCGGATTCACAAAGTTTGTGGTGTCATCGCGTTTGACTACTATGTCAAACATGATGACCATGTTTGGCCTTAGTGCGTGAACATGTTTTAAATGTTCGTCCACCAATACATGTTAGGCTAGTGTGATCGAACATATCTTGAATGTTTGGCCATGGTGCCCGAACATGTGTTTAATGTTCGATAAGTGTAGTTGAACAAGGCAGTTAGCCACTAAAATGTAACGGCCCGCTCTAATTAATCACAATTAACTGACAAATTACAGGTTAAGACCCTAAGCTCAGACCCACGTGGACACCGCAGATAGGTCAGGGCACGCCGACTAGGTAAATAGTGATTTTTGTGTGATTGTTTGCCTATTTGCGCTGCTGTATATCAAGTTATTTACCTAGCATCGCATGTGTGTATTTATATCATTGAATCGAGCAAGATAGTGTAACGGGTGTTCGCCTCGAGAAACTTGTCAAGACGGGTACTGAAGAGCGAACTGTGGGTACACTAGGTCGGGGAAACTAAAACACACAAATTAAATAAAAGATTGGTCAAATAACTACTATGGAATAGATATTGGGTGACTAGTGACGCGGCGGTACGTGTACATCGCGATTCGAAAGTGAAACCGGGCGTCGAAACGCCCGAAAACACAAGCGAGTGTCCGGTGGGGTCACACTTTGGAGTCAATGACATTAAGTCAACTAGTTTACCCCATTTACACTCCACCTCACTCCATCATCACTTTCTCTCTCCCTCACGTCACTCTCTCCCACACCCACACATACACACACACACCGTCACATAGAACAGGGAGGTCGAGAGGAAAAAGAAGGAAATGAGAGGAGGAGGAGAAGGAGGAACGTGTCGGGAAGGAGAACAGGAGGTGGAGACGTCATAGTCCAGGTGAGTCATTGTTTTTGTTGTTGTTGGTGCGTCGGCCATGGTGGCCGAGAAGGAAGATCGGACTATGGAGGCCGAACCGAGGTCAGGGGTGGAGATGGCAGGGGTGTCTCCCCCTGCCATCGAGTCCACCAGGGTTGGGGTGGAGAGAGCAACCCCAACCCAAAAAAAAAAAAAAAAAAAAACAACAAAGACGGGAGTCTCTATGGAGAAGATGGGGGGGCGGGAGAACGCGCGCGCGGTGCGTGCGTGCAACCCCAGACCCGGCCGGGTGGGCCGACCGGGTGTCGGGTCGGCCCGGGGACCCAAATCCCCAGGGACCCACCCACTTATTAAAATAATATAATATTAATTTTTAATTTAAAAATAGTTTTAAATTAAATAAATTGCATAAAAATAAGAAAAATAGGTGAAAATTATGGGAAAAACCCAAAAAAATCAGGAAAAATATTAAAAATATTTTAATTGGACACCAGAATTTAGGATACCATAGTCGGGTGTCGGGTACATATCTCGAGGCGAGTGCGAAACATTTCGAATGCGTTTTGCGATTCGTTTGAGGTAAGTAAACCCACGAGAAAGTCAGTTTAGAATTTACTTATTTTCCTTGTAAATTATTTATTTCACATTACTTTTGCATAGTTCAGTTTGCATGTTTACTCTATTCCCGCGTGTGTCTGTGTATGGTCGAAGGGACGGTGTGACCCCTTTCTGGCTCTCTCGTTGATGACGATCCGATTGTTGCTACGGTGTTGGTCATACCCTAGACTACGTGTGAGATTTCTCTCAGCGAGTCGATGATCTCGAGAGCGAGTTGACGTGAGGACCACCTCCGTCACAGATTTCTCTCTTTTGAGGCGTTGGGCGGAAGTCTACCTTCCGACCAACAGAGTTCCTCATTTCTACCGTGAAGAGGGGGTGTGGATTTCCTCACCTCCTGGGCCTTATCGGTTTAGTATTTCGTCCTAGGGCTCGACGGCTATACACCACACTTGCGTTCCACATTCTTGATTATCTCACGACTTATATTCATGCTTTACATTCCTGTTCATTTACGTTATATGCATGTGTTGTAGCCGTTTTCTTGGATTTCTTGTGAATACTAACTGAGTTTCTCTGGGATTTACTCACCTGAAACTTGTCATTGTTTGTTGGTGGCAAGTTGCAGATCCTACGACGAGCCGGGGGAAGGCGGTGATTAGCGACTGCCTCTGATTTGGAGCGCCTCCACTAGCTTACTCGTAGGTGTTTGTATTTACGTATACATATTTTTGGGATCATTTTGGGAGACCTTTCACCTGATACATGTATATCGACGCATATTATACATTTTTGTCGCCTTAACTGATATACATGGTATCCCTTTTTGCTGGGTTTCCACCTCATAGGTTGTTAAATATTGCATAACTTGTTTACATTAATTATATGCATGTTATTAAGACTTCCGCTACTAAAATAACTTAAGTAAATCAAAACAAATGAATTTAGTTATAAAACTTTATAACTTAGTATATTTTGCTAAAATAAACATTTAAACATCAAAATTTACTAAGTTGGAGTATTAGGTGGTAAGTTCGCGGGCCATCATAGACAGACATGCAGGTGACGTGGCATGGCTTGGTGACGTGTTCGGCGATGTGGCGGTGCCCGGTTTGCCTCGAAATTTGGGGTCGTCACAGTTGGTATCAAAGCCTAGGTTCAGGCGAACCTAGGGGAAAGTTTAATACAACCGAATAAAATTTAACAACAAACATTAGATGTGGAAACCCAAAGATCTAACTTAGAACTTTAGTTGGGAAGCAAAGTGAGCGGGTAGTACTAGGACTTATATGTGTATATATTGATTGTAATACTTATGTACACGTATTACAATGCTGATTTGCGGCACGTTCGCGATTTGTCGATTCGACATGGATGGACGTCCAGTTCTTCATACGGATGATGGAGGCCAGACGAGCAGCTCGACACCCGCCGACTCGGATCAGACCTTGCGCGACACGGTCGCACTTCATAGTTTGCAGCTCGAGGAGATTCTTCGATTACTTCGAGTGCAGGCATCGGCCACACGGCCCCTACCGCACTCGCCGCCGCCACTACTGTAGAGCATACAGTTGTCGCCCCGACTGTTTCGGCGACCCCGCTCACGACCACTACCACCGAGATACTGCCAGCAATCACTACACCATCGACTACACCGGTTGTGGCACCTACACTGATCCCACCCCAGGAGATCACATTCGAGACCTCCTTATCAGCCGAGGCGAAGTTGATTAAGGAGTTCGTTTGTTTTCAACCAAGCTACTATTATGGAGGCGGTGACCCAGAGGTAGCTGGGAAGTGGATCATTTCACACGAAAAACTTCACGGACTTTTGAGGATTCACGACAACATACAGGCTAGGGTTTCCGGATTTATGCTCAGGGGAGATGTTGTAGTATGGTGGACCGCCCACACAGCCGCTCACGGAGAGCCGAGTACTTGGGCAGAGTTCAAGAAATTCTTTTACGATCAGTATATCACGATTGAGATTCAACTGAGACTAAGGGAGGAGTTCTCGACACTGAGGCAGGTAACTGGACGGTGTCGCAATACATGGAGAGATTTACATACCGCTTACTTTTGCGATGGACGTAGTTGGGACCGAGCGACTTCAGGTCCACTACTTTATTTGAGGACTCCGACCAGAGATTGGGGGTGCGATCGTGTCGACAGGAGCCAGGACTGTACGGGAAGTTTACGAGAGGGCGTTGGCCCACGAGACATTTTTATGTGGAACGACGCTGCCCCCGCTCCAGTGCATCGCGACAGCCATAGAGGTCAGGGGAGGTCAGACAGGAAAGGCATGAGGAATCGCGATCAGAGAGATCAGAAGGGACATAAGCGCAGATATGATGATGATCGGACGATCGGCGCACACATGCAAATTATACCGATACAACCACATAGAGTTATGGTAGTCCAGCAGCCGCAGAGACAGGGTCAGGTCCAAAGAGGCAGAGACGGGAGTCAGCAGTGGCAGGGACAAGGCCATAGGGCTAGCGGAAAGCAGGGTCAAGGCTCGGACATAGGCAGAATGTCACGTGCTTTAGATGTAGGCAAAAGGGGCACTACAAGAGTGAATGTACCAGGGAGCCAACACCACCACTACCGCTAGCAACTCGGCAGTGGTGCGAGGGACGAGGAGTAGGTGCACGCAGTTGTCGCACCAGATCATGATGCGTCTCGGTAGCTCGTCGAGGGTACGTTGATTATTTTTGGTCGCCCTATGCATACATTGATAGATTTTGGTAGTACGTTATCATTTATTTTGGGACGGATGGTAGGAGTGTTGGGTTTGACACTTGAGAACGTTAGCACCCACCTTATCCTCAGCACGGCCGCTGGGGATAAGATATATCCTAATCGTATTTGTAGAGATTGTCCAGTCAAGGTTGGTGGTCATCAGTTACCCGTAGATCTTCGAGTATTAGAATACCTAGAGTTCGATATACTCTTAGGCATGGATTGGTTGGCGGCATACCACGCGTATTTGAACTATTTTAGGAAAACCGTCATTTTCCAAATACCAGGGATTCCTGATTTCACCTTTACCGGAGTCGCGACATCACTTCCGATCACGAGAGGAAGGTTAGCTACCACTCAGGAAATGAAGATCCTCACAAGGATAGTTGAGTCCGATGAGGGACCAATGACCAGACTTGAAGATGTCCCAGTATCACGCGAGTTCCTAGATGTTTTCCCTGAGGATCTACCTGGATTACCCCCGCCCAGACAGGTAGAGTTTATGATTGAGTTAGTGCCAGGCACGCGACCCATAGCAAGCAGACCTTACCGTATATCACGGCTAGAGCACGAGGAATTGAGAGCCCAGCTAGAGGATCTATCGAAGAAGGGTTTCATACACCCTAGTATGTCACCCTGGGGAGCACCGTCTTATTTGTGAGAAAGAAATACGGTAGTATGAGGATGTGTATAGACTACCGAAAGTTAAATCAGGTGACAATCAGGAATATGTATCCCTTGCCCATGATCGATGACCTATTTGACCAGTTGGTCGGAGCACAGTTCTTCTCTAAGATTGATCTGAGATCTGGATATCATCAGGTGCGGATCAGAGAGGAGGATGTACCTAAGACGGCGTTCAGCACACGTTACGGGTTATTCGAGTTCACTGTCATGTCGTTTGGGTTGTCGAATGCGTCAGCTGTGTTTATGGATTTGATGCATCGAGTCTTAAGGCTTTTTTTAGATCAATTCGTGATAGTCTTCATCGATGACATCTTGATTTACTCCAGGACCCATGAGGACCACGAGAGACATCTTAGAGAGACGTTGAAGACTTTGAGGGAGTACAGATTGTACGCCAAATTAAGTAAGTGCGAGTTTTGGCTTTCTGAGGTGAAATTTTTGGGACACGTGATTAGCGAAGAGGTATTTCAGTGGACCCGAGTAAGATTCACGCTATCATCGACTGGCCTACACTACAGTGTGTGATAGATATTATGAGCTTTTTAGGATTGACAGGATATTATCGACGTTTTGTACAAGACTTCTCCAAAATTAGCGCTGATGACTAGATTGACCAAGAAGGATGTGACCTTCCATTGGTCCAGTGAATGTGAGGTGGCCTTCACAGAGTTGAAGAAGAAGTTGACTTCCGCACCGTTGTTAGTGTTGCCCGAGTTGGGCAAGGAATTAACTGTTCATACGGATGTTTGTGGAACCGAATTGGGTTGCGTACTGATGCAAGGGGACAGAGTGATAGCTTATTTATCGCGTCAGTTGAGGACCCATGAGAGAAACTATCCAGTGCACGACCTAGAGCTTGCAGTGGTTGTATTTGCACTGAAGGTGTGGAGACACTACCTTTATGGTGAGAAGTTCACATTGTATACTGATTATAAGAGTTTGAAGTATCTTTTCACCCAAAAGGACATGAATATGAGACAACGACGGTGGTTGGAATTGTTGAAAGACTACGACTTCGCCATCGAGTATCAGCCTAGGAAGGCGAATGTCGTAGCAGATGCCCTTAGTAGGAGAGGACCAGACAGTGAGACAATAGCTTGCAAGATGACCCACGAGTTTGGCTTACTCAAGGCGGCAACATCAATGAGTTTGTCAAAGGTTTCAGATGCTGCAGAGGCACACATCTGCGGACATATGAGAGTACCGACAGTATCTATTTTGCGCGTCTTGGAGTGTCGAGAGCTGATGTGATGTATCAGAGGTTCAAGGGACATGGCACAAAGTCCAGATTACCCAGATTGGCGCGAGTCAGTTGATGAGTGTTTGAGACACCGAGGTAGATTGTGGATTCCGGTAGTGGCAGACTTACGCGATGGTATTCTTCAGGAGGCTCACAGATCCTGGTACACAGTGCATCCCGGCAGGACCAAAATGTATCATGATATGCGGCGGTTATTTTGGTGGTTAGGGATGAAGGCAGATGTTAGCCAGTATGTGAGGAGTTGTGTGGTGTGTCAGCAGGTTAAGGCTGAGCATAAGAAGCCTGAAGGACTATTGCGGCCACTACCTATCCCACAATGGAAATGAGAACACATCACTATGGACTTCGTCAGTGGGTTGCCGATGACTTTGAGCAAACACGATGCCATCTAGGTAGTCGTGGATCGATTGACGAAATCAGCGCACATTTTATCCCAATCTCCATGAAATATAGCTTCCCACAGGTGAGCACGCTTTTCGAACGAGAAATTATCAGACTGCACGGAGTGCCAGTATCTATAGTGTCGACAGAGATAGTCGACTTACTTCGCAGCTTTAGCAGGCCATGCAGGAGCAATATGCTAATAGATTACAGTTCGGCATGACTTTTCATCCGCAGACTGACGGGCAGTCTGAGAGACTTATTCAAATTCTTGAAGACATGCTCATAGAGCCTGTGTGCTACAATTTGGAGGGTCATGGGAGGAATTTTTGCCACTTTGTGAATTTGCCTACAAAAATAGCTATCAGGCTAGTATTGGGATGCCACCATTTGAGGCGCTATACGGGAGACCATGCAGATCACCAGCTTACTGGGCAAAGCCCGAGGATGTAGCTGTCGTTGGGCCTGAGATTGTTGTAGATCATATAGAGAAAATTAGGTTGATTCGTCAAAGGTTAAAGGCTGTTTATGATAGACAAAAGAAGTACGCGAACAAGTACCGTGATGGGATGAGTTATGAATTTGATGATTGGGTCTACCTAAAGGTTTCTCCCTTGAAGGGTCACCAGAGATTTGGGATTAAGGGAAAACTTGCACCGATTCATTGGGTCGTTTCTGATAGTCGGACGAGTTGGGGAGGTTGCTTATAAGTTGAAATTATCGAGCCAGTTGGCAGGGGTGCATGATGTTTTTCACATTTCTATGTTGAGACTAGCCAGATCAGGACTGAGACCGATGGTGGATATGACAAGGATCGAGGTCAGACCGGATGTGACATACGAGGAGCACCCCATTGAGATAGTGGATCGCAAGGTACATAAGAAATACCACTTGTACTTGTTCGATGGCAGTATCATAAGAACGAGGGCCTCACTTGGGAAAGAGAGTCTATCGTGCGAGAGCGATGCCCCCATTTGTTCCAAGGTAAAGATTTCATTAAATTTGAATTTCGGGACGAAATTCCTTTTAGTTGGGAAGATTGTAACGGCCCGCTCTAATTAATCACAATTAACTGACAAATTACAGGTTAAGACCCTAAGCTCAGACCCACGTGGACGCAGTGGATTGGTCATGGCACGCCGATTAGGTAAATAGTGATTTTTGTGTGATTGTTTGCCTATTTGCGCTGTTGTATATCAAGTTATTTACCTAGCATCACATGTGTGTATTTATATCATTGAATCGAGCAAGATAGTGTAACGGGTGTTCGCCTCGAGAAACGTGTCAAGACGAGTACTAAAGAGCGAACTGTGGGTACACTAGGTCGGGGAAACTAAAACACATAAATTAAATAAAAGATTGATCAAATAACTATTATGGAATAGATATTGGGTGGTTAGTGACGCGGCGGTACGTGTACATCGCGATTCGAAAGTGAAATCGGGACATCGAAACGCCCGAAAACATAAGCGAGTGTCCGTGGTGTCACACTTTGGAGTCAATGACATTAAGTCAACTAGTTTACCCCATTTACACTACACCTTACTCCATCATCACTTTCTCCTCTCCCTCACTTCACTCTCTCCCACACCCACACATACACATACACACATCGTCATATAGAACAGGGAGGCCGAGAGGAAAAAGAAGGAAATGAGAGGAGGAGGAGAAGGAGGAATGCGTCGGGAAGGAGAATAGGAGGTGGAGACGTCACGGTCAAGGTAAGTCATTATTTTTGTTGTTGTTGGTGCGTCGGCCATGGTGGTCGAGAAGGGAGTTTAACCATGGAGGCCGAACAGAGGTCGGGGGTGGAGATGGCAGGGGTGTCTCCCCCTGCCATCGAGTCCACCAGGGTTGAGGTGGAGAGCAACCCCAACCCAAACCATAAGAAAAAAAAAAACAACAACAACAAAGACATGAGTCACTGTGGAGAAGATGGGGTGCAGGAGGGGTGCACGCACGCGTGTGCATGCGTGCAACCCCCTGGACCGGTTGGGCCGGTCTGGGCCCAACCGGGTCAGGCCGACTCGGGTGGGCTCAAACCGGGTCAAGCCGACCCGGGTGGACCGGGTTAAACCCGGTCCAGGGACCCACCCACTTATTAAAATAATATAATATTAATTTTTAATTTAAAAATAGTTTTAAATTAAATAAATTACAGAAAAATAAAAAAATAGGTGGAAAATTATGGGAAAACCCTAGAAAAATCAGGAAAAATATTAAAAATGTTTTAATTGGACACCAGGAATTTAAGAGACCATAGTCATGTATCAAGTACGTATCTCGAGGAGAGTGCGGGACATTAAGAAGGCGTTTTGTGATTCGTTTGAAGTAAATAAACCTACGAGAAAGTCAGTTTTAGAATTTACTTATTTTCCTTGTAAATTATTTATTTCACATTACTTTTCGTCGGTTATTTTTCATGTTTACTCTATTCCCGCGTGTGTCTCGTGTATGGTCGAAGGGAGCTCTCTTGTTGATGATGATTTGATTGTTGCTATGGTGTTGGTCATACGCTAGACTACGCGTGAGATTTCTCTCAGCAAGTCGATGATCTCGAGAGCGAGTTGACGTGAGGACCACCTCCGTCACAAATTTCCTCTCTTTCGAGGCGTTGGGTGGAAGTCTACCTTCCGACCAACAGAGTTCCTCATTTCGACCGTGAAGTGGGGGTGTGGATTTCCTCACTTCCAGGGCCTTCTCGGTTTAGTATTTTGTCCCAGGGCACGACAGCTATACACCACACTAGCGTTCCACATTCTTGATTATCTCACGACTTATATTCATGCTTTACATTCCTGTTCATTTACTTTATATGCATGAGTTGTAGCCGTTTTCTTGGATTTCTTGTGAATACTAACCGAATTTATCTGGGATTTACTCACTTGGAACTTTTCATTGTTTGTTGGTGGCAAGTTGCAGATCCTACGACGAGCCGGGGGAAGGCGGTGATTGGCTACTACCTCTGATTTGGAGCGCCTCCACTAGCTTACTCGTAGGTGTTTGTATTTATGTATACATATTTTTGGGATCATTTTGGGAGACCTTTCACCTGATACATGTATATCGACGCATATTATACATTTTTGTCGCCTTAACTGATATACATGGTATCCCTTTTTGTTGGGTTTCCACCTCATAGGTTGTTAAATATTGCATAACTTATTTACATTAATTATATGCATGTTATTAAGACTTCCGCTACTAAAATAACTTAAATAAATCAAAACAAATGAATTAAGTTATAAAACTTTATAACTTAGTATATTTTGCTAAAATAATCATTTAAACATCAAAATTTACTAAGTTGGAGTATTAGGTGGTAAGTTCTCGGGTCTTCATAGACAGTCGTGCAGGTGACTTGGCATGGCTTGGTGACGTGTCCGGCGACCTGGCGGTGCCCGATTTGCCTCGGAATTTGGGGTCGTCACATAAAATTAGGTGGTCAAATTTGGTTGGAGAGAGATAGAAAGAGAGAGAAAGAAAGAGATGTGACAACAACAGTGGCAGTGCTGGTAGAGGAAAGAGTGGTCAAACATAACAAATGACGACGGCAATAGTGGTGGCGGCAATGGTGGAAGGTGGTGGGTGAGGGAGGTGAGGAAAGTGGTATGTGTAGGTGAGGGTGATTTAGAAAAAAATAATTGAAATATTAGTGTATGTGTGTGTGTGTGTGTGTGTGTGTGTGTGTATGGGCATTAGGTGATTGTGTGTTTAATAAGCTTTTTTTAATTATAAAATAGATACAATTTCTTTTGAAGGAAATAGATGCATTTTCTCATATTACATTTAAATTATTATTTTTTGGTCAATATGTTGAAGTTATTTTAAAACTAAGAAAGCTAGTGTTGCAAAGTCAGACATGTCACATAGGCTTAAGTAGTTAGCCAAAGTCGACCCGTGTTGGGTGAGTTAGAAGAGCATCCAAGGCCATGAATAGATCTAGATTGTGATGACTCATAATTACATCACAATCACAACTAACGACAATAATTACTACGCAAAAGACAATTAAAACACAAAATAAGACTAAATTGGTATGAATTTGTCGGCCTAGCCAAATCAAGCTTGAGCTTCGCTAGTTGGCTACAGATGAGTGAATGGGCACCCAAGCCCATGAGTAGGTTTAGACTCTCGCCGAATGCACCTATTCCCCCCTAAAACTAAAAAAAAATACCAAAGAAAAATGCTTTAGTTGATTGAGATTTGGCACCATGTGGTATGCAAGATATTCTACACACCTCGAGATACATGTTCATGTTTATCCGATGGCCTTTCAAGTTTTAGTCACCCTAGCATCATCCAATACCCAAATTCATGGAGTCTATCATCCAATACCCAAAGTCATGGAGTTTTGAATGCCTATTTGCTCTCCAAATGGATTTGCTAGTGTTGGGCAGTGTGTAGTTGATGATGTTTACTAATACCAACATGCCTTTTATTACACTTTTGCCCTCTATGCTCCACTACGAATTGAGGAATTCGATTCTCCACGCCTAATTCTAATGTTGAGAAAGGGCTTTGGATGCATGCACTTGAAGAAGACAAGAATAGAAGGACAAGTAAGTTTTCTGTTCTATGCTTGAATTTTAGAGTTTGTAGTGTTTTTTTGTTAGAATTAACAAAAGTTGTGCTTTGACAGTACAGGAAAGAGTTGCTTGTATGGAAAGAACTTAGAAATGAATTACGTTCTCCTCAATGTGTCGATACAACGGACATGTGTGCTTATATAGACATTATGTACATTGAATTTAAAATTTAAATTGAATAACTATCTCCATGATTGTCTCCTTAATTATCTTCATGATTTTCTCTTACTTAATATGGAATGTTTGAACTTGAATTTCGAACACAATTCTCTCTATGATCTTCTCCTAGTTATAAGCATGCTTTCTTAATACCCTCCCCTATCAAGTTGGAGCTGCGAGAGGAAGAAGACCCGACTTGGAAGTAATAGACCTATATAGTGGACTATCCAGCGGCTTTGTGAACACATCAGCATGTTGCAAATAAGATGGAACATGGTAAGGAGTGATGAAGTTTTTCTGAAGTTGCTCTTGCACTAAATGGCAATCAATTTCCAAGTGTTTGGTGTACTCATAGAAGACTGGATTGGCGGCGATGTGCATTTAAGATCACGCATTAAATAAGATAACCAAAGTAACTCACAAACTGTAAATCTCATAGCTCGATACTCAGTTTCTGCAGAGGAATGCGAGATGGTGGATTACTTCTTACTTTTTCATGAAATAAGTGAGGGGCCGAGAAAAACACAATAGCCAGAAGTTGAGCGGCGTGTAAAACAACATAGAACATAACTAGAATCGCAATATGCTTGAAGCTTGAAAGTGTTATTTGCTAAATAAAAAAAGGCTATAATCATAGCAATTCTTCAAGCAACATAAGAGATGTAAAGCAGCATCCCAGCGAGCCTTGCATGGATTACCCATGAATTGACTTAGACAGTGAACCGAGAAAGAGATGTCTGGTAAAGTAAGGGTGTGTAACGGCCCCAACTTCTAAATAGGGCACCGTCTGACCTAATCCAGTAATCAAGCCTTAATCCTAACCACATAAGACTTAATTACGTATTAGTCAGCCTTTCGTCCTTATATTCCTCAAAACACATGTTCAGATATTACTACATTTCAGAGTTAATTAAAGTTTTTTATCATTTTAGTGTCATTACATATTTTAAAGATTATAAGGAAGTTTTTATTATTCAGAATCCTAAGTGTGAAAAACTAGGAAAATACAGCATCACATGCATGTATACATGGAACTAAACACTCAACCCAATGTAAAACCCAAAATGTTCAGTAAAAACATACGCAGTAGTGATACAACAAAAGTCGAGTCATACAAAATGAGATAGGAGAGCCATCGAAATGCTCAGAGAAAGTCGTCGATCATCTTCTTCCCCGGTCTGCTGCTGCTCGACGGACCTACACCCACCGTCACAAACTAGACAGTGAGTATATTGATATTTAAGTAATAACTGGAGAATTTTATGCCACATTTTCAAAATATAAGAAAGGTATTTAAAAGCATAAAGTAGCGAAAATAGTTGATGAATCAATTAATGCAAGTAAATACCATAGACTGACACAGGCTAAGTCGATATGATCTACGTCCGGTCGGCGATGAGAACTATCACTTAACTTTTCCCACTACTATATGAAGTTGCGCTCAACATATTTCACACAAATAGCGGAGCTGCGCTCTACGCTAATACAACATCAAACTCATGCTTGCTAACCACACCGAGTCCCATAACTCGTGTGTCGCGCAAGTGTAGTGGTGAGTGGCGGAACCCCAGTAAACTCATGTCCCCGTGAACCGTGCATTTCTAGTGCAATGGACACTAGATAATCCCTACTTTAGTTTTCAAAAAGAAATAGTTCCAATTCTCTAGGATTCCAAAACAAGTTAGGCTGCAAAGCCAAAGGAATATAATACGAATCTAATCCAATCCAACTGTTCCCAATAACAAGCTTTTAATCAATTACCTATCAAGGTTGTCATCAATAGTAGAATTTGAATCAATGAAACACTTCATAAGACATCATGTCACAATATTTAATCGTGAATAGACACAAGAACGACATGATGTGAGATTACAAATAGCAATGTCTACAAATAGACCACAAAATGATAAGAGGCAATGAAATGAAATATAGAATTCTCAAAGCTTTACTTACAATTCAAAATGTTTTTCCTAACCTATCCAATCTCTCGACACTCTGAAATGCATTCCCAAACTCTCGAGATCTCCCTTTTAGTTCCCTGAAGTTGTTTGATAGGTTTTAGAGTGAGTTTAGACCTATTTATAGTGTTTAAACTATGTTTGGACCTTGCTGATTTTTGTACTAACATGGGTAATTAACGTGTTATTTTACATATCTAGCGCGCTAATTTGAACATTAGCACGCTACTTCACATATCTTACGCGGCGCACTAATTTATTGACCTAACATGCTATGTGCAGTAAAACCCAGAATTCTGCACTTCGAATTTTGGGTTTTTGCTACACAAAGGCGTTGTTATTGCCTTAGGGACCCTCATACACACCATAAAAGGTCCCTAGCACCAAACCCGATACAAAACAGCAGCATCAAATTCCATGAATTTACAGCTTAGTGGAGTGGAGAAGTTACCTAGCTTGATGATCTTCTTCCTCACCAAAGCTTCAATGGATACACACTTCTCCTCTTCTCCAAGTCACGCCAGCAGCCTCTCATATTCCTCTCCTTCCAAGAAATGATGAAGATGAAGATGAGAAATGAAAACTTGTTGACTTATATGTTCATTTGACCATGTTGATATGTTTGAACCTTAGCCTTTGATTCATGCGTGCACATGTATCTCGAGGCTCAACTAATGGACCACCTTGTCACACTTTTCCCTCAAGTCATAATTGAGTGACTCCACATGTTGACTCACTTAGCCTCTTGATTTGGCAATACATGTCTCGATGCACATCACGTGCTTATTGTTTTATTTCACTAACTTTAGGCACTTAATATTTATATAAAGGTGACCACATTTAAAGCCACTTTCAAATTCATGTTTAACTCAAATTAATTAAGCTTACCTCGTATGCCGCTACCTCGGTCCCACATCGACACATGACTCGAGGTACGTCCTCGCTCGTCTCAACACCTATACACCCATATAAATTGACTTAATAGTCTACACATATACAATACACTAGGCATACATCACAAAAATATAAAATATATCTCGACTCTTGCCTCGGTCAATGGACATATCACGGTGTGGGTCCCACAGTACAGATCGTTGATCCTTTTTAAGGAGTTAAACACGATTAGCGATCTAAGTTTTTACAGGGTGACATAAAGTAATCTGCTAATAAGTCATCGATAGCGCTCTTTATCAGCTAGAGGGTCGTCGACATCTGGAGATAAATTGATATCACTAGGTAAGGGAATGGATGCAGGTCAACAACCGATAATGCCTACGACTTCAAGGATGTCAAGTATATAACGTCAGCTGGTTCAAGTGAAGACCTGTAGCTTGAAATAAAAATTCTAAACTCAAAAAATAAGTAGGAATACTAAGGTATTTAATGGTAAAATTTTCATGAAGAGAATTTTTAACAAATTGGAGTTCAACTAAATTATCACCAGTTAATAAAATGTCATCCACATAAACCAACCAGTGAATGAGCCATTAATGTGTTGAGTGAATAAGTAATGGTCATGAGAGGACTGGTGTAATCCAATAGATAATAAGGAGTTTGTAAACTCAATGTTCCAACGTTTCGAAGCCTACTTTAAACCGTACAAAAAAAATTTAAAAAAATAAACTTTATTTGGGTGTGGAATGGAATAACCTGGAGGGGGCTTCATATATACCTCATCTTCTAAATTTCCATGAAGGAAAGCATTATTTATATCAAGTATGCAAAATTATGGTTAGTTTAGCAACTGGAGAAAAACTATCTACATAATCAATCCCTTCAACTTGGTTATAACCCTTTGCCACCAATCGAGCTTTAAATCGGTCAATGTCTCTAGAAGGTTAAAGATTAACCTTATAGACCCACTTATTACCATTTTTTTTTTTTACGATCGGTAACTTAGTTAGGATCCAGGTTTGATTTTTATCAAGAGCAGTGAGTTCTTCTTGTATTGCATCATTCCATTGGTCATATTGACTAGCCTGTGCGTAAGATATAGGCTTAAGTGGATGAGATGATGTAACTTTTAAAATGGTAGAGTGGGATAATGGGTGATGAGTGCTAGGTGACACGAGATCATTAAACCATGTAGGTTCATTTCGAATTCGCGTGGATGGTGTTTGAGTTGAGAGAAGATTATTTTAAGAAACAAGTAGATTAGAGGAGGATGAAGATGTAGCGTAAGAATCAATATGAGAATCAGAATGTAGTGTGGATGTAATTTTGGATGCGATTGAGTCTGAAAGATCTACCGTAGAAGGCACAAGAATATTATCAAGCGTATTGGAAAGGAAATGTGGAACTTGTGGTTTCGAGTGATCCGATATGGGACTCGAATTAGGGATAGATGGGAAAACATGTTCATAAAATGTAACATCCCTACTGAAAAAAAGATTATTCTTTTCAAGATCAAACAATTTGTATCCCTTGTGACCAGATAAGCAACCAAAAATAATAGACTTGACTGCACGACTAGCATAAGTAAGACAACCAAAAGTCCGAAGGATTAAGTAATCTAGTTGGCAGTGAAATAAAACCTCATATGGACTTTTCTAATTTAAAAGGTCACTTGGGAGGCGATTAATTAGATATTTTGCAGTGAGCAAGCATTCACCCTAAGAAGTTTTGGGAAAGCTGGCTTGAAATCGAAGAGCACAAGCAACATTTAGTAAGTGACAATGTTCGCGCTCTACGACTCCATTTTGTTGTGGGGAATATGTGCATGATTTATGACTCAAAATCCCAACTAACTCAAGATAACTAGAGACGGTGTTGTCGACAAATTATGTCCCATTATCGGTTCAAACAATTTTAGGTGTGGTGGAAAACTGAGTCGGGATCATTTTAAGAAAATTAATGAGAGCAGAAGAGGCTCGTGATTTAGTAGCCAACAAAATTGTCCATTTATTTCAAGTGAAGTCATTAACTAAAGCTAAATAAAATCTCGCACCTGACAAAGAAGGAGTTGAGTATGGCCCTAAAGATCAACATGTAATAATTCAAAAGGAGAAGTGGAATGAATAGGTGAAATAGGAAAAGGTAACCTGTGATGTTTTGCAAGTGGACATACATGACAACTGTGTTTTGATAAATTAAAACGAGTTGGTCCAACAACTCTGTCAAGCACCTGATGACTTGTATGCCCTAAATGAGAATGTCACATATTATAATCTGATATTAAATGAAAAGATAAAGCAGACAAAGTTGAATTATTTGCAACATCAGATAAACAAACAGTTTTATTACTAGGAATAGTGATATTATTAGAAGACAAATAAGCGTTAAAAAATGGAAAGGCATATAAGGATGCAATCGGTATAATCTACCATCCTGTAATCCTTGGGCAAAAATCTCACTATTATTTGGATCCTGGATAAAACAAGTAGATGCAGAGAAAGAGAAGATAAACCATATATGGTCAGAAGCACCAGTATTTGTTATCCAACTTGAATGATAATGAGAATGCATAGAGTTAGCAATAATACTAATAAAATCTTATGTTGATGTTGTTGGATTTTGGTTCTCAAAGTTATTATGTGCGCTCCTTACGACACCAGCAAAACCAAAAGTGGGATCAGACGTAATATTTTGACCACCTTTCATCTATTATTGTAGTGAAGTTAGCAAAATATTAAGTTGATTGAGATTTGGTGCTTGTATCGATGAGTTTTCATCTAAAGGGTTGTCAGTCAATGATTGTCCCACCACATTGGCTACAACTTTGGGTGATTGACCTGACCTTTGCCTCTTTTGTTAGGAAAACCATGTAGATGGTAACAAAATTTCTTTATGTGGCCATCTCAGTTGCAATGGTCACAATGCCTTTTTGGTTTTTCGCGCTTCCCGTCAATAATTTTGCCTACACTCTAAGAACGAATAGAACAAGCAATGTTGTTATCGAAAGTCATAGAATGGTTAGAGATTTGCCTTTGTTTCTCAACTCATTAAACCATAAAGTAAGCCTTTGTTATCGAAGGCAAGGGATCCAATAATAAAATTTGGTTCCTAACTGGTTTGAATTCATCACGGAGGCCAATCAATAATTGTATTAATTTGTTGACTGAATCTTGATTAACTTGGGCTTTAGCAGTAGCACACCGACATTCAGGAATAGCTAATAGAAAAGGGAGCTCATCCCACAACTTCTTGAGTTTGGTGAAATAGGTGGATATAGAGTCATTACCCTGAGATAGCAATGAGATGTCACGCTGCAATTGATAAATGAGTGGGTCGTTGCTTTCGCCAAAGCGTTACTTTTGTTCCAACCAGAGCTCATGAAAGTTATTTGTGTAAAGAAAAGCTTCAAATAATTCTTTAGATGTGGAATTAAGGATCCAAGAGGTGACCATGAAATCACATCGCTTCCAATGATCATATTCCATTAAATCCTCTGCAGGGGTCAAGAGATCGCTATTCACGAAGCCCATTTTCAACTTGGCACCTAACACTATCTTCATGGCACGACTCCATGCCTGATAATTGTTCTCGAACGGCAAGGAGATAACAAGCATCATTCCAGGATTATCAAAGTTGTGAAGCTGATAATTGGGGTTTGTGACTGAAGTGGGACGAATCTCAGTCTCCACATTTCCATTTGAGCGCTATGTTTCTTTAGCCATGACTACAAGAAAAATATATTAAGATGAACAATGGGCGTTATATTAAGATGAACAGCGTGTTTAGTGCATGGACAAAGCAATTGCAAGAATAAAATATTCTACTGCAATTAATACTCAACACAAACAATATGTTAAGTACAAACAACAAAGCAATTGCAAAAGAAAAGCTCACCACTGTTTGACGTAAAACAAACAAGTTGATGAAAGAAATGAGCAACCTAATGCTCTAATGCCATGTGGAAAGAACTTTAGAAAGGAAAATGCTAGAATGGCACCCCTAATGATACCCTAAGCGACACCCATCGTGGCAGGCGGGTCCCACGTAAAAATGGGACGTGGCGTATTGGCCCATATTCATGAGAGATGTCGTGCGCGCTTCGAGATACACACCACGCGTGTTATGCACCAAGAACTATTTTGTGCACACTCATTTTTACAAGGGATCCGCTCGCCACCTCATAGGGGTGTCACTTAGGGTGTCATTCTAGCATTTTCCCTTTAGAAATGAATTTTATTCTCCTCAATGTGTTGATACAACGGACATGTGTGCTTATATAGACATTATGTACATTGAATACATTGAATTTAAATTCTAAATTGAACAATTGTCTCCATGATTGTCTCCTCAATTCTCTTCATGATTTTCTCTTACTTAATATGGAACGTTTAAATTTGAGTTTCAAACACGATTCTCTCCATGATCTTCTCCTAGTTATTAGTGTGCTTTCCTAATAGCTCGTGGGATGGATTTTGAAAGAAAAGAGGTTTCGAAAACCCAACTGTCCGAATTACATGGGTCAGACTTAAGTCACTGGGCCCAAATTCAGACAATATCCAGCCCTAACATGATGAGCCACCCACTTTAGAGAAAATGAGTTCCTTTTACTCTAATTGTAGGCCAGCAAAGCGGAAAGTATTGCCAGCCCTACTCGAACAAAAACAAATTCTTGATGTCGAATTTGAATTTTCATGACACAAGTGACAATCCAATACAAATATGAACTACCCACTTGGTTGGTGGTATGCAATTGACAATATGATTTAATCCTTTAAATCCCTCTTTAACTTAACTACCTTCAACTCATAGGTGTGGGGTTTTATCTCAAAAGGCCTCAGTACTAGTTGGGAGGAGTTAATCGCTTATATACTTCATTTCAAAGTTTGATTTAATCGATGTAAAACTAACTTTCGGTCCACACAACTTCAACAATCAATAGTTTCACAGTAAATAGTGAAATATAAGTACCAATATAGTGAGCATTTGATCACAGACTAGATACATTTAGTTTCATCTAAATCTCAAGCACGATTGATGTTGTAAAAAGGCTTGAAACCATGCTTCAAGGCGGCAATCCAAACTTTCTCTACTTCCATCGATGTGTCACCACACTCATGTTCATTCCATCCTTCTAATGCGTGCACTATCCCTGCGACGCGCCATGCGCTCATCACTCTTCTTGGCAACCAATTCTATAGAAATTAATTGAAACATTGATGTTACTAATGTGATATGATTCGAGTTTTAGGGCAATGCCCAAATTAATCAAATACCAACTTAATTGCATGTATATACACTTTTGTAGTTTGAGTCACCACTGATTCGAACTGATCTTGTGTAATATATTGTCTCCTAACAATAATTATTAACCAAGATCTCTATTAGACCTGGCCTCTTATTCAGGACATTGAGTCCCTGTAGACAAAAATATATGCATGATTTTAGTTACTGACCTCACAAGAGTGCATATTCTCTAAAGTGTCAGGAATTATCATTGCAGGAGTGTTGTAGTAACTGCAATCTTTCCGCTTTCGAGCAATAGGAAATTGCGCGAAAGGAATGAAGATTGCTCCTTTTGGCGCTCTCATCTGTTCATCTCGTTCCAGGCCCTCTCCCACCAACCATACCTTCGAAATAATGCCAATATATTAGTTTTTAACATATATGCTTAGCAATTATTTCATAGGACAAGCTTTAATTATCTCAGAAAACTATAGCAGTTAATATTTTCTTGAACAAGCATGTAATCAAAGCTTTAGAGTTAAGAGATTATAATGTACAAAAATGTTACCTCGTGAGCATAACTTGTTGAAAGGATCACATTGTTTTGTAAGTCAGGCGCAAATCTTAACCTAAGTATTTCAAATTGATCTTTGCACGGTGTCGCAACCTGTCACAGGAACATTATATACATGCAAATTCAATGCATGCACATAGAAATTAATCAATTTTTGGTATGCTAAAAGTTTGAACCAAATTAATTAATAAATGCATATGCATATGTAATTTATTACCTGAACACCATCTTGGAGTAAAGCTTTAACAATGGCATAGGTCATTTTATTAGAAAGATTTCCATGCATAAACACTTGCCTTGTTCCTTTTGGAATGCTATGAAGAACTTCTTCACTTGCAAACTAAACCACCGCCATCAACAACCTTAAGCTTCATGTTTGGGTGCTTTTGAGTGTACAAGTGCACCATTTTTGTTTAGTTCTTGCCCCTGTACTACCAAAATGTATGGTTGTAATGTTTATTAATCACAGAAAAAGAATACACTTTCAAATACTTTGTATGCTATGATGTTATAACAAAACGTCAATCTTAAATTAATTGGAATTGGCCATGTATGCCAAACTCTTCTACCATGCTCGATTTGATACGATAACATGGAAAATAAAATAAACAACAATATTGTTGCTAACCATAGTTGATTTGGCAGAGTGGGTAGACTAACTAATTATTTAAGACTCGTCTAGCAATATAGTTAGCATTTTTGTTTTAAATTTGGCTAGCTAGCGAAAATATCAACACTTTTTGTTTGACTAAGTTGACAATAATTTCATCAAAGAAAAAATTTGCAATAATTTAACAGCCAAAAATTAGAAAATAAAAATAAAAAACAATGCAATAAATAAATAAGCACTTAATTACCTGGTTTAGAAGACCGAAACTTATCACTTTTACATTTTCCTTTTCAGCCTTTAATATGGCTCCTTCAATCAAGGCATTGATGACTTCATTTTGCCGTGATGATAAGCCATCTTGTGAATAACAAGTCGAGATGATTAGCTAGTTTTAACTTACTTTCATGGAAAAATAAGAATTAATCTCGTTTTAGAAATCAATGACGTACTCACATGAAATATGTATCTTGGCATAGCCCATGTTTGTAAGTTTAGTTGGTTGAGCAAGTGCTTTTCCACCACAATAGGTTGATTCCAACTTAGCATTGAAGGAGACCACCATGTTAATAATTTATGATACCATTTAGAAGAAGAATAAGGAGAAGCTGCCCAAGAGGCAAACCCTAATCGAGAGTGGTAGATGGAGTCTGGCGTCGTAAAATGAGTAAGGTGGACTACGTCTGGTGACTCTTCTTGTCGTTTCAATGAAGTTTCGTACAAGGAGTCTGAAGACTTGTCCACAGTACCATAGATGTAATCATAAATTGGCATGAAAAGGGAATAGTTTGTCCGAAATTGGGTGTGATGAAGGGAGTGAAACCTGTGCACATAAATATCAAATCGTCAAGCAATTTCTTCTTTTTTTTTAATTTTATAAAGAATACTAAGCAAAATTACGTCCTATAGAAGTGCATTTCAAAATTGAGTATTTTATGTAAGAAATGGGGAGTGCATATAGAAGTGTTTTTTTTATAGGACTCCAACATGAATTTTGAAACGTGCGTTTTACCAAAGTGATGCCTCATCCATCTCCTTTGGAGACACTTTGGCATATAGAAGTGCAGAAGTGAGGGTAGAAATGAGGTGGATATAAAAAAGAAAAGTAGAGTCTATTCAGCGGCTCCTTTTTGTGAAACTCATTCATCCATAAAGGACTACATATCACAAAGGTATATATGTCGCCAAATCATATCCCTAGTTAACCGTTAACCGATCAAAATTACGGAATTTGTGCATGAGTGTACTTACGATGGAGTGTACATGAAGTACTTAAGGAGGGGAAAAAGTTCGAAAAGTCGCCTTGGGATAAATTCAAAATTGCAATGCCCCATATAGTTCATCATGTCGCCGTAAGTAGAATACCCAAGAAAAGCTATGATAGAGTTCGTTCCAGTAAATATTGTGCCAAAGAAAGGAATTGAGAATAAGATGTAATACATGATCATCTCTGCAAAAGGATGTATCACAGCTGTTACATGCAAACACGAAATATAAATTAGTTCTCAAATCGGTTTATAATTATAGATGAGAGAAAACGTATTGAGAACATATATAGATTGCGTGGGAACCAATTAAAAAGGAGATTTGATAATACTGATCGGTTAATGCATCTTAAGTCGTCTTTGTGCAATTGATTTGTGCTTTCATAATTCTATAAATTAATCTTTCTTTCATCCCAAAAAAAAAATATATATACTTTCTTTATTAATGCATTCTTGTGAAATCCAGTATTTAGTTAAACCTGTATTAGCTTAACCTCGCGTTATAAGCAAGTCTGATTACTACAATAGTTATGCTTAGTAATCTAGACCCGGTCAAAAAAAAAAAGAATCGCATAATATTATGGTTCAGTAATGTTATGCTTAGTGGGTGAATTATACTATATTGCTAATTGTCGTTTCTAAATTAATAGACTAAACTTTTAGTGTTTCGGAAGTTTGAATGGTGTTTTGGTAAATGGCTCGTAGTTTTGACGACTTCGACGATAAATTGGCGTTCTCATTATGACACATTTCACGAAATCGTGGAGTGGTTGTTGAGAGGCAAGGTGATTGAACCTAGTTCAATGAAGACAACTAAAGGATTAACTAAGTTAGTTGGAGAGAAGGTTAAAGGAATTTAGAGAAAGTAAGTTAGTTGGAGAGAAGGTTAAAGGAATTTAGATCAAAGGGGTTTAGTTGAAGCATGAGGGGAAGAGTGTGGCTTCAAACAAAAGAAAGTAGGGGTGGGCAGCGGTTTTTGAAAAACCGCCCAAACCGCACGATTTGGTTTGGTTTTTAAAGCTCGCGGATTGGTCGCGGTTTGGAAAACGACCAAACCGCGATTCCGAGGTTTGGTCGCGGTTTTAATTTTAGGAAAACCGCGGTTTAATCAAACCGATGGCATTTTGGTAAATAACCACCATATATCAAAAACCCTAAAACATAACAAAAAAACAAAAAAATTCCTCACCTCTCTCCTCTCTGCGCCGCTCTCACTCTCCGCTCTGCGCTCTCACTCCTCTCTCCTCTCGGCGCTCTCACTCCCGCTCGTCTCTGTGCTCTCACTCCCGCGGCGTTGCGCTCGTCTCTCCGCTCTCACTCCCGCGGTGCCTGCGCTCCTCTCTCCGCTCTCACTCCCGCCGGCGCTCCTCTCTCATCTCACTCCCGCGGGCCACTCACTCCCGCGGCGCCTGGCTCGTCTCTCCGCTCTCACTCCTGCGGCGCTCCTCTCCTCTCGCTCCTGCCAGTCACTCCCGCCGACGCTTCTCTCCCCTCTCTCACTCCCGCGGCGCTCCTCTCTCCTCACTCCCGCGGCGCTCCTCTTACCCCAGCCGTCTCCTTCATCCTCCTCCCTCTTCGTCTCACAGCCGCCGCCGAATCCATCGCCATCGTCGTCGCCTTCCACCGCGCAAACGTCCACCGCCGCCTCGCACCAAAACCGCGAAACCAAACCGCAAACTGCGCAAACCGCGGTTCGATTTGGTTGCGGTTTTGGTGGTTCGCGGTTTGGTGGTGGTTTGGAAAATCACCAAACCGTAGACCTTCGGTTTGGTCGCGGTTTGGTGGTGAAAGTTTGGTGGTGTTCACCACCAAACCGCGGTTTGCCCACCCCTAAAAGAAAGTGTTCTTCTTCAATATCACCACCACCTCAAACCTTCAGCCTTATTTCAATCTCTCTTATGATCTCTTTCTTTCTTTTGATCTTGCGCAAACGCAAGCAAAGGAAAATGCTAGAATGACACTCCAATTGACACCTCAAGTGGCACTCAAGCGACGTGGCGTGCGGGCCCCACATAAAAATGAGAGTGCACAAAATAATTTTTGGTCCATAACACTCGTGGTGTATATCACAAAGCGCGCACGATAACTCTCATGGATGTGGATCCTCACGCCATGTCGCAGGGGTGTCACTTGGGGTGTCATTTTAGCATTTTCCAACAAGCATGTTTGTTGGAGGAGAGTTTTTTGGGTTTTGGCGGGGATCAATTTGAAGCTGATTTACATAAATTTGATCCAAGTCTTGAGCAAAAAGCGTTGAATTGCAGTTTTGAAGTTTATTGGATAATGTTATTTGGACTCATGAGTCCAAACTCAAAAATTTTCTTTTATTTCAAAGTCATTCTCTAGCAATTAATGAATCAAATATAATCACTTGTTAAATTTCTTTGATACCTATTAAGTATTTGTAAGAATTTAAAAAACCTCTTATGAGTCCGGGGTAGATTTATCGTTTATGGATTTTGGAAAGTTATATATGCATGCATGGATGAAATTCTGGTATTTGATCTGGGGTTGGTTGTGGAATTTAATGAGAAACTGGAGTCTCGAAGCTCGAAAATGCTTAGAACCCATGCGCATTAATTGTGCATAGCGCTCCCTTGGGGGTGCAAGGTGCCAGCCAAGGCACGGAGTACCGTAGCGCCACCTGCAAGATACCTAGAAATTAACTTGAATTTTTTAGGAGATTTTTTAGTGCTTTTCATACTGTCAGAACTAGAATTAATGCTTGTGAATTATTTGGATCGCGGATGACCTAGATACATCATACATTGACTTCAAGGAAAATTGAGGAGCTAAAAAGACCCGAAATAGGAGACCAAAGATGTATGTTTGTAAGTGAACTAATATATGTTAGTCTTTATATTGTATAATTATGAATGTTTTAATTCATGATTTATTGGACATGCATATATGGAGTTTATGGTGAGTAGATCTGATTATGAGCTTGAGTACTTGTTGGACCTACCCCAAGTACGTAAACAAATAACTGGGCTTGAGCGGCCTTATTCAAAAAAGCTCGGCCCAAGCTCGAGCCCAGTTAGACTCGCTTTAAAGCAGGTTGGGCTTGGGCCACGTTATAAAGCCCAAGCTCGGCCCGCCAGGTCTAAATTGAAATTTATAACTAATATATTTATAAAAAATTAGTGTTGTAATCTAAGATCTAATGTACATATTAATTAAGTGATGCTCACCATTTGAGCTACCTTTTTTTTTCACAATACATGAATATATTATATACATATAGAAACCCACATTGTGTCCAAAAGTCCATTAGAATTTATTAAATGAATAAATAATTTATTTTTAATATTAAAATATTTATATATTGATTTGATAGGTCTAGTGGTGAGTTGCCCATCGGGTTTGGTTTATTAGTAATGTTGAGTATCCGTGACTTCTTGTGGAGACATAACTACTAGTTCCTTGAAATCCGAGCTCTTTTTCCTTAAGATTTGCGTTATCAAAACTATAAATATTTTGTAGAGTTAATTTCTTTGACGGTCACCCAACTTCATAAATTATAATACTTTAGTCACAAAAGTTACTTTTGTAACATAAAAATCACAAGCCTTTTTAAGATCTTGCAACAATAGTCACCCAAGCTTTTTTCACACTTTATTTTGGCAAATTCACCAACATGGCAATGACATGGCGCCACATTGGCAATTAAGGGTAAAAAATATCCCTCACTCCAAAATAGTCAACTAGTTTAATTTGTTAAAAAATCGAGAAATCCTTAACCTAAAAAATAAATTCCAAAATTTACACTTAAAAAATCTTAAAATTTATATATTTTCAATCTCTAGAAATTAAACCTTCTATAAAATAGTTTCATTTCTATATTGTGAATATTTTACATTTAAAGTCTTGAAATTAATTAATCATTTTGTTTATAATTGATATATGTT
This sequence comes from Stephania yunnanensis, assembly GCA_039657365.1. Lineage (NCBI taxonomy): Eukaryota > Viridiplantae > Streptophyta > Magnoliopsida > Ranunculales > Menispermaceae > Stephania > Stephania yunnanensis. The sequence continues at coordinate 13,092,518 of CM077589.1, read as the reverse complement.
TGCATTGGATTGCAATTTTTTTTTTTTGAAACATTGTAGGTAATGTGTTGCTGCAAATTAATTTGTATGATTTGTTGTTCCAAGTGAAAAAGGTTTATCTATATTTGTTAATTATAAATTTTCATACTCATTTAAAAAGTTTTTGTTGTTGCATCAAAAAACTGCAGAGATTGATCATCTTCTCAGAAAAAAAAAATGTTTAGGATGATGTAGAGATAGTTCAGCACCAAAGCTAATATGTCGTCTTTTTTTTTCTTGAGTTCTTTAATTTTTTTTTGGGTGGATAATGTTTTGAGTTTGTGGGGAATTGTGAAATAAAAAATTAGTTACCTAATTTAGATCGAGTGTAGGGTATTTTTGACCTTTAATTGCCGACATGGCGCCACATCATTGCTATGTTGGCAATTTTGCTAGAAAATGATCAGAAATGACTTGAGTGACCACCGTTGCAAGATTTTAAAAAGGTTTGTGATTTTTATGTTACGAAGTAATTTTTGTGTCCAAAATGTTATAATTCATAAAGTTAGGTGACCGTCATAAAAATTAACCGCTATTTTGTACCAGATCTTTGGATTGGTACAAGAAACCTAAAACATTTGGGCCCTTGTGAGCATTGACTCGACGGACTACAATGTGCATTCATGAATTAGGAGTATTATTTTTTATGGCCTATTCGATTCGGGGTATTAGCTTGGATTAAGTGGTTGGACTACTTAAGCCATGTGTTTGATTCGTCTACTAAATAGTCCTCAGGACTAAGATAGCCCACAAACTTAGGACTAATCCGAACCATGGTTTTGATGGTGTTATTTAGTCCCAAGTGTATCACATACCAAATGACTTAAATGCCCTTATCAAATACACACTTCACGACTTCGGGACATCGTCTACAACAAACCTAATCGAGCTCATCTTCTCCGAACTTAAGACATCGTCTTCATCGTCTAGTTCAAACCTATTTGAGACATTAACCCTAATTAATCGACCCTATTCGAGCGCGTCTTCGAAGGTACCAACCTATTCTCGTCCATAACGACCCTGTGAGTTCTTCGAAATACTAACATTAAACCGTAACCATCAAACCCATTCTACAATAGAAGGATTTTGCGTTAACTTCATTTTAAGTCACTGTAAACTACACAGTCAAGCAAATAGCGACAAGTTCATTTGGGCAAACACGAACCAAAACAATCTTCTCAATTTTAACTTTCCTTCGATCTTTCTATGAATGTCCAGACATAGAAACACAACATAAAAAAATCATGAATCAAATCTCACAACAGCAACTACAATCGATAACACTAGCTAACCTGATTAGCAACAACGTTCTCTAGGAGGAAACAAGAACAACGGATTGCAGTACGTATTATCCAAGTAATGAAAATCAACAGTACCCCCTTAAGATCCTCAACAAGAACATTCTTCCCTACCAAAGCCCTCTTACTAGTCCCTTCCCACCGAAAATCGTCGGTGTAAAGCAACAGTACCCCTCATTTGTTAACCCTTAAATGAGGGGCATTTTAGTAAATTTACTTATTGCAACCACATTTAATCCTACCCTTAATACTCTCTAACTGAACAAGTTATTCAAAACGGACTAATACATAAACTCAAATATTAATCCCAATATAAATTAATCTCTTGATCATGAGTCTCTAAAAAATGTGAACCGAACAAGCCTTATTGTTGTTATTAATTGTCACTGACAACTTGTAGTGACATGTGAACATGAAATGAATGGTTTGCATTGTTATTACTTATTGTCCTTAAAACTCTTGAAATGCTTTGTATATCTTGTCTTACATTTCTATTATAGGTGTACTGAGATAAATATATGTAGATGTTTACCTTTTTAAACAATTTCTTTTATGGCAAATAGCATAACATATCTTAATGTTTTAAGTTTTTTTTTTTTTTTTTTTTTTTTTTTTACAAATTTATCCTAATGTTTTAATTCTTACAAATACATCCTAAAATTTTAGTTTTTTTATAAATTTATCTTAAAATCTTCTCATTTTTAAGTTTTCAACCTTACAAATTGTAGCCATAACATGACATATTGAGAGAAATTCTTCCCATTTGCAACAACATGGTTAAAAGTAAGCTCAAATCAACCCAAACTTATTCATATATAGGATATACTTTAAATAATTTCAAAACGTTAGATGTATTTGTAAAAACTGAAACGTTAAGATAATTAAATTTGTAAAAAAAAAAAAACTTTAAACGTTATTAGAATATATTATGTTATTTACCCTTTATTTTATTAATGGCTTTAGGAATCGATTCAAGGAAAGGCAAGGGATCTAGAAGTTTTGGAGCATCTATGATTGGATTGAAGCTAACTTTTCCTATATAATGAACTTATTTTGTTTATTTTTAGTTATTATAAATGAGATCACAAGGGACGATAGGTGTAACACAATTGAAGATGAGTTTCAGTTCTTTTGGTTATCTCTTTTGAATTGGAATGAAAATATGAAGTTTACTTTTGCCTCGAAATTTTATGGGAATGATTTTGAATCCTTCTTTTCTTGGTTAGAAATTTTATAAACCCTCTTTATTAGGTACAAAAGACCTTAAACGTTGATTTTACAGGTGGTATGTTATCGATTAATCTTGTGGGTCCTACCTTGCCATTCAAATATATGAAATGATTTGAAAAGGATTTAAGACTTTTGTTGAGACTTTTGTTGAGACTGATTAGGTTGTCTTAAATATGCCGTCGATTAGAGCTGAATCAGAATAATCTATATTTAGTCAGACACCCTAATCGAGAGGGGTCTGACACTAATCCCTTTTCAAGTATTTATATTTTTTGTCGATTGATGCTTGTGTTTCCAATATAGAAGCATTATCACTTGTATGATAAGTAATTAAATAACTAAGCACTTTGATTATTCCTTACATGTTATGGGCTCCGTGACAATGGAAGAATGGTGATGGGAGTGGTAGCGAGAGTAGAGGAAATGATGGTGTAGTGCTCTATGAAACCAGTAGTAGAGGAATTCCACCGGACCCGCATGAAGGAGAATGATAAGAATTACACCGTCGCCTCTCCATAATGGAAATTTGATGGCCCCCCTCGTAACCATGTTGCCTAAGTAGAACAAAAGTCCATTCAATATAATATGATCATCCCTGCACACATTTTTCATTAATTAATTCTCACCAAGGTACACAAACACACAAATATATATTTCGTGTGATAAAACCGTAGATATATACATACATTTAGATATGAGTCCTACTATTTTGACTCAATTTTGACACGTGCACATGTGCTCAAATTGATGCAAAAATCAATCACAGTAAGCGTGTCAAAAGTAGTGCAAAATAGCATTTTTCTTTCGATGTACTTTTGTGTATATGCACATATTTGATTCTACATTGCAAACCAATCTCTACATCAAAAGTAAAAAATTCAAAGATCATACACATACATACCAATTACTCTCTCGATCAACTTGTTGAAACTCGATACTCTTGTCAACTATTCTATTATTTCCTTTGGTCGTTCGATATCGAGCGTAACTTATCCATATTTGGCTATGGAGCATCCTCCAGATTATAAAGGGGAAGATGAAGTAGTAGAACAAATCTCTCTCTCCACCTTGATTAATTATAAAGGAGTATGTGTTCTGCACCACCCAAGGCGCCAAAACCAAGTACTGTACTCACATTAAAATTAAAACAATAAATTAAATAACCAAACATATATAAATATAGTGATAAAGGATCAAGAAAAAGATTCATTATCAAATTCATTTCTATTTTTATTCCTTGAATTTTAAAAGAAATTAAAAGTGCAATAAAAAGAGCAAGTTGATATATAGATTTTCTTGGGCCCGGCTTCAGTTTTTTATGAAAAATGCAATAAAAAGAGCAAATATGATAATTTTCTTGGCCCTGGACAATTTTTTTTTTCCTTACATATCTTTAGAGAGAGAGAGAGAGAGGATATGGCGAGGAAAGAAGTTGAGAGGGAACTTTAAAGTGTCCAAGCTTGGCCCATGGCCATTCCATGAGGATGCTAGGCTGAAAAGCCATTGATCTTTGATCCTTAATTTGAAATGATTGCGTCAAACTACACGGACCTATAGCTAATATTTATATAAAAATTCCATAAGAATAATATTAATTTATTTCAACAACTTTTTGACAAGTGATTGAGTAACATTATGATGATAGAGATATTTGCTGCACAATGTTGGGGATACATACATCGAAGTGCTTATGCAGCAAATGCATGTATGGATCAAAATCATGTTACTCAATCTTTTTCTATTTTTTTAATAAGAAACCAAAACTGAATTAAGCGATATCCTATATCAAACCGTTGTTGAGTTACCACGTAGTTGGATAATTTCAAAATTAAATCAATAAATAAAGTGTCCAGACTCCATATATACAAACCAAGTTGTCATTAGTAAATAAAAAATATATGTCTTTATATGTTTACCACAAAAAATTATTGTTATTGACAACCTATTGCTAATCAACTAACTCCATGGCTAGGGATCGCGGATCGTACCCACAAAATCAAGAGTTTGTCAATTCAATGATTCAATCTCACTCTTGCTCCAACACATTGAGGGATTTTGTTTGGCTATTTTTGAGACGTTTCACAAGAAAATTGAATTTATCACGTGATTTGTCGAGCTACATATATATTAAGCGAAGGTCTTTCACGAGTCATACATAGTTCAGTATGGAAAATACTAAGATGACTTCGTGACAGGACACTCGGTATGGGCAGCGGTCTCCGCAAAATCGCCTAAACCGTACGATTTGGTATGGTTTTTAAAACTCGCGGTTTGGGGCTGGTTTGAAAAACTTGAAAACCGCATAATCGCGGTTTGGTGGTGGTTTTCATTTTGAGAAAACCACGGTTTACCAAACCGAGGCTAGTTTAGTAATTTTCTTCAATTTACTTACGACCCTAACAATATAAAGTTATAACAACTTACTCCACACTTCGCTTCCTTTCAACCGTTCATCTCTCTCTCTCAAGACCATTGTTTGTCTCTCTCAACCGTTCATCTCTCTCTCTCTCTCTCAAGCACACTGCATGTCCGCCTCCACCCATCGCCACCAATCTTCCCGCCTCCTCTCACCGCCACCGCCGCCACCATTACGCCCACTAGTCGCCTCTCTCGGTTGTGCCTCCCCCCCGTCGCCCTCTCGATTGTGCCTCCCACCGCCAATGGCACCCTCCCACCAATCCCGCCTCTCCCATCGCCGCTCTCGCACCGGTTGTGCCTCCCACTGCTGTCTCCCGCCACCAGTGGCCTCCTCCTACCGCGCGTCCCACCACGAGTTGCTGCCTCCCCCCACCAATCGCGCCTCCCACCGCCACCTCCCGACCACCATTTTTTTTAAAAAAAAAATATACCCTAAACCCTAAAACTGCGAAACCAAACCGCGGTTTGCACGGTCGGTTTGGGTGCAATTTTAAAGGTTCACGGTTTGGTGGTGGTTCGTAAAATGACCAAACCATGAACCTCCGGTTTGGTCGCGGTTTGCCCACCCCTGAGTATGTAATCTAACTTGGCCCCAGTTTTCATTTTCTCTTCTCTTTAAATGAACTCAAACTTTTCAAGTGTGTATGTTAAAACAATTATATTTAGATAACATCCTTATTGATCACTAATCTAGTCCAAATGGGCACATCTAGAATAATAAACCTTGTTCACATATATTTGACTATACTAATTGGGTTTCTTTCTCTTAATTCACACTCAATAACCCAGTGAATATTCTTTTTAATTTACTTTCTACACTCAAATGCACGAGTACTTGTACATCGTTTCACACATATATAGTAATATTGGTGTTTTTTATTTTTATTAAACTTTGGATAAAGTTAACTTGCACTTATTCTAGTAGTTATAGAAAATCTATCTAAGTAGATTTCCCTTCAATCGATGAACAATGAACTTGAATATAGTCATGAGAGTATTGAACTTTAAATAGTTAATGGAGATGAGAATTTGAAACTAAATTTTAATATATCTCCCTTAAAGTTGATTCAATTAGTATGCAATTCGATGTAAAATGAGATGAATATATCATATGCTAAACTCTAAAAAATTATTGAATTTTATATTAGTCATATCTGATGCTCGATCTAAAGAAGATCTAAAGATACTCAAACTTTAAACATCCAAAAAAAAAAGAAACTCAAACTTGGTGGTTTAAAGATGCCCCCCCTCATCAATGTTTGGCTTCGTCCTTGATTGTAGCCTAATGACAAAAATGAAATATAAATGATCGTACCTTATATAGAGAGCTATTATTTCAATCCATCCACCCTCTATCCACCCAATTTAAATTGGCCACACCCATTAACCCTATAAGATCGCCTAACAATCAACAACAATAACAACATAGCCTCAGTCCCAAATTAATTGGGGTCGGCTACATGGATCAAGATTTTTCATTATGTTCGATTAAGTGCAATTGATGGTAAGCTTTCCAAACCATTCAAATCCCTCATAATTAATGCATCTCATGTTAACTTTGGTATACTCCTACCTCGTCGAATTTTTACAGTTTCTATTGAGTCAAGTTTTCTAGTGGAGACATTTGTAGGTCGTCTTTGCAAGTGACCAAACCACTGCAACCGCATTTTTCTAATCTTTGTATCAATTGGTGTTACTCCTACTTGTCTTTGAATTTGTATATTTCTTATTCTATCTTTACGAGTTATACCACGCATCCACCTAAGCATCATCATTTCTGCTACATTCATTTTATGAAATTGTTGTTGTTTTACCGCTCAACATTCACTATCATAGAGTATAGCTGGCCTAATTGCGGTCCCATAAAATTTTCCTTTTAACTTAGTAGGAACATTTCGATCATAAATCACCCCTGTTGCACTCCGTCATTTCTTCCATCCAGCTTGAATTCTATATGTGACATCATTCTCAATATTACCATCATTTTGTATGATTGATCATAGGTATTTAAAGTGATTTACCTTAAGAACTTCTACTTCCCCTAATTTTATCACTCCATCATCTCGATGTCTAGTGTTTCTAAACTCATAGCGCATGTATTCAGTTTTCGTCTTACTCAACTTAAAGCCTTTAGATTCTAATGTATTCCTCCAGAGTTTCTAGTTTCCTATTCACACCATCTCATTCACTAAGACAATATCATCTGCAAATAGCATATACCATGGTATATCCTCTTGAATATACCTAGTTAGTTCATCCATAACTAAAGTAAATAGATATGGACTTAAAGCCGATCCTTGATGTAGTCATATCGTAATGGGAAATTATTTTGTAGCTCATCCAAATGTCTTTATACTCGTTACTACTCCATCATACATATCCATAATAGTATCTATGTATCTAGCGCACACTCTTTTTCTTTCTAAAACCCACCAAAGAACATCTCTAGGGACCCTATCATATGTTTTTTTCTAAATCTACGAATATCATATGAAGATCTTTTTCTTTTCTCTATATTTCTCTAACAATAGTCTTACAAGGAAAATTGCCTCCATAGTTGACCTCCCAAGCATGAAGCCAAATTGGTTCTCTGATATTGTTGTTTCTCTCCTTAGCGTATTGTCAATTATCCTCTCCCAAAGTTTCATAGTGTGACTCATAAGTTTAATTCCCCGTTAGTTTGAGCAATTTTGAATGTCTCATTTGTTTTTGAAGATTAGCACAAGTGTGTTTCTTCTCCAATCCATTGACATCCATTTTGATTTTAGAATTTTATTAGAAGTTTTGTTAACTAAGTCAATCTAATTTCTCCTAAGCATTTCCAAACCTCTATTGGTATTTCATCTGGGCCACATGCTTTCTCTATTTTCATTCTTTTCAATGCCTCTTTAACTTGTATAATTCTAATATTGCGTGTATAGTTTACATTTCTTTCTTGGTATGTGTTTTCATCTATTATAGTATCAAATTGGTCATCATTAAATAAACTATCGAAGTGACTTCTCCATCTCTCATTAATATCATCATCGCGCGTTAAAGCATTTTGATTTTCGTTCTTAATACATCATACATGACTTAGGTCTTGTTTCTTTTTATCTCTTAATTTGGCTAGCCTATATATATATATATATTTCGTCATCTCTATTACCTAACCTTGTATATAGATCTTCCATGAAATTTGTTTTAACTTGACTAACTACTTTTTTAGCTTATTTTCTAGCTACTCTGTATTGATTGTACGCATCTTCATCTTGACACTTATGTATTTTCCTATACATTTCCCTTTTAGTCTTAATTGTTCATTAGACATCCTCGTTCCACCATCATGTTTCCTTCTTTGGTGGTCCCAAGCCTTTAGATATACCTAAGACCGCCTAACAATGATTTCTAAAATATCTTAATTACCCTTCTATAAGAAAAAAAAATAACCCACCTTCTAAATCTCTCATTTTTCTTCAAATGCATCTTTTCTTTTTATCACCTATGATTTTTTCTTGTCATTCGCGATTAGTCTTGGTTCCTTCTAACACTCTCACTTACTGTACGTTGCCCCTATATACAAGTTTTCTAAATTAGTTAAAGTTTTATGTTTCTTTCTAGATTAATTTTAAGGTTTTTCTTAATCTAGGTAAAATTGAAGTTTTAGAATTTCAAAGAAAAAAAATTGTAACCAAATGAACCTCGGCCTTGTACTATGTGGCCAAGGCCGATACATATACATTGGGGTCGAGGTCAATAAATAGACTGTGTCCTTGTACGACGGATACTCATCTCATTGGCCAAATGAAGATTGTAGACCCTCATTAAGAAAATGTGAAAAAAAAAGAAAACATATCAATACAAGGATTATTAGATTGGAACAAGGAAGTCTTTGGGAGTATGCAAGCCAAGAAGGATGTCCTTCGCTCTACCATAAATCATTTGGACGGGCTTGAATGCAAACTAAATTAGAAAAGGGTAGAAAAATAGAAAAAGGCTAAGTTGGACTTGGCACATGCCCGGCCTTCTTATTAAAAACAGAATTGCAAATCACAAATTGAGAGTGAAATGCATAGAAGGATATGCTAACACTATGTTCTTTCACCGTATCCTCGGAGTTTGGAAGTGTAAGAATGTGATTAACATAATTCAGGTACATAGTGAGGAATTCCCTGAGGACCCGGTGTGTATGAAGCAGGAGATCATTGACTTGTATAGGAACTTATAATCTAGCGATATGGATAGCAATTGAGAGATCAACGACATCGATTGGGGTCTAATTCCATCACAGGCGGTGGCATGTTTGGAGAACATGTAGGCGGTAGTTATTTCATGTGATATGGAAAAAGTCACGGGGCCCGATGGCTTCACTTTCGCATTCATTAAAAGGGCGTAGGGCGCTGTCAAAGGGGATGTTATGAAGTTTTTTGATGACTTCCACAGCAATAGGATTGGCAGCAAGAACATGAAAGTAACATTCATTTGCTTTATCCCTAAAGGATCTCAAGCTGGGAGAATAAAAGATTACGTGCCAATTAGCTTAGTTACTTCTATGTAAAAGCTATTGGCAAAGGTGCTTGCATCTCGCCTTAGGGAAGTTCTTCATCATACAGTCTTAAAGGAACAAAATGTATTTATTCCAAGTAGACATATGCTTGACTCGATCTTCATTGCTAGCGAAGTGGTGGAGTATGCTGAAGATATAGGGATTCTTTTTGAAGTTGGATTTTGCAAATGAATATGATTGTGTTGATTAGGCATTGATCTGGATTATGTTATAAATAGGAAAGGTTTTGGTGAGAGGTGGTGAATGTAGGTGCAAGGATGTATCTCCTCTGCTAACTATGCGGTGCTCATCAATAGGTGTCCGGAAGGGAGTTTCAACTGACAATAGGGCCTGCGAAAATGGGACCCTCTATCTCATTTTCTCTTTATACTTGTGGCCGATGTGTTGAGTCGTATGCTTGACATGGCCAAATGTAATGGGATAGTTAAGGGACTGAAGGTTAGATGCGAAGGGGCTCACATCACACACCTCCAGTACGCGGACGATTCCCTTTTATTCATGAGGAACTTTGATAAGGCAGAGTCAAACTTGATGCAACTTGTTCAGTCTTTCTACGAGATTTCGGGACTCAGACTGGACTTGGCCAAATGTAGCTTGTTGGGGATCAACATGTTTGAGATTATAGTTAATCAGGTGGCTAGGGAGGTTGACTGTCAAGTTGAGGCTTAGCCGTTATCTTACCTCGGCGAGTCCCCTCTACACATTGAGTTCTAGGAACTCGTCTTGAAGAAGATCTCGCATAGGCTAGACGGATGGAAAGGTGGTTTCTCGTCGAAAGACGGAAGAGAATACATCCGTTCTCGACACGATTCCAACATATTCATGTCACTTTTTCTGTTATTAATCAGGGTAGCAGAGAGAGAGCAGGGGGTTCATCATGGGTGCTTGAATCTAGAATCAGGTGATCCTCCCAAAGAAACTTGGTAGCTTAGGGATTGGTAATTTGATGGTTCGCTACAAAAGCGCTTGCATGCAAGTGGTTGTGGCGATTCCAGAAAGAACCACAATTTTTTTGAGTAAGTGGTATACGTAGCATCTATGGGATGGCGATGAATGGGTGGGACACCAGATATATGTTCAGACCTGCGTATAGGGCCCCGTGGCGGTTTATTTCCCAATGTAGAGAAAATTTCATGTTGGGTATCTCATTCTGGTTGGGGGATGATTGGAGATCGCTTTTGGCATGATACTTGAAATAGAACATGATGTTTTGTGGAGGATTTTTCGGGCCTCTTCGTTTTAACGTGCATATCCGATGCAAGTGTGGCAGACATTACAGTATGTGACACGCATGGGGAATGGTCTCAAACCTAGCAATGTGGCTTTCGAAGAAGGGTAAGGGGTAATAAGTCTACTGAGGTAGCAATACTCACCCAACGCCTTGCAAGGCATAACTATTACCCTACACGTCCGGGACGAACGTATATGGGAATGAGAAGTATCTAAAACTTTCTTTGTTAAATCTGCATTTTGCAGTTTTTTTGTAGAGACCTCACTGGGTACATGCCCAGTACATGCCCAGTACAAATATGTGGGTGTTTTACTAGGGGCACTCACCCTTTTGTGTATTAATTCTTATCGAGCTTATTAATCTTGTATACCCCATTTTTGTAATTCTATTAATAGAGTATCATCTCCTTTCATCAAAAAATTAATTGGAGGAGAAATATGCATCAGCAGTTAAAGTGAAAGATGCAGAATTATCAAGAGAAGCAAAAAAAAGTATAATCATGCATGAATCTAACTTGAAAAATGTTGTACTTTTTGCTACTGTTCTTGACCCATTAAGTACTCTTAATTTCATTTAAGACAATTTTAAAGCAATTTACTTAACAACCGTTTCAATCAAACTTGCTGAGATTACTGTCATTTACCTTGCAAAATTCAAATTAGCTAATAAGGACTGGATCTAGTTCATTTAACCTCAATCTGTCCAATTCAATCATTATGCATTAAAGAATTGCAATTCAGTCAACCATTCAATTTTTTTATTGATCCAACTCGATCCTCTTTACTAGATGCAGATCGGACTGAATTAAATTATGCCGATTGATAATCACAAATTAATACTTACAAAATTATTAAAATATTTTAAATTGAAAAATTATGCAAATTTTAATAAGTAACAAAGAAAGTTGTGATAGCGAGAAAATAATGAATTAGACTTTTTTTTTTCGAAAACTGAATACACGTCTTTCTATTCAAATAAATAAATTTTAAATTTTCTATATTTATTTGATTGTACATATAACATAAAATATGCACTTAAACATGAAATAAAATAATTTAAATTACAAAAATTTATATTTTCAAGGTTACACAAATAAAATATATATACTTGAACTAGTTGCACAATAAAAGTTAATTGGACCGAATTATAAATTGAATCCACAGATTAAGGTGTGCAATTCTTATTCATGTCCAATTCATGTAGATTGTAGCTTTTACAATCCAATTTAATTTAACAAAACTCAATTTATGAATCAATTAGAGTTAATTAAATTATATCAAATTATATTCACAGATTCACGAATTTCATGTTCACCCCTAGATCCCTATATCAACAAAGTATCATTGGTGGTAGTTGCAACAGTACACGCCACACAAATATCACATGGGTGCATCAATAGCTCCCTAGAAAAAATGTCTAGCCCGTACATGTTAGTTTATTTTTATTTATTTATTATAAATACATGTTATTTTAATTTGGAAATAAAAAAGTACGTTAATTAAGGCATTAAGATAATGTCTTAAGAGCATTTTTAATGGTAATGTGGATTTAGAGCATGAATTGATACCTTATAATGGATGTGGGGAGGATGTCTATTATATGTGATATTAGATAGACATTCAAATTCTAAAATGATCTTCAATGGTAAGAGCATCATCAATGGGACCATGGATTCATAATGTCCATCTTAATTATGTGGCATGAAATCAAAGTGGAGGATGTCTAACACAATGTCTACTTCTAGACATTGTAATAGACTGTCACGTCAGCATGATTAATTCTTTTAAAGTTTTTTTTCAAGCCATTATTAATATTATGAAAATTGAAAATAAAAGTGTCAACTCATCAATCCATGGTCTAAATTGACATTACCATTAGAGATCATTAATGTTGATTTCGACTATGAATTGCGACTTTTTACTTTCTATAACAAACAATGATGATGTAGCAATGGACTAGACATTGTGATAGACACCTCCACTTTGATTCATTGACACATCATCTAGACATTCACAATTCATGATCCTATCGAAGAACATTTTTTGGGTTGGATGTGGATTGTGTCCTAGGTAGATCTATTTCCACCTCAATTCATGGTCCCATTGTAAATGCTCTAATTAATGTGGATGCATGCCCCACTAAGGTGCTAGCGTATATTCCACCAAAGGCATGTGAATCAAAGACATTGCCTCAGCGGAGTCACTGATAATGTCCTAATTAACACTAGAACATTTTTAACACTTAATAGAGGTTTTAAAATCCCTATTAAATAGAGTGTTATTAAATGTCATATGAAAATATGATATGTTTTAATTTTTAATACATGTATTACATAGAGGGTTTTTAAAACTCATATCAATTATGTGTTATTTAATACCACCCCCTTTTAATAGGGGTTTAAAAACCTCTATTAAATACCGAAATTGTTCTAGTGTAATTTACGTGGATGCAGAAATACCGTTTAGCAAGATAAAAAGGTTCGATACATCTAAACATTTATTTGTGTCGAGTGGCTCAATAATTTGGTATGTGATTTAGGAGTAAGAGGAGTAAGAGGTTATGGGTTTGGGGCAAGTTGTTTCATTCTTATCAAATAAAAAACTTCTAATCATTGTGTCATTTTATAGTGTGAATACTAGAATAAATTTGGTCTTTAATAGAGGTTTTAAAACCCCTGTTAAAGATGGATGTTAATATATAACAACTAATTGATAAGGGTTTTAAAAAGCCTTTATCTGATACACGTATTAAAAATTAAAATATAACACGTTCTTACATGACATTTAATAACACTTTTAAAACCTTTATTAAAGACAAAAAATGTTATGGTACTTAATTTTTTAAGGCACTGTTTGATTGTAAAGAAAATGTTTTATAATTAAAGAATATATTTTCTTAAAAAGGTTTTATTAGTAATTAAATGTTCATAATTAAAAAAGTTTTTTACTAATATATGTGTTTGATTATTGCTAATATAAGAATTTTTTTCCTCAAAACTCACCAACAACCTATATAAAATAAAGGAAGCTACTAACTAGAGTAACATATTTGGTCAATTGGACACTGACCCATTCGTTTGCCACGCGATGGAGTTCAAGATGTGTGCGCGCATCATGAAGTGCATCACATGACAACAGAGTGGGTCGGTGCCCGAAGTATGTTACCGAAGCTTTCACTTAAAACAAAACACAACAATCAAAAAACTTATAAGAAATGTAACAGAAACACTTAAAATAAAATCAAAAGATAATGTTAGAAATTTTAAAAAAAAAGTCAAAGTAGAAATTTATAACGAATTACAATCAACAACAATATCACAGCTATATATATATATATACTAGTTTCAAGACGTGCTACGCACAATTTCCCCGCTCGCTCTGCTCGCGGGAATTAATTTCTAAGAATTTATTAACAAAATTTAAAATTGTAATTAAAATTTAAAAATTAGAAATACAAGTACCTTTTTTAGTTTATCAATATTCTCTAATGTGATTGAGATAAGATGTGAATGAAAAAACAAGTTAATCGTACTAGTACATTACTTCCTCAAAAAAAGTGTATTGTATTGATGAGAATGAGTTCATGATTGATTTGAAGATAAAGATAAAAAAAAAAAAAACGTATAGTGGATTGATAAGGAGTTCATTATTTCTAAGAATTTATTAACAAAATTTTAAAATTAGAAATACAAGTACCTTTTTTAGCTTATCAATATTCTCTAATGTGAATGATAATGAATTAATTTCTAAGAATTTATTAACAAAATTTAAAATTGTAATTGAAATTAAAAATTAGAAATACAAGTACATTTTTTAGCTTATCAATATTCTCTAATGTGATTGAGATAAGATGTGAATGAAAAAACAAGCTAATCATGCTAGTTCATTACTTTGTCAAAAAAAGTGTATTGAATTGATTAGAATGAGTTAATGATTGATTTGGAGATAAAAAAAAAACGTATAGTGGATTGATAAGGAGTTAGAGTTTGATTTGTATATAAAAGAAAATGTTGATTTGGAGATAAAAAAAAAAAGAAGTATGGGCAAATAGGTAAATTTCATTACCACTCAAAAATTTGTGATTCGTGCTTTTATATATATATGATATATATATATATATATATATATAACAACAAATAATAACGCCTGAGAGCCTCAATCTCAAATTATAATTGGATGGCATGGATCAAATGCATACACACTCAGTTAAATTTAAATCACTTTCTCCCTCAATCTCATGTAGAAAATTAAGAAAGAAAAGTAAGAAAAAAAAAAGGGAAAAATGTATATATGATAAATTAATGTTTACGAGTTCATTAAACATTGATGAAAAAAAAGTAGACATAGAGGATTGATTTGAAACGAACCTTGAAACTTCCAAGCTTCCTCCAAGGCCATTCTGTGAGTAATCCTGGTTGGGAAGCCATCGATCATTCCTCAATGCCTTTGCTGGACTACTTACACTTCAAATTTATAGAGAAATCGAATTAATTGACGGTTTTTCTACGTCAGTTATGTACATGTAAAGTACTACAGTTAGTGACACTACACATGCTAGCTAATCAATATGACAATATTGAAGGGAAAATACTAAAATAACAACAACAATGTCAAATCACATGACACATTAGCTCATAAGACTCTTCCATGTGACTTTGACCCGCGTGTTATTTATGTATCGAGATCTGTATATGCTCTCATCTCGAAGCGTGCATAAATGGCTCTTATGAGCTTTATTGTAAATTAAGTGTAGTCAATATATAGTTACCTCTTGGTTTTGGAATGGCCGGTTTGCATAGGAGTTGGCAGCAATCAACATGCATGTAGTTTAAATAGCTGATACAAAACTCCATGTGCACTTAATTAGCACATGCATGCAATAAACTCCATGTGCACGTAATTAGCACATCATGCATGCAATAAACTCCATGTGCACGTAATTAGCACATGCATGCAATGAAAAAATACATATGTAAACCATGCAAGCTAGTTTGACTAAATATATGTATTTAAGAGTTGCATTACGATCGAGATAGATAGAGTGAGTTTTAGGGGATCTAGTGACTACTGGTGATCAGTTCAGCTAGCTAGAGTAGTTGAATTTTATATTTGGAGTTCAACAATTTTGCGATCAGCGCATACATTTATTAATGTAAAATGACACAAATAAATGAGAAGGCAAACTTGAATTATTAAAGTTAAAGTTTAAAATTAAGGCTAGGAAATATATTAGATATCCTAATTATTTTTTCAAGTATAGTACATATTCTAAATCTTATATCACTAGGTTAAAAATAACAAAATCAAAGAATCAATTTAGCTTCACATATTAAAAAGTACATCATATATGAAGATGATTTTCCTCATAAGAAAAGCAATGATTAATTAATATTAATAATATAAATAAATTAAAGAAAGAAAATCTTCACATAATCTTTGCATAGATTTAGAAAAAGTGTGTTATAAAGGCTGAAAAAAATCTCAAACAAGTGATAACCATTAATCAAGCAGTTAAAATCGAGGCATTTGTTTTTTGGATGATAGTTGTATATATATATATTGGATCATGCACTATATATTTTACATGTTTTTTTTTAAATTTAATAATTGAGTTGGCCACGATTGGGAATTCGAATAAGATTCTGTTTGGCACTACAAACTAGTTTATCAGCTAAAAGCTACTTCAGTAAATAAACTATGTTTTGTTAGCAGCTTGTTTTAAAAATAAGCTAGTTGAAACTTTAAAATTTTGGACATTATCTCAATTAGCGTTTAGTTAAAAAATGTCGAATCTAATTTACTTTCACTTTCAGCTCTAAAAAAATACTAAATATAAAAAACAAAAAATACTAAATTATAAATATATTATTAATATTTAATATTTTTTTAAAATTAAATAAACATTATTAAATAATAAAATAATACATTATATATATTATTAAATATTTATTAAATAAATAATTATGTTTATAAGTATTACATTTAATAATACATATACATCATTTATAATATATATATATATATAGCTAGACTTTTATGTCATTTTTTATTTTTCTGCTACTCGATCAACTATTTCTTTCAAACAATTTTAAATGATCGCCTAAATTATCAGTTAATATTTTTTCAGCTCTCAGCTAGATTATCAACTAGCATTACCAAACAGAGCATAAGTTAATATCAAATCAGTTAGTTGGTTTTATTTTGTCTCTGATTGGCAACACTAGCTGATAACTAATAATTTAGCTGAAAGCTGATAATCTAGCTCACAATTGAAAAACTACTAACCGATAGCAGATAACTGATAATCTAACTGATTATTTTAAACTGTTTGGAAGAAATAACTGATTGAGTAGCAGAGAAATATTAAATAACATAAAAAAACATGTTATATATTATCAATGATTTATATGTATTATTAAATGTAATACTTATAGACATGATTGTTTAATAATGATTCAATATTATATATAAAAATACATTTTTATTATTTAATAATGTTTATTTAATCTTTAAAATATTAAATATTAATAATATATTTATAATTTAGTATTTTTGAATTTTTATGTTTAGTATTTTTTGACTTAATTAATGTATTTGTAAGGTTTTCAAAATAAAATATATTAATATTGAAAAAAAAACATGTATGTACAAATCTACCAAAAATTTTGATCTATAACATATATGACATCGTTAAGTAAAAAACAAATTTGAAAACAAATATGTATATATATATAAATCTACCAAAAATAAAAACAAAATCACATATTTGTCTTTTTTATTTTCGGAGAAAATTAAGAAATTATGGTATAACATGTTTTTTTTTGTCAACGTATAGCATGACAAGCACGCAACTTTTATGTCCCTTGTGAAAACTGAATGTTATACCTCACCTAATTAGGTATATGACCGACCTAGATTACTTTAATCATTTGATAATCTAGTAGCCTTAACCTCTCAATCAATAAACAATTAAGATTAATATCTTGTAATCATCAATTATAAATTTATTAATCACATAGGATTCTAAAATGAATCTTAAACCTCAAAGTTCATTTATATGAATTAAATAATCCTCAAAATTTCGTAGAAGTTTTTCGACTACAACTCCTCTATTTCTAAGCCTACACCGAAATACCCGATCTTCACAAATCTTTAACGAAACCTGCTCAGCTTGGTGGAAATGCCGAAGGACTCATATTAATCCACCTCGTAACAATGTATATTGTATTCACAAAGACTATATATTCATTCTAACCCATCTTAAATTCTCAAAATCCCTAAACTATCATTACCTTAGCTCCGCAGCATTCCAATCCGTTCTAAAACCATTATAACAATTCCAAAAGAGATCATAATCACACATGAACCCAAAAACTCATTTATGCAATATATTATATTTAAAAATAATACATACATAGAGAAAAGAATTAAGCAAGTCACGAATAATCGGAAAGCTTTTCTTTTCCCTCGTCACCGCTAGAACTTGTCATTATAATAATTTAAGAATTCGATAATGTCAGATAAGTAAATCCCACACTATCTAGTACACCTGTAATAATCAAATGCATAATAATCTAAAATATTAAACAAATAATATAATCCAAGAAATTTAAATACAATCAGAAATCCATCATGTTTTTGTTATTCGATCACAATCAGATAATGTTCTCCGAAGTGGAAAGTAAAAAATAATAAGGACTCATGCCCGGAGAGGATAACCAAACGAGTCTCATTCCTCTACACTCTAAGAGTATGATCTGGTTCAACATGATCTCATGATAACCACGTGATGCAAAGTATCAATGACTCCAGCTCCTCAAGCATAATATAGCGTTCTATAAGCACAATATGGTATACACTATAAGGAGACTCAAATCACCCTTATTAATTCTCTCTATTATGTATACATGTACAACAAAAATGCAATATCAAGGATCAATGCGATTTATACAAAATTATATTCATACAATATAAAGGTTACTATGAGATTTACTTAACCTTACAAACGCGATACCGAAATTCCCTTACGCTCCAAGTCGGTAAGCTAGTCTACACAAGGTTCTAATCACGGTCCTACAATTCATTAATACATCCTGTAAGTTTTCATAAAAATTCTATAACTTTTCCCAATTAGTTGCAGTTTCATTGACCCAATCGCGTCCCGAAACCCCTAAAATACTTTCTAAATAAATTCTTTGATGCCCAAATTTCATTTTTTGACTCAAAATTATTATTCAGCATTGAAAATTACGTTGTCAAGGGTTAAAAATAATTTTTCTAATTTATTATATTTTATTTGGTCATCCTCGACTTCAAAACTCTGGAATCCCTCCAAATCTTATCCTTGGATATTCGAATCCCAATTTTGACTCCAAATTATGGTTCGAAATCAAAAATTAACCTAAACTAAGCTTTAAAATAATTTTTTAAATTATGAATATTTTCGAGTATCGTAGCACATCATGAGAAAAAACCCTGATATAAACCCTCAAGAAAATCCCAAATTTATCGCTTTTCATAGAATTCCCCCATTTCTATTGATTGGTCCAAAAATATTTTTTTCTCAATCTTTTCTTATTTTCTGAATTTTCTTTCAATTTCCTAGCATTTTTTTAAAAAATTTAGGGATTGAACCCCCTTTATCTTTCTCATATCTCCAATTCTTCTATGTTTTTTTCGATTGGGGCTGGGATCCCAACACGTATCTCGAAAAAATCTTCATCGAGATATGTGTTGCGTATCACGAGGTTGATCTTAATGGCTATAAACAAGATTATCATCAGGGATGCACACGGATTTGGATCCAAGTGCAATTAAGGTCAATCCGCAATCCGATCCAATTATCACGGATTTAAAAATTACAATCTAGTGCAATTCAAATATGTCATCAATCCAACTTAATACAATTTGCAAAATGCGAACTGGATTGGATCAAGTTCTACAGATTGACGTTTTCCTATCCAAAGATTCATGAAATTAAACTTAATCAAATGAATCACAAAAACCATACATTTCATGAATGACAAATTTACAGCATATATCCCATAAATCCATATATAGAGAAAAGAAAAAAAAAAGATCTTCATATAGTATTTATAGATTTACAAAAACATATGATAGGGTTCCTAAAGATGTTATTTGGTGGGCTCTATAAAGAAAATGAGTGCATGCTAGATATATAGATGTTGTTAAAGATATGTGTGATGGAGTAGTAACGAGTATAAAGACATTTGGAAGAGCTACACAAGAATTTCTCATTACGATAGGACTACATCAAGGATCAGTTTTAAGCCCATAACTATTTACTTTAGTTATGGATGAACTAACTAGGCATATTCAAAAAGGTATACCATGGTGTATGTTATTTGCAAATGATATTATTTTAGTGGATGAAACAAAGATGGAGTGAATGGGAAATTAGAACTCTGGAAGAATACATTGGAATCTAAAGGCTTTAACTTAAGTAAGACGAAGACCAAATACATGTCTTGTGAGTTTAGAATTACTAGACATTGAGATGATGAAGTGATAAAATTAAGGGAAGTAGAAGTTCCTAAGATGAACCACTTTAGATACCTAGGATCAATCATATAAAATGATTGTAATATTTAGAATGATGTCACATATATAATCCAAATTGGATGGAAGAAATGGCGGAGAGCAACTATAGTGATTTGTGATCAAAATGTTCCTACTAAGTTAAAATAAAATTTTATAGGACCGCAATTAAGCAAGTTATGCTCTATGGAAATAAATGGTGGGCGATAAAGCAACAACAATTACATAAAATGAACGTACCATAAATGAAGATTGTAACGACCCGTATTTTTAAGTCGTTAATTAATCGCTAATCATAAATTATTAGTGATCTAATACCAATTTAGTTAAAATTGGCTAAGTGAGGACAAGTCTACATTGATGATGATGTATATATTCGGGGTTTCCACACTCTAAGTTGTCTTAACTGGTGTCTTTGAGGTTTTTCAATTAGTTTGAGGTTTAATTGCTTCCGCTATAACTATGATAAATCACTAATTGATTAACTCAACTTTAATTGCTTGATAAATGGTAAATGATAAAGGAAGGCTGACTAGGCTTGCGTGACTCAGAGAGACGGGCTCGGGGGTCCACTTAAGTCTAGCACATCAGTTGAAGTTCAGCTTGTGAAGAACTTCATTAGACTCAAGCCAACTTACTTTGATGGTATACGAGATTTCCAGAAGATCGAGAAGTGGATTCTTTCTCAAGAAAAACTTCATAGGGTACTGAAGATTGAGGATAGACTTTGGGGAGAGATCTCATCGTATATTCTCGAGAGAGACGTTAATGTGTGGTGGCGTTTGACAGTAGCTACTCATGGAGAGTTTGGGACATGGGATTCTTTCAAGCAGAAGTTCTATCAGCTGTACGTTCCGCCTTCAGTATTGAAGAGATTGAGAAGAGAATTCAAGGACTTGAGACAAGGAGCAGAGGAGCTTGTGATCCAGTACATGGAGAGATATGATTATTTGAGACAATTTACTAGAGATTTTCTGAGAGATGACTCCGAGGATGTGTACCACTACGGTGATGGACTTAGGCCAAATATTGGTTATTACGTAGTCAGTACAGGCGCTAGGACACTCACTAAGATCTACGAACGAGCCCAATCACATGAGACATACTATTTTGGTAAAATCGCTTATGGCAGAGCACCGGGTTCAGTGTTATCAGTAGAGCAGGCCATGGAGTATGAGGAGAGAAGAAAGAGGGGTAAGGGAGCAAAGGGATGGAACATAGGTTCTCAGGGGTCGGGGACACCTACTTACCCACTGCTTGTGCCTCATGTATCATACATTGCCCCAGCATAAAGCACGGTAGGCAGACTTCCCTTGCCACCTCCCATTAGACCAGCGTTACCAGTTCCCACCGTTCTTGCACTTCCCGTCCACATGCTCTGCGGCAGCAGTCGCGAGGTGGTAGACAGGGACAGGGACAATAGCAGAGACAGGGACAAGGACAATCGCAGAGAAAGGGTTAGGTTCAGATGAGGTTCATATAGTAGCCCGGCCAGACATCTTACATACTACATATGCGGACAGGTTTGACACAATGTGAGAGAGTGCCTGCATCCAGCAGCAGTCTATGCCCAGCAAGCCCGAGATAAGGTTCATATAGTAGCCCAGCCAGACGCTGATGCCACATGAGGTCTTATCGAGGGTACGATTTCCATATGAAGTAGAGATTTATATGCATTATTTGAATCTGGATCTACCGTATCTTTCATTGTTGGTCGCATGGTAGACATCTTAGGGTTGAAACATGTTAGGCTTAGTGTTCATTTGATTTTGAGTACTGCAGCGGGATATGGTTTACCCTAATAGTTTTATAGAGGGATGTCTAGTCGAGATAGATGTGGTAAAGTTACCTACTGACTTTAGAGTCCTCGAGTTTTTAGAGTATAACATGATTTTAAGTATGGAGTGGTTAGCACTTACCACGTTCATCTCGACTACTTCAATAAGACAATGATATATGAGATTTTAGGGCGTTCGGCGTTCATCTATAGAGATAGTTCAGCGAGGACAGTAGGTATGAGAGGTCAACCTACGACTAGTTAGGAGATGAAGGCATTGATCTCGCTATACGCTGTATCTGAGAGTCGGGGACCTAGGCTAGAGGATATACCGATTGTTAGAGAGTTTTCTGATGTGTTTTCGGAGGATTTACTTGGTTTACCGCCACTGTGAGAGATTGATTTCACTATTGAGTTGGTACTGGGTATTAAATCGATTTTCATACCATCATACCGTATGACACCACAAGATTTAGAGGAGTTGAAGACCCAGCTTCAATATTTGGGACAAAAGGGATTCATCACACATTCTATGTCACCATGAGGAGCACCCGTCCTTTTGTGAAGACGAAAGATGGTACTTTGAGACTTTGTATCGACTACAAACAATTGAACAAAGCCACAATTAGGAACAAATATACACTACCGAGAATTGATTATTTATTTGATCAGCTGAGAGGAGCACTATTTTTCTCCAAGATTGACCTGCGATCAGGGTATCATCAGCTTAGGATCAGGGCTGATGATAGATCCATAATAGCTTCTAACATAAGATAAGAACATTTTCAGTTCACGATCATGCCATTTTTTGTTGACCAATGCTCCATAAGTGTTTATGAATCTGATGCACTGAGTTCTCAGACCATTTCTTGACCGTTTCGTGATAGTCTTCATCGATGATATATTGATATACTCGAGGACTAGAGAGGATCACGAGAAGAACCTCAAGGAGACATTGCAGACTTTGAAGGAGCATAGACTTTATGCTAAGTTTAACAAATTTGAATTCTGGCTCTCAGAAGTCAAGTCTCTAGGGCATGTTGCTGGAGCAGTAGGGATAGTAGTGGATCCAGCCAAGATTTGGATAATTATGGATTAGCCAGCACATTCTTTCGTGAATGAGATCATGAGTTTTCTAGGTTTGGCGAGGCATTATTGTCGATTTGTGAAGGATTTCTAAAAAACCGCTTCACTGATTACTAGATTAACCCAAAAAAATGTTGGGTTTGAGTGGACTGAGGAATGTGAAGAGGCATTCATTCAATTGAAGAGATTATTTACTACTGTGCCAGTGTTAGTATTACCAAAGGTTGGACAGGGATTTTTAGTATACACAGATGCTTCTCATAGAGGTTTAAGATGTGTGTTGATGCAGGGTATTGGTATAGTATTATCCTGACAGTTGAAAGTACATGAGAAGAACTATTCGACGCACGATTTAATGCTAGCAGCAGTAGTGTTTGCACTGAAGATATGGAGACATTATCTGTATGAAGAGAAATTTACAATTTTTACTGATCATAAGAGTCTGAAGTATCTCTTCACACAAAAGGATTTGAATATGAGACAGCGCAGATGGTTAGAGTTTTTGAAGGATTACTACTTTTCCTTGGAGTACCATTAGGGAAAAGCAAACGTAGTCGTAGATGCACGGAGTAGGATACCTATTGGAGATGTGGAGATTCCTACTGAAACTCGGGTTGAGATTTGTGCTCAGATGAGAGTATAGACCGTGTTTACACAGAGAGTGTCAGAGGGTCAGAGGACTGACAGGTTGTACTCAAGGTTTAGTGAGTTAGCGCAGAGTGTAGATTGTGTTAATTGGACGGAGGCGTCTGACCAGTGTTTGAGATTCAAGGGCAGACTGTGGATACCTTCATTGCCGAAATTTGAGAGAAGAGATTCTTCAAGAGTCACACCATTCCCAATTCACCATTCATCTAGGCGGGACCAATATGTATCACGGCATGAAGATGCATTTTTAGTGGCCTAGGATGAAGGCGGATGTTTATAAGTTTATCAGGAACTGTGAGATTTGTTAGTAAGTGAAGGTTGAACATCGCAGGCCTGAAAGATTGCTACGGTCTCTTCCCATTCTACGATCGAAGTAAGATGACATTGCTATGGATTTTGTGAGAGGATTGCCGAGAACCGCTCGAAGACATGATTCCATCTGAGTTATTGTCGACAGACTTACGAAGTCTGATCATTTTCTACCAGTGGCCGCACATTACACGTTTGATCAGTTGAGTATATTGTTCAAGCGAGAGATTATTAGGCTGCATGGGGTACTAGTGACTATTACATCAGACAAAGATGTTATGTAAACATCCAGGATGTGGCAGAGTATGCAGAAGCAGTATGATACGTGCATACATTTTAGTACGACTTTTCATCCTCAGACTCACGGCAAACTGAGAGATTGATTCAGGTTCTTGAGGATATGTTGCGGTCTTGTGTTTTGAAGTTTGGTGGATCAAGCGAGGAGTACCTACGCATAATGGCTTGCATTTAACTCACCGTTATTAATGACGTAATTGCAGATGTGACCGACAGCTCGGACACTCGTGGGACACGCAGTTAGGCTAGTGCGTGCCTGAGGCTAGGTAAATAGTTATTTTGTGTGCTGAATTGTTTAATTTGCGATGTTTACATTGAAATAGAGTAAACCTCATCGTAGTGTGTAATTATATTACATTTGACGTGCGAGATTGTATTTGAAGTATTCGCCTTGATATGCGTGTCGACGTGGGTACCGGGTAGTCTAAAAGATTTAATACTAGGCCGGGAAAATAATACACACAGAAAATGAATTTAATGGGTTAAATAATCATATATAATGTATATTTGCTGGTTAGGGTCATGGTAGTACGCGTATGTCATGGTTTGGGACGTGAAACCGAGCATCGAAACACCCGAAAGATGACTTTTTGGGTTAAAGACAAGGGCGAGTGTGCCATTGGTGTCATATTTGAAGTCATTAAAGGTTGGAAATGGAGCAAATATTGCTCATTAGGTTGCCTTGATATCTACAAGTGAGGAGGGATGCTACTTAGACTATAAAAAGTCATATTTGACTTAGTTCCGCCATTTTTCTCTCTCCTTATCTTCACATCCGAAAATTGAAGAGCAAAAACAAAGGTTTTAAAGTTTCAATTTGATCATTAGAGGAGCTTGGAGTGGTGGAATCATCAAAGCAAGGTGAGATTCACAAACACCTCAATTTTCTCTATTTTTTAGCCTAACTTTTTGATGTGTTGGTGTGAATCCAATAGGGATTGTTAAGTGGTTGTTAAGTAGTTGTTTTGGTGGGTTTTAAGTGCTATGAAGTTTAGTGGTTTGTGTCGTGGTTGTTGTTGTTGTTGATGGTGGAGTTTAAAACCCAAAATTTTCAACAAAACTGATGTCCAGAACGCGATTAGCTCGCTAATGAGGCCATCTAGCATTCTAGATGACAATTAGGTATCTAGGAAAAAATATAGCACACTAATGTTCTTCCTGACGAAGAACGTTTAGCTGGCTAGATCCAAGGCGTTATATATTGCAGGTTTTACATTATTTTTGCTAAGTGACATAAACACATCCAATTGACTAAAAATCGATTATAAATCTTCACAAACACCCCTCAAATCAAAATCAAATTGAAATCCCAACTTGTAGAACTGATGCTGAAACAGAACAGCACCAAAATGACCAAGAATCCATGATTGGACACAAAGATTGCCATTGTAGGAATCCCCTAAAACCTGATTTTGCAACAGATCTATATGTGATTTCCTGAACTTCTCTCTTCTTCTTATTTATGATTTGCAACAGAATCACTGAAGAGAGAAGATCAAAAAAATAAAGAGAACAGAGAGAAACAGAGGTTATGAATGAAGTGGAGTTGTAATGACTGGTGAGTTCACCTACAACTAGTACCAAATCGACCACCCCAGTTGTCATTTTTGTGTGCTCGTTAGCTAAGTAGTATGTAAACTATTGCTTTACCGATGAAATGATGAGTTTGTCCTTGTTGCATTTTTGTAACTTTGGTTGGTGTAGTGTGGTGAAATTGGTGTTTTGTTGAATAGTGGAGGGCAGTTTCGGGATGAGGCACAAGTCGGGAATGAAAATGAAGACTTGTTCAAGCCGACATGAACGTTTTACCTTTTATTTTATTTTTTAATAATTCCCTTTTATACCTATTTACTAGTCAAGCTATTTTTACATACTTTTAGGTATTAATTTCACATGCATTCAACGAAAGTCCACTAGATGTAGAGATGCATGGGAGGTAGTGCTGGCAATTGAAGTCATGAAATGATTAACACGACACGACACGTAATAAACATGCCGTGGGTTTAGCTTAAGTGGGTTTGGGTCATAAACATGTTCACACGTTTATACACGGTTAATAAACGAGTCATTAACATGTCAAATTGCTTAACTCGTTTATGACTCGCTTAATACGACTAAAGAATAATGTATAAATAATAAATATGGTATAATAAATAAATTAGTACAAAATTCACCCATTTGAATGCATGTTAATAGCATGATTGATTTATTTTATTTATATACATCTTTTATCATATTTTATTTTATATTTGAGAAGAGATGTTCCTTTTACTTTTAATATGTTATTTATGTTTTAGATTTTATTAATAATTATTTATTAAGAAAAAATAAAATTTTTCACCCAAGTAAAATTTAGATTTTTTTTAGATGATTCCTATAAGTTTGTTTATCTTATTATTACGAGTCATTTTTAGTTTATTATTAAGAGTAATAAAGACTTAAATGAAAAAGTAAAGTAAAACTAACAACTATATACAACCACATTATATTTTATTGGCTATTTTAGTATGTTTGTTCGAATTTAATCATTTAGATATATTTTAAAAAATAGTAACCAAATTATAAAACTTTAAATAAAATAAAATTTTTAAATACAATATTTAATAAATGGGTGACGAATACACGACATGTTTAACACGACCCACTTAAACAAGAAAACGATTAACACGATTAATAAACATGTCATGTAATGGGTTTGCATTATATGGGTCATGACCTGTTTATGACACGCCACGTTTACGACTCACCGACACGAATTGCCACCCCTAATGGGAGGTGAGTTTGTGGCGCGAAATGGAATTTTCATCTCCATCTTCATTCCACTTTTGACGAGGTAAGGATTCCCGGCTTGAAATTCTTCACTGTAAAAGTTTTGACCCTCATTTCTCACTTGGTATGGATCCCCACCCCACATAGATTCTTCACCCAAATCACTTTTTACATAATATCTAAAAAAAGAAATCAAATACATTATAGATCTGAAATTTAAATCATTAAAAGTTTTTTCTTTGCAATTGTAGGTCAATTTTCAAACTTTATTTGAAACATTCACCATACAAAAAAAGAAATATAAGATTTAATGATTTTGATGTAATTTTTACTTGAAATATTCAGGATCTTCGTGGAGATTCTCCATGGGAATTTTCCATGGTGGGGAGGGGTAATACCTCCCCCACCCCGCCCTCGATGATGAGGATAAAATTGCCCCCATCTCTGGGCCCATTGAGGCTTGTTCATGTGAAATTCCCGCCTTATCGAGGCGCATTCCCATAAAGAATGGAGATTCTCTACCTCACATGCATCCCTAACTAGATGCACATCAATTTTTGGGCGTACATTCGTCAACCTGAAAATTAATCGTCACAACACGTGAAAAGTGGGTCAAATTTTTCTACTATAGTCATCTTTTACTACTTAAATTTAATTTGTTGAAGATAAAGGAAGGGTTAATTGTTTACAAGGAAGATTGCCTAAATCATCAAGACATCTTATTTTTTGGTTGGTATGTTTTCTCATTAATGTAGCTTTTGTTTTAATAATTGATGATTATTTGTGGGTTGATTTAAGGTAGAGTTTGTCCTTTCCGACTGGAAACTTGAACTATTAGTTATTTTTATTGTTCATATGACACTTTTTATTTGATAGATATCTTCATTTTATTTTACGCATAACTAGGTAATTTCGAGTTTCGACCTTCATGTACTTTAGATGACAGTAACAATCCAACTAACCCTAGATCCATCTTACAGTCAAAATGGATTTGATGTCTTTTGTATTAGCTTAAACTATTCGATATCTCATGTTTCGCCCGCTGGAAAGACAAAACATTATATGAAACCAAATTAAATGTACATTATATACCTAAAAAATAGGAAAAAAATAGAAACGTCTACATAAATATACCACGTGTAATAAAAATATTATTTAAAAGTAGAAAAATGAAAAGTGTGACAACATCATGCCTCGTGTCAATCCGTGGGAGCTACTCACATGTCATGTGTCGCATTATGAGATGTCCTCACATATACAGTTCATTTATATATATATATATATATATATATATATAAAGAAAATTATTATATGTTATGGTCTGAAATACTACAAAGACCACAGTTACCCTGTAAGTCATGAGATATACCTCGACATACGTGTTTCACATCATTCGAAAGATTTAAACACCGGGATTAAGAATTGAAGTCGCTAAGGTCATATTCCTTTGTTGGGCTTCCTATATCCAGATTTACTCTCACGACTCCGACTAGTAAATCAAACCCAGCCCAAGTCTATCGTACAACTTCTATCTATATTTTTTTTATGGACAATGCTAAATCATACATACTTTTGGTACATATACTTTTGATACACAACAGTGTAGATTTCATTGGAATATGTGTTGCACGTATCCAAATAAAATCTACACCGTTGTATGTACCCAAAGTATGTAAAAAAATCATTTTCCTTTTTTATAAGGTTTACTAAACACACACCAAATGCCCTTACACACATAACTTTAAGTTTTTTGACAAAACTACCCTTCCCACACATACCTCTTCACTTCACTTAATATACATCATCATCCTAACCCTCATAGTCATCACCATCGGCGCTCCCACCTCCCACCATCCCCTTTGCAACTACCATTACAAACTCTTCAGATCCGACCGCCATAGCAGATTCACAAAGTTTGTGGTGTCATCGTGTTTGACTACTGTGGTCAAACATGATGACCATGTTCGGCCTTAGTGCGTGAACATGTTTTAAATGTTCGGCCACCAATACATGTTAGGCTAGTGTGATCAAACATATCTTGAATGTTTGGCCAAGGTGCCCGAACATATGTTTAATGTTCGGTCAGTGTGGTTGAACAAGGCAGTTAGCCACTTAAATTAGGTGGCCAAATTTGGTTGGAGAGAGATAGAAAGAGAGAGAAAGAAAGAGATGTGACAACAATAGTGGCAAATCTTTGGTAGAGGAAAGAGAGGTCAATCATAATAAATGACGACGGCAATAGTGGTGGCGGCAATGGTGGAGGTGGTGGGTGAGGGAGGTGAGGAAGTAGTGCGTGGGTGTGTAAGTGAGGGTGATTTAGTAAAAAATAATTGAAATATTAGTGTATGTGGTGTGTGTGTGTGTGTGTGTGTGTGTGGGCATTAGGTGATTGTGTGTTTAATAAGCTTTTTTTAATTATAAAATAGATACATTTTCTTTTGAAGGAAATAGATGCATTTTCTCATATTACATTTAAATTATTATTTTTTGGTCAATATGTTGAAGTTATTTTAAAAGTAAGAAAGTTAGTGTTGCCAAGTCAGATGTGTGACATAGGCTTAAGTAGTTAGCCAAAGTCGACCCGTGTTGGGCGAGTTAGATGAGCATCCAAGGCCATGAATAGATCTAGATTTTGATGACTCATAATTACATCACCATCACAAATAACGACAACAATTACTACGCAAAAGACAATTAAAACACAAAATAAGACTAAATCGGTACGAATTTGTCGGCCTAGCCAAATCAAGCTTGAGCTTCGCTAGTTGGCTACAGATGAGTGAATGGGCACCCAAGCCCATGAGTAGGTTTAGACTCTAGCCGAATGCACCTATTCCCCCCTAAAACTAAAAAAAAAATACCAAAGAAAAATGCTTTAGTTGATTGAGATTTGGCACCGTGTGGTATGCAAGATATTCTATACAACTCGAGATACATGTTCGTGTTTATCCGATGGCTTGTCAAATTTCAGTCACCCTAGCATCATCCACTACCCAATGTCATGGAATCTATCATCCAATACCCAAAGTCATGGAGTTTTTGAATGCCTATTTGCTCTCCAAGTGGATTTGCTAGTGTTAGGCAAAGTGTGTAAATTAACAAGAAAGAGTTGCTTGTATGGAAAGAACTTAGAAATGAATTATGTTCTCCTTAATGTGTCGATACAACGGACATGTGTGCTTATATAGACATTATGTACATTGAATTTAAAATTTAAATTGAACAACTATCTCCATGATTGTATCCTTAATTATCTTCATGATTTTCTCTTACTTAATATGGAATGTTTGAACTTGAATTTCAAACACAATTCTCTCTATGATCTTCTCCTAGTTATAAGTGTGTTTTCCTAATACCCTCCTCCCTATCAAGTTGGAGCTGCAAGAGGAAGAAGTCCTGACTTGGAAGTAATAGACCTATATAGTGGACTATCCAACGACTTTGTGAACACATCAGCATGTTGCAAATAAGATGGAACATGGTAAGAAGTGATGAAATTTTTCTGAAGTTGCTCCTGCACTAAATGGCAATCAATTTCCAAGTGTTTGGTGCACTCATAGAAGACTGGATTGGCGCAATGTGCATTTAAGATCACGCATTAAATAAGATAACCAAAGTAACTCACAAACTGTAAATCTCATAGCTCGATACTCAGCTTCCGTAGAGGAATGAGAGATGGAGGATTACTTCTTACTTTTTCATGAAATAAGTGAGGGGCCGAGAAAAACACAATAGCCAGAAGTTGAGAGGCTTGTAAAACAACATAGAACATAACTAGAATCACAATATGCTTGAAGCTTGAAAGTGTTCTTTGCTAAATAAAAAGAGGCTATAATCATAGCAATTCTTTAAGCAACGTAAGAGATGTAAAGCAGCATCCCAGCGAGGCTTGTGGATTACCCATGAATTGACTTAGACAATGAACCGAGAAAGAGATGTCTGGTAAAGTAAGGGTGTGTAACGGCCCCAACTTCTAAACAGGGCACCGTCTGACCTAATCCAGTAATCAAGCCTTAATCCTAACCACATAAGACTTAATTATGTATTAGTCAGCTTTTCGTCCTTATATTCCTCAAAACACATGTTCATATATTACTAGATTTTAGAGTTAATTAAAGTTTTTTATCATTTTAATGTCATTACATATTTTAAAGATTATAAGGAAGCTTTTATTATTCAAAATTCTAAGTGTGGAAAACCAGGAAAATAAAGCATCACATGCATGTATACATGGAACTAAACACTCAACCCAATGTAAAACCCCAAATGTTCAGTAAAAACATAAGCAGTAGTGATACAACAAAAGTCGAGTCATACAAAATGAGATAGGAGCGCCATCGAAATGCTCAAAGAAAGTCATCGATCATTTTCTTCCCCGGTCTACTGCTGCTCGACGGACCTACACCCACCGTCACAAACTAGACGGTGAGTATATTGATATTTAAGTAATAACTAGAGAATTTTATGCCATATTTTCAAAATATAAGAAAGGTATTTAAAAGCATAAAGTAGCGAAAATAGTTGCTGAATCAATTATTGCAAGTAAATATCATAGACTGACATAGGCTAAGTCGATATGATCTACGTCCGGTCGGCGGTGAGAACTATCACTTAACCTTTCCTACTACTATATGAACTTGCGCTCAACATATTTCACACAAATAGCGGAGCTACGCTCTACGCTAATACAACATCAAACTCATTCTTGCTAACCACACGAGTCCCATAACTCGTGTGTCGCGCAAGTGTAAGTGGTGAGTGGCGGAACCCCAGAAAACTCATGTCCCCGTGAACCGCGCATTTCTCGTGCAATGGACACTAGATAATCCCTACTTTAGTTTTCAAAAAGAAATAGTTCAATTCTCTAGGATTTCAAAACAAGTTAGGCTGCAAAGCCAAAGGAATATAATACAAATCTAATCCAATCCAACTGTTCCTAATAATAAGCTTTTAATCAATTACCTATCAAGGTTGTCATCAATAAGTAGAATTTGAATCAATGAAACACTTCATAAGACATCATGTCATAATATTCAATCGTGAATAGACACAAGAACGACATGATGTGAGATTACAAATAGCAATGTCTACAAATAGACCACAAAATGATAAAAGGCAATGAAATGAAATATAGAATTCTCAAAGCTTTACTTACAATTCAAAACGTTTTTCCTAACTTATCCAATCTCTCGACACTCTGAAATGCATTCCCAAACTCTCGAGATCTCCCCTTTAGTTCCCTGGAGTTGTTTGATAGGTTTTAGAGTGATTTTAGACCTATTTATAGTGTTTAAACCATGTTTGGACTTTGCTGATTTTTGTACTAACAGGGGCAATTAATGTGTTATTTTACATATCTAGCGCTAATTTGGACATTAGCACGCGCTACTTCACATATCTTGTGGCGCACTAGTTTATTGACCTAACATGCTATGTGCAGCAAAACCCAAAATTCTGCACTTCGAATTTTGGGTTTTTGCTACATATAGGCATTGTTATTGCATTAGGGACCCTCATACACACCATAAAAGGTCCCTAGCACCAAACCCAATACAAAATAGCAACATCAAATTCCATGAATTTACAGCTTAGTGGAGTGGAGAAGTTACCTAGCTTGATGATCTTCTTCTTCCTCACCAAAGCTTCAATGGATACACACTTCTCCTCTCCTCCAAGTCACGCCAGCAGCCTCTCATATTTCTCTCCTTCCAAGCAATGATGAAGATGAAGATGAGAAATGAAAACTTGTTGACTTATATGTTCATTTGACCATGTTGATATGTCTGAACCTTAGCCTTTGATTCATGCTTGCACATGTATCTCGAGGCTCAACTAATGGACTACCTTGTCACACTTTTCCCTCAAGTCATAATTGAGTGACTCCACATGTTGACTCACTTAGCCTCTTGATTTGGCAATACGTGTCTCGATGCACATCATGTGCTTATTGTTTTATTTCACTAACTTTAGGCACTTAATATTTATATAAATGTGACCACATTAAAGCCACTTTCAAATTCATATTTAACTCAAATTAATTAAGCTTACCTCATATGCCGCTACTCTCGGTCCCACATCGACACATGACTCGAGGTACGTCCTCGCTCGTCTCAACACCTATACACCCATATAAATTGACTTAATAGTCTACACACATATACAATACACTAGGCATACATCACAAAAATATAAATATATACTCGATCAATGGACATATCATGGTTGTCCCCTCTGATTGGATCATGTTTAAGGAGTTAAACACAATGGACATATCATGGTGACATGGGTCCTAATAAGTCATCGATAGCGCTTTTTATTAGCTAGATGGATCGACGAAGATTGATCACTGTTTAAGGAGTCAAATTCTAACGATGTCAAGTATAAGGTCTTTAATGGTAAAATTTTCAAAAATAAGTAGGAATACTAAGGTCTTTTTTTAACAAATTGGAGTTCAACTAAATTATCACCAGTTAATAAAATGTCATCCACATAAACCAACAAAATAGTGAATGAGCCATTAATGTGTTGAGTGAATAAGTAATGGTCATGAGAGGACTGGTGAAATCCAATAGATAATAAGGAGTTTGTAAACTCAATGTTCCAATGTTTCGAAGCCTACTTTAAACTGTACAAAAAAAATTTAAAAAAACAAACTTTATTTGGGTGTGGAATGGAATAACCTAGAGGGGGCTTCATATATACCTCATCTTCTAAATTTCCATGAAGGAAAGCATTATTTATATCAAGTATGCAAAACTATGGTTAGTTTAGCAACTGGAGAAAAACTATCTACATAATCAATCCCTTCAACTTAATTATAACCCTTTGCCACCAATCGAGCTTTGAATCGGTCAATGTCTCTAGAAGGTTAAAGATTAACCTTATAGACCCATTTATTACCAATTGCCTTTTTCCCGACTGGTAACTTAGTTAGGATCCAGGTTTGATTTTTATCAAGAGCAGTGAGTTATTCTTGTATTGCATCATTCCATTGGTCATATTGACTAGCCTGTGCGTAAGATATAGGCTCAAGTGGATGAGATGATGTAACTTTTAAAATGGTAGAGTGAGATGATGGGTGATGAGTGCTAGTGATACGAGATCCTTAAACCATGTAGGTTCATTTCGAATTCGCGTGGATGGTGTTTGAGTTGAGACAAGATTATTTTAAGAAACAAGCATAATAAAGGAGGATGAAGATGTAGCGTAAGGATCAACGTGAGAATCAGAAGGTAGTGTGGATGTAATTTGGGATGCGATTGAGTTCGAAAGATCTACCGTAGAAGGCACAAGAATATTATCAAGCATATTGGAATGGAAAGGTGGAACTGGTGGTTTCGAGTGATCCGATACGGGACTCGAATTAGGGATAGATGGGAAAACATGTTCATAAAATGTAACATCCCTACTGACAAAAGATTATTCTTGTCAAGATCAAACAATTTGTATCCCTTGTGACTAGATAGGCAACCAAAAACAAAATAGACTTGACTGCACGACTAGCATAAGTAAGACAACCAAAAGTCCGAAGGATTAAGTAATCTAGTTGGCGGTGAAATAAAACCTCATATGGAATTTTCTAATTTAAAAGGTCACTTAGGAGGCGATTAATTAGATATGTCGCAATGAGCAAGCATTCACCCCAAGAAGTTTTGGGAAAGCTGGTTTGAAATCGAATAGCACAAGCAACATTTAGTAAGTGACAATGTTTGCGCTCTATGACTCCATTTTGTTGTGGGGAATATGTGCATGATTTATGACTCAAAATCCCAACTAACTTAAGATAACTAGAGACGGTGTTGTTGACAAATTATGTCCCTTTGTCGGTTCAAACAATTTTAGGTGTGGTGGAAAACTGAGTCGGGATCATTTTAAGAAAATTAATGAGAGCAGAAGAGGCTCTTGATTTAGTAGCCAACAAAATTGTTCATTTATTTCGAGTGAAGTCATTAACCAGAGCTAAATAAAATCTCGCACCTATCAAAGAAGGAGTTGAGTATGGCCCTAAAGATCAACATGTAATAATTCAAAAGGAGAAGTGGAATGAATAAGTGAAATAGGAAAAGGTAACCTGTGATGTTTTGCAAGTGGAAAGACATGACAACTGTGTTTTGATAAATTAAAACGAGTTGGTCCAACAACTTTGTCAAGCACCTGATGACTTGTATGCCCTAAATGGGAATGTCACATATTATAATCTGATATTAAATGAAAAGATAAAGCAGACAAAGTTGAATTATTTGCAACATCAGATAAACAAACAGTTTTATTACTAGGAATAGTGATATTATTAGAAGACAAATAAGTGTTAAAAAATGGAAAGGCATATAAGGATGCAATCGGTATAATCTACCATCATGTAATCCTTGGGCAAAAATCTCACTATTATTTGGATCCTGGATAAAACAAGTAGATGCAAGAGAAAGAGAAAATTAACGGTGAGTTTTGAAGAAAATTACTAACATATAACAAATTGTAAGTGAATAAAGGAACAAATAAAATAGATTCAATACTTAATTTTTTTGGTAAGTCTAACGAGACCATGTTGAGTTGCTCGAATAATGCAACCGTTAGGTAAATTGAGAATAACCGGATTGGTTAGAGTAGAAAATGATGTGAATTAAGTTGAATCAAACCATATATGGTCAGAAGCACCAGTATCTGTTATCCAACTTGAATGATAATGAGAATGCATAGAGTTAGCAATAATACTAATAAAATCTTATGTTGATGTTGTTGGATTTTGGTTCTCAAAGTTATTATGTGCGCTCCTTAAGACACCAGCAAAACCAATAGTGGGATCAGACATAATATTTTGACCACCTTTCATCTATTATTGTAGCGAAGTTAGCAAAATATTAAGTTGATTGAGATCCGGTGCTTGTATCGATGAGTTTTCATCTAAAGGGTTGTCAGTCAATGATTGTCCCACCACATTGGCTACAACTTTAGGTGATTGACCAGAACTTTGCCTTTTTTGTTAGGAAAACCATGTAGATGGTAACAAATTTTCTTTATGTGGCCATCTCAGTTGCAATGGTCACAATGCCTTTTTGGTTTTTCGCGCTTCCCGTCAATAATTATGCTTGCACTCTAAGAACGAATAGAACAAGCAATGTTATTATCAAAAGTCATAGAATGGTTAGAGATTTACCTATGTTTCTCAACTCATTAAACCATAGAGTAAGCCTTTGATATCGAAGGCAAGGGGTCTAATAATAAAATTTGGGTCCTAACTGGTTCGAATTCATCACGGAAGCCAATCAAGAACTGCATTAATTTGTTGACTGAATCTTGATTAACTTGGACTTTAGTAGTAGCACACCGACATTCAGGAATAGCTAATAGACAAGAGAGCTTGTTCCACAACTTTTTGAGTTTTAGGTGGAGTTCGATATAGTAATGAGATGGTGAAATAGGTGGATATCATGAAAGTGTTTGTGTAAAGAAAAGATTCAAATAATTCTTTAGATGTGGAATTAAGGATCCAAGATAGCAATGAGATGTCACAGTGTTAGGAGAACAATTGATAAATGAGTGGGTGGCGTTGCTTTCAAAGTTGTAAAGTGATAATTGGGGCGCGAAATGGGACAAATCTCAATCTCCACATTTCCATTTGAGCTCTATGTTTCTTTAGCTATGACTACAAGAAAAATATATTAAGATGAACAATGGGCACTCAACACGCACGGCGTGTTTAGTGACGTGGGATCCGCTCGCCACGTCATAGGGAGTCACTTAGGGTGTCATTAGGGGTGTCATTTTAGCATTTTCCCTTTAGAAATGAATTTTATTCTCCTCAATATGTTGATACAACGGACATGTGTGCTTATATAGACATTATGTACATTGAATACATTGAATTTAAATTCTAAATTGAACAACTGTCTCCATGATTGTCTCCTCTATTCTCTTCATGATTTTCTCTTACTTAATATGGAACGTTTGAATTTGAGTTTCAAACACGATTCTCTCCATGATCTTCTCCTAGTTATTAGCGTGCTTTCCTAATAGCTTGTGGGGTGGATTTTTAAAGAAAAGAGGTTTGAAAACCCAACTGTCCGAATTACATGGGTCAAACTTAAGTCACTGAGCCCAAGTTCAGACAATATCCAGCCCTGACCTGATGAGCCACCCACTTTAAAGAAAATGAGTTCCTTTTACTCTATTTCTAGGCCAGCAAAGCGGAAAGTATTGCCAGCCCTACTCGAACAAAAACAAATTCTTGATGTCGAATTTGAATTTTCATGACACAAATGATAATCCAATAAAAATATGAACTACCCACTTGGTTGGTGATATGCAATTGAGAATATGATTTAATCCTTTAAATCCCTCTTTAACTTAACTACCTTCAACTCATAGGTGTGGGGTTTTATCTCAAAAGGCCTCTGTACTAGTTGAGAGGAGTTAATCGCTTATATACTTCATTTCAAATTTTGATTTAATCGATGTGAAACTAACTTTCGGTCCACACAACTTCAACAATCAATAGTTTCATAGTAAATAGTGAAATATAAGTACCAATATAGTGAACATTTGATCATAGACTAGATACAATTAGTTTCATATAAATCTCAAGCACGATTGATGTTGTAAAAAGGCTTGAAACCATGCTTCAAGGCGGCAATCCAAACTTTCTCTACTTCCATCGATGTGTCACCACACTCATGTTCATTCCATCCTTCTAATGCGTGCACTATCCCTGCGACGCGCCATGCGCTCATAACTCTTCTTGGCAACCAATTCTATAGAAATTAATTGAAACATTGATGTTACTAATGTGATATGATTCGGGTTTTAGGGCAATGCCCAAATTAATCAAATAGCAACTCAATTGCATGTATATACACTTTTGTAGTTTTGAGTCCCCACTTATTCGAACTGATCTTGTGTAATATTGTCTCCTAACAATAATTATTAACCAACATCTCTAATAGACCTGGCCTCTTATTCAGGACATTGAGTCCCTGTAGACATAAATATATGCATGATTTTAGTTACTGACCTCACAAGAGTGCATATTCTCTAAAGTGTCAGGAATTATCATTGCAGGAGTGTTGTAGTAACTGCAATCTTTCCGCTTTTGAGCAATAGGAAATTGCGCGAAAGGAATGAAGATTGCTCCTTTTGGCGCTCTCATCTGTTCATCTCGTTCCAGACCCTCTCCGACCAACCATACCTTCGAAATAATGCCTATATATTAGTTTTTAACATATATGCTTAGCAATTATTTCATAGGACAAGTTTTAATTATCTCAGAAAACTATAGCAGTTAATATTTTCTTGAACAAGCATGTAATCAAAGCTTTAGAGTTAAGAGATTATAATGTACAGAAATGTTACCTCGTGAGCATAACTTGTTGAAAGGATCACATTGTTTTGCAAGTCAGGTGCAAATCTTAACCTAAATATTTCAAATTGATCTTTGCATGGTGTCGCAACCTGTCACGGGAACATTATATACATGCAAATTCAATGCATGCACATAGAAATTAATCAATTTTTGGTATGCTAAAAGTTTGAACCAAATTAAAATAA
Source organism: Stephania yunnanensis (assembly GCA_039657365.1). Lineage (NCBI taxonomy): Eukaryota > Viridiplantae > Streptophyta > Magnoliopsida > Ranunculales > Menispermaceae > Stephania > Stephania yunnanensis. The sequence goes on along the minus strand of CM077589.1, from coordinate 13,053,793 downwards.
TAAATGCATATGCATATGTAATTTATTACCTGAACACCATCTTGGAGTAAAGCTTTAACAATGGCATAGGTCATTTTATTAGAAAGATTTCCATGCAGAAACACTTGCCTTGTTCCTTTTGGAATGCTATGAAGCACTGCTGCAACAGCTAAACCACTGCCATCAACAACCTTAAGCTTCATGTTTGGGTGCTTTTGAGTGTACAGTGCACCATTTTTGTTTAGTTCTTGCCCCTGTACTACCAAAATGTATAGTTGTAATGTTTATTCATCACAGAAAAAGAATACACTTTCAAATACTTTGTATGCTATGATGTTATAACAAAACGTCAATCTTAAATTAATTGGAATTGGCCATGTATACCAAACTCTTCTACCATGCTCGATTTGATACGATAACATGGAAAATAAAATAAACAACAATATTTTTGCTAACCATAGTTGATTTGGCGGAGTGGGTAGACTAACTAATTATTTAAGACTCGTCTAGCAATATAGTTAGCATTTTTGTTTTAAATTTGGCTAGCTAGCGAAAATATCAACACTTTTTGTTTGACTAAGTTGACAATAATTTCATCAAAGAAAAGATTTGCAATAATTTAACAGCCAAAAATTAGAAAATAAAAATAAAAAATAATGCAATAAATAAATAAGCACTTAATTACCTGGTTTAGAAGACCGAAACTTATCACTTTTACATTTTCCTTTTCAGCCTTTAATATGGCTCCTTCAATCAAGGCATTGACAGTTTCATTTTGCCGTGATGATAAGCCATACTGTGAATAACAAGTCAGATGATTAGCTAGTTTTAACTTACTTTCATGGAAAAATAAGAATTAATCTCAGTTTTAGAAATCAATGACGTACTCACATGAAATATGTATCTTGGCATAGCCCATGTTTGTAAGTTTAGTTGGTTGAGCAAGTGTTTTTCCACCACAATAGGTTGATTCCAACTTAGCATTGAAGGAGACCACCATGTTAATAATTTATGATACCATTTAGAAGAAGAATAAGGAGAAGCTGCCCAAGAGGCAAACCCTAATCGAGAGTGGTAGATGGAGTCTGGCGTCGTAAAATGAGTAAGGTGGACTACGTCTGGTGACTCTTCTTGTCGTTTCAATGAAGTTTCGTACAAGGAGTCTGAAGACTTGTCCATAGTACCATAGATGTAATCATAAATTGGCATGAAAAGGGAATAGTTTGTCCGAAATTGGGTGTGATGAAGGGAGTGAAACCTGTGCACATAAATATCAAATCATCAAGCAATTTCTTTTTTTTTAAAAATTTTATAAAGAATACTAAGCAAAATTACGTCCTATAGAAGTGCATTTCAAAATTGAGTATTTTATGTAAGAAATGGGGAGTGCATATAGAAGTGTTTTTTTTATAGGACTCCAACACGAATTCTAAAACATGCGTTTTACCAAAGTGATGCATCTCCTTTGGAAACACTTTGGCATATAGAAGTGCAGAAGTGAGGGTAGAAATGAGGTGGATATAAAAAAGAAAAGTGGAGTCTATTCAGCAGCGGCACCTTTTTGTGAAACTCATTCATCCATAAAGGACTACATATCACAAATGTATATATGTCGCCAAATCATATCCCTAATTAACCGTTAACCGATCAAAATTACGGAGTTTGTGCATGAGTGTACTTACGATGGAGTGTACATGAAGTACTTAAGGAGGGGAAAAAGTTCGAAAAGTCGCCTTGGGATAAATTCAAAATTGCAATGCCCCATATAGTTCATCATGTCGGCGTAAGTAGAATACCCAAGAAAAGCTACGATAGAGTTCGTTCCAGTAAATATTGTGCCAAAGAAAGGAATTGAGAATAAGATGTAATACATGATAATCTCTGCAAAAGGATGTATCACAGCTGTTACATGCAAACACGAAATATAAATTAGTTCTCAAATCGGTTTATAATTATAGATGAGAGAAAACGTATTGAGAACATATATAGATTGCGTGGGAACCAATTAAAAAGGAGATTTGATAATACTAATCGGTTAATGCATCTTAAGTCATCTTTGTGCAATTGATTTGTGCTTTCATAATTCTATAAATTAATCTTTCTTTCATCACCCAAAAAAAATATATATATACTTTCTTTATTAATGCATTCTTGTGAAATCCCGTATTTAGTTAAACCTGTATTAGCTTAACCTCGCGTTATAAGCAAGTCTAATTACTACAATAGTTATGCTTAGTAATCTAGACCCGATCAAAAAAACAAAAAAAAAGAATCGCATAATATTATGGTTCAGTAATGTTATGCTTAGTGGGTGAATTATACTATATTGCTAATTGTCGTCTAAATTAATAGACTAAACTTTTAGTGTTTCGGAAGTTTGAATGGTGTTTTGGTAAATGGCTCGTAGTTTTGACGACTTCGACGATAAATTGGCGTTCTCATTATGACACATTTCACGAAATCGTGGAGTGGTTGTTGAGAGGCAAGGTGATTGAACCTAGTTCAATGAAGACAACTAAGGGATTAACTAAGTTAGTTGAAGAGAAGGTTAAAGGAAATTAGAGAAAGATTAATTTCATTAATCAAAGCGGTTTAGTTGAAGCATGAGGGGAAGAGTATGGCTTCAAACAAAAGAAAGTGTTCTTCTTCAATATTACCACCACATCAAACCTTCAGCCTTATTTCAATCTCTCTTATGATCTCTTTCTTTCTTTTGATCTTGCACAAACACAAGCATAGGAAAATGCTAGAATGACACTCCAATTGACACCTCAAGTGGCACTCAAGTGACATGGCGTGCGGGCCCCACATAAAAATGAGAGTGCACAAAATAATTTTTGGTCGATAACACGCGTGGTGTATATCACAAAGTGCGCACGATAACTCTCATGGATGTAGATCCTCACGCCATGTCGCAGGGATGTCACTTGGGGTGTCATTTTAGCATTTTCCAACAAGCATGTTTGTTGGAGGAGAGTTTTTTTGGGTTTTGGCGGGGATCAATTTGAAGCCGATTTACATAAATTTGATCCAAGTCTTAAGCAAAAAGCGTTGAATTGCAGTTTTGAAGTTTATTGGATAATGTTATTTGGACTCATGAGTCCAAACTCAAAAATTTTCTTTTATTTCAAAGTCATTCTCTAGCAATTAATGAAGCAAACACAATCACTTGTTAAATTTCTTTGATACCTATTAAGTATTTGTAAGAATTTAAAAAAACTCTTATGAGTCCGAGGTAGATTTATCGTTAATGGATTTTGGCAAGTTAACTATATGCATGCATGGATGAAATTATGGTATTTGATCTGGGTTTGGTCGTGGAATTTAATGAGAAACTGGAGTCTCCAAGCTCGAAATTGCCTAGAACCCATGCGCATTCACTAGAACAATTTCGGTATTTAATAGAGGTTTTTAAACCCCTATTAAAGGGGGGTGTTATTAAATAACACATAATTGATAGGAGTTTTAAAAAACCTCTATGTAATACATGTATTAAAAATTAAAACATAACATATTTTCACATGACATTTAATAACACTTTATTTAATAAGGGTTTTAAAACCTCTATTAAAGGCCAAAAATGTTCTAATGATTGTGCATAGCTCTCCCTTGGGGTGCAAGGTGCCAGCCAAGGCACGGATCGTGGCGCCACCTGCAAGATACCTAGAAATTAACTTGAGTTTTTTAGGAGATTTTTGAGTGCTTTTCATAATGTCCGAACTAGAATTAATTCTTGTGAATTATTTGGATCGCGGGTGACCTAGATACATCATAAATTGATTTCAAGGAAAATTGAGGAGCTAAAGACCCCGAAATATGAGACCAAAGATGTATGTTTGTAAGTGAACTAATATATGTTAGTCTTTATATTGTATAATTATGAATGTTTTAATTCATGATTTATTGGACATGCATATATGGAGTTTATGGTGAGTAGATCTGATCATGGGCTTGAGTACTTGTTCCACCTACCCCAAGTACGTAGACAAATAACTGGGCTTGAGCAGCCTTTTTCAAAAAAGCTCGGCCCAAGCTCGAGCCCAGTTAAACTCGCTTGAAAGCAGGTTGGGCTTGGGCCACGTTATAAAGCCCAAGCTCAGCCCAACCAGGTCTGAATTGAAATTTATAACTAATTATAAAAAATTAGTGTTGTAATCTAAGATTGTACATATTAATTAAGTGATGCTTACCATTTGAGCTACCCTTCTTTTTTTCACAATACATGAATATATTATATACATATAGAAACCCACATGGTGTCCAAAAGTCCATTAGAATTTATTAAATAAATAAATAATTTATTTTTAAAATTAAAATATTTATATATTGATTTGATAGGTCTAGTGGTGAGTTGCCCATCGGGTTTGGTTTATTAGTAATGTTGAGTATCCGTGACTTCTTGTGGAGACATAACTACTAGTTCCTTGAAATCCGAGCTCTTTTTCCTTAGGATTTGCGTTACCAAAACTATAAATATTTTGTAGGGTTAATTTCTCTGACGGTCACCCAACTTCATAAATTATAATATTTTAGTCACAAAAGTTACTTTTGTAACATAAAAATCACAAGCCTTTTTAAAATCTAGAAACAATGGTCACCCAAGCTTTTTTCACACTTTTTTTTTTTTTGCAAATTCACCAACATAACAATGACGTGGCGCCACATTGGCAATTAAGGGTAAAAAATATCCCCCACTCCAAAATAGTCAACTAGTTTAATTTGTTAAAAAATCGAGAAATCCTTAACCTAAAAAATAAATTCCAAAATTTACACTTAAAAAATCTTAAAATTTATATATTCTCAATCTCTAGAAAGTAAACTTCCTATAAAATAGTTTCATTTCTATATTGTGAATATTTTACATTTGAAGTCTTGAAATTAATTAATCATTTTGTTTATAATTGATATATGTTTGCATTGGATTGCAAATTTTTTTTTGAAACGTTGTAGGTAATGTGTTGCCGCAAATTAAATTTGTATGATTTGTTGTTCCAAGTGAAAAGGGTTTATCTATATTTGTTAATTATAAATTTTCATACTCATTTAAAATGTTTATGTTGTTGCATCAAAAAACTGCAGAGATGGATCATCTTCGCAGAAAAAAAAATGTTTAGGATGATGTAGAGATAGTTCAGCACCAAAGCTAATATGTCGTCTTTTTTTTCTTGAGTTCTTTAATTTTTTTTTAGGTGGATAATGTTTTGAGATTGTAGGGAATTGTGAAATAAAGAATTAGTTGACTAATTTAGAATGTAGGGTGTTTTTTTACCTTTAATTGCCGATATGGCGCCACATCATTGTCACGTTGGCAATTTTGCTAGAAAATGATCAGAAAAAGACTTAGGTGACCACCGTTGCAAGATTTTAAAAAGGTTTGTGATTTTTATGTTACGAAGTAACTTTTGTCTCCAAAATGTTATAATTTATAAAGTTGGGTGACCGTCATAAAAATTAACCCCTATTTTGTACCAGATCTTTGGATTGGTACAAGAAACCTGAAACATTTGGGCCATTTTGAACATTGACTCGACGGACTACAATGTGCATTCATGATTTAGGAGTATTATTTTTTATGGCCTATTCGATTCGGGGTATTAGCTTAGATTATGTGGTTGGACTACTTAAGCCATGTGTTTGATTCGCCACCTAAATAGTCCTCAAGACTAAGATAGCCCGCAAACTTAGGACTTATATGAACCATGGTTTTGATTGTGTTATTTAGTCCCAAGTGTATCACATACCAAATGACTTAAATGCCCTCATCAAATACACACTTCATGACTTCGGGGCATCGTCTACAACAAACCTAATCAGCTCATCTTCTCCAAACTTAAGACATCGTCTTCATCGTCTAGTTCAAACCTATTCGAGACATCAACCCCAATTAATCGACCCTAATCGAGCACGTCTTCGAAGGTACCAACCTATTCTCGTCCACAACGAACCTGTAAGTTCTTCTAAATACTAACATTAAATTGTAACCATCAAACTCATTCTACAATAGAAGGATTTCGCGTTAACTTCATTTTAAGTCACTGTAAACTACACAGTCAAGCAAAGAGCGACAAGTTCATTTGGGCAAACACGAACCAAAACAATCTTCTCAATTTTAACTTTCCTTCGATCTTTCTATGAATGTCCAGACATAGAAACACAACATAAAAAAATCATGAATCAAATCTCACAACAGCAACTACAATCGATAACACTAGCTAACCTGATTAGCAACAACGTTCTCTAGGAGGAAACAAGAACAACGGATTGCAGTACGTATTATCCAAGTAATGAAAATCAACAGTACCCCCTTAAGATCCTCAACGAGCACACTCTTCCCCACCAAAGCCCTCTTACTAGTCCCTTCCCACCGAAAATCATCGGTGTAAAGCAACAGTACCCCTCATTTCTTAACCCTTAAATGAGGGGCATTTTAGTAAATTTACTTATTGCAACCACATGTAATCCTACCCTTAATACTCTCTAACTGAACAAGTTATCCAAAACGGACTAATACATAAACTCAAATATTAATCCCAATATAAATTAATCTCTTGATCATGAGTCTCTAAAAAATGTGAACCGAACACGCCTTATTATTGTTATTAATTGTCACTGACAACTTGTAGTGACATGTGAACGTGAAATGAATGGTTTGCATTGTTATTACTTATTGTCCTTAAACCTCTTGAAATGCTTTGTATATCTTGTTGTGTCTTACATTTCGTTATTATAGGTGTACAGATAAATATATGTAGATGTTTACCTTTTTAAACAATTTCTTTTAGGGCAAATAGCATAACATATCTTAATGTTTTAAGTTTTTTTTTTTTTTTATAAATTTATCCTAACTTTTTTAATTCTTACAAATACATCCTAACATTTTAGTTTTTTTATAAATTTATCTTAAATTGTTTTCATTTTCAAGTTTTCAACCTTACAAATTGTAGCCATAACATTATATATTGAGAGAAATTCTTCCCATTTGCAACTACATGGTTAAAAGTAAGCTCAAATCAACCCAAACTTATTCATATATAGGATATACTTTAAATAATTTCAAAACGTTAGGATGCATTTGTAAAAACTGAAACGTTAAGATAATTAAATTCGTAAAAAAAAAAAAACTTTAAACGTTATTAGAATATATTATGTTATTTACCCTTTATTTTATTAATGGCTTTAGGAATCGATTCAAGGAAAGGGAAGGGATCTAGAAGTTTGGGAGCATCTATTATTGGATTGAAGCTAACTTTTCCTATATAATGAACTTATTTTGTTTATTTTTAGTTATTATAAATGAGATCACAAGGGACGATAGGTGTAACACAATTGAAGATGAGTTTCGGTTCTTTTGGTTATCTCTTTTGAATTGGAATGAAAATATGAAGTTTACTTTTGCCTCGAAGTTTTATGGGAATGATTTTGAATCGTTCTTTTCTTGGTTAGAAATTTTATAAACCTCTCTTTATTAGGTACAAAAGACCTTAAACGTTGATTTTACAGGTGGTATGTTATCGATTAATCTTGTGGGTCCTACCTTGCCATTCAAATATATGAAAATGATTTGAAAAGGATTTAAGACTTTTGTTGAGACTTTTGTTGAGACTGATTAGGTTGTCTTAGATATGCCGTCGATTAGAGCCGAATTAGAATAATCTATATTCAGTCAGACACCCTAATCGAGAGGGTCTGACACTAATCCCTTTTCAAGTATTTATATTTTTTGTCGATTGATGCTTGTGTTTCCAATATAGAAGCATTATCACTTGTATGATAAGTAATTAAATAACTAAGCACTTTGATTATTCCTTACATGTTATGGGCTCCGTGACAATGGAAGAATGGTGATGGGAGTGGTAGCGAGAGTAGAGGAAATGATGGTGTAGTGCTCTATGAAACCAGTAGTAGAGGAATTCCACCGGACCCGCATGAAGGAGAATGATAAGAATTACACCGTCGCCTCTCCATAATGGAAATTTGATGGCCCCCCTCGTAACCATGTTGACTAAGTAGAACAAAAGTCCATTCAATATAATATGATCATCCCTGCACACATTTTTCATTAATTAATTCTCACCAAGGTACATAAACACACAAATATATATTTCGTGTGATAAAACCGTAGATATATACATACATTTAGATATGAGTCCTACTATTTTGACTCAATTTTGACACGTGCGCATGTGCTCAAATCGAAGCAAAAATCAATCACAGTAAGCGTGTGTCAAAAGTAGCGCAAAATAGCATTTTTCTTTCGATGTATTTATGTGTATATGCACATATTTGATTCTACATTGCAAACCAATCTCTACATCAAAAGGCAAAAATTCAAAGATCATACACATACATACCAATTACTCTCTCGATCAACTTGTTGAAACTCAATACTCTTGTCAACTATTCTATTATTTCCTTTGGCCGTTCGATATCGAGCGTAACTTATCCATATTTGACTATGGAGCATCCTCCAGATTATAATGGGGAAGATGAAGTAGTTGAACAAATCTCTCTCTTCAACTTGATTAATTATAAAGGAGTATGTGCTCTGCACCACCCAAGGCGCCAAAACCAAGTACTGTACTCACATTAAAATTAAAACAATAAATTAAATAACCAAACATATATATATATAGTGATAAAGGATCAAGAAAAAGATTCATTATCAAATTCATTTCTATTTTTATTCCTCGAATTTTAAAAGAAATTAAAAGTGCAATAAAAAGAGCAAGTTGCTATATAGATTTTCTTGGGCCCGGCTTCAGTTTTTTATGAAAAATGCAATAAAAAGAGCAAATATGATATATAGATTTTCTTGGCCCTGGCTTCAATTTTTTTTTTTCCTTACATATCTTTAGAGAGAGAGAGAGAGAGGAAATGGCGATGAATGAAGTTGAGAGGGAACTTTAAAGTGTCCAAGCTTGGCCCATGGCCATTCCATGAGGATGCTCGGCTGAAAAGCCATTGATCTTTGATCCTTAATTTGAAATGATTGCGTCAAACTACACGGACCTATAGCTAATATTTATATAAAAATTCCATAAGAATAATATTAATTTACTTCAACAACTTTTTTGACAAGTGATTGAGTAACATTATGATGATAGATACATTTGCTGCACAATGTTGGGGATAGATACATTGAAGTGCTTGTGCAGCAAATGCATGTATGGATCAAAAAATCATGTTACTCAATCTTTTTCTACTTTTTTAATAAGAAACCAAAACTGAATTAAGCGATATCCTATATCAAACCGTTGTTGAGTTACCACGTAGTTAGTTGATTTCAAAATTAAATCAATAAATACAGTGTCCAAACTCCATATATACAAACCAAGTTGTCATTAGTAAATAAAAAATATATATCTTTATATGTTTACCACAAAAATTTATTGTTATTGACAACCTATTGCTAATCAACTAACTCCATGGCTAGGTATCGCGGATCGTACCCACAAAATCAAGAGTTTGTCAATTCAATGATTCAATCTCACTCTTGCTCCAACACATTGAGGGATTTTGTTTGGCTATTTTTGAGACGTTTCACAAGAAAATTGAATTTCTCACGTGATTTGTCGAGCTACATAAATATTAAGCGAAGGTCGATACCAAACTCTTGTTGAGGAGCTGAGGCTAAGTTTCATGAGTCATACATAGTTCAGTATGGAAAATACTAAGATGACCTGGTGACGGGACACTCGGTATGGGTAGCGGTCTCCGTAAAATCGCCTAAACCGCCCAAATCGTACGATTTGGTCTGATTTTTAAAACTCGTGGTTTGGGGCTGGTTTGGAAAACTTGAAAACAGCATAATCACGGTTTGGTGGTGGTTTTCATTTTGAGAAAACCGCGGTTTACCAAACCGAGGCTAGTTTAATAATTTTCTTCAATTTACTTACGACCCTAACAATATAAAGTTATAACAACTTACTCCACACTTTACTCCACACTTCGCTTCCTCTCAACCGTTCATCTCTCTCTCTCAAGACCACTGTATGTCTCTCTCTCAACCGTTCATCTCTCTCTCTCTTTACTCAATACCACTGCATGTCCGCCTCCACCCATCGCCACCAATCTTCGCCGCCTCCTCTCACCGTCACCGATCGCCGCCGCCTCCTACCATTACGCCCACTAGTCGCCTCTCTCGGTTGTGCCTCCCCCCCGCCGCCCTCTCGGTTGTGCCTCCCACCGCCAATGGCACCCTCCCACCAATCCCGCCTCTCCCATCGCCGCTCCTCGCACCAGTTGTGCCACCCACTTCTTGTCTCCCGCCACCAATGGCCTCCTCCTACCGCGCGTCCCACCACGAGTGGCTGCCTCCCCCACCAATCGTGCCTCCCACCGCCACCTCCCGACCACCATTTTTTTAAAAAAAATATACCCTAAAACCGCGAAACCAAACCGACCAAACCGCGGTTTGCACGGTCGGTTTGGGTGCGATTTTAAAGGTTCACGGTTTTGTGGTTTTCACCACCAAACCGCAATTTGCCCACCCCTGAGTATGTAATCTAACTTGGCCCCAATTTTCATTTTCTCTTCTCTTTAAATGAACTCAAACTTTTCAATTGAGTATGTTAAAACAATTATATTTAGATAACATCCTTATTGATCACTAATCTAGTCCAAATGGGCACATCTAGAATAATAAATCTTGTTCACATCCCTTATTTGACTATACTAATTGGGTTTCTTTCTCTTAATTCACACTCAATAACAATATTCTTTTTAATTTACTTTCTACACTCAAATGCATGAGTACTTGTACATTGTTTCACACATATATAGTAATATTGGTGTTATTTATTTTTATTAAACTTTGGATAAAGTTAACTTGCACTTATTCTAGTAGTTATAGAAAATCTATCTAAGTAGATTTCCCTTCAATCGATGAACAGTGAACTTGAATATAGTCATGAAAGTATTGAACTTTAAATAGTTAATGGAGATGAGAAATTGAAACTAAATTTTAATATATCTCCCTTAAAGTTGATTCAATTAGTATGCAATTCGATGTAAAATGAGATGAATATATCATATGCTAAACTCTAAAAAATTATTGAATTTTATATTAGTTTTATCTGATGCTCGATCTAAAGAAGATCTAAAGATACTCAAACTTTAAACATCCAAAAAAAAAGACTCAAACTTGGTGGTTTAAAGATGCCCCCCCTCATCAATGTTTGGCTTCGTCCCTGATTGTAGCCTAATGACAAAAATGAAATATAAATTATCGTACCTTATAGAGAGAGCTATTATTTCAATCCATCCACTCTCTATCCATCCAATTTAAATTGGCCACACCCATTAACCCTATAAGATTGCCTTATAATCAACAACAATAACAACATAGCCTCAGTCCCAAATTAATTGGGGTCGGCTACATGGATCAAGATTTTCCATTATGTTCGATTAAGTGCAATTGATGGTGAGCTTTCCAAACCATTCAAATCCCTCATAATTAATGCATCTCATATTAACTTTGGTCCACTCCTACCTCATCGAGTTTCTACAGTTCCTATTGAGTCAAGTTTTCTAGTGGAGGCATTTGTAGGTAGTCTTTGCAAGTGACCAAACCACCGCAATCGCATTTTCCTAATCTTTGTATCAATTGGTGTTACTCATACTTGTCTTTGAATTTGTATATTTCTTATTCTATCTTTACGAGTTATACCACGCATCCACCTAAGCATCATCATTTCTGCTAATTCATTTTATGAAATTGTTGATGTTTTACCACTCAATATTCACTACCATAGAGTATAGCTGGCCTAATTGCGGTCTTATAAAATTTTCCTTTTAACTTAGTAGGAACATTTCGATCATAAATCACCCCTGTTGCACTCCGTCATTTCTTCCATCCAGCTTGAATTCTATATGTGACATCATTCTCAATATTACCATCATTTTGTATGATTGATCATAGGTATTTAAAGTGGTTTACCTTAAGAACTTCTACTTCCCCTAATTTTACCACTCCATCATCTCGATGTCTAGTGTTTCTAAACTCATAGCGCATGTATTCAGTTTTCGTCTTACTCAACTTAAAGCCTTTAGATTCTAATGTATTCCTCTAGAGTTTCTAGTTTCCTATTCACTTCATCTTTTGTTTCATTCACTAAGACAATATCATCTGCAAATAGCATACACCATGGTATATCCTCTTGAATATGCCTAGTTAGTTCATCCATAACTAAAGTAAATAGATATGGACTTAAAGTCGATCCTTGATGTAATCATATCGTAATGGAGAATTCTTTTGTAGCTCCTCTAAATGTCTTTATACTCGTTACTACTCCATCATACATATCCTTAATAGTATCTATGTATCTAGCATGCACTCTTTTTCTTTCTAGAACCCACCAAAGAACATCTCTAGGGACCCTATCATATGCTTTTTCTAAATCTACGAATATCATATGAAGATCTTTTTTCTTTTCTCTATATTTTTCTAACAATAGTCTTACAAGGAAAATTGCCTCCATAGTTGACCTCCCAAGCATGAAGCCAAATTGGTTCTCTGATATTGTTGTTTCTCTCCTTAGCGTATTGTCAATTATCCTCTCCCAAAGTTTCATAGTGTGACTCATAAGTTTAATTCCCCGTTAGTTTGAGCAATTTTGAATGTCTCATTTAATTTTGAAGATTAACACAAGTGTGTTTCTTCTCCAATCCATTGGCATCCATTTTGATTTTAGAATTGTATTGAAAAGTTTTGTTAACTAAGTCAATCTAATTTCTCCTAAGCATTTCCAAACCTCTATGGGTATTTCATCTGGGCCACATGCTTTCTCTATTTTCATTCTTTTCAATGCCTCTTTAACTTCTATAATTCTAATATTGCGTGTATAGTTTACATTTCTTTCTTGGTATGGACTTTCATCTATTATAGTATCAAATTGGTCATCATTAAATAAACTATCAAAGTAACTTCTCCATCTCTCCTTAATATCATCATCGCGCATGACTTAGGTCTTGTTTCTTTTTATCTCTTAATTTGGCTAGCCTATATATATATATATATTTCGCCATCTCTATAACCTAACCTTGTATATAGATCTTCCATGAAATTTGTTTTAACTTGACTAACTACTTTTTTAGCTTGTTTTCTAGCTACTCTGTATTGATTGTACGCATCTTCATCTTGACACTTAGGTATTTTCCTATACATATCTCTTTTAGTCTTAATTGTTCAGTAGACATCCTCGTTCCACCACCATGTTTCCTTCTTTGGTGGTCCCAAGCCTTTAGATATACCTAAGACCGCCTAACAATGACTTCTAAAATATCTTAATTACCCTTCTATAAGAAAAAAAAATAACCCACCTTCTAAATCTCTCATTTTTCTTCAAATGCATCTTTTCTTTTTATCACCTATGATTTTTTCTTGTCATTCGCAATTAGTCTTGGTTCCTTTGAACACTCTCACTTACTGTACGTTGCCCCTATATACAAGTTTTCTAAATTTGTTAAAGTTTTATGTTTCTTTCTAGATTAATTTTAAGGTTTTTCTTAATCTAGGTAAAATTGAAGTTTTAGAATCTCAAAGAAAAAAAATTGTAACCAAATGAACCTCGGCCTTGTACTATGTGGCCAAGGCCGATACATATACATTGGGGTCGAGGTCAATAAATAGACTGTGTCCTTGTACGACGGATACTCATCTCATCGGCCAAATGAAGATTGTAGACCCTCATTAAGAAAATGTGAAAAAAAAAGAAAACATATCAATACAAGGATTATTAGATTGGAACAAGGAAGTCTTTGGGAGTATGCAAGCCAAGAAGGATGTCCTTCGCTCTACCATAAATCATTTGGACGGGCTTGAATGCAAACTAAATTAGGACCCTCAAAGGGTAGAAGAATAGAAAAAGGCTAAGTTGGACTTGGCACCTGCCCTTCTTATTAAAAACAGAATTGCAAATCACAAATTGAGAGTGAAATGCGTAGAAGGATATGCTAACACTATGTTCTTTCACCGTATCCTCGGAGCTTGGAAGTGTAAGAATGTGATTAACATAATTCAGGTACATAGTGAGGAATTCCCTGAGGACCCGGTGTGTATGAAGCCGGAGATCATTAACTTGTATAGGAACTTATCATCTAGCGATATGGATAGCAATTGAGAGATCAACGACATCGATTGGGGTCTAATTCCATCACAGGCGGTGGCATGTTTGGAGAACATGTAGGCGGTAGTTATTTCATGTGATATGGAAAAAGTCACGGGGCCCGATGGCTTCACTTTCGCATTCATTAAAAGGGCGTAGGGCGCTGTCAAAGGGGATGTTATAAAGTTTTTTGATGACTTCCACAGCAATAGGATTGGCAGCAAGAACATGAAAGTAACATTCATTTGCTTTATCCCTAAAGGATCTCAAGCTGGGAGAATAAAAGATTACGTGCCAATTAGCTTAGTTACTTCTATGTAAAAGCTATTGGCAAAGGTGCTTGCATCTCGCCTTAGGGAAGTTCTTCATCATACAGTCTTAAAGGAACAAAATGTATTTATTCCAAGTAGACATATGCTTGACTCGATCTTCATTGCTAGCGAAGTGGTGGAGTATGCCTGTATACTGAAGATATAGGGATTCTTTTTGAAGTTGGATTTTGCAAATGAATATGATTGTGTTGATTAGGCATTGATCTCGATTATGTTATAAATAGGAAAGGTTTTGGTGAGAGGTGGCGAATGTAGATGCAAGGATGTATCTCCTCTGCTAACTATGCAGTGCTCATCAATAGGTGTCTGGAAGGGAGTTTCAACTGACAATAGGGCCTGCAAAAATGGGACCCTCTATCTCATTTTCTTTTTATACTTGTGGCCGATGTGTTAAGTCGTATGCTTGACATGGCAAAACGTAATGGGATAGTTAAAGGACTGAAGGTTAGATGCGATGGGGCTCACATCACACACCTCCAGTACGCGAACAATTCCCTTTTATTCATGAGGAACTTTGATAAGGCAGAGTCAAACTTGATGCAACTTGTTCAGTCTTTCTACGAGATTTCGGGACTCAGACTGGACTTGGCCAAATGTAGCTTGTTGGGGATCAACATGTTTGAGATTATAGTTAATCAGGTGGCTAGGGAGGTTGACTGTCAAGTTGAGGCTTAGCCGTTATCTTACCTCGGCGAGTCCCCTCTACACATTGAGTTCTAGGAACTCGTCTTGAAGAAGATCTCGCTAATTTTGTTGGATCATAAACTTGATCCATTATAGGAGCCCAAACCCGAATCAAATCAAATTGGAGTCCAAGTCCAAGGTCAAATCTAAAACTTCTCCAAGGTCCAAATGAGAAACTTCTAGGGTGTATGAGAAGGAAGGAGAAGGTTGTAGAAAATGGAAGTTTGTAGAAAATGGAAGTTTGTAGAAGAATGGAAGGTTGTAGAAGAATGAGGTGTAGAGAAGGTTGTAGAAGAATGGAAGGTTGTAGAATGGAAGGTTGTAGAAGAAATGGGGTAGTATAAATACCCCTCCCCATTTTAGTTTAGACATAAGAGAAAAATCATGAGCTTCTAAGCGAGTAAAGAAGCAAACTCTAATAAGAGTGAGTTGTAGTATCTTTTTTTTTTTGAGTGAGTATGCTCTTGTAATATTTGTTTGAGTTTGAATAATAGTTGTTTTGTGTGAGTGTTTCATTTCCAACAAAGTGGTATCAGAGCGTTAGTTGGAAAGTATACACTATTGCATATCAAATCGAAGGTCTCGACGAGAGGAATCCGACGCCGCCAGAATCTTCCCAATCTGAGATCTGACGCGCCACCACGCGCCGCCGGAAGACTGCTGCCAGAAAATCGAGTCGACTCACTGAGTTGAGCCGAGTCAGCCGAGTTGGAGCCCCTTGACCGAGCCGTCTAAGCGAGTTGACTGAGCCGTCAAGGTCATTGACCGTTGATCAGGTCCCTCCCAAAGGTTTTCGGCATTCCGGATTCATCCGCGCAATCGGATTTTGCAAATTCTCATAATATTGAGAGATATGGCAAATGGTATGGCACCATTCCAAGTTCCGACACTCAACAACAACAACTACGACAATTGGAGTATCAAAATGAAGGCACTCCTTGGATCACAAGATGTGTGGGATATCATAGAGAAAGGCTATAACGAGCCTGCAGATGATGTTGCTTTTGCTGCTCTTACACCAGATCAAAAGACAACTTTAAAAGATTCAAGAAAGAGAGACAAGAAGGCTCTCTATCTCATCTATCAAGCATTAGATGATGATGGCTTTGAAAAGATTTCGAGTGCAAGCTCTAGCAAGGAAGCGTGGGAGAAGCTGCAAACCTCTTACAAAGGATCCGACCAAGTAAAGAAGGTCCGTCTCCAAACATTAAGAGGTGAATTCGAATCCTTACACATGAAAGTATCTGAGTCTATTTCAGATTATTTCTCAAGAGTAGTAGCTGTTTCTAATCAATTAAAAAGAAATGGTGAAAAGTTAGAAGATGTGAGGATAATAGAGAAGATACTCCGTTCGTTGGATCCCAAATTTGAGCACATCGTCGTGACGATTGAAGAAACTAAAGACTTGGAAGAAATGACGATCGAGCAACTTCAAGGATCATTGCAAGCATACGAAGAGAAGCATAAGAAGAAGCAAGGGTTTACTGAACAACTCCTCAAGCTGCAACTCAAGGATATGCATGAAAGCCAAGATAGAAACCAACGTGGCCGAGGCAGAGGTAGAGGCCATGGACGAGGTGGAAGTCGCGGTCGTGGACGAGGCTGGAATTACAACAACAACAATTCCAACAACAACTATGAGAAAGGAGAAAGCTCAACACGTGGCCGTGGAAGAATCAAACCGAACTCAAGGTATGACAAATCTCAAGTTCGATGTTATAATTGTCGAAATTTGGGCATTATGCTTCGTAATGTAGAGCTCCCAACAACAAAATTGAGGAGAAGGCCAACTACGTGGAAGAGAAGACAGATGGCAAAGAAACTCTTCTTCTAGCACGAGAGGAAACTGATGGTGGCCAAGCAAATTCTTGGTATTTTGACAGTGGTGCAAGCAATCACATGTGTGGAAGGAAAGACATGTTTGTGGAGCTAGACGAGTCAGTAAGCGGAAATGTTTCGTTTGGAGATGATTCCACAATAGCAGTGAAAGGGAGAGGTAACATCCTTATCCGTTTGAAAGATGGGAGACATCAATTTATTTCCAATGTCTACTATGTGCCCAATATGAAAAGTAACATCTTGAGTTTAGGGCAATTGTTAGAGAAAGGTTATGATATTCATATGAAGGATTATAATCTTTCTATAAAAGATGATAAGAATAACTTCATTGCTAAAGTACCAATGTCAAAGAATAAAATGTTCTCAATCAACATACAAAATGATGTTGCAAAGTGCCTGAAAGCTTGCTACAAAGATGCATCATGGCTTTGGCATCTTCGATTTGGGCATCTCAATTTTGGAGGTCTCGAGTCGCTATCTAAGAAGGAGATGGTGAAGGGACTACCTCGCATCAACCATCCTGACCAGCTTTGTGAAGGGTGTCTAGTCGGGAAACAATTCAGGAAAAGCTTTCCAAAGGAGTCAGAGTCAAGAGCCAAGAAGCCACTCGAGCTCATCCATACCGATGTGTGTGGTCCGATCAAGCCAAGCTCTCTCAGAATAACGTAATTATTTTCTTCTCTTCATTGATGATTTTTCAAGAAAATCCCGGGTATATTTCTTGAAACATAAGTCGAAGTTTTCGAAGTCTTCAAGAAGTTCAAAGTCGCAGTGGAGAGAGAAAGCGGTAGAAAGATCAAAGCCATGAGATCCGACCGAGGTGGAGAATTTACTTCCAGGGAGTTTCAAGAGTCTCGTGAAGCAAATGGAATTCGTCGACCAATGACAGCTTCCTAGATCCCCCAAAGAAATGGCGTGCGTAAAGAAAGAACAGTAACAATCCTCGACATGGCACGAAGCATGCTCAAAAGCAAGAAACTACCCAAGGAATTTTGGGCGGAGGCGAGCGTGTGCAGTCTACTTGTCAAACCGATCTCCAACAAGAAGTGTATGGGGAAAGACACCGCAAGAGGCATGGAGTGGAAGAAAGCCTGGCATTTCCCACCTGAGAATCTTTGGAAGTATAGCCCATGTTCATGTACCAGACGAGAGAAGAACGAAGCTTGATGATAAAAGCGAGAATTTTATCTTCATCGGCTATGATGCTAACTCGAAGGGCTACAAGCTGTACAATCCAGACAAAAAGAAGATTGTGATTAGTCGAGATGTGGTCTTCGACGAAGAAGGAGAATGGGATTTTGAATCTCATGCAGATGACTTAAATTTCTTTCCTCAATTTGAAGAAGATGAGCAGACAATGAGGGAGCAAGTAGGACCTCAACAAGAGCCTGCAACTCCACCCACTTCACCAACATCAACCACTCAAGGAGACTCATCACCTTCGTCATCATCAAGTGGGAGTCAAAGTGAAAGAGTTGTGCAACGTACAAGAAGCCTTAGAGATCTCTATGAGGTAACCGAACGACAAGATAATCTTACATTATTTTGTCTGTTTGTCGATTGTGAACCAGTGAGCTTTCAAGAAGCAGTACAAGAAAAGAAGTGGAGAGATGCGATGGACGAAGAAATCAAGGCCATTGAGAAGAATGACACATGGGAACTCACCTCACTTCCCAAGGAACATAAGGCGATAGGTGTCAAATGGGTGTACAAAATAAAACAAAACGCCAAAGGAGAGATTGAAAGGCACAAGGCGAGGCTAGTTGCTAAAGGCTATAGTCAAAAGGTCGGAATTGACTATGATGAGGTATTTGCTCCTCGTTGCTCGATTGGAGACTATCGACTAATCATTTCTTTGGCAAACTCAAAACAAGTGGAAGATACAGCAGATGGATGTAAAGTCTGCCTTCCTAAATGGAGTTCTTGAAGAGGAAGTCTACATTCAGCAACCATTAGGCTATGAAGTCAAAGGCCAAGAAGACAAGGTGTTGAAGTTGAAGAAGGCTCTTTACGGGCTAAAACAAGCACCAAGGGCATGGAATAGCCGAATCGACAAGTACTTCCAAGAGAATGGCTTCAACAAATGTCCCTATGAGCACGCTCTATATATCAAGATCAAACATGGAGATATTTTGATCGTGTGCCTCTACGTGGATGATTTGATCCTCACCGGAAGCAACCCAAGCATGTTCAATGAATTCAAGGAAGTGATGACGAAAGAATTCGAGATGACAGACATGGGGCTTATGGCGTACTACCTTGGTATTGAAGTTAAGCAACAAAAGGATGGAATTTTCATTTCACAGGAAAGCTATGCAAAGGAGATCCTGAAGAAGTTCAAGATGGAGAACTGTAAGCCGATAAGCACACCGACGGAATACGGAATCAAGATGTCCAAACATGAAGAAGGCGAAAGTGTAGATCCAACATTCTTCAAAAGTTTGGTTGGAAGTCTACGCTATCTAACTTGCACGAGGCCCGATATTCTTCACGCAGTTGGATTGGTTAGTCGCTACATGGAATCTCCAACAACCACCCATTTTAAAGCCGCAAAGAGAATTCTTCGCTATCTGAAAGGTACAATTGACTTTGGCTTATTCTATTCAGTTTCTAATGGTTACAAGCTTGTTGGATACAGCGATAGTGATTGGGGTGGAGACATAGATAATCGAAGGAGCACTACCGGATTCGTATTTTTCATGGGAGATACTTCTTTCACATGGATGTCAAAGAAACAACCGATTGTCACATTGTCCACTTGTGAAGCGGAATATGTTGCTGCTAACTCATGCGTTTGTCATGCAATTTGGCTTAGAAATCTATTGAAGGAGATAGGCTTGATACAAGAAGAGCCTACCAAAGTTTGTGTCGACAACAAGTCAGCTATTGCCTTAGCAAAGAATCCAGTATTCCATGATCGAAGCAAGCACATCGATATTCGCTACCACTATATAAGGGAGTGTGTTGCAAGAAAGGATGTGGAAATTGAATATGTAAAGTCACAAGATCAAGTTGCCGATATATTTACCAAGCCATTGACAAGCGAAGACTTCATAAGATTAAGGAACTTACTAGGGGTCACAAGATCAAGTTTAAGGGGGGGTGTTGGATCATAAACTTGATCCATTATAGGAGCCCAAACCCGAATCAAATAAAATTGGAGTCCAAGTCCAAGGTCCAAATCTAGAAACTTCTAGGGTGTATGAGAAGGAAGGAGAAGGTTGTAGAAAATGGAAGTTTGTAGAAAATGGAATTTTGTAGAAGAATGGAAGGTTGTAGAAGTGTAGAAGAATGAGGTGTAGAGAAGGTTGTAGAAGAATGGAAGGTTGTAGAATGGAAGGTTGTAGAAGAAATGGGGTAGTATAAATACCCCTCCCCATTTTAGTTTAGACATAAGAGAAAATCATGAGCTTCTAAGCGAGTAAAGAAGCAAACTCTAATAAGAGTGAGTTGTAGTATCTTGTTTTTTTTTTTTTTTTTGAGTGAGTATGCTCTTGTAATATTTGTTTGAGTTTGAATAATAGTTGTTTTGTGTGAGTGTTTCATTTCCAACAATGTAGTGAAAGATGCAGAATTATCAAGAGAAGCAAAAAAAAGTATAATCATGCATGAATCTAACTTGAAAAATGTTGTACTTTTTGCTACTGTTCTTGACCCATTAAGTACTCTTAATTTCATTTAAGACAATTTTAAAGCAATTTACTTAACAACCGTTTCAATCAAACTTGCTGAGATTACTGTCATTTACCTTGCAAAATTCAAATTAGCTAATAAGGACTGGATCTAGTTCATTTAACCTCAATCCGTCCAATTCAATCATTATGCATTAAAGAATTGCAATTCAGTCAACCATTCAATTTTTTTATTGATCCAACTCGATCCTCTTTACTAGATGCAGATCAGATTTGAATTAAATTATGCCGATTGATAATCACAAATTAATACTTACAAAATTATTAAAATATTTTAAATTGAAAAATTATGCAAATTTTAATAAGTAACAAAGAAAGTTGTGATAGCGAGAAGATAATGAATTAGACTTTTTTTTTTCTAAAACTGAATACACGTCTTTCTATTCAAATAAATAAATTTTAAATTTTCTATATTTATTTGATTGTACATATAACATAAAATATGCACTTAAACATGAAATAAAATAATTTAAATTACAAAAATTTATATTTTCAAGGTTACACAAATCAAATATATATACTTGAACTAGTTGCACAATAAAAGTTAATTGGACCGAATTATAAATTGAATCCACAGATTAAGGTGTGCAATTCTTATTCATGTCCAATTCATGTAGATTGTAGCTTTTACAATCCAATTTAATTTAACAAAACTCAATTTATGAATCAATTAGAGTTAATTAAATTATATCAAATTATATTCACAGATTCACGAATTTCATGTTCACCCCTAGATCCCTATATCAACAAAGTATCATTGGTGGTAGTTGCAACAGTACACGCCACACAAATATCACATGGGTGCATCAATAGCTCCCTAGAAAAAATGTCTAGCCCGTACATGTTAGTTTATTTTTATTTATTTATTATAAATACATGTTATTTTAATTTGGAAATAAAAAAGTACGTTAATTAAGGCATTAAGATAATGTCCTAAGAGCATTTTTAATGGTAATGTGGATTTAGAGCATGAATTGATACCTTATAATGGATGTGGGGAGGATGTCTATCATATGTGATATTAGATAGACATTCAAATTCTAAAATGATCTTCAATGGTAAGAGCATCATCAATGGGACCATGGATTCATAATGTCCATCTTATGTGGCATGAAATCAAAGTGGAGGATGTCTAACACAATGTCTACTTCTAGACATTGTAATAGACTGTCACGTCAGCATGATTAATTCTTTTAAAGTTTTTTTTCAAGCCATTATTAATATTATGAAAATTGAAAATAAAAGTGTCAACTCATCAATCCATGGTCTAAATCGACATTACCATTAGAGATCATTAATGTTGATTTCGACTATGAATTGCGACTTTTTACTTTCTATAACAAACAATGATGATGTAGCAATGGACTAGACATTGTGATAGACACCTCCACTTTGATTCATTGACACATCATCTAGACATTCACAATTCATGATCCTATCGAAGAGCATTTTTTGGGTTGGATGTGGATTGTGTCCTAGGTAGATCTATTTCCACCTCAATTCATGGTCCCATTGTAAATGCTCTAATTAATGTGGATGCATGCCCCACTAAGGTGCTAGCGTATCTGATTCCACCAAAGGCATGTGAATCAAAGACATTGCCTCAGCGGAGTCACTGATAATGTCCTAATTAACACTAGAACATTTTTAACACTTAATAGAGGTTTTAAAATCCCTATTAAATAGAGTGTTATTAAATGTCATATGAAAATATGATATGTTTTAATTTTTAATACATGTATTACATAGAGGGTTTTTAAAACTCATATCAATTATGTGTTATTTAATACCACCCCCTTTTAATAGGTGTTTAAAAACCTCTATTAAATACCGAAATTGTTCTAGTGTAATTTACGTGGATGCAGCAATACCATTTAGCAAGATAAAAAGGTTCGATACATCTAAACATTTATTTTGTGTCGAGTGGCTCAATAATTTGGTATGTGATTTAGGAGTAAGAGGAGTAAGAGGTTATGGGTTTGGGGCAAGTTGTTTCCTTCTTATCAAATAAAAAACTTCTAATCATTGTGTCATTTTATAGTGTGAATACTAGAATAAATTTGGTCTTTAATAGAGGTTTTAAAACCCCTGTTAAAAATGGATGTTATTATATAACAACTAATTGATAAGGGTTTTAAAAAGCCTTTATGTGATACACGTATTAAAAATTAAAATATAACACGTTCTTACATGACATTTAATAACACTCAGTTTAATAGGGTTTTAAAACCTTTATTAAAGACAAAAAATGTTATGGTACTTAATTTTTTAAGGCACTGTTTGATTGTAAAGAAAATGTTTTATAATTAAAGAATATATTTTCTTAAAAAGGTTTTATTAGTAATTAAATGTTCATAATTAAAATTTTTTTTTACTAATGTATGTGTTTGATTATTGCTAATATAAGAAATTTTTTTCCTCAAAACTCACCAACAACCTATATAAAATAAAGGAAGCTACTAACTAGAGTAACATATTTGGTCAATTGGACACTGAACCATTCGTTTGCCACGCGATGGAGTTCAAGATGTGTGCGCGCATCATGAAGTGCATCACACGACAACAGAGTGGGTAGGTGCCCGAAGTATGTTACCGAAGCTTTCACTTAAAACAAAACACAACAATCAAAAAACTTATAAGAAATGTAACAGAAACACTTAAAATAAAATCAAAAGATAATGTTAGAAATTTTAAAAAAAATGTCAAAGTAGAAATTTATAACGAATTACAATCAACAACAATATCACAGCTATATATATATATATATATATATAACAACAAATAATAACGCCTGAGAGCCTCAATCTCAAATTATAATTGGATGGCATGGATCAAATGCATACACACTCAGTTAAATTTAAATCACTTTCTCCCTCAATCTCATGTAGAAAATTAAGAAAGAAAAGTAAGAAAAAAAAAAGGGAAAAATGTATATATGATAAATTAATGTTTACGAGTTCATTAAACATTGATGAAAAAAAGTAGACATAGAGGATTGATTTGAAACGAACCTTGAAACTTCCAAGCTTCCTCCAAGGCCATTCTGTGAGTAATCCTGGTTGGGAAGCCATCGATCATTCCTCAATGCCTTTGCTGGACTACTTACACTTCAAATTTATAGAGAAATCGAATTAATTGACGGTTTTTCTACGTCAGTTATGTACATGTAAAGTACTACAGTTAGTGACACTACACATGCTAGCTAATCAATATGACAATATTGAAGGGAAAATACTAAAATAACAACAACAATGTCAAATCACATAACACATTAGCTCATAAGACTCTTCCATGTGACTTTGACCCGCGTGTTATTTATGTATCGAGATCTGTATATGCTCTCATCTCGAAGCGTGCATAAATGGCTCTTATGAGCTTTATTGTAAATTAAGTGTAGTCAATATATAGTTACCTCTTGGTTTTGGAATGGCCGGTTTGCATAGGAGTTGGCAGCAATCAACATGCATGTAGTTTAAATAGCTGATACAAAACTCCATGTGCACTTAATTAGCACATGCATGCAATAAACTCCATGTGCACGTAATTAGCACATGCACATGCATGCAATAAACTCCATGTGCACGTAATTAGCACATGCATGCAATGAAAAAATACATATGTAAACCATGCAAGCTAGTTTGACTAAATATATGTATTTAAGAGTTGCATTACGATCGAGATAGATAGAGTGAGTTTTAGGGGATCTAGTGACTGCTGGTGATCAGTTCAGCTAGCTAGAGTAGTTGAATTTTATATTTGGAGTTCAACAATTTTGCGATCAGCGCATACATTTATTAATGTAAAATGACACAAATAAATGAGAAGGCAAACTTGAATTATTAAAGTTAAAGTTTAAAATTAAGGCTAGGAAATATATTAGATATCCTAATTATTTTTTCAAGTATAGTACATATTCTAAATCTTATATCACTAGGTTAAAAATAACAAAATCAAAGAATCAATTTAGCTTCACATATTAAAAAGTACATCATATATGAAGATGATTTTCCTCATAAGAAAAGCAATGATTAATTAATATTAATAATATAAATAAATTAAAGAAAGAAAATCTTCATATAATCTTTGCATAGATTTAGAAAAAGTGTGTTATAAAGGCTGAAAAAAATCTCAAACAAGTGATAACCATTAATCAAGCAGTTAAAATCGAGGCATTTGTTTTTTGGATGATAGTTGTATATATATATATATATATATATATTGGATCATGCACTATATATATTTTACATGTTTTTTTTTAAATTTAATAATTGAGTTGGCCACGATTGGGAATTCGAATAAGATTCTGTTTGGCACGTACAAACTAGTTTATCAGCTAAAAGCTACTTCAGTAAATAAACTATGTTTTGTTAGCAGCTTGTTTTAAAAATAAGCTAGTTGAAACTTTAAAATTTTGGACATTATCTCAATTAGCGTTTAGTTAAAAAATGTCGAATCTAATTTACTTTCACTTTCAGCTCTAAAAAAATACTAAATATAAAAAACAAAAAATACTAAATTATAAATATATTATTAATATTTAATATTTTTTTAAAATTAAATAAACATTATTAAATAATAAATAATACATTATATATATTATTAAATATTTATTAAATAAATAATTATGTTTATAAGTGTTACATTTAATAATACATATACATCATTTATAATATATATATATATAGCTAGACTTTTATGTCATTTTTTATTTTTCTGCTACTCGATCAACTATTTCTTTCAAACAATTTTAAATGATCGCCTAAATTATCAGTTAATATTTTTTCAGCTCTCAGCTAGATTATCAACTAGCATTACCAAACAGAGCATAAGTTAATATCAAATCAGTTAGTTGGTTTTATTTTGTCTATGATTGGCAACACTAGCTGATAACTAATAATTTAGCTGAAAGCTGATAATCTAGCTCACAATTGAAAAACTACTAACCGATATGAGATAACCGATAATCTAACCGATTATTTTAAACCGTTTGGAAGAAATAACGATTGAGTAGCGAGAGAAATATTAAATAACATAAAAAAACATGTTATATATTATCAATGATTTATATGTATTATTAAATGTAATACTTATAGACATGATTGTTTAATAATGATTCAATATTATATATAAAAATACATTTTTATTATTTAATAATGTTTATTTAATCTTTAAAATATTAAATATTAATAATATATTTATAATTTAGTATTTTTGAATTTTTATGTTTAGTATTTTTTGACTTAATTAATGTATTTGTAAGGTTTTCAAAATAAAATATATTAATATTGAAAAAAAACATGTATGTACAAATCTACCAAAAATTTTGATCTATAACATATATGACATCGTTAAGTAAAAAATAAATTTGAAAACAAATATGTATATATATATAAATCTACCAAAAATAAAAACAAAATCACATATTTGTCTTTTTTATTTTCGGAGAAAATTAAGAAATTATGGTATAACATGTTTTTTTTTTGTCAACGTATAGCATGACAAGCACGCAACTTTTATGTCCCTTGTGAAAACTGAATGTTATACCTCACCTAATTAGGTATATGACCGACCTAGATTACTTTAATCGTTTGATAATCTAGTAGCCTTAACCTCTCAATCAATAAACAATTAAGATTAATATCTTGTAATCATCAATTATAAATTTATTAATCACATAGGATTCTAAAATGAATCTTAAACCTCAAAGTTCATTTATATGAATTAAATAATCCTCAAAATTTCGTAGAAGTTTTTCGACTACAACTCCTCTATTTCTAAGCCTACACCGAAATACCCGATCTTCACAAATCTTTAACGAAACCTGCTCAGCTTGGTGGAAATGCCGAAAGACTCATATTAATCTACCTCCTAACAATGTATATTGTATTCACAAAGACTATATATTCATTCTAACCCATCTTAAATTCTCAAAATCCCTAAACTATCATTACCTTAGCTCCGCAGCATTCCAATCCGTTCTAAAACCATTATAACAATTCCAAAAGAGATCATAATCACACATGAACCCAAAAACTCATTTATGCAATATATTATATTTAAAAATAATACATACATAGAGAAAAGAATTAAGCAAGTCACAAATAATCGGAAAGCTTTTCTTTTCCCTCGTCACCGCTAGAACTTGTCATTATAATAATTTAAGAATTCGATAATGTCAGATAAGTAAATCCCACACTATCTAGTACACCTGTAATAATCAAATGCATAATAATCTAAAATATTAAACAAATAATATAATCCAAGAAATTTAAATACAATCAGAAATCCATCATGTTTTTGTTATTCAATCACAATCAGATAATGTTCTCCGAAGTGGAAAGTAAAAAATAATAAGGACTCATGCCCGGAGAGGATAACCAAACGAGTCTCATTCCTCTACACTCTAAGAGTATGATCTGGTTCAACATGATCTCATGATAACCACGTGATGCAAAGTATCAGTGACTCCAGCTCCTCAAGCATAATATAGCGTTCTATAAGCACGATATGATATACACTATAAGGAGACTCAAATCACCCTTATTCTCTCTATTATGTATACATGTACAACAAAAATGCAATATCAAGGATCAATGCGATTTATACAAAATTATATTCATACAATATAAAAGTTACTATGAGATTTACTTAACCTTACAAATGCGATACCGAAATTCCCTTACGCTCCAAGTCGGTAAGCTAGTCTACACAAGGTTCTAATCACGGTCCTACAATTCATTAATACATCCTGTAAGTTTTCATAAAAATTCTATAACTTTTCCCAATTAGTTGCAGTTTCATTGACCCAATCGCGTCCCGAAACCCCTAAAATACTTTCTAAATAAATTCTCTGATGCCCAAATTTCATTTTTTGACTCAAAATTATTATTCAGCATTGAAAATTACGTTGTCAAGGGTTAAAAATAATTTTTCTAATTTATTATATTTTATTTGGTCATCCTCGACTTCAAAACTCTGGAATCCCTCCAAATCTTATCCTTGGATATTCGAATCCCAATTTGACTCCAAATTATGGTTCGAAATCAAAAATTAACCTAAACTAAGCTTTAAAATAATTTTTTAAATTTTGAATATTTTCGAGTATCGTAGCACATCATGAGAAAAAACCCTGATATAAACCCTCAAGAAAATCCCAAATTTATCGCTTTTCATAGAATTCCCCCATTTCTATTGATTGGTCCAAAAATATTTTTTTCTTAATCTTTTCTTATTTTCTGAATTTTCTTTCAATTTCCTAGCATTTTTTTAAAAAAATTAGGGATTGAACCCCCTTTATCTTTCTCATATCTCCAATTCTTCTATGTTTTTTTTCGATTGGGGCTGGGATCCCAACACGTATCTCGAAAAAATCTTCATCGAGATATGTGTTGCGTATCACGAGGTTGATCTTAATGGCTATAAACAAGATTATCATCAGGGATGCACACGGACTGGATCCAGTGCAATTAAGGTCAATCCGCAATCCGATCCAATTATCACGGATTTAAAAATTACAATCTAGTGCAATTCAAATATGTCATCAATCCAACTTAATACAATTTGCAAAATGCGAACTGGATTGGATCAAGTTCTACAGATTGACGTTTTCCTATCCAAAGATTCATGAAATTAAACTTAATCAAATGAATCACAAAAACCATACATTTCATGAATGACAAATTTACAGCATATATCCCATAAATCCATATATAGAGAAAAGAAAAAAAAAATCTTCATATAGTATTTATAGATTTACAAAAACATATGATAGGGTTCCTAAAGATGTTATTTGGTGGGCTCTATAAAGAAAATGAGTGCATGCTAGATATATAGATGTTGTTAAAGATATGTATGATGGAGTAGTAACGAGTATAAAGACATTTGGAAGAGCTACACAAGAATTTCTCATTACGATAGGACTACATCAAGGATCAGTTTTAAGCCCATAACTATTTACTTTAGTTATGGATGAACTAACTAGGCATATTCAAAAAGGTATACCATGGTGTATGTTATTTGCAAATGATATTATTTTAGTGGATGAAACAAAGATGGAGTGAATAGGAAATTAGAACTCTGGAAGAATACATTGGAATCTAAAGGCTTTAACTTAAGTAAGACGAAGACCAAATACATGTCTTGTGAGTTTAGAATTACTAGACATTGAGATGATAAAGTGATAAAATTAAGGGAAGTAGAAGTTCCTAAGATGAACCACTTTAGATACCTAGGATCAATCATATAAAATGATTGTAATATTTAGAATGATGTCACATATATAATCCAAATTGGATGGAAGAAATGGCGGAGAGCAACTATAGTGATTTGTGATCAAAATGTTCCTACTAAGTTAAAATAAAATTTTATAGGACCGCAATTAAGCAAGTTATTCTCTATGGAAATAAATGGTGGGCGATAAAGCAACAACAATTACATAAAATGAACGTACCATAAATGAAGATTGTAACGACCCGTATTTTTAAGTCGTTAATTAATCGCTAATCATAAATTATTAGTGATCTAATACCAATTTAGTTAAAATTGGCTAAGTGAGGACATGTCTATTGTTCGTGCATAACGCGTGTCAAGTTTGGAGAAGAGATCGAACGGGCGTGGTCGGTGACGGCATCGCTCCACCACCGCAGAACAGAGATGACGTTAATGGCGTGGATACCCTCAAGGTGGTCGGCGGGACGCTACGCCGCGAAAGTGTAGACGTGTAGGCGGTGGAGCTCCGGCTGTGAGCGGCGGCTCGCGGTGCGCGCGATGAACCAGCAAGGAGATCGGTGCGCGGAGGCTCGCGGACAGCAGCTCCAACGAGACTGGAGTCCGGCCAGGCGAGCAGTCGCGGTGGTGGATGATGCGAAGGCACGGATGGCCAGCAACAGGTGTGGACCAAGAGGTGGCGCGGTTGTGGGGAAGATGACGAGCTGTGGAACGGACCACCAGGACGCCGGCGAGCAGTTGAATCGGTGAGGAGGAGCAGTGAATCAGCGCGGTGAGCGGAGTGGAGCAACGACGCAGTGGCCCATTGTCGGACTGATCGATCCCCGACGAGACACAACAACAGTGGACAATGAGGCGTAACTTCGAAGAAGCTCGATGACGCGATGGATTACTCACGAAGAAGATGAAAGGCGTAGATCATGGCTAAGTTTGCGTCCTTCAGATGGATTTTGGAGTTGAGACCTCCATTAAAGACCATGGTGAGGTTCTAAACCACATTGATTTCAACTAGAAGTCTAATTGATAAATCTTGTAGTCATTGATGATTTCGATATGGTCACTTAAACGACTTCGCTGTACATACGATGAATGTAGATGCGCAGGGACTCAACTAGGATTTGAACGATTACTTTGACGTGATTGCCTATGTGAATCCAAGGTATGTAAACCAGCTAGAAAATCTTACAGTTATTTCTTGAGCTTTAAATTTGTTGTTATTGTTATGTTCATCATTTCTTTTGAATTTCTATTGGGTGAGTGGTCCATTGGCAAGTGAGTCATGAAAATTATTTATCTGTGATATGAGCTCTTATTTGGACGTTGTTGATATCTCCCAATTGAGTGTACATTAGGGGCACTAATTCGGGTCCGTGGATATCTCGTAGTTGCAAGGGTTAAGGCTGATAGGCCATGTCTCGTCCCGAACCCGAGTTTGCTGGGCTTTTGTCGCGACTCAACGTCCTTTTGATCGTGAATCCTTGTTATTTGGTTTTTCGTATTTCAGACCCGCTCTTATCGATTGATTTATTTATAGTCTTTTATTCATGCGTTCCCTGTTCCTTTCTTTCTATTTGCATGAATTTGACTGATTTATTTATTTTGAAATGTTGTATATATGTCCTATTGGCATTACTTACCTGGGCTCGTCATTCTTGTGTTTGATGGAGTGCAGACCCATAGTCCAGCAAGGGGAAGGCTTAACAACTAGGAGATATCATTTGAGGATACCAGAGTAGTCCTTACTACTTGTCTGACATAGATGATTCTTTTGTATTATTAGATATACTTGTTTTAAAACGCTGAGAGTTGGGTTTTTGAGAGATTTTGAGCATGCGTTCCCTGTTCCTTTCTTTCTATTTGCATGAATTCAACTGATTTATTTATTTCGAAATGTTGTATATATTTCCTAGTGGCGTTACTTACCTGAGCTCGTCATTCTTGTGTTTGACGGAGTGCAGACCCACAGTCTAGCAAGGGGAAGGTTCCACAGCTAGGAGATATCATTTGAGGATAACAGTGTTGTCCTTACTACTTGTCTGACACAAATGATTCTTTTGTATTATTAGATATACTTGTTTTAAAACACTAGGAGTTGGGTTTTTGAGAGATTTTGGGCATGTATATCTTGTGTTTACTCTCATCTGAATGTTCATTGATGATGATGTATATATATGGGGTTTCCACACTCTAGGTTGTCTTAGCTGGTGTCTTTGAGGTTTTTCAATTAGTTTGAGGTTTAATTGCTTCCGCTATAACTATGATAAATCACTAATTGATTAACTCAACTTTAATTGCTTGATAAATGGTAAATGATAAAGGAAGGCTGACTAGGCTTGGCGTGACTCAGCGAGACGGGCTCGGGGGTCCACTTAAGTCTAGGCCGGGCGGGACCCGGTTTAGGATTATGGAACTGGGGTCGTCACAAAGATGCTAGGTGTATGTGTGGTAAAACTTGTAAAGAGAGAATAAAAAATATAGAAATTTAAAGATAAGTATGAGTAGCACCAATTGATACAAAGATTAAGGAAAGGCGGTTGCGGTGGTTTGGTCATTTGCAAAAAGGCCTACAAATGCCCCAACTAGAAAACTTGACTCACTAGAAATTGTAAAAATTCGACGAGGTAGGGGTAGACCAAAGTTAACATGCGACGCATTAATTAAGAGGGATTTGAATGGTCGGAAAGCTCATCATCAATTGCACTTAATCGAGCACAATGGAAAGGTTTGATCCATATAGCTGGCCCCAATTAATTTGGGGCTGAGGATATGTTGTTGTATCCCACAAATCTATATATAGGAGATTTCCCATAAAACTATCATCAAAATAACCTACAAGTTCCTACATAAAATAAATATGTAATCCACAAATTTGTACCATACACCTTCGCAAAAGGGAAAAAAGGTGCACAATACAACATACAACCTACAAAAAAGTCTGAAGTGTAATAAAATAGTTAGTAGCAAGCATAATATTTGAGATATTATAGTTTAAAGTTGATAGTTTGGGTTAATGCTATTTGAGATACTATAATACATATGATCATATATGTATATATGTTAATGCAATAAACAGACTGTATTGGATTGGATATGCAATTTTTTAACGTAGAATCTGTAATCTGATTCAGTCCGCCGGAATAGTGATTTTGCAATCCAATCCAGTCCAAGAGATAGAAAAATTGATCCAATTATAATTAGTCCAGATTGGATTAGATCTACGGATGAGTGCAATCCGTGTGCACCCCCTAAGTTAGACGAAGATCGAATACATGTATTGTAAGTTTATAAATACTAGACATTGAGATAATAGAGTGGTAAAATTATGGGAAATAAAAGTTTCTAAGGTGAACCACTTTAGATACCTAGAATCAATCGTACAAAATGATGGTAATATTGAAAATGATGTCACATATAGAATTCAAGTTGGATGGAAAAAATGACGGAGTGTAACTGGGGTGATTTGTGATCAAAATGTTCCTACTAAGTTAAAATTAAACTTTTATAGAAATGCGATTAAGCTAACTATGCTATATGAAGTGAATGTTGGGCGGTAAAGTAATAACAATTACATAAAATGAACGAGTGAAGCTCAAGGCCAGCTGTTGACTGATTTCATCACCTTGATGACAACCCATTTTGCTCCATCGGCATCGCCACTGACTCCTATGACTACCACATCAACTTTACAGGTGTCAACACTTCCTAATATAGATTTTGTAGCGCCGATGGTGCAGACTATTCCTGGTGTGACTTCACCATTAATGGAGATAGCTGAGGCAATACTGTCTCCTACGCGTACATCCTCTAGCACATCAGTTGAAGTTCACTTGTGAAGAACTTCATTAGACTCAAGCCAACTTACTTTGATGGTATACGAGATTTCCAGAAGATTGAGAAGTGGATTCTTTCTCAAGAAAAACTTCATAGGGTACTGAAGATTGAGGATAGACTTTGGGCAGAGATCTCATCGTATATTCTCGAGAGAGACGTTAATGTGTGGTGGCGTTTGACAGTAGCTACTCATGGAGAGTTTGAGACGTGGGATTCTTTCAAGCAGAAGTTCTATCAGCTGTACGTTCCGCCTTCAGTACTGAAGAGATTGAGAAGAGAATTCAAGGACTTGAGACAAGGAGCAAAAGAGCTTGTGATCCAGTACATCGAGATATATGATTATTTGAGACAATTTACTAGAGATTTTCTGAGAGATGACTCCGAGGATGTGTACCACTACGGTGATGGACTTAGGCCAAATATTGGTTATTACGTAGTCAGTACAGGCGCTAGGACACTCACTAAGATCTACGAGCGAGCCCAATCACAAGAGACATACTATTTTGGTAAAATCGCTTATGGCAGAGCACCGGGTTCAGTGTTATCAGTAGAACAGGCCATGGAGTATGAGAAGAGCAGACAGAGGGGTAAGGGAGCAAAGGGATGGAACATAGGTTCTCAGGGGTTGGGGACACCTACTTACCCACTGCTTGTGCCTCATGTATAATACATTGCCCCAGCATAGAGCACGGTAGGCAGACTTCCCTTGCCACCTCAAGCTAGGTCACTTTGCCACCTCCCATTAGACCAGCGTTACCAGCTCCCACCGTTCTTGCACTTACCGCCCACATGCTCTGCGGCAGCAGTCGCGAGGTGGTAGACAGGGACAGGGACAATAGCAGAGACAGGGACAAGGACAATCGCAGAGAAAGGGTTAGGTTCAGATGAGGTTCATATAGTAGCCCAGCCAGACATCTTACATACTACATATGCGGACAGGTTTGACACAATGTGAGAGAGTGCCTGCATCCAGCAGTAGTCTATGCCCAGCAAGCCCGAGATGAGGTTCATATAGTAGCCCAGCCAGACGCTGATGCCACATGAGGTCTCATCGAGCGTACGATTTCCATTTGAAGTAGAGATTTATATGCATTATTTGAATCTGGATCTACCGTATCTTTCATTGTTGGTCTCATGGTAGACATCTTAGGGTTGAAACATGTTAGGCTTAGTGTACATTCGATTTTGAGTACTGCAGCGGGATATGGTTTACCCTAATAGTTTTATAGAGGGATGTCTAGTCGAGATAGATGTGGTAAAGTTACCTACTGACTTTAGAGTCCTCGAGTTTTTAGAGTATAACATGATTTTAAGTATGGACTGGTTAGCAGCTTACCACGTTCATATCGACTACTTCAATAAGACAATGATATATGAGATTTTAGGGCGTTCGACGTTCATCTATAGAGATAGTTCAGCGAGGACAGTAGGTATGAGAGGTCAACCTGCGACTAGTTAGGAGATGGAGGCATTGATCTCGCTATACGCTGTACCTGAGAGTCGGGGACCTAGGCTAGAGGATATACCGATTGTTAGAGAGTTTTCTGATGTGTTTTCGGAGGATTTACTTGGTTTACCGCCACTGTGAGAGATTGATTTCACTATTGAGTTGGTACTGGGTATTAAATCGATTTTCATACCATCATACCGTATGACACCACAAGATTTAGAGGAGTTGAAGACCCAACTTCAATATTTGGGACAAAAGGGATTCATCACACATTCTATGTCACCATGAGGAGCACCCGTCCTTTTGTGAAGACGAAAGATGGTACCTTGAGACTTTGTATCGACTACAAACAATTGAATAAAGTCACAATTAGGAACAAATATACACTACCGAGAATTGATTATTTATTTGATCAGCTGAGAGGAGCACTATTTTTCTCCAAGATTGACATGCGATCAGGGTATCATCAGCTTAGGATCAGGGCTGATGATAGATCCATAATAGCTTCTAACATAAGATAAGAACATTTTCAGTTCACGATCATGCCATTTTTTGTTGACCAATGCTCCATAAGTGTTTATGAATCTGATGCACTGAGTTCTCAGACCATTTCTTGACCGTTTCGTGATAGTCTTCATCGATGATATATTGATATACTCGAGGACTAGAGAGGATCACGAGAAGAACCTCAAGGAGACATTGCAGACTTTGAAGGAGCATAGACTTTATGCTAAGTTTAACAAATTTGAATTCTGGCTCTCAGAAGTCAAGTCTCTAGGGCATGTTGCTGGAGCAGTAGGGATAGTAGTGGATCCAGCCAAGATTTGGATAATTATGGATTGGCCAGCACCTTCTTTCGTGAATGAGATCATGAGTTTTCTGGGTTTGGCGAGGCATTATTGTCGATTTGTGAAGGATTTCTAAAAAACCGCTTCATTGATTACTAGATTAACCCAAAAAGATGTTGGGTTTGAGTGGACTGAGGAATGTGAAGAGGCATTTATTCAATTGAAGAGATTATTTACTATTGTGCCAGTGTTAGTATTACCAAAGGTTGGACAGGGATTTTCAGTATATGCAGATGCTTCTCATGGAGGTTTAAGATGTGTGTTGATGCAGGGTATTGGTATAGTATTATCCAGACAGTTGAAAGTACATAAGAAGAACTATTCGACGCATGATTTAAAGCTAGCAGCAGTAGTGTTTGCACTGAAGATATGGAGACATTATCTGTATGAAGAGAAATTTACAATTTTTACTGATCATAAGAGTCTGAAGTATCTCTTCACACAAAAAGGATCTGAATATGAGACAGTGCAGATGGTTAGAGTTTTTGAAGGATTACTACTTTTCCTTGGAGTACCATTCGGGAAAAGCAAACATAGTCGTAGATGCACGGAGTAGGATACCTATTGGAGATGTGGAGATTCCTACTGAAACTCGGGTTGAGATTTGTGCTCAGATGAGAGTATAGACCGTGTCTACACAGAGAGTGTCAGAGGGTCAGAGGACTGACAGGTTGTACTCAAGGTTTAGTGAGTTAGCGCAGAGTGTACATTGTGTTAATTGGACGGAGACGTCTGACCAGTGTTTGAGATTCAAGGGCAGACTGTGGATACCTTCATTGCCAGAGCTGAGAGAAGAGATTCTTCAAGAGTCACACCATTCCCAATTCACCATTCATCTAGGCAGGACCAATATGTATCACGGCATGAAGATGCATTTTTAGTGGCCTAGGATGAAGGCGGATGTTTATAAGTTTATCAGGAACTGTGAGATTTGTTAGTAAGTGAAGGTTGAACATCGCAGGCCTGGAAGATTGCTACGGTCTCTTCCCATTCTACGATCGAAGTAAGATGACATTGCTATGGATTTTGTGAGAGGATTGCCGAGAACCGCTCGAAGACATGATTCCATCCGAGTTATTGTTGACAGACTTACGAAGTCTGATCATTTTCTACCAGTGGCCGCACATTACACGTTTGATCAGTTGAGTATATTGTTCAAGCGAGAGAATATTAGGCTGCATGGGGTACTAGTGACTATTACATCAGACAAAGATGTTATGTAAACGTCCAGGATGTGGCGGAGTATGCAGAAACAGTATGATACGTGCATACATTTTAGTACGACTTTTCATCCTCAGACTCACGGCAAACTGAGAGATTGATGCAGGTTCTTGAGGATATGTTGCGGTCTTGTGTTTTGAAGTTTGGTGGATCAAGCGAGGAGTACCTATGCATAATGGCCTGCATTTAACTCACCGTTATTAATGATGTGATTGCAGATGTGACTGACAGCTCGGACACTCGTGGGACACGCAGTTAGGCTAGTACGTGCCTGAGGCTAGGTAAATAGTTATTTTGTGTGCTGAATTGTTTAATTTGCGATGTTTACATTGAAATAGAGTAAACCTCATCGTAGTGTGTAATTATATTACATTTGATGTGCGAGATTATATTTGAAGTATTCGCCTTGATATGCGTGTCGACGTGGGTACCGGGTAGTCTAAAAGATTTAATATTAGGCCGGGAAAATAATACACACACAAAATGAATTTAATGGGTTAAATAATCATATATAATGTATATTTGGTGGTTAGGGTCGTGGTAGTACGCGTATGTCATGGTTTGGGACGTGAAATCGGGCATCGAAACACCCGAAAGATGACTTTTTGGGTTAAAGACAAGGGCAAGTGTGCCATTGGTGTCATATTTGAAGTCATTAAAGGTTGGAAATGGAGCAAATATTGCTCATTAGGTTGCCTTGATATGCACAAGTGAGGAGGGATGCTACTTAGACTATAAAAAGTCATATTTGACTTAGTTCCACCATTTTTCTCTCTCCTTATCTTCACATCCGAAAATTGAAAAGCAAAAACAAAGGTTTTAAAGTTTCAATTTGATCATTAGAGGAGCTTGGAGTGGTGGAATCACCAAAGTAAGGTGAGATTCACAAACACCTCAATTTTCTCTATTTTTTAGCCTAAATTTTTGATGTGTTGGTGTGAATCCAATAGGGATTGTTAAGTGGTTGTTAAGTAGTTGTTTTGGTGGATTTTAAGTGCTATGAAGTTTAGTGGTTTGTGTCGTGGTTGTTGTTGTTGTTGTTGATGGTGGAGTTTAAAACCCAGAATTTTCAACAAAACTGATGTCCAGAATGCGATTAGCTCGCTAATGAGGTCATCTAGCATTCTAGATGACAATTAGCTCGCTAGGAAAAAATATAGCACACTAATGTTCTTCCTGACGAATAACGTTTAGCTGGCTAGATCCAAGGCGTTATATATTGCAGGTTTTACATTATTTTTGCTAAGTGACATAAACACATCCAATTGACTAAAAATCAATTATAAATGGAAATAGGTCATTTCGGGCGGTAATTTGGATATCGGGGATTCGGCGGAGCCAGATCGGGGGGTTATTTATCGGGACATGGAATGCGATTTGAGGTGTGTAGTATACCAACTGAGATTTCTTGAGCAGTACTTATTTTTACTTCTAAATTCATATTTTGTCTTTCAATACTCTATTATTGGTTTGATTAAATGGACGGACGTTGAGGTTCTCCCTTCGTGTCATTCCTATGTGTATTTCCATTAGGCCATAGCACGTGTGCGAGAGATCTCGGTGAATAGGATGACCCAAGAGTCACGTCGAGGCACTTGTTGGTGTGTCTTTGGTTCTACGCCGACCACCTAATCGATCCATATACTGGACTTGCTCGAGTGCTACTCACCAGCAATAGTATGTGGGGAGTCCGAAGTATGACATTAGTCTGACCCTAGGCTCTAGGAACACACTTTGAGCTTGCACTATTACTTATGCATGCGATGATCACAGTTGCCTGTATTTATATCCGCATGTTTATTTGATAGTTTTGTTTAAATTCCAATATTTACTTTCAGTATTGCTAACTTAATTTCCTTGGGAATACTCACCCTGGACTCGTCATCTGCTTTTTTGTGATGGCCTGAGTGCAGATCCTAGTAAAAGTCGTGGTAAGGGCAAGCTTCCATAGTACCTGTGTGTGACGACCCCTCTTCTAATCTAGGGCACCGCCCAGCCTAATCCCGTAATTAAGCCCTAATCATATTGACGCAGGACTTAACTACGTATTAGTCAGTCTTTTCTAATTAAACCTTTTATTAAATGAATTTATTAGCGGAAGTCTTATTGATTATGCGGAAGCCATTTATAATATCCTAAGTGTGAAAAACCGAGAAATGCCATCACATATATATATAGTCTTCAAAATACATTGAAACGATAAAATGGTCTAAGTCAAGTCGGGGAACTAATGCTCAACCCAATACACAACCCCAAAAAGTATCTGAAAGACATATATAAACTATACGATCAAAATATAAAAAGAAGACCTACAATCGATGCAGTGACGCGTCGCGGGCTTAGGGATAATCGTCGATCTTCTCTTTGCCCGGCCTGCTAGTAGACGGCTCTGCACCCACCGTCATAAAAAGGACGGTGAGTACAAGAATAAAACAGTAATCCCCGATGACAAGTTTAATTTGCATTTCCAAATATTCAAATGGTATTTAAAATCATATAAATTGAAAAACTAAAAAATAAACCATATGCGAGTAAATACCAGAGTTAAACAAGTGATACTGACACTAGGCTAAATAGTAGTGATTTAGGTCCGGTCGGCAGTGAAACGTGTCACCCCGACCCAATAATCATATAGCACAAGGGACTCTAACCCCAGTGTGTAGACCACCTCAGGGACTCTAACCCTAAGTGTCATACAATGTCAAATAACGTGTGCCGACATCCCCAAGGACTCTAACCCCGTGATTCGCGCACACCTCGATCAAGTACAGGACCTAAATGCAACAACTACTTTTTAAATTTTCAAGAAATACCAAGTATGGATTGTCAAGGCATAGACACGTCTACACACCTAAACAAATAATGAATACAAGTCCTCTTAAACATTTATAAGATATTCACTAGCCTAATAGCATGCTATTTATCATTCAATTCACATTTAAAACAACAAGAATAGACATAGCATAGAATAGAATCGATGAATTAAACCAAATAAATGGATATCATGCAAAATAGACTCATCAAATGAGCATAGACACAAAGAAACACATGATATAAGAGTACAAAGGTAAATAATCAAAAAGACTATGCAAGGACAAAAATTTATAGGAATGAAATGCCAAGTAAAATTGTCAATGGGTATACTCACAACAACAAAGTAACGTCCTAGCTTTACTGGCCTTCGCTCTCCCGTGCCCTTTTCCTAGGTTCGTGAGTTTGGTGTCTCATTAGTTCGAGTATAATGGGTTTATTGTATATTCAAATTGGTTCAATCAACTTTATTTTATTAAAATATAATTTTCTCAATTTTCCCAATTTTTCCAGAATTTTTCCAAATTTTCTTTCATTTTTCTTCCCTTTTTCTCTTCTTTTTTTTTTTTTTTTTTTTTTTTTTACTGTTTGGGTCGGGTCGGATCAGACCTGGCCTGGGCCAGAACAGGCCCAAGCTCGGCCCATGGGCCGAGCCTAGCCAGTTCTGGGCCCGGCCCAGCAAGGGGGTTCCTCCCGATCGACTGGTTCGATAGGGAGGAAGAAGAAATTTTTTTTTTTAATTTTCTTATCTCCTTCGGTGATGGGTTGGGGTTGCTCTCCACCCCAACCCCAGTGGAATACCACCTCGACGCCGTTCGGCCATTGGGTTCGACCTCCATTGCCGAACCCCTCTCGGCCACCCCCGCCGCCAACCACCAAACCCACAACAAACGCAACGACTCACCGCGATTTCGGTCTCCTCTCATTCCCGGCGCGTCACTTCTCCTCCTCCTCCTCTCATTTTCTTTTTCTTCCTCTTCTTTGGTCCGGTGGTGTTGCATGTGTGGTGTGTTGTGTGTGTATGGTGTAAGTAGGTAGGTGGGGGTGATGACACCTGGTGGAAATTGGGACAAGTGTGTGTGTAGTGGTGACAAGTGTGGTGTGGTTGGTTGTTTTGACAACTAATTGTGACACCGCTAAGACACTTGCTCGTGTTTTCGGGCATTTCGACGCCCGATTTTTACGTCCAAATCGTGATATCCGCGTACCGCTGAGTCGCTAATTACTCAATATATATATTCCATATTATTTACTTGACTATATAGGCTTATAAGTAATTCCTTATTTCATATTAGTATTAAATAAGGTTTACCAAAATGCTAACTACCCGGTTCCCAAGTCGACACGCATATCGAGGCGTGTCCCACTCTCGTCTTAAGTCCTACAACTGTACAAATCGACTTAGTAAGTCTACAAAATACATAACACTAGACAAACATAAATACAAAAATACCATATACCTCGGCCACGTGCCTCAGTCGGTGTACGTATCACAGTGTAGAACCCACGTCAAAGGTCGGTGATCCTGATTAAGGAATTTAAAACGGGTTTAGAGATTTGGGCTGTGACACTGTGATTCAGAGATATTAAGCTAAACTTGTACATTTGTATTATATGTACTTTGTTTATATTTGGGGATTTGGGATTGTGAGACACTTCAAGACTCTATACTTTTAATATTTTGAGATATTTGAGGTTTATATCTGATATATGTTAGCGTATGATTTTTTCACACTAGGTATCAGAGTTAAATGCATGACTATAATGTTTAATATTTTGATTGTCATAATAAAAGACTTTCGTTTTGTGTTATTATGGTTTAAAATGATTTTAACAGATGACTTGAGTATAATAACAATTTACACAGTAAATTGTTGTTTATTAAGGTTAATAATGATTAAATGATGGATGAGATAACATGTGAGACACAACGGGCATTGGTAGGCCAGGTTGTGGGCCCGCATTGGCCCCCGTGGCGGTTTATTGGAAAATGGGTTATTACACTACCGTTGTGTGAGTTTGGATATAACTATAGTTATCAGGCTAGTATTGAGATGCCGCCTTTTGAGGCTTTATATGATAGACCGTGTCGCTTCCCATCATGTTGGGCTGAGTCAGAGGACCGGGAGACCGTGGGGCCTGAGATTGTTGTTGATCACACGGAGAAGGTACGACCGATTCATCAAAAACTCAAAGGAGCCCAGGATAGACAACAGAAGTATGTGGATAAATATCGTGGTAATCTCATGTACACAGAGCGAGCCTTTGTATATTTAAAGGTTTCCCTTTGGAAGGGTCTTCATAGGTTTAGAGTGAAAGGTAAACTTGCACCGAGGTTTATCAGACCTTTCAGGATTAATAAACGGGTTGGAAAGGTTATGAATGAGCTTAAGTTACCTCTACAGATCTCAAGAGTTCATCCAGTCTTTCATATCTCCATGCTTTGATTAGCTGAGTCCAGAGCAG
The DNA here is from genome assembly GCA_039657365.1 of Stephania yunnanensis. Classification (NCBI taxonomy): domain Eukaryota; kingdom Viridiplantae; phylum Streptophyta; class Magnoliopsida; order Ranunculales; family Menispermaceae; genus Stephania; species Stephania yunnanensis. Next base: position 13,012,309 of record CM077589.1, on the reverse strand, counting down.
GTGATCGTCTGACTGTAGATTTGAGTTAGATAGACCTAAGTGAGGATATCTCATATGAGGAGTAGCTTGTGCAGATTTTAGATCGATTGGTACAGACCTGAGTGAGGATATCTCATGATGATACGGAACCCACTTAAGAACGAGAGGACTATATGTGAGATACGTTTTCGTACCTATTCGAGTCAGGTATGAGTCCTAGTTCAAATTTTAGTTTTGATGATGAAATCTTCATTAGTTGGGAAGAATTATAACGACCTAAAATCTTTAACTGTGTTTAACTCCTTAAACAGGATCAACGATCCGTACCGTGGGACCCATGCGTGATATATCTATTGACCAAGGCAAAGGCCGAGGTATATTTTATATTCGTTGTGATGTATGCCTAGTGTATTGTATATGTGTAGACTATTAAGTCAATTTATATGGGTATATGTGCATCGAGACGAGCGGGGACATACCTCGAGTTGCGTGTCGATGTGAGACCGAGGTAGCGGCTTATGGGGTAAGCTTAATGTGAATTAATGATGGTTTTATAAGTAGCTTTAATGTGGTCATGTCCAATGTAACATTAATGTGCATAAGTTATTGAAATAAATCAATTGTCATATCATGTGCATCGAGACACGTGTTGACAAATCAAGAGGTCAATTGAGTCAACTATTATAGTCATTTAAGCATGACTTGTGGAATTATTAAATGAAGGTGGTCCACTAGTTGAGCCTTGAGATACGTGTACACACAAGATTAATGGTTATGGTTCAAACATATCCAAATAGTCATATAAGCCCCATAAGTCAAACCAATTGATCACTTCTCATTACAAATCGTTGGCAAGGAAGGAGAGAAAGAAGAGAGTTTGCCGGAGTGATCTTGTGGAGGTGAGGAGCTCACAAATCATTGAAGGTTTGTTGAAGAAGAAGAAGTTCATCAAGCTTGGTAATCGCATAAACTTAGATACAATGAATTCATGAAATTTATGTTGTGGGATGTTGTTTTGTGTTGGGATGTTAGGGACCTCTAATAGTGTGTATGAGGGGTCCTAAATCATTAACAATTCCTATGTGTAACAAAAACCCATAATTCAAAATGCAGAATTTTGGGTTTCTTGCTGCATATAGCACGCTAGATATTTGAGGTAGCGCGCTAAAGTGGGAATTAGCGCGCTAACTGCCCCTGACAGTATAAAAATCAGCAATTGCCAAAAATGGCTTAAACACTATAAATGGATTTAAAATTGTAAGCAGAGGTACAAACCCACTCTAAAACTTAGCAAACAACTTCAGAGAATTAATGAGAGGTTTCGAGAGTTCGGGAACACGTTTTGGAGTGTCGGGAGGCCGAATAGGCTAGGATAAGCTTTGTGAGTTGTAAGTGAAACTGCGAAAACTCTATATTTCATTTCATTGACTCTTATTATTTTATAGTCTATTTATAGGCATTGTATAGCGGCCCCAAACCTCAGGTCGCCTTGCTATCGCCACGTCGCATCCCATGTCACCTAGCCTTACCATGTCATAGCCCGCTTATCTTTGACGCCTTACGATTTTTCCAACTAACCCTAGTCACGATTTATTAAGATCTATTATAACTTTACAGTGAAAGTCTTTAAATGAGTAACTTATGCAAGATTTAAAAATCCTAGGTAGTGAAAAACCCAGCGAAAGATACCGTGTGTATATCAAGGCTAGAGAGGTATAATTAAAGCTCCATATACATGTAGTCAGTGTTCTATAGTCCCCTAAACCCAACAAAAATAAACAAATATATACATACTGTAGTCACACACGAGCTGGCTCCCCTATCTCAAAGGTAGTCGCCCAGTACCTCCTTGCTCTTACCCTTTCTAGTAAAAAGATATGCACTCAGTCACCTAGGAAATACAGGAACGAGTCTAGAGAGTAAAACCCCAAGAGAAGTCCACACAATATTCATGAAATAAAACTGATAAACTACAAGACATGCAAATATAACTCATGGCAACAATACGTTATATTCCCATGAATGTAGGCAACATACGACAAACAAAAGCAATAGCATGAAGTAAATAAGCAGCATGTACTAACGAAATAAGCTTGGAAATGAAGCAATAATAAGTAAACATCCGTCTAATTACGAGAACACCCTGACCTACACCAGCTAATAATAGATAAATCAAATAGGAACCACGAATATACTTACATGCTTACAGTGACTAAACCCCAACTTCAGTTACTGGATGAACCCCTCCAGACACTATTTCAAGTCAAAGGAACACTCTAAATCCCTCCCGATAGTTGTAGATATATTCTACTGCCATCAACACAAGCACTAAACACAAGTAACTCGTGCAAGCGATTTAGCCACAACCAATATATATGCAAAACCGAATAGGAATGAAAACCCAAGTGTGCCCACCAACAGTCACACATGAAATATGATATCGATAAAATCAAAACCATGAATCATGTGAAGCATTCTCATTGGGTTTACGCACCTCAATCCGTACTCTGACTTCCTCGGATTCCCAAATCCGACCCGACTAGCTCTCGATACCTAATATCACTGAGTTCGATGTCTTGTCAGTTCAAATATAGTTGGTTTAAGATTAATTTAGTGTATATTAATTCTTAAAATCAATATTTATTTCAAAACCTTAAAATTATTAAATAGTTTTTTATGAGGTTAATTCCTTCAAAATAAGTTAAAATAGTAAATCTAAGAATCAGTGTGTCAAAAGTGGGTTTCAATTAGCTACGTTATTAAAACACATTTTTATCGATTTTTTGGTGTTGAGTTAGCGCGCTAATAGGGCTTATTAGCACGCTAATCGTGAAACTAAATTCGAGTTTCTGCCCAAAATCATTAGCGCACTAGTTTTCCTAATTAGCGCGTTAATTTTCTTTTGTAACAGAATTCTCAACTCAAAACTTATATCCCAAAGTCCCCAATTAGCTGACTAAACCCTATTTAACACTCTTTCCATATCAAATTGACCCAAAAACATTATTTACATCTACCTCAGAACCTCAATTAGATAATTTTAATTAATTTCATGAAATCCACTAATTTTCCCAAATGGTTGAAAAAGCTTAATTCTTCAAAACCAGTTGTAAATCTTCCATTTATATGCTCATAAAATATGAAATTTATCAAGCTAACTGACCCTCTAACTTGCATTTCATCAAATTCTCACAAAATCGGGTTCAAATGAAAGTGTAGGAGATGAAAAAGGAAGATTACCTAAGTTTTATGCACTAATTTGACCTCTAAGTTCCTGAAATCCACCTCCAAATCTTTTTTTTTTCTTTGATTTCGCAGCAATGTAGTTGGTTAAATTTGCATGTGTTGATCAATCATCTTATATATATATATATATATATATATATATATATATATATATATATATATATCAAAATGAGATGTATTTTTAACCCTTGATCCTCATGTATTTACGTATCCCGAGGTTTATCTAGTGATCCATCTTTTGACACTTAACCCACTAACTCCCACTAACCAAACTCAAGTGACACCAATTTGTTACTCACATAGCTCCTAGATGTCTCCATGTGTATATCTAGACCAGTCCTATGCTTTTCATTTAATTTACTCAAACTATAGGCCTTGATTTATTGAATTTATTCACCTTAGCTTATGCTCACATAATATCTATGGTTAATGGTTTTATTCACAAAAAATTATCAACTTGTGGTCCCACCAACCCTCGACTACCCCGCACGTAGTGCTTCGCGTCTCGACCCAAAACTTAAAGTACACCATAGCCTATCATTTTAATTGACTTAACTTAGCCTATGGTCACATTACCTATTTTAATTCATCAACTAATCATCTTAATTTGAATTAGTGGAGTCCCCTAGTGTACCCGTAGTTTGCCAACTCGACACCCGTGTTGACATGCCTTTCGATGCGAACACCCGTCACACAACCTCGTCTGATATCACCATACACACATGCAGTGCAATATAATAATAATAATAATAATAATAATAATAATAATAATAATAATAATAATAATAATAATAATAATAATAATAATAATAATAATAATAATAATAATAATAATAATAATAATAATAATAATAATAATAATAATAAAAAAAAATTCAAACACGACATTACCACCATTCCACAAATAACATATTTTCTCAATCCCCGTGTCCGAGTCAACCGAGCGATCCACGTAACACCCGAATTTCGACCGTTAATTCTCAAAATTAACGCTCAACCTAGTTTAATTAATTTGGGTCATTACAATTCTTCCCAACTAGGAGAATTTCGTCATCGTAATTTAAATCTCGAGTACACTCTGGTTCATCTAACCTATCCCCGTGTGACCTCGCCTCACACCTTTATAGTCCACTGTACAGTCCCTTAAACACTTCCACTACTCCATCACAAGGATCGTAGTGTTACCTTGAAATAGGCGCGTTTTTCCTTGGTGGTCAAAATTAGTCACTCTCTTCCTAACGTCCTCGCTTACCTATTCTCAGTTCAATTTCCGTGTTCAAGTTTCTCTAATCCAGTTACCTTACTCCCGTAACTGTAAGCCTTTCTTAGTTCACCATGATAATCCCATGTCATACCACGACCTATCCTTACTCACCATTCTTCAATATTGGTGGGCTTATATGAACCGCTCCACTGGCCCATCACCTAATAGCCTTTTACATAACTGTATCCTCAGGCGTTGCCCTCCACGCAATGTGCCCAGCAAGACCCTACCTACAACCCTTCAGACCTTCGCATAACTGTATCCTCAGGCGTTGCCCCACACACAATGTGCCCAGCTATGCCTTTAATACAATCTTTCATCTCTTGATCTTCATGGGGAGGAAGTTATAGTAGAAAACACTTACAACGCATCAGTCCTGGTCTTCTTTTCGTGGGGAGTAAACTGTGGTAAGAAACATTCGCAATTTCCAAACTCACTCCCAAATCACACTAGACCATACTTTGAGTTTCATCCTAGGTTCCTAACGGTAAGCGCACCCAACTGGTCCAATACCTAGTCTTCTCGGTGGTCGATGTAAACCTACGATGCACCTATATAGGCAGCAGTATAGTAGCTCAGGTCATTATCCACCAAGGACTCCTGATACATATGTTATGGTCTAGTTGTCACTCGTCTTTATCTAAAGGCGAGTCATGTCCATAAACATAATGAACAATGATCATGCTCATTATCAGGCGTCGAATACCGACTATTTCGATCGTACTTTGATTAACTTTGCATGTTTCCATACTATCACAACCATTGTATTTTTCTATTGTTTCACATAGTACAAGACTTTAACTTAGGTAGTGAAATATTATCTGATGACACTGTGACTATGGCCATCATGAATAACTCTTGTTCATGTATAAGCCATGTATTGTCTCCTTCTGCCTTTTACATTGTATACCTAATAAGGTTATACACCTTGTATGCAATACCTAATGGAGAGTACCACTCATCCATTAGTGAAGATTCTCACTCTTTTTACTCATGTCTTCAAAAGCTTTGTATCTTCACATTCTTATATGTGCAAGTCATGTGGTGCTTCAATTTCTCTATCATGATGCCTATCCATTTCACTTACTCTGCGTACAACTATTAAACTTCTCCTAACAATCTCATGCATTCCGTTTTGTCCTACTAACCTATATCGTCCCTGGTCCTAGTTGTCCATCTTCGTTGAGCTTGATTTAAATCATAGTGTCAATGATTTGTTCAATGTCTTCTTGCATAATTATAAGCTTTCTCTCAACTTGCAGTTATTGAATTGTCATTTTTCAGATGAGGTGGTGGTGTGGGCCCTTACCGACCTCACTATATGAGGCAATCATAAAGTTCTGTGGAGTTACTCGAATTGTAATGATTGTGAGGTTTACTCCCGTGCTCTGGCCGGAACTAAAGGTGTATGTCATTGCTTTCATATACATCCCGAGTCATCTCCACACTATTAGTTGTCCATAAATCTTCAAGCTGCTCCCTTGTATTGCATCTTCTACCTATCCTAGTATGACTCTACCATATCTCTATCACTTCCCCTATTTGTACACTTCTGAAACTCTTTATTTTAATTCTTGTCATTGTTGTCTTTCTATAGATCTTCAATCAAAAGCACCATCGACCTACAACTTTTGGCTTGTATGACCTCGCCATCATGCCCCTATGTCTTGTCGAGATCTAAGCTATATATCCCAAGTCAACTAGGTTGGAAGCTATCGCATCCCGGCATCTGTGTCGTGATCTGAAATGCACATAGGTTGTGCAGCCTCTAACTAAACCATCGTTTTCCTCTTTAGCATGAAATAACCATATATAATCACTTGCATTCACCATTATCTTCTTTAACCAAAAGTTTATACATATAATGTAGCAAAAACATCAGGTTCTCACTACCTATACAAAATGACATGACATTCAAAATTTTCACCTCTACATACAACATATCAGCTTCATGAACTGGATCTCTAACCCGTAATGGTTTCGCTGATATAGGTGGCATAAATATCAATAGGCAGTTGAAACGATGATTCTTCTCCACTCTGCAATGAGAACATACTAGAGGGCACTCCTGTCCCAATGATGCAGGCTCATTAGTGACTCTGGCACAGGTGGCGTTGTGGTAAAAAAATTTAATTAACTCTGAAATCTAATAATATCTTAACACGTGTATTGAAGAATATAGGGATGAAAGGCTGACTAATACGTAATTAAGACTTATGTGGTTGAGATTAAGGCTTGATTAGGGGATTAGGCCGAACAGTGCCCTGTTTGGAAGAAGGGGTTGCCACAGCGTAGTCCAAAGTTAACATGAGATGCATTAATTAGGAGAGATTTGAATGGTCTGGAAAGCTCAACATCAATTGCACTTAATCGAGCATAATAGAAAAGGTTGGCCCATGTAGCCGACCCCAATTAATTTGGGATTGAGGCTATGTTATCGTTGTTGTTGTATCCTAAAAATCTCTATATAGCATATTTCCCACAAAATTATCATTACAATAACCTTTAAAATGCAAGTTCCTACATAAATAAATATGTAATCCACAAATTTGCACCATACACCCTCACAAAAGCAAAAAAAAAATGTGCACAATACAACATACAACCTAAAAAAAAAGGTCTGAAGCGTAATAAAATAGTTAATAACAAGCATAGTATTTGAGATATTATAGTTTAAAGTTGATAGTTTGTGTTAATGCTTTTCAAGGTACTATAATACATATGATTATATATGTATATGTGTTGATGTGATAAACGGACTAGATTGGATTGGATCCACAATTTTTTAATGTAGAATCCGCAATCTGATCTAGTCCAGCCGGACTAGTGATTTTGCAGTCCAATCCAATCTAAGAAATCAAAAAATTGATCCAATTACTGATAATTGGTCCGGATTTGATTGAATTCGCGAATTAATGCAATCCGTGTGCACCCCTATCATCACCTAACCGCCTTAACAAAATCAATTGTATTGATCTCCTTGAGATATATATCGCATATCTCGAGGTAGATCAAATAGTTTTATAATCGACCGCCAAAGCACTTGATCTTCTTTGAGATTAGACAACACACATTTCAAGGCGTGGACATGTCCTCTTCAACAATTAACGTCCATCATTTTCTTTCTTAATGATCGTGTTACGCATATCTCGAGGCGAATCCAATGTATTCCTTTATTTCAATTAAACTATAGGATTGATTTATATATTTATATATAAACTATACTTATACATAAATACATATACACCTATGTATTTTCACAGCTATAAATTCGCCATGCGCTCTAATGACCAACCTCGGGTATGCACACTATTGTATATCTCATGCGTGTCACCCTCGAACTCGCGTGTCATTAAGCACTCACCAATTTATGTATTATTTTATTTAATTTCGTGATTATCTCTTCAATTGCCCAAATTAAATTTTGAAAAATACCCAAATTTCATCAAAAAATTGAGAAATATTCTCAACCACTCTAAAACTCACGGACACTGCATATACACTTTACTTGACTCTATTTCTCATTGAAATAGTGTATAATACATCAAATAGGTACACGCCACACAAAAATAATATTAAATTTATGATCTCCGATCCATAATGAGTGGGTCCCACCTCGAATACTTAAATCTCAAATTAAATCCAAAAAAACCTTAATTAGCCACCTATTTAAGTTTATAAAAACTCTCAGATGTCACACTACAAACATTAAAAAAATAACGAATAAAGTAAAAACTGGAAAAAAATATTAAAAAAACAAACAAACACAAAGATCTTACACATGAACTTGAAGGCTGAATAGGAAGGTAAACTAGATCTGACGTTTTTTTTTAACTAAACGCTACTTGGGATAGCGTCCAAGATTTTAGAATTTCATCAAGCTTATTTTTAAAATAAGTTGCTAACCAAACATAATTTATTTTCTGAAGTAGTTGTAATATAGCTTATCTTCGAGCCAAATAGAGCCTTTGTTAAGTTGGAAGTATTTGGAAAGTGGGATATGTATCGGGATACAAATTTGAAGGTTAAACAAGAAAAAATTGGTATCACACTGATCAGTGTGGGTTGTGCACTTGAGGATCACAAGATGTGTCTTAAGATTCGCATTAACAAATGTGACTTGAAGAGATTTTTTTGTCAAATTTGTTGCATTAATGCTCCTAACATCAAACAAGAGTACACCAATATATTACATCCATGAGAATAGATTTTACAATCTATTTAAGCTTAGAACAACATCCTCATAAAGAGGACAACAACCCCACGAAGGGGACAACAACCTAAAGAAGGAGGGCAACCACCCCTAAAAAGGGACAACAAAACAACAACAAAAATCTAACAGCGGACCCTATAAACATAAAACAATATAACTAAAAACAAGACAAATCATACTTGCAGATAGTGACAATCGCATCATTAAGAGAGGAGAAAACCCCACCATCCAAAGTCGTCTTCCTCGTCGGGTCATACCAGAGCCAATTAGAAACATCGGTGTATAAACATAAGATCCTCTTGGCCATGGTTGTGGCTGCTGATTGGATATGTTCACACCCGGCGGTGCTGGTGTACCGAGGAACTAGGAACGCTGGCAACACTCTCAAAAACCTCATCTCAATCCTCTACAAATCTTGCATGTTTGACTCTGCTATCCCCTTCCTCTTCCCACAAACATATGAAAGAGAGGAAGGGGAACAAAAAAAAGAGTGATTTAATTATGAGGGGGACATAGAAGAGAAGACGATGGGGAGCAGGAAGAAGAGAGGTTGAAGCAACATGAGGACGATGAGGGGAGACGAGACGAAGGGCAGAGGGATGAGAAGAGAAGAAAGAAAAGGAAAGGAGAAGAAGAAAATATGGTGGAGGACGTGGGGGCCGGTAGCAAAGGCAAGCCCCTGCAACACTAGTCCCTAAGTCATATGCGGATCTTTGGTCTTGGCGGCGGCTAGAGTTTGAGGACTCCTTTCTACATTGGTACGTATTGTGACGGCCCCAATTTCCCACAAACTGGGCCCCGCCCGGCCTAAGCCCACGTGGACCCCCGAGTCGGTCTCGCAAGGTCAACGCAGACCTAATCAGCCTTTCAATCCACCATTATAAGTAACTTCAAAATTTTAAGTTGAGTTATTACTATTTTTCAAGTTTTACAATTTAGCAGAAGCAATTAATACATTAAATAACTCAACAATAATTCTAAAAGAGTTGGACAACCTAATTGTGGAACCCTGCATAAATATATCACCTAGATATGGATCCTTCCCTTGCTGAACCGCGGATCTGCACTCAGTCAAACAAAAGAATGACGAGCCCAGGCAAGTAACGCCAGTAGGACATATATACAACATTTCAGAACAACTAAAGCAATCGAATTCATTCAAATAGAAAGAAAGGAACAAGGAATGCATGAATATAAAGGACTGTAAACAAATCAATTGATAAGTGAGAGTCTGAAATACAAAAAAAATAAATAACAAGGAGTCCCGACCAAAAGGTCGTTGAGTCGCAAAAAAAACCCAGCAAACTCGGGTTCAGGATGAGACACTGCCTACCAGCCCTAACCCTTGTGACTATGAGATATCCACAGACCTGGATAAGTCTAGATAAGAGCTCATATCACAAATAAACAGTAACCATGACTCACTTGCCAATGGACTACTCAACCAACAGCAATTTCAAAGATAACTATCAAAGCCATGAATAACAATATTCAAAAGAGTAAAATGAAATGACTGTACAATTTCCTAGCTGGTTTACTTACATTCTCCGTGAGCAATCCATCGCGTCATCGAGCTTCGTCGAAGTCATGCCTCATTGTCCATTGTTGTTCTCTCGTCAGGGATCGATTAGTCTGGTAACGCGCAATCGCGCCGTTGCTCCACGCCGATCACCGCGCCGCTGCAGCCGTTGGTGCCGCTGTCGCGCCGCCTCCGCCGCCGCTGAGTCACTGTTTCTCCTTGCCGACGTCCCTTCCCTGCTCCTCGCCGGCGTCCTCCGTGACAGTCGCGCCACCTCCTGACGCTGGAATCGCCGTCCGCGGCCTTCATGTCGCCCGCGAGCCGCAGTCTGCGCTGCTAGTCTACCGCCGCTGCTGGCTATCCACGCCTTTGCTTCACCCACCGTCGCGACTGCTTGCCTAGCCGATCCCCTGGTTCGCTGCCGCTGGTTGTCCGCAGCCTCCGCTGTTTGTCCGCCGTTGCTAGAACCGTTGCCGCTGCTAGAGCCGTTACGCTCTCTCTCACACATACACACACTCTCTCTCTCGGCGGCTCCCCTCTCTCCATCGTCTCTCTCTCTCTCTCTCTCTCTCTCTCTCTCTCTCTCTCTCTCTCTCTCTCTCTCTCCTCTCATCTCTTCGCTTTTTGAGTTGGCGACCTCTCTCTTCTCTCTCTCACTTGCGACCTCTCTCTTCTTTCACACACTTGACGACCTATCTCTCGCGCATAGGTACAATAGTCGCAGCTCCACCACCAGCATATTTAGATGTCAAACCGGGTGGTGACGGGAGGAGGAAAAGACTCAGACAGTGGAAGTTGAGAGATCGAGCTCAGAGTCTGGGGTTTGTTGCATCTTCGTTCCTGGGCTGGGCTCCTCTGTGACGAGCTGGGCTCCTCCGAGACCTGCAGGCTGTGTAATGCCCTTACACACCTTACACCATCTGTCTTATCATCTTTCCAATATATGTCAGGGAAATATCCTTGAAACATATACGGGAAAAACTCATGGGAAAATCCTCCCCATCATATACCAGGGCAACATCCTTGAAACATATAAGGGAAACTCAAAGGAAAAATAATATTTCCATGATCCACTGTCTCCAACACACACACATCCCCCGTATGTTTGTCAGAATTTGAATCAGTCTCTTGGACCGTTCGTCAGTCTCTCTAGTTTAGTGGGTTTCAAACCCAACTCATCGACCAAGCGACCAGAAATAAAACTTCAAGTTACGGGTAGCAGTCGAATCTAGCTCGACAACAACATGAACCTGCTCTCGACTTTGCTGTGGCTACCCTCTGCCCAATCGTAGACACGTACTGGCAAAGTGACATGGTTGTCCACACTCCCAACAAGTATGCTGAGATCCCGATCCAGATGGAACACTTTGTCCCCGTCCATACCTCATTTTTGCCAAAAATTGACGAACATATTATTGCACTCCGAAACACGGGGACACCGCATCTACACCTTAACTTGACCTTATTTCACGTCGATTAAATACGGATCACGACGAGTGGGTCCCACATACGACCCTGAAATGACACGTGGTACGAGTTAAATTTTTAGGGCCGTTATACGTACGTAGTTGCTATCACATTTATGAAAAAATTGTGGATTTCGACTTGAAAAGATTTGGGAACATATAACCATAAAAGAAAGAAATTATATATATATATATATTAGTCAATGAGCACGCGCTATGCGCATGAGGCGTAAACAATAAATGTACCAAAAAACATTTGTGAAAGTTAATATTAAAATATTGTCTTAATAATTTGTATAATTTATTGAATTTATATTTAGAGAGAAAAATGTGTATCAAAATTATCTTTCAATAAAAGTGCTCAAAATTTTTAGTTGGGTCTAAACAATTTTTTTTAGGTAAAATTAGATATTTGTAGTGCTAATGAATTTAGAGTATATGATGACAAATATATATAAATTTCATTTTACAACAGTAATGTACACATGCTTCATTACATTGGACAATCCTCGAACAAACTCAACAACCATAACAACCTTAACTAACTTTCACTCCTATACATACATGCTGATCAATTACACAATCTAACATCAATGGTTTATGCTAACACGTGCCCTGGCTATTCCAAGAAAGAGCTGTGTGATTACCCACGTGAGGCACATCGATGACCACGGCAAAGCGTGACTATTACTGCACGTAAGTACTTGGATGTGATGGAGTTGTGGGGAGTAAAGTTCATTAAGTTGAGAACAATATCATTGTAAAAAATACTTATAAAAAGTTGAAGACAATAAAAGTGTTATAAAGATTTACATACCAATGCAGACATGACTAAATATATTGGAACAACGTGAGATCCTTCTATACACCTAATTTTGCAAGGATTAAAAGATTTTGATAAAGCTAACTGGTTCGACATGATCTCACCGACAGATCCTGGGCAATGGATAAATGGGATAAGTATTCAATCAGCACTATAAGCCATGGTGGTGCACCAAAGGCCAGGTGCATCATAGTCCACTCTGGATCCCAAGCAATCATAGAGCCATGCTTTGATTTTCCCATCAAGTGCAAAGAGAAAATATGAAGCGCCGTAAAATTTGAATCATTCAAGATTGCGAAATTAGGAATGAATTGTCTTCTCACATTGCTTCTGTCAAAAGAACTTACATTCAAACTTATACAACCATGTATGTAACATAAATGAAACATCAATCATGGGAAGAAATTACCTGAATATTCTCTTTATAGTGAGGGCAAACGGAGTAAACAGGGGATTCATGTCCCTCAAATGTATGCAACCTACATCCAGCACCCGCATCCCAGACCTGTAACGTGAAGGGCACTTTAGAGCAATGCTGAATTCATCATTTCCAAAACAATAAGCTGAGGCAAACATAACTATTGAACTACTACTCTAGCTACCTTTTTTTCAAATAAGATACTAATGCATACCAATTATTAACATATTATTACCAAATGCATAATGTTTGAGATTTAATTGAAATTCAACCAAAAACTAACAGTTTACTTGACACGCCTACAAAGTGTTATGGCATCACCAATTGGAACTTGTGAAATTTCAATACGGGCATCAGAGGCTAAGTAACTGTTGAGTTCCTTCAGAGCATTTCGATTCTCCATCATATATTATGGGACCTCCTCATCAGGAAGAGCCACGGATTTAAACCATAACGTGTTGTCATACCCGATTAGTCCTCCAACCTTCACCAGCTTCACTAAGATTTCATGGTATTTGATGTAGTTAGGCTTGTTGGCATCTACAAACACAAAGTTGAACTCCTCGCCCTGTAACAACATGGACAAATATGTAGCATGTATCAAGCAAAATAGTTGTGCAAATGTTTTTGGATATAATCGGTCACGCGTGCTGATGATCAAAAATTATTAGGAGTCTTGTCTTGAAACATTAATAAGAGATTGTTTCCTAGCATGAAGAATGAAAAACTTTCCAGCAATTATTATTTGGTGAAAAAAAAAGTGGTGGACAATTAATCATTAATCAAGCACTACTTCATTAATTAATTGTGGAATATCAAATAATACCTAACCAGTGCACACATGAGGATAGAGAGTAGTTCACAAAAAAAAGTTTTGCCACTGTCATCAAAAGATAATGATGGGAAAGGAAAGAATATTGACCAGTTGCAACATATATACAGGAGTTTTCAATCCAAAAGAAAAAGATTTTTACACTTACGCATTAATGAAAAGAAGAAAGAATACCTAACTAGTGCACACATGAGGATAGAGAGTAGTTCACAGAATAATGGCCAAGAATATCAGACATTAATATTCCTTACAGTTAGTTAGCACACAAAACAAAGTAACTGCATGCCATCAAAAACTATGTAAACTTGTTATTAAAGGAATTGATGCTTGATTAATCACTTATTCAGTGTTTGTAAATAGGCTACACTTTTAAGTTCGAGATAAATAATCAGGAACATCTAAAGAAAAAAATGCCAGCAGCACCAATCACAATCCTCCAAAAATGCACAAATTTACAAAATCAAGGGCAGTTCAACTATATCGTATAAGGGCTTTTACTTGTCGAAATTCGTGGCTCCAAATCAAGACGCAATCAACTCCATGTAAGATCCCAACCAAGTAGTGATGTCCAAAATGCAATAAATAATAAACCCTTTCAACCTCAACACACGTAATATATTCCATGCAAAAAAAGTAACAGTAAAATGACTAAAAATGACGAAACCTTAAAAGACTTACCTAGGCAGTGAGTTCATCTCTTTTGATAAACCGTGAACACCAACTATGAAAACTTCTGAAATATCTCACGGACGATGCCTATGTCAAAATGTTTTTGACGCCGCTGCTACCACATCTTCAAACAAAAACCTCACCACCATGGCTATTAGAGTTCATCAAAATATTATAAGGAATATGAATTAAAAATAAATAAATAAAAAATTATCGAAAACAATTCCACCATGTAATTTTGTTTCCAAATAACAAAAAAGCTAACCTTGTCGTATGTTATATAGAGGCATCGTTGCTTGTCACGTAATCCATTGAAGCAGTATCGTATTAGATGCAAAGAATTGTAAACAATTATTATATTACAAATTATTTTCATATATTATATGTTATGATTTTACTTAGCTACGTACAATTGTGGAGGACGTCGCGATAAACTACATTTTTTGTGAATGTACCTATATGTCTATCTATTTTTCCATTTTTAACTAAAATTTTGGTTTGACTTAAACACACACCTCGAGATAAAGCTACATATAGTTGGCCATGACTAAAAACATGTTCAGGAAGATAAACTCCTACGTTAGGTATAGTTTGTCTTTGGGATTTATTAATTGTCAAAGCAAATGCTAGTTTTATTGGAAATTGTTTTCGAATAAGTTTGAAAGGCATTTTTACATTATCGAAGGTTTTAGTGGGATTCGTGGTTTAAAAACTCTAGTTCCTTTAAAAGGTCCATTAGCTATTTCGGCATCTATAATATTTCTATGAAAAACTCGACAAATCAAATGGGTTCCATTACATAAACCTATTTGTGGATCTAGATTTCTAAGTAAAATTACTGGACATCCTATTTTTAGTATTAGTCTATGAGGTGGTAATCCTCCTGGAGAAATAGAATTTAAATATTCTTGTTGATAAAGATGTAAGGAATCGTCCTCTACACTATCAAATGAATAATAAATATATGTTTTACCTAAGAATTTTTGGACAACTAAATTATTAATTAGTTCAACTGATTCATTTGTTGGAGTTAGTATAACCCTATTTATTATGTATTCTTTGTTATTATAACTCTCGTGTAATGATGAAAATGTAAAATCTATTAGGTCATGTATTGTTTGATCTCCTCGCCAAGGAATATTTATTTCATCAGGTAATTTAATCATATCTTCTTTAAAAGAATTTTCCTCTCCATTTCCAATTCGCAACAAAAAATCAGCAAAGAAACAATCATTTATAGCACGCATATTGTTGATTAATTTTATTTTTATTACGTTTTTCCAAAATGGTGCTCTAATGAGAGAGGCGTCTATGGTTTCAGATCTTGTACCATTTGGGACAACCGACAATACTTGTCGAAAGTCGCCTCCTAATACTATGTTTTTTCCACCAAAAAATTCATCTATATCAGTAATATCTCGAAGTGTTCTATCCAAAGCCTCTAAAGCGTGCCTGTGAGCCATAGTTGCTTCATCCCAAATAATGAGAGAAGCATGTCGTAAAAGGTCTGCTAAGTCCGATTGTTTGCTGATGAAACATGTTGAAGTGGAATCTAATAGAATAGGGATCTTAAATCTTGAATGTGCAAGTACGACCCCGGCAATGACATGGCCAAGCAATTCTGATGTAGCTGTAGCCAATGCAATTAATCCTTTACTACGTATGTATGCTAAGATTGATTTGTATAAGAAGGTTTTTCCTGTGCCCCCAGGTCCATCTATAAAAAAGATTGTATGTGCATGACTATCGATACTATGGATGACACTATCAAATGCATTTTGTTGTTAACTGTTTAATTTTCTTATTGAATCTAAATCTTCTGTTGATATTTGTATAGATTTTTCTTCAACTATAAATTTGTTAATGTTGGTTATTGATTCTGAAGTTAGTTGGGGTAAATCATAATTAATAATATTTTTTTGATGTTGTGAGAGATAATTGGTTAAATCTTTAAGGCAACAATTTATAAAGAAAGATTCATCTAGAGAGTGGTCGTTTTTATTAGCATTTTTGTAATCTTCAATCATATACGTCTTGAATTCATCCCATAACGCACGTACCCTAATTGGTTCGCAAAAAACTAAAATAGTAGCGAATAGTCTTCTTAAAGTACGTGGCATATGTACATTTGCAGCTTCTCGCAAGCATTGAGTGACACTATCATCATCTTCTAGTAAACCTTTTTTTTCAGCAGATTGTTTAAATGTTTCAAATGTAAATCCATCAACTGTACGCAAATCTTCAAAAGATATAGGTCCCCTAACATGATTGAGTAATAATCTTAAATAGTAGCGTTCTCTATCTAATGGTGAAACAGTGTACATTCTACCAACTACCTTACGAATATTTTGTCTTCTAGTCCACTCTTTAAGTCTTTGATTCCACCAATATCTTTGTGGAAATTCGTAATATAAGTATTGCCTTGCATCTGAGTCAATAGCATTTTTCTTAAAAAACTCTGTCAACATAGTTTTTGATCTATCACTATCATTTAATATGTCTTCTATAGACTCATCTATATTAAATTGGACTTGTTGATGATTAGGTAAGTGTATTTGTAGTCCAACTACCGAAGGTGAAATTCCATTCAATTGAAATTTGAATATTCTCCACAAAGCTTCTTGAGCACAGATCCACCTAGCATTAACAAATTGAGCTATCTCGTCATCTCGACTTGTATGTGTAGATAATCCAAAAGCAACGCGATCTGGACCTTTATAGACATATTTGTACAAATATTTGTCGGATTTTATGCTTGAACAAATTTCTACATTTATATGACAGTTATATTTTAAAAGTAAGTAAGAGTTATATGGAACAACCCAACGATTGTCTAAAGTTCTATTACCTATTGTGACTTGTTTTCCATCGTCGCGCCTCCTATATATAGGGTATGAATCATTACCTTGTGACGTAGATGCAGCAAAAGCTTTCGGATATGATTTTGTACATTTATTATTTTTCATACATATTGCGTTTGTGTTTAACGGTCCACATGGGTTATGCATCATATGTTTTGTTACTATAGAATACAACCTAGACTCGGTTACAGGACATGGAATTTCCGCTCTAACTAAAAAGTCATAATTATCAGGACAATTTAACTTATCACTTTCTTCTAAAATTAGCAACAAATGTGAATGTGGCAATCCCCTCTTTTGAAATTCAATAACATGTACATGAGCTATTACTTTACCTAACACACCTCTAACAAATAAGTCATGTTTCAATTCTTCTAGTTTTGATCGAAAAACTCTAGTTGTTACGTCAGGTCTATCTTGAGCCTTTTGTCCAGGTAATAGTTCTTGGGTAATATCCAACCAATTAGTGTTGCAAGTGATGGTAATAAAAAGGTCGGGTTTTCCATACCTCCTGACGATTGCCATTGCATCTTGGTAGCGGTTATACATATCTCTTGGACTGCCAGTATATGATGAGGGAAGAATTATTCTTCTACCAATATTACCTTCAAAATAATAAAGTCAGAATATTATAAATTACAGTGAGATAATAAATTTATTTGTAATGAATACATAATATATAAAAATCACATTCATATAAACTTGCAGTTGTTTCTCCTGAATTTGTTGCATCTTGTAAACCTTGATATAGTTCGGAACGAATATGTTGGTTTGTCTTCAGATATCGTAACCGCATTGTTTCTATTTTCACATACATGTCTACCACATATTGTTGTAAAAGATGTCCACTGTAATGAAGTAGTGACATGCGTAATGGGCGAAACTAATATGAAAAAGTTAGTTTTTGTTGAAACAAATAAATTTTTGTAGGAATAAAAGTAATAAATTAAATTATTAAAAATTAAATTATTACGATATATAGTAAAATGTAGTAATAGTACCTGAAGAACATAGGAGTAGTATTGTCTGCAGCTGATTCTTCTGTGATTTGAGTTACACAATTCCAAATGCCAACCGTGTTGCCCCAAAGGAAATAAAAGAGGATATTGTAAGGGATCGTAGTATGCGGTCGTGTCAGCAATGTTACGAAGGCTACCACTTTTAGTTTCTATTATGATATCTCTTTCTCTTAAATCTTCTAAAGAATCATTTCCAATTAGTATTGCCGCAACTTGTGGTGTTGAAGGTAAAGCATGAATATGTCGATTAACCCTTACTTCTTGTATCAGTAGTCTATAGTTCATCACATCCTCACGTCTACCTAATTGACGGAATACTTGAACATAAGGATTGTGTGCATCTAATATTAATTTTAATTTATGTAATAGACTTGGTCGTGTTATGTTTCGCTCTTGATGTCGGTGTTCAATTTCATTTTGAGTGTCATATATATACATTTGTAAGAATCTTGGTCTTGATTCATTTATTGGTAATAAACTTCCTATTCTATGGTAAATAGATCCTTGCGCACGATAAGTAAAGACTCCCTGTCTGCCACTTGCTAAGTTTTCGTCTATATTAACTCCTATAGAGGTGAAGCAAAAAACATGATTATAAGAACGTATGTTTTCTCTAAAATGTTTACCTTCATCAGTTTCATCTAGGAATATGTCTATTAATTCTTGTGGATTTTCGGGTGTTGGTAAATTTATTTTTCCATTGGAGCAACACAAATCTAAGGTCTCATGAACAAATAATCTGGCTCCACAATATGAACAAATTCTGGGTTGTTCAAGTATTATAGTTTGGAAGTTGTAATGTGCGGGGAAATTTCTACCACTATTATGCTTATTAGGAAATGGTCTAGCGTTAGAAGAACTTGAACATGGTACTCGACAATTATTAAGCAACGTTAAATTTTGATTGCTTTGCGTAGTAGTAATGGAACCTACATGAAATTAAAATTTGTATAAAATTAATTAATAATATTAATAGAAATAGCATAATTTAAAATTTAGTAAATGACAGTAACATCTAATTACCATCTCTTTGGTTGCAAAGTAACCTTGCTTGTTGACGAATACATGATAATCTTAGGGTTTTTGAATGGTTGACAATGTTACTGGTAGAGGTACCTGTAAAGAAAAAAATTTAAGTTAACAGAGGAAAATAAAATAATTAATTTTATTTGGAAAAAAAAATTTAGTTTCATTGGTACCTTCCATTTCAGAAGACCTTGACCTAGTAATTTGACGAATGGGCGTCAACCTTGAAGCGATTGTATTATATTTTGCAAAATTACTTGTAGATGTACCTATAAAATACATAATAATTAACATGGTGTATTGTATTAGTAAGAACATATAAATTAAGTAGTGAATTTATTATTTAAAAATATAATTGTATGTACCTTCTATGGAATTGTAGCGTTGTAAATATCTTTGATGTCGAACATTCCTTTGTTCAATAGTCTCAGGAGTCTCTTGATTTCGTCGAGCTGCGAGTAGGTGATCCCTAGTTGAGTTTGACATATTTTGACATCGTTGCCTTTGAGATAAACGGCGACGATTCCGTTGTTCATTCATGGTAGCAGCTATATTATTGAATTGTTGATCAATATAATGTAATGGTATACATGGAGGAATTTTTTAGATTGTAAAAGTATGTATATCTAACAAAATACTTCAAAATTTATTACAAATACTTGTAAAAAAATACATCTAATTTTTTTGTAGATCATAAAATTTTTGTAGATCAATGGTTATTGTGTGAACTATTAATTTAGTGGAGAATTTTTAATGTAACTTTATCTCAACAGTTTACCTATTAATGTACCCTAAGAAAGCCATAGTTTTGATTAAAAGAAGAAAAAGAAAAAAATGATAGAGTCTAATGTGTTTATCGTATTGTACATATATAGCAACTATTTCATAATCACATCGATGTTTCGAGGAATTACGTACCGCTACATTGATTGAAGCCCTTTTGTCACTATGGTTATGGAATTATATCTTTAAATCAAAATTAAATTTTGAGTCCAAACAATAAATAACATGAAACGGGAAGAATTTTTTTTTTGATCAGAGATATTTTATAAGTCAAAAGAACAGGATGGGAGTTCAAAAATGCTCGCCTATGGTACTATGATCTCATATTGCTCTATAAATCAAAATTGAAATTATGAGTCCAAAAAAAAAAAAATGAAACAGGAAGAATTTTTTTTTTTTTCAGAGATATTTGATAAGTCAAAAGAACAGGATGGGAGTTTTTGTTTCGCAACCCCTATACAAAATATATACATGTAAGTATGGACAGATAACATCTCCCTTTCAATTCAAAAAATCCACAAAAGTGACCCTTTCATCAATATATCTTTTAAGTAAATTGTTCCTTCCCACCATCAGCTTAATTGGCATAAACTTGAACCGCATGCCTTCCCATTGGCAATGAAAATTCAATTATTGGGTAAATCTAACAACATATATTGAAAAACTTTAACTATAAAGTGATTTGCATGATGTTGAAGAATTATTAAAGAAGTAAAGAAGATAATAAACCCAATGGCAAAAAAATAAATTTTACACTTACCTCACCTATTGTAGGGTCGTCAACTCTGCGATTCACCGAACTCTGCGTTCTCACTGTAAGTCCTCTCTCTCTCTGTCGCTCAATATTTGAAGGCTATCTCAACTATTCACGCACAATTTCACCTGTTGTCGATCGGATTCGGCTGAAATCCCTGCAAATTAACCAAATTTAAAAGGATTTTGGTGGGCACGGCGCTTGCGGTTGCCAATGGCATTGTCTTTTAATCTGTTTGGCTTTTTTATCCATGTTTACCTTCCTAAGGCCTTGAAGATGTACTATGGAACCAGTGGCGGTGGCGGTGGCGGTGGTGGGGAAAAGAGTAGTAGTGATGAGGCGAGGAAGAGTGATTGATTTGGTGGTGAGAAGAAGAAGAATAAGTATCCGTTCCTAAATAATAGAGAGAACCTGTAATCGGACGAAGAGGAAGAAGAGGTGTGGCTGCCGTTGCGATGCCTTCTTCTGCGCTTCGATCGCGACTCCCTCTTCTTGCGGATCTTGATCGAGTCCCTGTTCTTTCGGCGAAAACGGCGGTCGCGACCACTACAAGAAAAATGTGGAATAGCATCAAAACATTGCAACAGATTGAATCTGTTGCTAAACAACAACAAATCAACCACAATTTTGCATCGGATAGAGAGTTTGACTCGGTTGACCAAAAAGCAACAAATCAGTGACTGATTTGTGACAACAATTGTGACAAATTTTTTTGTCATTGATCTGTTGCTGATTTCTCCCGCCAATATTTTCCCGCCCATTTTGTGACAGATCTGCGACGGATCGCCTACGAACCTAGTTTGTCATCGATCTCAGTAGCTAAATCGTGACAGAGATCTACTACAGATCGGCGACAGATTTTAATTGTTGTTGTTGATCGTTGCTAACCAAAGAACAGATTCAATTTTGTTGCCGATTAGCGACAAATCAGCAATAGAATGTCAAGCAAAAAAAAAATGCATTGCTTGATTTGTCTCTCGATTAGCGACAAATTAGCAACAAACAAATCGCAGAATGATCACTACTTTGTGTCGATATGTCACTAAATTTTAAATGGTTTTTTCAAACCAGGGGCTCTCCTTTTTGGATAAAAAAATCCAATATATTGTTTAATTTTAAGGTAATGTAGTAATTTAACAAAAATCCTTTTTATATTGGTGTTTTATGTTGCAAATTGCACTTAGAACAAAAACTTGCGAATTGATTAATTAATAGTTTCCATTAAGTGCAGAACCATTGATAATTAAATAGGCGGTTTCCTAAAATCATGGATTCTATTTTTACTTGAAAATAACACCTTTACATAAATAAAATAAAAACCACGTTTTAAAATTTTGGAACCCAAAAATTATTTTTTTCAAGATCTAAATCTATATGTATACTATATCTATATATCTATCTATCTATTCAATATTAATGGCAAAATTGCTTAATTTCCTAATGTGCCCCTACTTTCAATTTTGTCATAGGCTAGAGCAACAAAAAAAAATTGCTTTGAAGCTACTTTAGGAAAACCCCATTTTTAATTAAAAGATATATCTCGATTGTACATGAAAACTTAAATTAATTAGCTAATCGATTAATCTTATTAAGATTAGTTTTGTATATAGTTAGCGAGATTAAGCCCAAACAGACATAATTAAGGGCATTGTCGAAATTTGTACCACCAAACATATATAATGAAATTAATTGAATTGTCAAACTATACATTTCGAAATATCAACATCATCAAAACAGCCCACATATGTTTATTTATATTTAATCTTCACGGTCCTTAAGGGGTATAGCGTGCATAGTGGCAAAAAAAATGAGCATCCATAATCTAATTATTGAGGCGGAGACATCAAGTTTAATTCTTACAACTATATTTTCTTGGTTTCTTTCGAACCATGGAGTTGGGACAGCCGATCGACTTCCATTAGATTGGATGAGCCAAATTAAAAAAATGGCTAAAAACAAATTCGGAAGCCCTTATATGTAGTTACAGCAAAATATATCTATGCTTTGTCTTTTCTTTTCCTTGGACTCCGGAATGATCGTAAACGCATGGTCGCCTTAATTAGCTAGGCGATGTAGTTGAAATTAAAATTTTTAGTTGAAATTTAATTTTTTTTCATGAGATGTTGAAATTAAATTGAAAACATATATACATATAGATTTAATTTAAATTTCCTATTAATATTAGAAGTTTGGATAGATTAAGTTTTTTTTTTTTTTTTTCGATTTCGATAATTAAAGCGCCAAGGTGGTGGAGCTACAGTGATGTATTGCCAAAATGTCATGAAGTTGAATGAATAGTGTCACATCATTTTGGTGTGGCACTATTCACATATCATATTACTATTAATTATTTTTTATTATTTTTTGTTTTAGTAATTTTTTTTTAAATTATCTTTGTAATTTTATTATTTTGAGATTGCAAATCGAATTGAATAAAAAAATGATAAAAAGTTAATAGTGTAAACGACGGTGTTGATGCTTGGAGATGTAAATAATGTTAATGTCACTGTTTATATCAAAATTGATATACATATAGCTAATTTTTGAATTCAGACTATTGATTTGTTGTCATTATTCGAGATTTTGATGGAAACAAACAAAGTGAAAATGTACTAATCAAGTATTTCAGTTTGTGTTAAAGGATGCAATACAACACATCGTGGAATATGGAGACAAACAAACAAGGTGAAAATGTACTAATCAAGTATTACTTCAAGAGCACTCAAGAAATACAAGTTCAAGACTCGGCATAAATGAAGAAATGAAGAAGAAAAGTCCAAACCGCAATTTGTAAAATCAATGTAAGGTATACAAATTCTTTCACGCAAGCCAAATGCATTAGTTCATGCATACATCAAGTTTCCTAAATCATTTTTCAAAGTTATAAGTTTACTTCAAAGTTTCAAAGTGGAATTTAAACACATAACTAGGTCTATGAGTTTAAACAATGTGAAAACTATGTGTGAATGGTCATTTACATATTAGAAGATCATTATAAATGTTTTTGAAAAAGAAAAACTTGTTTTTGAAATGTAAAACTGAAAAGTTGCAGGAAAGCCCCTAATAAGTTGTGAAACTTTGAATTTCCGTTTTCGGGGTTTGTAAAACTATCCGGACCACCCAAGTAAGCTTAATGAATCATATTAAACATGAATAACATGTTATATAAGGGTTGGTTAGGTCCCGGGACAAGTTTAAGGGTTGCTAACACAAAGGAACAAATTACATATTCGGAGTTCCTGAAGTTAGCGCGCTAATACTTTCGTTAGCGCGCTAAGAGAAGTGTTAGCGCGCTAACCCAAAGTATTAGCGCGCTAATTGCACTCGCCCGCAATTTTTGACTTTTGGAAATCAAGCTTTGAATTTGAATTTTTGATTTCCTGGATTCCTAGAACGGTCATAAACGGCTATATTGGAATTCCTACCACTATAAAACCACCTCAAACTTGGTTTTAAAAAAGAAGAACAAACACACTCAAAATCAATAGATCTACAAGGTAGAAATCATATTTTTGTGAAGAAATAAGGGAGATCTCATGGGTCGTTCTTTAGCTCACATATCCAAAGACATTTGAGGCTTTCAAAAGGAGTTCAATAATCACTCCAGAGCTGATCTCTTGTCATTCTTCTTGGTTGTAAGAAATTTCTAGATCTACAAATCTTACTTGTGCTTAATCTATATATTTTGAGTAGTTGATTTGAAAATCATTTTGGTATGTGTGTTTGAACATATTCTCTGAGTTTTTGTACTTAAAATTTATACTCTCAAACTCTGAGATTGATTAGAACAAAAGTGTTGCACCTAAACTTGATTCTTATCAAACTTTTGTTCTTAGCCTTGAAATCGGTTTTCATACAAATGTATTAAGTTTTTGAAACGATTTCAAATTTGGAATTTGTAACAACATCTTCTCTCGAGTTTTTGTACTTAAATTTATCTTATCAAACTCTGAGATTGATTTGAACAAAAGTATTGCACTTAAACTTGATTCTTGCTAAACTTTTGTTCTTATACTCGAAATCGGTTTCACACATATATATTAAGTTTTTGAAACGATTTCAGATTTGGAATTTGCTATAACATCAGTGATATATATTTGCATATTCCATTTATGCTCACACTTGCATGCATAAGAGTTAGGCTCTAGGTGGCTTGCTTGTGTTTGAATTTGATACCACTTTTGTTGTAAAGTGTATCTTTGTATTTCCAGCAGAATTGTTGTAATTGAATGATTGTAAGACTTAGTGGGATCTAAGTCGAAAGGGAAAATCCTAGTTGCGGCTAGGTGAGAAAAATCCTAGTGGAGTCTAGGTGGGAAAAATCCTAGTTGCGGCTAGGTGGGTAAAATCCTAGAGGAGTCTAGGTGGGAAAATCCTAGTTGAGGCTAGGTGGGGAAAATCCTAGTTGCGGCTAGGTGAGGAAAATCCTAGAGGAGTCTAGGTGGGAAAATCCTAGTTGCGGCTAGGTGGGAAAATCCTAGTTGCGGCTAGGTGAGGAAAATCCTAGAGGAGTCTAGGTGGGAAAATCCTAGTTGCGGCTAGGTGGGAAAAATCCTAGTTGAGGCTAGGTGAGGAAAATCCTAGAGGAGTCTAGGTGGGAAAATCCTAGTTGCGGCTAGGTGGGAAAATCCTAGGTGATGCTTAGGTTGTAACACTTATTGGTAATATAAGTGGGTTGAAATCCTAATCGAGGAGGTTAGGTAGTGGATGTAGATCGTTGGATCGAACCACTATAAATCTTGTGTCACTTTATATTTCCAAAGATTTCTTTTACTTGCATAGCTTATATATATATCATAGTTGTAAATTGCGCACAAAGTTTTTAAAAGGGCAAAAACTACTCGGTAACCCAATTCACCCCCTCTCTGGGTGACCTTCAATTGGTATCGAGCGGGTTATTGCTCAAAGTGTTACTAACGTATCTTTGAGTGCTTTTGTGCAAGGATGCAAACTTTAGATCCGGCTCGCCTTCGGGAAGGCACCACTTCGAGTAGGCCTCCATATTTTGATGGAACCAATTATGCTCATTGGAAAGTAAGAATGAAATTTTACATTCGAGCACAAAATAGATTTTTATGGGACGCAATTGAAAATGGCTATACTCCACCGGATAAGCCATTGAAAGAGTATACCACAGAGGAGATAAAGCTTGAGCTTTCTAATGATCAAGCTATGAATCACTTATTCTGTGCACTTAGTGAAAATGAATTTAACAGAGTAAGTGCGTGTCAAACGGCAAGGGAAGTATGGGAAAAGCTTGAGGTACATTATGAAGGTACCATGCAAGTAAAGAAGACCAAGTTGAGAATACTTGAGGAACATTATGAAACTTTCCGAGTCAAATGATGAAGACATAGCCACCGCTATCACTAGATTCACAAAGCTATTAAATGAGATCAAGAATCTAGGCAAGAATTATGATCAAGAAACTTCAGTATATAAATTCCTTAGAGGCTTGCCTAAGGAATGGGATGCCAAGAAATACGCTATCCAATCAGCTCAAAATCTTGGAGATTATACATTCGATGCATTATGCGGAGAGCTAACAGTTCATGAATTTGAACTAAAAGACAGAGCAAGATTGGAAGCACTAAGTGGAGGGACTAAAAGCTCAAGAAAAGAAATCGCTTTAAAGGCAAGTAGCTCCCCAAGTGCATCAGTAGAGGTCATCGAAAATGAGGAATCATATGATGAAAATGATCTTGAGAAAGAAGTAGCAATGATTTCAAGAAAGCTAAATAAGGCCGTATACAAACGAGATAAGTACAAAAAGAAGCTGCGAAATGGAAGCAAGGAAGGAAACGAAATAATATGCTACGGTTGCGGCAAACCGGGTCATGTCAAGACGGAGTGCAAAACCAAGAAGGTATTTGACAAAGGAAAGAAGAGCTTCAAAGCAACTTGGGATGACTCATCATCATCAAGTTCGGACTCGAATCGAAAGTGAGAAAGCAATATTTTGTCTCACAAAGACAAGGCGAGGTAAACCCTAATGCTTTCAATTTTGATAATGTTAATGATTTTCCAAATATTGATGAGCTTAGAAAAGAATTGAAAAAGGAAGTCAAAAACACTAAACAACTTAAAAAGAGTTTGACCATTGCAATTAGTGAATTAGAGTCACAAAATGAGTTTATTGATGATCTCCAAAATGACTTAAATGAAGTCATAAAAGAAAGAGATGCTTTAGTCAAGGAAGTAGAGGACTTGACTAGCACAAAGGCATAAGTTTACAAATGGTAAACAAATGTTTGACATGATGTTAGGAGCACAACGACGTGCACTTAACAAAAGAGGCATAGGTTATGGAGCAAACTTGTTAAGCTACAAGAAATTATTAAATGATGATCGTAGATGCTCTAAATGTAATAAGACTCACATGGTTGGGAAATGTTTATTGCAAAAGGTAAAAATGGGTAAACTAGCATGGGTAGCTAAAAATGTTTATGACACTAACACTCTCGGACCCAAAGGTGTTTGGGTACCAAAATCCAAATGTGTTTCCCATAGTATAGGATGCAAGGAAAAGCACCCCATGGTACTTGGACAAGTGGGTGCTCAAGTCACATGACCGAAGATGCACATCAAGATATTAAACTAAAGCTGCATGATGGTGAAAAGGTTACGTTGGAGACAACAACAAAGGAAGAGTTATTGGTCTCGGAATCGTTTAACAATTTATTTTCTATTTCTAATATTTATCTTGTTGATGGTTTGAAACTTAATTTGCTAAGTGTTAGTCAATTGTGTGACAACGGATTTCATGTTATGTTTAAATCATCGAATGCATTGTTAGAAATGAGAAACATCAAACCTTGTTTATGTGCATATATAGATAAAAACGTTTATGCCATAACGTTGATGAGATAAATATGCAAAATGGTTTATGTTTGAATGCACAAAGTAATTGTGATGCATGATTGTGGCACAATAGATTAGACACCATTCTTTGTGTGATCACATCCAAAAAAGGGAAATGTTAAAACGTATCCATGTGCCCATATAGGATCAACTAGCCGATATACTCACTAAGCCTTTGCCTAGAAAACAAGTTTTTCAAATTCGGCGTGAGTTAGGCATGTCTCGAAAATTGGACCTTCTACATATGTTCTAGATACTCAAAACCTTTTTATATGATGTTAATGAAGTGTCCATGAAGTTTGAGAAGAATCGGAGCTAAATTGCAAAAATTCAAAATTTTTGTCAAAATAATTCCAGAGAGGAATTAGCGCGCTAATAGCGCCAATTAGCGCGCTAATAGCCCCGCGACGAGAAAAATTCCAGAGAGGAATTAGCACGCTAATTCAGATCATTAGCGCGCTAATGTCGATCGGCCAGGGTTTTATAACCTAATTTTTTCATAACACACTCACCTCAAACACAAGTATCTCGTCTCCTCTTGCCAAATCTACTCTCCGTGTACTCTCCACCGTGATCTCCACTCCTATAAGGTACAAATCTTCTCCATTCTTTGTTGATTCCTTCCATTTTCTTTTCAACATGTCAACTCGTCGCACCTCAAACCGCCCTTCTTCTCGATCGGGTGCACCAACCGCTCCCACCACATCACGTCCTACCAAGCCACGTCCTCACGACGTCCCTCTAGCCGACGTGTGGTTCAATCCTCCTCATCTAGTGATGAATCCGAATCCACACACCCCTGTCTCACCTCCGGCTAATGCCCCACTACGTGAGGGTCGTACAAAAGCCGTCCATGAGTCCTCATCCGTACTAGAATTGGTAGCTCCACGGCTAACGGACGCCAAAATTATTCGACCCGCCGTTGTCGATGTCGCCTTCTTTGATAAGGCTCATCTCCCAATTCGGGAAATTCTTGATGCGGCGGGGTGGACTATTTTCTGTACGCATCGGTCTAACTATAACCCCCCTCTAGTTAGAGTCTTTTATTCCAACCTTGAAACCACAAATCAATTTGTCCTTCGTTCATCCGTTGGTAGCCGAGCAATTGAGATTACACCGGAAAATCTCGCTCAACGGCTCAACCTTCCATTGCACCCTCCATCGACCACGGTTGTGTGCAAATTCTTGAGTTGGCCATTTGACCGTTTAGAAGTTCTTAATTCCTTTCTACGGTCCAAAAGTAACTTAACTGTCTATCCGACCGGTATCACGGATACCGACTTTAAGTTAGTACCTCATCTTCTTCACAAGGTACTTCATAAGGTCATTCTTCCACGAGGAGGTAGCAAGAACTATGTCACTCTTCTTGACATGTTCATACTAGGTCATCTATTTCTCATGCTACCCCTCGCCTCTTCCTCACATTCTCATCGGCTATATGACTAGCACATGCAGCGCCAGTCGTCATCTTCCATACGCCCATGTTATTACATCCTACTTGGAGTCTGCCCAAGTAGATCTCGCGTTAGGCGGTCGTCCTCTCAGTATCTTTGATTCCATTAACATGGCCACACTGAAAGCCATGAAATACAGATATATTCGTGAGAGGAAGCAGTGGACTAGGGATGATGCTATTCCATATAATCAGCATCACGGCGGTTACGAGTCTCCTATCTCTACGGACTATCCTTTTGATGCGCCAGATTATTTGGAGTACAGTTATCACCTTGGGGATGATGACCAGGCTGAAGAAGAAGGAACTGCAAGTCACGATGATGGTAATAATGAAGGAGCTCAAGACTCTACAGTTCCAGAGCAGCAGCACGAGGAATCAGCACCGCCTCCACACCCTTCTACATTCGGCGGCTTAACACCTCCTCCTAATATGTCACCTTCGTTGGCATATGTATCGGCACAGCTGCGAAACTTGCAAGAGTATATGACTCAATCATTTAATACCGTCGAGACGACTCTACGGAATCATGGTGATCGACTTCGACGCATCGAGAGTCAACGTCTTCCGGCTCAGCTAGCACGAGACGACATCGCTTCTAGTTCTGACTATCCACCTCCATCGTCTTGAAGAAGCGTTTAGATACACCTAGATGAGCATTAGGCTCCAATATGTTAGTCTTAGGTGTTCTAATTTGTCAAAACTCATGTTAAGCCACAACTATGTTCTCATTACTTTTGTCATTTATATCATGATTTTTTGCGTATCTCTGAGTTTTCTTTATGGCTATTTTGTGCTTCACTATGTTTTCTAGTGTATGCATATGTTTCGCTTCCGTATGTTTTTTATTGATCTCGCATAAAGTAAGGGGAGAATATCTTTATCATGGTATATTGTATTGCTTATTGATATGCATACAGTAAGGGGGAGAAATTTATTGATAAAGTAAGGGGGAGAGTTTATTTCTCTCGTATTGTTTGAATCGTGCCTATCTTTGCAGATACTTGACCCCATTGTCTTAATAATATCAAACGGGGGAGAAAAGGTAGAACTTGAAAGGGAGATATTGTGATAATTTTTTGAAAGGATGATATGAAAGGGTGTTCTTTTCATTGGTATATATTGGTATAGAGTTCATAATTCTCATTTTTACTGGTATCAGGTTGATAAGTTAATATTATTGATTTTTGTAAAGTGTATCAAGTTAATAATTTTAACTCCGCATATATTGGTATACTTGAACAAGTTGTTGGTTTTTATTGGTATACTTGATAGGGAGCGAAAAATTGTGGATGCTTGATCCCGCTTTTTGATAATATCAAAAGGGGAGAAAAATGTGGTGAACTTGAAAGGTTTGAAGTTTGAAAAATGTGGTGTTGAACATGAAAGGTTTTTATCTTGGTATATTTGAAACGGTTGTTGGTTTTGAACTTCCATATTTGAAGATAAATGTAGTTAAACTTGAAAAGATTGATGTGTTGAATGTGATATACATTTAGATTGTGTTTTCACACCTTTAAAGTTCACATTGTTTGTTATCATCAAAAAGGGGGAGATTGTTGGACTAAGTGGTTAGTCATTCACATTCCGACCGAGATTTTGATGGAAACAAACAAAGTGAAAATGTACTAATCAAGTATTTCAGTTTGTGTTAAAGGATGCAATACAACACATCAGGGAATATGGAGACAAACAAACAAGGTGAAAATGTACTAATCAAGTATTTCAGTTTGTGTTAAAGGATGCAATGCAACACATCAGGAGTATTCAAGAAATATGGAGAAATTGTTGGAATAAATGATGCAATACAAGACTTCAAGAGCACTCAAGAAATACAAGTTCAAGACTCGGCATAAATGAAGAAATGAAGAAGAAAAGTCCAAACCGCAATTTGTAAAATCAATGTAAGGTATACAAATTCTTTCACGCAAGCCAAATGCATTAGTTCATGCATACATCAAGTTTCCTAAATCATTTTTCAAAGTTATAAGTTTACTTCAAAGTTTCAAAGTGGAATTTAAACACATAACTAGGTCTATGAGTTTAAACAATGTGAAAACTATGTGTGAATGGTCATTTACATATTAGAAGATCATTATAAATGTTTTTGAAAAAGAAAAACTTGTTTTTGAAATGTAAAACTGAAAAGTTGCAGAAAGCCCCTAATAAGTTGTGAAACTTTGAATTTCCGTTTTCGGGGTTTGTAAAACTATCCGGACCACCCAAGTAAGCTTAATGAATCATATTAAACATGAATAACATGTTATATAAGGGTTGGTTAGGTCCCGGACAAGTTTAAGGGTTGCTAACACAAAGGAACAAATTACATATTCTGGAGTTCCTGAAGTTAGCGCGCTAATACTTTCGTTAGCGCGCTAAGAGAAGTGTTAGCGCGCTAACCCAAAGTATTAGCGCGCTAATTGCACTCTGCCTGCAATTTTTGACTTTTGGAAATCAAGCTTTGAATTTGAATTTTTGATTTCCTGGATTCCTAGAACGGTCATAAACGGCTATATTGGAATTCCTACCACTATAAAACCACCTCAAACTTGGTTTTAAAAAAGAAGAACAAACACACTCAAAATCAATAGATCTACAAGGTAGAAATCATATTTTTGTGAAGAAATAAGGGAGATCTCAGTGGCTGTTCTTTAGCTCACATATCCAGCACATTTGAGGCTTTCAAAAGGAGTTCAATAATCACTCCGTGAGCGATCTCTTCTCGTCATTCTTCTGGTTGTAAGAAATTTCTAGATCTACAAATCTTACTTGTGCTTAATCTATATATTTTGAGTAGTTGATTTGAAAATCATTTTGGTATGTGTGTTTGAACATATTCTCTCGAGTTTTTGTACTTAAAATTTATACTCTCAAACTCGAGATTGATTAGAACAAAAGTGTTGCACCTAAACTTGATTCTTATCAAACTTTTGTTCTTAGCCTTGAAATCGGTTTTCATACAAATGTATTAAGTTTTTGAAACGATTTCAAATTTGGAATTTGTAACAACATCTTCTCGAGTTTTTGTACTTAAATTTATCTTATCAAACTCGAGATTGATTTGAACAAAAGTATTGCACTTAAACTTGATTCTTGCTAAACTTTTGTTCTTATACTCGAAATCGGTTTCACACATATATATTAAGTTTTTGAAACGATTTCAGATTTGGAATTTGCTATAACATCGTGATATATATTTGCATATTCCATTTATGCTCACACTTGCATGCATAAGAGTTAGGCTCTAGGTGGCTTGCTTGTGTTTGAATTTGATACCACTTTTGTTGTAAAGTGTATCTTTGTATTTCAAAGCAGAATTGTTGTAATTGAATGATTGTAAGACTTAGTGGGATCTAAGTCGAAAGGGAAAATCCTAGTTGCGGCTAGGTGAGAAAAATCCTAGTGGAGTCTAGGTGGGAAAAATCCTAGTTGCGGCTAGGTGGGTAAAATCCTAGAGGAGTCTAGGTGGGAAAATCCTAGTTGAGGCTAGGTGGGGAAAATCCTAGTTGCGGCTAGGTGAGGAAAATCCTAGAGGAGTCTAGGTGGGAAAATCCTAGTTGCGGCTAGGTGGGAAAATCCTAGTTGCGGCTAGGTGAGGAAAATCCTAGAGGAGTCTAGGTGGGAAAATCCTAGTTGCGGCTAGGTGGGAAAAATCCTAGTTGAGGCTAGGTGAGGAAAATCCTAGAGGAGTCTAGGTGGGAAAATCCTAGTTGCGGCTAGGTGGGAAAATCCTAGGTGATGCTTAGGTTGTAACACTTATTGGTAATATAAGTGGGTTGAAATCCTAATCGAGGAGGTTAGGTAGTGGATGTAGATCGTTGGATCGAACCACTATAAATCTTGTGTCACTTTATATTTCCAAACATTTCTTTTACTTGCATAGCTTATATATATATCATAGTTGTAATGCGCACAAAGTTTTTAAAAGGGCAAAAACTACTCGGTAACCCAATTCACCCCCTCTTGGGTGACCTTCACACGTAGGTGATCGCAACAGATTTTGATCTCGTTGTCGAACAACAACAAAACAACAACAAATGTCACGTAGGTCGTCCACGTAGGCTAATCGCAACAGATTTAGATCGTTGGCGATCGCAACAAACTAGCAACAAACCATTTAAAAATCAATTTCATGGTTTTTACAAACCATTTCCACCCTCCAAACCCATTTTCACCTCCCTCCAAAACCATTTTCACTGCTACAGTATCATTTTCACCTACAAATCCATTTTCACTGCCAAGCCGCCACCACCGCCGGAGACCCGCCGCACCGCCGCTGCACCGTCTCTGCACTGTCGCCGCAGAGGTTGCTCGTGAGCCGTGGTCGCGCTCAAGGCCGATCCCCGCGCCGCTTCGCCCTACAACAGATCCGCCGCCCTCTCGCCACCGGATCCGCCGCCGCCGGCAAGCAAGCCGTCGTCGCCGCGGTTGGACGTTGGCCGTCCCCGAACCCGCCGCGCGCCGAACCGCGCCGCCGCTGCGCACACCCTTCTCCCATGCTTGGTCGGTCCCGCGCGCCGCATGCTGTCGGGCCCCGCGCGCGCCGCTGTCCGTCTGCGCGCGCCGCTGGTCGAAGTTGCGCCCTCTTCCGCGGTCCTTGCGCCGCCCTTCCGTGGTCCTTGCGCCGCCATCCGCCTGGTCGAATCCCGTCGTCGCAGCTCGAAGGATACCCCCAGCCGCCGCCCTCCGCCTTATCGCCTCCGCAATCTTCGCCGCCGCTGGTTGGGCCCGCCGCCGCTGCTCGGCCCGACTCCTCCACCGCTAGTCGCACAAGCTTTATCTGCGGTTTGCATTTTCTTGAGAAGCTATATTGTTATTTTAAATTATTTTTGTTTTTGCTGAAATTTATATATCTATGTTGTTAACATAGCAACAAATCAACGTCAATTTTTTGTAGTTAAATAGCAACAAATCAACGTCAAAACACTATGTCGCTAACAAATCAACGTAGAAACTAATTCTAACTAGCTTGTATATGCTTTGGAATTAACACATATTTATATTAAAAAATATCACATGAAAATTAAATGAAAAAAGAGAAAAGAAAAGCTAAAAGTTAAATTAAAAGGTTCCATACCTAGCTAACAACATAACCTTGTATGGAACCAACAAGATATCTCTTTTATTTCAATCTCTCTTAAAATAGATGAAGCTTCTAAAATGTTATGTAAAGAAATGACTTTTTCCTAATTAATGCCACCACTTTATTGACATAACTATAAACTAAAGATTAAGACATAAGTATTTTAAAAAATATATATGAATATATATATTTTGTAACCACTAAATTAATGTTGCAATGCGTAGCAAGAATATTATATACTTGTTGATTAAGAAGTTGGGCCATTCCCCCTCCTCTTCTAGAGACAAACTTCATCCATTGTGTTTCTCTTTGCCTTTGAGTGGACATTAAATCCTCAATTTTCATTTAGGGCATGCACCACCTCTCTACATGTAATATATGCACGTCGACACCTCTATATGGACCTACAATACATAACATCACGCATGACTTTCTTTAATAATTCAATTCATATTCAACGCTCTCAATTAAATTAGTTATGATAGATTGAACGATTTTTATTCATCTCGATTTAATGCAATAACTATAGACGCATATATATTAAACGAAATGCATTAATTAATGAAACTCATGAATACTCTTTAATAGGTAGAGCCAATATGAATGCATGTTAATTAGGTCATTAATTAAGTAAGGGTAATTAGTTGATTACATCCCTCTCCTCTAGCTAATATATATAATAAGAGCTTAACTAATAAGAGCTTAACTATATATATATATAGTAGCTTGGGAGGTTGGGGTGTCGGTGACGTTGACTTTCTTAAAGCGTTACATTGACATGTTTTGTGGCTAATTCTATTATATAATTAATGATATCTAGCTAGCAGAGGAAACAATATAATGTGGTATAATGCGTTAATAATTAAAAATAATCTAGCTATCAATAATTTTATTACAACAACAAATTAAGTCCCCAGTTGATCTTTAATTATTATCATGGTATGGTACATTTAATTTTTTTATTTTTTTATTTAAGCTTTTATAATTGGGAGTGAGGCTATCTTCTTCTTGTTGTTGTTGTATTTAAAATTTTATAAGTTTATATAAATGATTAAGAACATACAAATTTAAAAATAATCTAGCTATCAATATTATTGTTGCATTGATGACCAATCAACATTTTTAGTATGTGCATGCAATCTAGCTAGAACAAAAGCAAGAATAAATTAAGTCCCCAGTTTATCTTTAATTGTTATCATGGTATGTTACATTAAATTTATTTATTTTTTTATTTAAGCTTTTATAATTGGGAGTGAGGCTATCTTGTTGTTGTTGTTATTGTTGTTGTATTTAAAATTTTATAAGTTTATATAAATGATTAAGAACATACAAATTTAAAAATTTTATTACAACAACAAAGGAAAATAAAACAATTATTCCTTTCCATTTTTTCAAACTATTTTACAACACTTTAGCAATTGTACGAAAAAAAAACACGTGACAAAATATGTGAACAAAGGTCAAATTTTTATCCCTTCTTGATTACAACACCTAAGACTTTTACAAAATAACGAAATACATGGCTCTATGAAATACTTATTAATTTATAAAAATATGCATAAATTATTGAATCTTGAATGTAAGTATGAAATTTACATGATTCTTGAAGGTAGTTAGAGGTTATTTAAGAGTATTAATTGGATTATTTTCTGAATATATAGTTAATTTGTAGGATTTATATATGTTAAATTTATTTAAGAGTTGATTAGATTTTTTCCCATGCTCGGTTGATAAAACTTAGGATCGAGATGTCTACTAATCGAGAATGGATGTATAGTCGTATTGAAAATGGCTTCACTCGACGAGAGTTCATAAACGGCGTGAACGAGTTCATCACATACGCGAAGACGCACTGCAGAACATTCGCAGCTGAGGGAAAAATTCGATGTCCATGCAACCATACGAAATGTCGTAATCGTTCATATTATGATGTTGACACCGTAGAACTTCATATTCTTCGTCGGGGCTTTGTTCCGGGATATCACTGTTAGTCGGAACACGGGGAAGAAGATAATATATACACTCAAAATGTGCTTGACGAACCTAGCAATACGATGATAGTTGATGACCACGAAGGGACACAGACGGTCTATTATTGTACATCGTATCATGAGATGGTGCACAACTTGGCTGGTCCGAGTTTTAGTTGGAGCCATGCGGAACGACCAACTCCTGGAGCGGAAAATTTGTATGATATGTTGGACGCAGCAAGTCAGCAGCTATGGCAGGGGTGCGAGAAGATGACGAAATTGTTGGCAGTCGCGAGACTCTTAAAATTAAAAGCAGAACATCACATTTCTGAAAAGGCGTTCGATGAAATTCTTCAATTTTGTAAAGATGCATTGCCGAGTAACAATTGTTTAGTCGATAGCTTTTACGACACGAAACGACTAATGCAAGGAATGGGGCTACCAGTCCAGCAAATTGATTGTTGCAAGTCAATGTGCATGATTTACTGGGGCGATGATTCAGAGTTGAGGACGTGTAAGTTTTGCGGTGAGTCAAGGTACGAACAAACTAGAAATGATGGACGAAGTGGCGTGCCGCGGGCTCGGAAAAAAATGTATTACTTCCCCCTAGCACCTCGATTACAACGTTTATTCGCGTCAGAAGCGACTGCGAGACATATGCGTTGGCATGGGGAACACGTTTCAGATGGCATCGTCATGCAACATTGCTCCGATTCTACTGCATGGAAACATTTCAATGATGTGCACATCGAATTCAGCGCCGAAATTCGTAATGTTCGTTTAGGTTTGTGTACGGATGGTTTCCAACCATTTGGCCAATCCGAAAAACAATACTCATCGTGGCATGTAATTCTCACTCCTTACAACTTACCCTCCTCAATGTGCATGAAGAAGGAGTTCATGTTTTTAACTGTCATCGTACCGGGGCCGACAAATCCTTCAAATCATATTGACGTCTTCCTACAACCTTTGATAAAAGAGTTGCAAGATTTGTGGCATGATGGGGTACTTACCTATGACATTTCCACCAAGACCAACTTCCAACTTCGAGCTGCACTAATGTGGACTGTTAGCGACTACCCTGCATATGGTATGTTGTCTGGTTGGAGCACACACGGAAGGAAAGCTTGTCCTTATTGTATGGATGACACAGATGCATTCCAATTAAAACATGGTGGAAAAAACCTCTTGGTTTGATTGTCATCGTCGGTTCCTACCGCGTGGGTCCAGCTTAAGAAGTGATAAGAACGGATTCAAACGCGATACAACTTGTCGAAAAGGACCACCGAAATTAAAGTCAGGGGAAGAAATTCTGGCTGAAATCGAAGCTTTGAGACTGATGAAAGTAACCGAAATCGAAGCTGTTCATGTGAACAAAGAGATTGCCAAGTATTTAGGGTGGAGGAAACAAAGCATATTTTGGGACTTACCATATTGGAAAACAAATCTCATTAGGCACAATTTGGATGTCATGCACCTTGAAAAAAATGTTTTCGACAACATTTTTAATACAATTATGAGTGTCCTGGGAAAAGTAAGGACAATGCCAAGTCGAGACTAGATGTAAAAGATATTTGCAACCGACCTTTCCTCGAATATGACCCTGCGTCCAATTCATATCCCAAAGCGTCTTATACACTCGATAAACGTAAGAAAGAAGTATTGTGTGATTGGGTTAGACAGTTACGCTTCCCTAATGGGTATGCTTCAAATATTAGTCGATGCGTCGACCCGCACAAATTGAGGATGTTTGGGATGAAAAGTCATGACTGTCATGTGTTCATGCAGAGGTTGATTCCTATTGCCTTTCGTGAGCTACTAGAGGAAAAAGTGTGGATTGCAATTAGCGAGTTAAGTTTATTTTTCCGAGACTTGACTGCTAGGAACCTTAATATGGCGCAAATCAAGCTGTTGCACTCTAACATTCCCAAAATATTATGCAAGTTGGAGCAAATTTTCCCACCGAGTTTTTTTGACTCAATGGAGCATCTTCCCGTACACTTGGCATACGAGGCACATGTCGCCGGACCAAGATACGATTCGGTGGATGTATCCATTCGAACGGTAATTTTTTTATGCAATCTACATTTACTGTATGAAATACGTAACATCTTAGCTATGTTATATTGGTAATTGCTACCTAATTTGTAGACATAATGTCCCAATGTTTCTTCTCATCATATAGGTATCTCAAGCATTTGAAAAATAATGTTAGAAACAAGGCGAAAGTTGAAGGGTCGATATGTAATGCTTACTTAGTTGAAGAATCAACTTCTTTTTGTTCCTTCTACTTCGAGGATCATATTAGTACTGTGCACGAAAGAATCCAACGAAATGATGCTGGTGGAGTAGGGCCGAGTGTTGCTAACAATGGTGCATTCTCGATTTTCCTTCATCCGGGGCGAGCGCTAGGCAAAGCAAGGAAACGGTTCCTCACGTCAGAGGAGTATGTTGCAGCTCATCAATATGTGTTACTAAATTGCCCGGAAGTCGTTCCGTTCATAAGGTATTAACAATCAGTGTCGTTTTAGATTGACATGTTTTCTATGCAGTGTATAATCTCATATCATTTGTCGTAGCATTTTCAATTCAATCGTTCGTTTCGAAGAACCAAACATCACCGATGAAGCTATTGAGATCAGACTTGAGCAACAATTTGCAGACTGGTTCTTGCAGTATGTACGTAATTGTTTATATACGCATACGTCCCTTTACCTTTCTTGGTTGATTATAATATTGTAAATTTGCGTCTATTAGGCTGAACAAAACGATGTGCCAGAGGCGATTCGTCACATTTCTCAAGGACCAATGCGTTCGTGTACGAGTTATCCTGGATACCTCATTAATGGATATAAGTTTGACACACTTTCATATGGTACGAACAAAACAACCCAAAACAGTGGTGTATGCGTCAAAGGTGGGAACGATACTGATTATTATGGTGTACTCCGAGACGTTATTCGAATTGATTACCATGATGGGTCGCTTCGAACAAAGTTGTTTAAGTGTGATTGGTTTGATCCTACTCAAAATGGTACACGACTTCTTCGTAAGCTGGGGTTGGTAGAAGTTCATAAAAACCGTCGCTTCAATAGGTACGAGCCTTTCATATTGGCAATGCAAGCACATCAAGTTTATTATCTTCCTTACCCTTCTATCGGAAGAGGGTTACGAAGTGATTGGTTAGCTATATGCAAACTTCAACCAAAGTTCGTAGATGAAAGTAATGTGATTAGTTCAGAAATGAAAACCTCGGACAATGCATTTCAAGCGGATCAAAATGAGAATATGGACATCGTGGAAGTAGATGTTCATCCTTTTGCATCGGCAGCTATTAATTAGACAAGTGAAATTGTGTCTGACAACGATGAATTTGAGACTAATGCGGACGATGAAGAAGATGATGAGTTCACATCTTCATCAGACATTGGTAGCGAAAATGAGTTTGAGTGATTGGTGTGAGTCTTTAGTCCAATAGATCTATCAACTTTCTTGAAATATGATGTTCACGTTATATAAAATGTATCTCTTTAAATGTTTATATTATGACTCAACTGAATTATTTGTTTATGCAATAGATATATATACCATTTATATGGCGAGACGTAGGGGGCGTGGTAATCCAGAGGATGAGGACGTGGAGGACATCAATAGACATCCAGAGGAGACTAGCACCACTGGACGAGGCACCCTATCGCACCAGGCTACACCTACCCATCCGGATGGTCGTTACTCGTTACATTATACCCACGGATGGTCACAGGTGACTCGTCCATACCCAACTTATGCCCCCGGACCATCGTCATCACATTATACCTCCTCATCGCCTCCCGCTCATCCATATCCATATCCACATGGCACACCATTTCCTCCGGTTCATACCCTCCCACCTCAGCTTGGTTTCATTCCATCCTCATCCCATCACTCTACACCATCACCTCCAGCAGATGTATACCCACATGACCATAATATCAGGCTGTCTTCATCACATCACGCCACACCATCACCTTCAAGTCATCCCGCACATTCTCCTGGAGTTGGCAACGAGCACACTTCTACATCTCGTCGGCCCCCAGCACTACATCGTCATTCATTCGCGAGGTCATCCAGTAGCAGGTTGCGGTCATCGATACCACAACCGCTTGAGGAGATCCCTGATTTTTTCAGACCTCCGACAGCCCCTGCGGATGGCGAAAACCCTCTTATTTATCTTATTGCTGAGCAAGGCTTGTACGTTAGTCTCCACAACATATCTACATCCAATATATAGAAATAGATGAATTTTTCCTATACTAACTTAAATGACGAAATGATAGGTTACACCCTTCTTCCATGACGGCAAAGAAGATGAGTTTAGTTTTTAAGAGCGGATATTTGAAAGAAGGATGGAAATGGGAATATGTCCCACAAGCCCAACGAGATATATATTGGCTGCGTTGGAAGGTCAGTAACTTCACCTCAACTTTTTGGTCATCAATAGCGGTGGAACAAGTATATGAGCATATAAATTATGATGTCTTCATAATACTTCATCTGTAGGTGTTCTTTACTTGGGACTTGCCAATGTCTTTTGCGATATATGATGCTTGGTGTCGGAGGGCAGCCATCCGATACACGGGCAATATATATCTCATAGCGAAGAAAAGAATAGCACCTGTGTACTTAACAGAAGAGGTGTTCGACCATTACAAGCGAATGCGAGCAACAGATGAAGTATTCAAGAAAAATCTGAGCAGATGAGCAGCAATAGAAAGTCCGAGGTGGGAGGGCCGGGCACTGGTATTTCGCTACATAGCGCTGGAAGTATATCCGCTAGACAGCATGTTGATACGTTGGTACGTATATATATATATAGAAATAGTATATTTTTGCGTTAACCGATATAACTATTAATCCTGTAACAATGTTGTAGGAGAAGAAGCTTCAACGTCGTCCCACATGGAAGGAAATGTTTCGACACCTCCACACCCATGGCCATGACGGACAATCATTCGTAGATCAGAGATCCGCGAAGATTGATGTAAGTAATATGAATTGCATATATGTAACTAGTTCAAGACAACACATGTAGCCCATCAATTTTAAAGAAACCAGTAGAGTTAACTAAAATATCATACTTTTTAATGCAGGCTGAACTCACTCGGAGATTGGAGGAGATTTCCACCCAGACCCCCGACACATCGATTGACGAGGATGCCGTTTATCTTGAGGTGGTGCCAGAGGTCAAGGGACGTGTATACGGCTTAGGATCCCAAGGTTATCATCGCAGCATATCTTCAGGGGGAGCAAGCTCATCTCAAGGACCGGCGTACGGATTGCATGAGTTGGAAGAGCTCCAGCGAGACCACCAAAGGTTGCAAGAAACATTGCTGAAGGAGCGAATGGAAAGACAAGAACAAATGCAGAGAGACAAGATGGAACGCCAGGAAGAAACTCGAGAGATGCAGGACCGGTTAGCACGTATGGAGACATTGTTGATGCAGCACCTTGGCATTAGGCCCCACGTGCCTCCGACACCGCGGACTCCACCATCACCAGGAACAGAGCGTTCTGGACCTCAGAGTGATGACCACCCTGGTCATTTGACGATTGAGATAACACCTTCTCAATCTGGGCACCCGCATGATCACCGATCTGGGCATTTGATCTCTCCACATAGAAGGATGTCTGAGGATCAACGTCATCTTTTGGATGATCATGATGAGTTTATGGAGCAACTTATGCCGCCTCCGCGACCACCGCCACGGCAAGAGTGATTGTATGTCCTATCTTGTTCAATGGTAAACCGTTATTATCGAGTAATGTATATCTAAACATTTTTCCCTTCTAATGTAGGCGATGTGATTACTTCATTTTGCAGGTATGTGCAACGGTCACGTTTGATATGTGTGTTGCATAAGGAGGCAAACTTACCTCACTATTGGGGTTGCAAGTTTCAGAGAATCCTTTGGTATGTGCATTACATACATAGTTTAATATTTGCATTATTGTTTAATATTGTAAGATTAGTTTGTTATGTTTTCCATAAACTATTGTATGTACCTTAAAGAAATGTGCATGACATACATAGTTTAATATTGGCATCGAGAAGAACAAAGAATATGCCGAAGCCCAATGCACCCTACAATCTGCTAGCTCTCCCCGCAACTAATATTTTAGGTGTGGCATTGACTCCAAACCGCTAATTATAAAAGGGCCTAAAACTCCCAAATCATGATAAGTATGAGAAAAGGTTTACTAATTTTTTATTTTCGTTTTATT
This sequence comes from Stephania yunnanensis, assembly GCA_039657365.1. Classification (NCBI taxonomy): domain Eukaryota; kingdom Viridiplantae; phylum Streptophyta; class Magnoliopsida; order Ranunculales; family Menispermaceae; genus Stephania; species Stephania yunnanensis. The sequence goes on along the minus strand of CM077589.1, from coordinate 12,969,809 downwards.
TTTTTAATTTTTTTTGTCAATGTGCCATTCCAGAATTTCAAAATTCGTGTTTGTTATATGCACACAAAATTATCTAGTATTATATTTTAGGTAGCTAGTCACTATTTTTAATGTTTGTATTGGATTAGAAGTAAAAGTTCTAATTATTATAAGATTTCTTTAAAGTTGTTTTTGTTTAGACGTATATTATATATGTTGATTAAGTTGAAAAATAGAAAATCGAATTATTCTTTTTTTATGTTTTTGTGTGTCTTTGAATTTTGATGAGAATCCAAAAGGGCTTTATTGCAGATTCTCTTCTTGCAGAGTTTTTTTTTTTTAATTCTTCTTCCTATTTTTCATGGTTCAAAAAACCAAGGAGCTGCATTTGTTGAAGATTAATAAATTGTTTGTAGATTAATCAACACTTCGATCGAAATTGTTGGCAAGTAGTTCCATTATTTTAATTTATCATAGACCTTTTACCATTGTAAGTAAAGTCAAAAGCCATTCATATTGAAATTATATTCACATACTGTGATGTTATTGATATATTTATTCTTTACCTAGTGTTTTTCATTCCCTTGCTTAAAATCATTGTAACTTTCTAATATTAAAATTATATTGTTTGTCTTTTTTTATTTCTATTAAAGTATATCATTTGCTTGATTTTAGTTAAGGCTTCTTGTTGTTGTTCTTGTTGTTATTTGATATATTTATTCTTTTTTTATTTCTATTAAACGCTTGGATATTATTATCAAAATAAAATAATTTCTTAATTCTTTGTTTTATTACATATAATTTTTTTCATTTGTATTTGAATATTTTGATTTCATTTCGAATATTGTTCAAATTATTCCTTTTCGTTTTCAGGATTTTGATGGGACAAGCACTCCTACCCCCATACATTGTATAGTGCATATTTTGTATCGGTGCACAATTGGGTAAGTGTGTGAGATTTACATAGATATATATATATGTAAATTAATTTGTGTTGCCATCTTAATTTGTGTATTATTTTGTATTTTGTTGGATATTGTTCATCTAGTAGTATATAGTATACTACTAGTTGATTATGAAATGTTAATCTCCACATTTTGTACATATTTTTTGTCAAATTTTGATAATATACAATTAATGTTTCGATTTTAGTTTTAAACGTAGAATTTTTTTTTTTTTTAAGATTTTACCGCTCTTTGCGGGATTTACTATTCTTTATAGATTTACTATTTACGGTGAACTGTAATTTATTTTAAAAAAATTCCATTCAAATCAAATGAAGAAAGTCATTTTGATTTGCCCAATCAACAAAAAAGTTGTCTATTCTTGATATGTCGTTGTTTTGCAAGATCAACAGATCATTATTCTACATTCTTGATTTACTGATCAACAAAAAAGAGATCTGTTCTTGATCTCATTGATTTGTAATCAGATCAACAACATCCGTCGCTTTAATCTTGATTGTGCAAATCAAGAATGCATATGATCATTCTTGATTTGCAACAGATTAGCAACGAAACTCCTTTTTCAATCACAATATATTTTTTTTCGTTATTGTTCAAAGAACAGATTGTACAATTTTCATTGTTTGACGAAGAGAACCAAAATCTGTTGCTAACTTCAATCTGCAACAAAGAGTTTAGCAACACCTCTAATCTGTTGATGATCTGTTGCGGAGTCCTTTAGCAACAAATCCGTACCAATTCAACAATAGATTAGTTTGTTGTTGTTTGCTTTTTTTCTTGTAGTGGACGCGACGATGAAGAAGACGAATTTGTTGAAGAAGAGAACCTGTAATCGGACGAAGAGGAAGAAAAGGTGTGGCCGCCGTTGCGATGCGCTTCGATCACGACTCCCTCTTCTTGCGGATCTTGATCGAGTCCCTGTTCTTTCGGCGAAGACGGCGGTCGCGATGCGACGATGAAGAAGATGAATCTGTTGAAGAAGAAGAAGTGGAAGACGATGCGGTCGCCATTGAAGTAGTCGCGGAGCTGGTTTTGTTGATCTATTTTCGTCGGGTTTCGGATCTGCGCCTCTTTTCCCTTTCCACCATGAGAGGAACAAAATTTTCTTTTTCAATTCGTTCTAAAATCGGTGGAACCGCCAACGTTTTTTTTATGTGAAACCGTTGATTAAATTGGATTTAATGATTAACTTACCAAATTGTCCTTATTTTGAATTGTTTTCATTTAAGGTAATAAGGGTATTGTTGGAAGTTTTAGCCTATTATAAAGGCTAATCACTTAATTTTTGAGTGGTTAACCGCCCATACTTTTTTTAATATCCAAATCAACCTTTTTTTGGGATTCCTATTATAATAATATATATATATATATATATATATATGAAAGAATGAGACTTTATTTATTTATAGCTTAATATGTATCAATCAGTACCATTTACAAAAGACGAGAAAACAATGTGTTTTCCACAAACAAACAAAAAAAAAAACCTCATATCAGTGTAGTAGCTAGAGGAAAACGCATCGTTCCTCAACTAAAAACACATCTCCTCCACTCGAGGATGACCACTGAAAAAGCGCATCCCCATCATGGTGAGTGAGAAAATGTAAATCCATAAATACATACTATTCTCGACAAGATATCATGTACCCTCAAGTTTATTAATTCTTTCCGTGATCCCATGACTCATATGAGACTAGTCAGATAAGTATCTGGATATCCATGGATAATATAAAAAAAACTATATAGAGTATATATTAAGGCAGTCTTTAGCTACATTATCTCAATAGTTAAAATGATTATATATACTCTCCACTAAAACCAATACTATTATCCAAATACTCCAAACTACCCATTTGGTCCTTGCGGTGTAGTATTTTACGTATGGCTATTTTTAAAAAAAATATATAAGTGGGTATCCAGATAAGTCTGACTATATATTACTAAGAGGCCTTGGTGTTTTTATTTTTTATTTTTTTTATTTTCTTAGAGAGAGTATTTGCACAACTTACTCCTATTGAGGCTCAAACTCTCAACTTTATACTTAAGACCTTATATCAAATCAGTGAGTCATTCTCTTAGTTGATTGAAGGGAAGTGTTAGGCGTACATCACAAACACATATCGCATTCTAATGCACGTGCGATGTCCCTTAGGATGCAATTTACACGTATTCTGAGGAGTATGGCATGCACATGGGCATTCTAATCGGGTTTTGATGTGCATTTGTTGATGTCGTCCACAATTTTCCTATATTTGGATGTACCTCCCAATGCATATGCATGTGTATGTCCGCGAAAATTAAAAGGACACCGACCCCACAAGAAGGGCACTGAAGGGAATAGTCTGAGTCGAGTAGAGTCCACGTCACCACGCAACCGAGTGTTGTTGGATGATAATTGGATTGGATAACGTGGTCGGCCAAGCACTGACTGGGCCCCACTAGAAAATGAAAACCACCGCTTCACGTTTCGCACCACTACCACGTGGCGCCTCTCACGCGGCTCAACCGACCTCGTCGCTTCTCTCTCTCGTTTTCGTGGCGTCGCCGTTGTCCCTCTCTCTCTCTCTCTCTCTCTCTGATTCTGGATTTCGTCGTTTCGGCGGTGGTCGGTTGAGAAGATTTAGGGATCTCAAATCTCTCTCTCTCACACCCACATCGTTTCGCGATCAGGATTGATGAATTTCGGTGGTTTTGCGGACGGAGACGATGCAGAGATTCGTTGACAACGTCCTTGCAGTCACCAAAGAGTCAGTGATATTTCTTTCCTTCATTCATCTCTGCTTTTGATTTCTGAATCTCAACATCGAAGATTTTGATTTCCATACGGAACTCTCATCTCTAACGATCACGTTTTCTCGTTATTGATTGTAATGATTTTGTTCTCAATCAGGTTAGAAACCTAATTTGAGTAGTTCTGGATGAAAATAATGATCACAAAAGAAAATAGCGGCGTGGCGTCGAGAAATTAGGTTTGTGTAGCATTAGGTTTTGTTATGGTAGTTGGTATTCAGATATTTGATTACAGAAAGAAACATGCGGTCGTAAATTTACCGCTTTTAAAATTTTACGAATTATGTGCTGACAAAAAGATTGGGGAAGGGCAGTTGCGGTGATTTGGTCACCTGCGAAGGCGGCCTACAAATGCCATCGCTAGAAAACTTAACTCAATAGAAAATGAAGAAATTTGACTAGGTATGGATAGACCAAAGTTAACTTGGGACGCATTAAGACGCATTAATTATGAGGGATTTGAATGTTTTCGAAAGCTCACAATCAATTGCACTAAATCGAGCATAATGGAAGAGTTCGATCTATGTAGCAGACCCCAATTAATTTGGGACTGAGGCATATGTTGTTGTTGCTGTATGTGCTGACAAAAAAATTATTTAATTTCATTTATGTTGAGCATTTGAGTTGGATGAAAATTAAATTTTTGGATGCAACATTAGGTGCAATTCTAACGGTACCAGTCCATGATGGTGTTTGGCCTAGGCTACTGTGGGATAAATAATATGGACATCTGCAGAAGCCAAAGAAAATGGAATTTCTTGGTTTGCAGTCAGTTGAGCATTAGAATCAGATGAAAATAATTTCATTGGGAAATAGTTTTACAAAATTCTTTTGCTTATAGATTTATGGATTTTTGTATTTCTTTTTGTTATTCTAAGGATTAATGGCCTGTTTGCTTCAAATTTTAGCAAGACCAAGACCATGGGATTAGTTTGTAATGAGACTGACACATGAGTTTTTGTATTAGTCCCTTTTATGGGACTTGTTCGGTTGGGAGGTTTAAGCTTGAGAAAAAATGTGGTTCTAATAGGTACATTTACTAAAGTACCCCTCTATTTAACATGCATCTCCATCAAAGTCGATTTTCGTGTTGTTGCGCCAAGGCCATGGGTGCATAATCTCAGAATCCAACAATCAATTCAAGCTCTTCTAAAAACACATGGAAAACTAGTTAAAAAAGCAGAAGATCGATTAAAACAGCCTACAATCTCAGAATCCCGTATTTACTCTCAACTCCCCACACCCATTTTCATTTTGAGAGAGAGAGAGAGAGAGAGATAAAATCAAAACCAAACCCTCACATTCATTTCAAAGCTCCCTCAATCAAGAAGACGAAGACGATGAAGGTCCGACACATCCTCTCCGAGAAGCTGTGGGTCGTGGCGGTGGCCCTAGGCGGCCTAATCGCAGGAGCACTCCTCATTCTAACATTCACCAACACCACCACCTCCCAAACCACATCCATGATCCTATGCTCCCTAGGCTCCACCTACGTAACCTGCGATTCCCTCTCCGCTGCCGCCGCCGCCGCCACTGCCGCCACCTCCACCACTCCCATCCAACTCCAATCCATCCTCCACTACGCCACCTCCCGCATCGTCCCCCAACAATCCTTCTCGCCCGTGCATTTGATCGATTGAGTTGGAGAGAAAAGTGTGTAAAGAGAATGGGTAATTTGGTCATCTGTGATGGCCAAGCATTGGGACTAGTTAGTCCCACCAAAATTGGTGGTTTACTTTAGTCACCGCTACTGAGTATTAGTTAATCCCATGGCCTAGTTAATCCGCGAAGCGAACACCGGCTTAGCCAGTCCAATGGGGTTAATCCACCTTGAGACCATGAGGCAAACAAGCCATAAGATGATGAATTAGTAGAACCGTAGAATTAGGAGAAGTAGAAGCTTCAAAGGTTGGTCATTTTTGGTATTTATGTTCAAATGTGCGAAAGGACGGAATCATGGAAAGACGATGTTACTCTGATTAAAAAAAAGACCTTAGAGATATAGAAGGAGCATAGTGGAGATGCAAATGCTTAGGTGGAGCATTATATTCTAGTCTTCAATTCCCATTGAGGGAGAAAATTTTGGTGGAGATTGTAAGTGTCCTGGATTTATGAAGAGGGTTCTGTCTTACGCATGCATTATTCCCTAGTTTCCGGGTGTTTTATGCAAGAGCAAAATTTCTATTTGCATTTTTGTTTGATAAGAAAGATATATTATTTATTAAAAAAGAATGGCATTATGATCAATGAGCAAGCTTAGAAACTTGTGAGAACAAGCTATGGACGGTATGCCCATTTACAAAATACAGCTTCGCCCCCTATGAATATAGCCTAAAAGAGAAGGTATTGATTTTTTTTTCGACAACAACCAAGGTGAAGGTTGAAATGTGTTGTTTCCCACACTTCCATGTACCATAAGGATTTTGGTTTTTTCTTTCCTGCTCATGGACCAGCACATCCTGCACAAGTTTGTGGAAAATCCAGCGTTGCCCAGCTGTAAATTGGAGCTGATTTTAAAGATCTTGAGAATATAGACTGTTCAAGGATAAATGGTAGATATTTTCTTCTCCCTTGTGTAATTGGTTGCAGATGGGGAAATTTTCCTGGAACCATTTTAACTTTTCCAATGGCCACAAGTCAACTGTGAATCTTACCTGTAAATGAGAACTTAGATTACCATATGGATTTTACAGAGGGGAAAACTAGGCTTTCGAATGTGAATTCTGGCTCTATAGTCTTGTTCGTACGTGGTATATTGCAATTTTCTTACATTAGTACGGGTAAATATTTTCATTCTTTGGCACATATATTTGCAAGTGATTACTGCATATTTTGGTGGTAACTAAGAAGCTATTTGTTTGCTGATTCAGGTCAGTTAAGACATTTACCTATGAATCTGTGAACAATATTGTGAGGTTCATAAATGGCATATCGGCGCTTCTATTGGCCATATTACCTGGAAAGGCAACTGTTCTTGAAAGCATACATGGTTGGGAGCTCAGGCCAACTTTTCGTGGACCTAGACTTCCAAGATGGATGGAAAAGTGAGTCCTTGAGGAATTTATACTTGTACTAATTAATTTGCTGTCTAACTTTTCACTAATGACTTGTGCAAGAACTTTTTTTTTGAATCATTTCTTGTGAGGTGGTGTATTTTGATCTTACTGATTTATGTCTCTTACATGGGCGCTGACCCATTTTGTATCATGCATGCTACCCAGTCTATCCTGCTGGGAATCAGTAAACTTCAAAGACTTAACTGCTGTTATGAATCATGACATTTTGACATTCAAATAATGCGACAATCTAGTAACAAGCAGCATCGAAAACAACTAGTGGTTACTAATAACAGATTTTACATGGATTTGTATCATGTCACCTCCAAAAAGCTTTTTGTCTGGAGTTCAGTGGTAGCGACTAAGCCTCTTATTCTCAAGTTTAAGATTGAGAATTCAAAACTTTTCCCTACCTTAAGATGTGTAGGATTGAATACTTTATTACACTTTTAGGTTGTTCGGATGTGGGTTGATCCATGTAGCCAGCCCCAACTAATTTGGGATTGAGGCTATGTTGTTTGGATGTCTAAAAGTGGGTCATGGGAGGCCCTAGGAGGCCTAATGCGTCCAATGGCTGTTTTCTTTTAAATCATCAAAAAGGTCGAGATATTGGTTTTCGGGATTTTCGTGATTTTCCGGCATAGCATAAGATATTGGTGATATTTTCATGTCTGGCCTCTTTTTTTTTTTTCTCTTTTCCTAATCCCGCCTTTCAATTCAGTTTTTTTTTTTTTTTTTTTTTTTGTATTATAGTTTTGTCGTTTTCCTTTGTTTATGATTTACTTGAAAAATAGAAAATACCTATGTTCAGTTGTTTTTTTTTTCTTGTTTTTTTTTTGATAAACTAGTTAGTTGTTCTTAAATTTGTGGTTTTTGTGATTTCTTGCTCATCATAATTTATTGTAGCATTCTTGTTTTTTTCGTTTTTTTTATTATTCGTTTTTCTTTTAATAATCCACGTGTGGATCCAGTTGTTTGTTATAGTTTAGCATTATGTGTAGAATCGTAATTTTGATAAAGAGAAGTATTTGGACTTTCGTTCACTCTGCATTTTTTTTTTTTTTATTCTTCAGTTGATTAGACTCACAAGTCGATATGTTGTGCTCTAAATTTTTTCAATCATCTGATTAGATCTTAATGTGTTTCTTTCTCTCATTGTTGGCAGTGGTGTATCTTCATTCAATCAATTCATTCATGACCTTTCCACAGATTCTGATTCTTCATCCAGTGTAGATTATCTGTCTGGTGATGAAGATAATGATGAAGACATGAATTTTTCAACGCCGCTTTCTCAAGCTTCACATAGTTTCTCGAAGTATGATAAACGTCAAACACGAAGGATCAAATGCTTATTTTCATGGATAATGTGGCCTGCTAAGTTTATTCTCAAGATACCAATTTCCCTTTGGCGTTCATCTAGGTTCAGTGGTTCAACAATCCCTTCCAGCCCTGGACGCCGCCAACTTTCACATTTACATTCTAAGAAATTTCATTTCATGAAGGATAACATTGTTTACCGTACAACTGATAGAAGGCGTGGAGTTGTCGAGGTTGTCACAATGGCCTTCTTACCAAGTACCTTTGTCAATCTTGATTTTTTCTCTTCTTACATGGTCATTTGTTGCGTTTTGTTTCAGCCTTTGGTTGACACTGATTAAGGTTCTTGATGGGAAAAGATCCCTTTTCTGGATCTTATTTGAAAATTTGATCAAAACAACCTAATTTCCTTCTAACTATCTCATGTTACTACAGGACATTCAACTAGCTATAGAGATTTTTATAGAAGCAGTTTTTGATGTTGTTCACAAGGCAGCGCACATCCTTCTTTCCCCAATAGAAGCTTTCCGGTCATTATTTAGTTGGTGTTTTGGCTCTCATGACAGTGCTAGTGGAGAATCTCCTATTGATTGTGTAGACACATCTATTCCCACCACTACGCTTGGAGAGGATGACCCAACTCCAACTGAACGACCATTTCATCAATCTCTAAACACTGATGCTCGCACATGTCAAGATGTCATCACAGAGCTTGGGTAAGATCTATCTTCCATATAGGATGTTGAATTCTAGTTTTCTCTCTTTGTTAATCTGTATAATCTGTTTGTTTTTAGAGAACAAATTGGTTATAGAATCTTATTTGCTCAAAGCTTATTTGGAGCATGCAGTTTGAGTATATACGGAGTGTCTTTAGTGGGTTGTGTTCTAGCTTGTTTCCTCACAAAAATTTATTACTTTACGTTCTTATGTGGATGGTGATTGTTAATGTAATATGTGAAAGTAGTGTGAAACACTGTGATGACTATTCAACGAAGCCTTACCCAAATTTATATGGCATATATAAAATGAAAAATTTATTACTTTACGTTCTTATGTGGATGGTGATTGTTAATGTAATATGTGAAAGTAGTGTGAAACACTGTGATGACTATTCAACGAAGCCTTACCCAAATTTATATGGCATATATAAAATGAAAAAAAAAAAAAAAAAAAAAAAAAATTCAAGAGCAAAGGATATGTGGTATTGGATATCTTCGCCATGTCCTATGATCTTTTTAGCATTTGTATTTTCCTCCAGAATTTGTAACCACCACCACTGCCACAAAAGAATGTGTTTTCATTCTTCCTTTGCATCAAATCCTACTTTTTCACGTCGGCTCAATACCCACTTTACATTAGAACCAGAAATCATACCTGCACAACGGCTTGTCATCTAGTGAACAATAAATGTCTATTTCTACTCCTGATTCAAAGCTTTAAATTTTTGAGCTGTGGATGGTGTTATATGATTTCTTGACAGGACATTTGTAATAAAATTATTGAGAGGGTATCGGTTGGTTACTGGTTCACTTGAAGAGATGTTTCTTTAAGTCTTGGGAGGTTTGATTAGGTACGAGTTAAATGTAAGATGGATATAGAGTGTGTTTAAGATGTGCTTGTAATGTGGGATGATACAATGCGATGTGTGTATGCCTGGACAGTTTTTACTTCCCTTTACAGTGTGTTTAACATTAGGCTAAGTTTTCTTTAAATATGCTTGACCATTTGCCAGATACATTCTAACAGTTAGAGTATTCGAGGGAAAAACATATTTAAAAAAAGCGTCCAGTAAGCAAAATCGAGTTGAACTTTTGATTTATAGAAACATGAAGTAAACTGTGCCAACATCCCTTATCAACAAGCAACTTATTCTAAGATGTGAAGAATTTTATCAAGAAAAAAGGAAGCAAAAGGCGTGGGTGTACGCTTGAATTAATTATCTTTGTTTTTATATAAGAAAGAAATCAATTGTCTTTGTCAATCTGCATGCTTCTAATTAATATTTTAAGCACCCTTTTAAGACTTCTTGGCAACATAGATTGGTTTCTTGAAGGGCAAGTGCATCTTGTTTTTGTGTTGTCTATGATTATATATTGGATCATATCTGGAGTGCTCAGTTGTTATCCCAGATGCCCAGTTAAAGCACTTACAGTGCCTGAAATCCTGGTGTTAGGTATCCGTATGAAGCTTTTCGTGTTGTGACTTCTGATGGATATGTGCTGCTATTGGAGAGAATTCCCAGGTATGATTCAATTATCTACTCATTAGTTTACCTTTTTAGAATGTTGGTTTCATAGTTGTTTGATATCTTAGCTGCTTTGGTCTAGGCGCGAGGCACGAAAAGCTGTGTACCTGCAGCATGGGATATTGGATTCTTCTATGGGGTGAGTACTTATTTTTGTTTGTTTCTTCGTCTAAGTATAATAATCTATATCTATGTTTGTTTATATACATGTATGCATCAAGTATGAAATGTGGACTGTGTGGTCTTTCTTCTTCTTTTTTTTCCCCTTCTCACTAGTACGCATGGGTATGGTGTGCATCTGAACCATTTTCTTGATGATTGATAGTGGTAGCAGTCCTTTAGGTTTGGAGAGACGTTTGTGGTTTATTTTGTATGGGAGCGTATCGTAGAAAAGGAAATTTGTATGAGTTTAATATTTAAAATTTTTCAATTAGAAACACGCAAAAGTTATGCTCATATAGTGAGATTTTTGCCAATATCTGTAAATTTTTTGGTAAGCTCCCTTTAGTGCCAACATTTTTTGCCAAAATTGAAAATTCTGTTTTTAGAATTAAATTTAGGGGAAGATTCACAACCTTTTAGATTCTGAAAGTAAAATCATTTTATAAAGTGTTTATTCCCTTAGAAGTGTCAACCAACACAATTCCTTGATTTTAAAATTACTTATTACCAACTACGACAATGGCGCTGAGTGCAATGGAAAGATGTTAACATTTTAGATGATTGTTATGCTATTGGATTAGTTATGGGTTAGTTTTCCTGACCTATGTCGAATTTTCTAGAGAAGCGATGTGCATAGTGCCCCTATGATGGGAATGAGATCCTTAATAGGTCTACATTAGCCCCTCATAATATATGAGCCATCCCATTTATGTCAACAACAACAAGGTTCCAATCCATAATTTGTTGGGGTCGATTACATGGATCAAATTCTTCCACTTTGCTCAATATAATGCGCTTGATGGTGTGCATTCAAAATCCCATAAGGGGGGTGTTTGGTTGGTGGGAATCGAGAGGCGGGAATTGGAAAATAGTTAAATTCCTATATTTGGTACGTAGGCAAATAAGTTTGAAGTTAAAAGACTCAAATTCTTATGTTTGGTGGAGCGAGGGAATTCAAATTTTGATGGAATTGAAATTCCTAACTAATTTTAATTTCCACGTATGTGGGTATCCCAATTACCTCAAAAATCCTTGGTTTTTAGAATTTCAACGATTGTTTATCCATTATTTGGTAAGTTTGTCGGAAACTAATTTGTTGGTTCTTTTTTCGATTATTATCTAAAAAAATATATTTATTTATTTTTACTAAAAAGGATATCCTTAACAATACCTACAAAATAGAGGATCTCGTAAAAATAGTGGTTCTCCATGAAATTTTTACATAATTACATTGATAGTCATCTATTACTATACAACAATTTTTTAGTTTTTGAAAACTTATCCAAAAGTAAAAATAACGTGTTGGATTGGATTTAGTTGCTACTGGTATTTTTTTTGGGTACATTGCCAGTAGTTTTGTAAATAGAGAAAATAATAAAGAAAAGTAATAAATAATAACGTGTTGGATCTAATAAGCTTATATATGTCTATTAGTGCCAATCTAGCATTTGAAGAATTCAAGTATCCCTTTTTAAATTAAAATACCCCTTGTGCCTTAAGAAAAAATCCTTGTAGGTATATAAACAACAACAACAACATAGCCTCATTCCCAAATTTATTGGGGCTTATAGGTATATAAACAAAACTTATTAATTTATTTAATATTAGTTGTTATTTATAGTTAATTATTATGTTTGGATTTTTGTAGTTTTTATTATTAATAATAATTGTGATGCTTAGCTGGTTAATTCATTCTTAATTTCACTTCATTCAACCAAGCACTGAAATTTTTATTCTTTGCAATTCAAATTTCTTGGAATTGAATTCTCATCTATTTAAATTTCATCGTACTTATATTCCCAGGAATTGAATTCTCATCAACTTAAATTCCCAACTCGAATTCCGGTGTACCAAACACCACCTAAATCTTTCTTAATCAATGCACCCCCAAGTTTTATGCCCACCTTAAACCGTCGAATTTCTTCAATTTCTATTGTTGAGTTTCTTAACTAGGACATTTAATGGCCTTCATTATGTGCACATTTCCTAAATATTTTAAATAGTTCACTTTTCCTATTGTACCATTCCATCATCTCTTTAAATAGGAGTATAATCCATTATCTGAATCTTTACTATTTTTTAACTTATTAGTGCATGTATTTGCTCTTTAGTCCTGCTTAACATTAAGCCTTTGGATTCTATTGTATATAGCATGTGCCATGATATATTCTCTTAAATATGTCTAATTAGTTTATTTATAAGTAAAGCAAAGACATACGGGCTTTTGATGGATCCTTGATTTAGTTATATACATGTATATTAATGGTGAATTCTTCTTCGATTCATTTAATTGTTTTTATACTGTTACCGCAGCTTCATAATTATTTTAATAACTTTCTAATCTAATAAAGGACATCTCTATGAACTCTATCACGTGATTTTTCATTGCGAGCAAATATTATATCGAGGTCTTATTTCTTTATATTTTTCCATTTATCTTTTGATGAGAACTGCCTTTCGATGAGAAGCGCTGCCTCTGTATTGGACTTTCCTAGCATGAATCCAAACCGAGTCTCTAATATTGTTGGCCTTCTCAATTTATAATCACTTATCCTCTTCAAGAGTTTCATTGCATGACTCAATTCATTTAATTCCACTATAGTTTGAGCAAATATTAGTATCTCCTTTGTTTTTTTAAATTGGTAAAAAACTGTGTTTCTACAATGCATTGCCATTCTCTTGTTTTGTTAAATAGTTTTGTGACTTTTGTCGACCAAGTCAATTTCATTTGTCCTAGACATTTCCAAACCTTTATAGAAATTTCGTTTGGATTGCATGTATTTCCCATTTTCATCCTTTTCAAGGCCTCATTAACTTCAGGGATCTAAATATTGCGTCTGGTTAAGTTTGTTTCTTGACACGGCAATCTTTTCTTAATGTTGTCTTCTCTAATTAACAATTTTGGTTCCTTATCCGTAGTGACTTTTACATGACTGAGATCCCTTAATGATAGCAACAAATATTTCTGCATGCCAATGTATTACTAGAATTCTTGAGATATTATGATGGAGATGCTATATTGTGTTGGCTTTTGCGATCGTGATGTTCGTGTTCATCACTAAGGCTTGCTTGCTTATAAAAATTTTGGAATTGTTTCATATGCATTGTTATTCTATTGATATTCTAGTTTTATTTATGATCTTCAGTTGGATTTCCAATGGAGTTGTTGGCTCTCCAGCATTTGCAGCCTTTGATCAAGGTTTTTCCTACACTTCTGTTTCTAGATTATCCAGTGCATGGCATTTATCTTCACTGTAATCTTTTGTACTTCTGGGGATGAAATACGTATTAATGCTCACAACTTATTACTTACGCAGGTTATGATGTTTTCCTTGGAAATTTTCGGGGTTTAGTGTCAAGGGAACATGTCGATAAGAAGATTTCTTCTCGACAGTAAGTAATATGCGACTTCCCTTTTGTTAACTAGTATCTGGTAATTATTCTAAGTGGTTCCATGAAAGTAGGTGCACAATGCACCTATGTATAAAGTTATGCTGCTCAACTTAGACTTGCGCCTTGGTCCACACAAGGCATGCCTAGGTGCAAATTGACATGTAGGGGAAAACGTTTGCTAGTCAGTTAATCATGACATGGCTTTTGGACCTTACTGCCTCATTGTTTAGAGAGTTTTCTTACTGTAGATGACTTGAAGTTTTTCTAATAAAAGTTGAACGGATCGCTAAATTTTACTTTTATTTCTTGGAACCTTAACGACTATTTAATTTAAAATTATATTCTAATATAAAAACAATCATATGCAGATTACTTTGTCATGATGTAGTTACTTTACTTTTGTTTCGAGTTTGGATACTTGTTCTCATGGAACATTTTGTTTTTGAAAACTGTTCACGTTGAAACTTGCAATGTCAATTTCATTTGGTATTATCCGCGTTCAGCAATCAATTATTATTAACTTTGAAATTTAATTCATTTGATTAGTATCGAAATAGGCACATAATTCAGGAGTCCAAATACCGGGTGATTTTAGACCAAAAAAACAATTATGTTTGCTTTGAAGACTTCAGTATTAATAATCCTTGTGTGTTCGTCTCTTGCTCTACTTTTTTATGCACCCTTGCCAGCCGAGTTTCTAAATAAGCCTAAATGACATAAAAGATCTACATGAAGAACTTATCGTCTGAAGTAGAATTCGCATTGATGGAGACACCCAATATTCAAATACTCGACCTGCTGCTTGGATACCACGGTGAACACTGCATATTCTAAAAGCTTAATATACTAAATGAGATTCTTTCTCTCTAAAGTGGGCACAAGACAATAAGCCATTAGGGAATCTCTTGATAAGAATTCTGTTGTCAACTTTTCATTCGTTCTTTTTGTCAATTACATCATAAGTTCTTCATTTCTGTTGGTTTTGTGATTGCGCGGTGGCCATTATTTTGGAGTTCCAGTAGTGTAAAAATTAAATAACTAGATTGGTTTAATAAATGCAGGTACTGGAGATACTCCATAAATGAGCATGGGATGCGAGATATACCAGCAATGATAGAGAAGATTCATCAAGTTAAGACCTCTGAACTCAAAAACAATCAATTGAATCAAGAGGAAGAAGTCGACGATGGTCAACCTTACAAACTTTGTGCAATATGCCACAGTCTTGGAGGAGCAGCAATCCTGATGTATATCATTACAAGTCGAATTGAGGAGAAGCCTCACAGGCTTTCACGGTTGATTCTATTATCACCCGCTGGGTTTCATGATGATTCCTCTATAGCATTTACAGTAGTAGAGTATCTGTGTCTTCTTCTAGCTCCTATATTGGCTCCACTTTTACCTGGATTGTACATACCAACTAGATTTTTTAGGATGTTACTGAACAAGTTGGCAAGGGATTTTCATAACTATCCTGCCTTGGGCGGATTAGTTCAAACCCTCATGAGCTACGGTGTCGGCGGTGATAGCTCAAATTGGGTTGGGGTTCTTGGTTTGCCGCATTATAACATGAATGATATGCCAGGAGTATCATTTTATGCTGCTCTGCATTTAGCGCAGATGAAGCGGGCAGGAAAATTCATGATGTTTGATTATGGGAGTCCTGCTGCCAACATGGAAGTTTATGGATCACCTGAGCCCTTGGATTTGGGTGAGTACTATGGTCTTATTGACATTCCTGTTGATCTTGTTGCTGGAAAAAAGGATGAAGTGATCCGATCTTCCATGGTGAAAAAGCATTATAGATTGATGAAGGATTCAGATGTTGAAGCTTCATACGAGGAATTTGAATATGCGCACTTGGACTTCACATTTTCCCATCACGAAGAACTCTTGGCGTATGTCATGTCCCGCCTGATGCTTGTTGCACCGCCATCAATTCAACGACACAATCAGAAGGTTGCAAGGTTGAAGAGAAAAGATGTAAACGGGTCGACTGGCTAAAAAGGCCTTAGGAGATAATATTGATGCAGATTTCTACAAGGTAAAAGCACAAAATTATTTTATTCATGCGGCGGAATTTGGTACGCCGTTGTTTTAGTGTAGAGCATATGTTGTATTTTACGCTTTCCAACTGCTGTATATATATCTGTATCTTTTGCATCATTTGCCTGGTAGTGGTGGTTAGTTCATAGTTTGAAGAACATTTTTCATATCTTAATTGTTCTTTATATTCTGTATTGAATCTGCTGTATCTCTTGCCTTTATGCCTAAAAAGGAATGAGTATTGTCTGGTTCTTTGGAAGGAAATAGCAAATTTTAGTAAGAGAAGTAGCTTAGTTCAAAGGTTTGGCAATAATTATCCTGATTTAGGGGCTTGATATCGAATAGAAGGAAAAACATTCTTCAGTTTAATTTACCGAGCTTGAGGTGATTGTTTCAGTCCATATAATGCTTTATGAAGGAGTTTATAAGCCAAATTAGGAGTTACGAAATTTTCAAAGCCTTATTGCTAAACTGCACGGTATCCGTAATGATCATCATCGGGAGAAACATAAATAAAATCAAGTTGCATATTTAGATAGAGCAAAAAGAAGACCAACTATTATAATGGGAGAGCAGTTTTCAGTTTGCTTATGATCCTTTCTTTTTCATTCTACTTGTAATATTGTGCATGGACCATTTTGCAAAAAATGCTAAACATTTATAAATTGGGACGGACTAGACCTTAAAAAACACTTCGGCTGACTTGTCAAAAGGTAAAGTTTAGGGAGGTTTTTACGAATTTTGAAAAAGAAAAGGGCTTTGGAATGCCACGCAAGTGGGAACCTTCTCTTATGCAAGGGACTCTTCCTTAGGTTAAGGGGCATCGTGTGCAGTTCTATCTTAATCGTGGGTTGATAGTTATTTCATCGGGCATGTCATGCTCAAATTAAGGTAAATTGTGGGTTCGACTCCCGTTGAAGTCAAAATAAAATAAAAAAATGACGAAACTAATTGATAACTGAAAAGTTAAAATTTAACAATCGAAAACTGATAATTTAGCTGATCAATTATAATTTTTTAGTTAATGTCTACTATTTCAACAAGTAATTTCACGGATTTAGCATATCCTCGCCTTTACACGTAATTGAGAATTTGAGTCTCACTACCTTAATTTTTTCTTTTTAATCTAAGCCACCTAATACCTAAGTTATATGAGCTACGACTAATTTGATTGAGCTTCAGCCCGTAAGACCATTAAGTGACGGCAAAGCTCTCCCTCAATGATTTTGAAGAGATTTCATATTCAGGACTCGAACTCGAGACCACTAATTAAGGTTAATGCAAGCTTAGTCATTGCTAAAGACCCCCTTGAGTTCTATTTGACTACGCATCAAAATTTTTTTCTCCTAATTTAATAATATTTTTCAACTATATTACGTACTTTGTTTTTATCAACGTTATTGTATACTTATGTGTCTTTCACTTCATTTCCTTTGATTTTTGGTCAGTTATGTGTCTTTTATTTAACACCATAGCAACCTAGTTGGGTTAATCACATATAAGGTCATCCGACTTGGTTGTGTTTGACATACATAAACCAACTTATTAGCTAGGTTATTAGTTAGATTATAAATTTAAAAGCTACTTTCATCAATTAGTTGTGTTTGGTTAGTTATTTTAAAAATAATCTAGTTGAATTACTATAATCTTCAAATCTACCCATCCAAAATCAAAGCCTTCACTTTTAGGAAAGCCCGTTTGTTTATATTTTTCAATATTTCCCTTTTTGTTTGCTTAAATAATAGCAGACACTCCTACCTGAAAAAAAGGGAGTGACTATTACCTCCCATCTACTCTATATCAACACTCTATTTAATTTAAGACAATTTTAAGCTAAGTGTATTTAGGTAAAATTACATAAATAATCTCACCCTAAATTAATCCATTTTCTTTTTTCCTTCTACTTCACTTTCTACACCCAATCTCTAAAAGAAACCTTAAACTCATCCTCAACTCATATCTCATTTTCTACACCCCATCTCTACATCCCTCATAAACTCATCTTATTTTACGTAATTCTCACTTTCTATACTCCGCCCCAAATTAAACCATAAACTCATCTCATTTTCTCTACTACTTTATAATCTTTACACCCTTTCTCATCTTTTTGTCCATACACTCAACAACTCACCACTAAATGCAACATCTTGATTGTAGTATTTTGTTGAGATTAATTTGATTTACGTTCTTGAATGATTATAACATTTATTTGTGTTGAATCTTAACTTTTGTTGAAGGTTAGGGATTGAATAGATAAAAATAGAGTTTTCTTTGAGAGTGTGAGAGACAAATATAGGCTAGAGGTACATTGAGAAGTTTACTAACAATTAAAGGGTGGATGGGTACTTAGAGCATGAACTAACATTAAATAGAGGCTGATACAGGGTATAGGGGTGCTAATAGTCGCTCCTAAAAAGAATAGCCGATAGTGGATGCCTATCCTGTTGTGTAACTTCGTGGTGTGTCAACAATGGATGCTATTAAATAAGTTTTCGGCCTAGTATGTGTAACGACCCTAAATTTTCAACTCGTTCCATGTGTCACTTCAAGACTTTGACGAGGACTTATGATGACGTGGTGTACTTGATCAACCCTCGGGAGTAGACATCGAGGTATATTACTTTTGTATGATGGATGCCTAGTGTGTATATATGTATAGATAATTAAATCATTGTCGTACACTATCTATAGGCATCGAGATGCGAGTAGGGTCATGCTTCGAGATGCGTGTAAGCGTGGGGACCAAGTAAAGAGTGATATGGTGAGTCTAAGTGTTGGGTTATTTAAATTAATGTAACCAACTTATTTAGTTGTTCATAGGCTATGGTATAATTGTAATCAAATCACATACCTAAGTTTTGAAAATAATCTAACACCTTAAGACAAGCCTTGAGATGTGTGACAAAATAAATCTCAATAGAACTTTGTATTAAAATGCGTGTTAACACAATGAAATTAGTAGAGGTAGGACTTAACATGGACCTTTGGATGTACATAGTGACGTGCATGTGGTAGGAGATGAGTGGACTCATTCTAGTGGCATTTGAAAGCTAACTCAAATGGGAGCAACTTTTGCCTACTGAAAGATTTTGAGATTCGAATATTTTCATGTCTAAAAATCCTCTACAACTTTGGTGATGAATCTGAAATCTCTGGGTTCACAATTTTGATAATGTCATGTTGTTTTGAGCATAATTCCATCATTTCTTATTAGATTGAGCTCATCTTTTCATATGACGTTCTAGGATATGTTTGTAGGCTTCAGTAAAAAAAACTCATGACTTTTAAAGTTATGGTTTAGGAGAAATGAATTTTTCGAAGTTGCTAATCGGAATATAAAACTGTTTCGAGTCATTGTGGTAACATTTCCAGATCTCCCTTTGTTTCTTATCGAAAATACGCAAACCTTACAGTTACGAAAAGCAAAGACATAGCTCTAAAACTTCTCATTGGGCTATATTACATAATTTTAATGCTTTGATAATTGAAATCAACTCACAAGTTGTTGCACCAAAACTGTATCTATTTTAATGAAGTAGATTTGAACATAAACAAATACTTAATGGAATGATTTTTAACTTAAGGCATTCCGAGCATTGAATGATAACAAAATTGAACTAAAACTCTTAGAATGTGTTATTAGATCATTGTGAAGGTGTCCACCAAATTTTGTGAATTTTCAGCATGCTTAACTCAGTTTTCAAGTCGCATTTCGACTAAAAATTTCATATTTACAAATAAGGACTTATAATTTCACTTTGAGATGCAAATTAAGTTTTTAGACTTATAAATGAGATTTCATTAATTGACAATCTTGGTTTTAAGTATTTGGACTTCAAGGAACCAACCCCGAGAATTTTAGGAAATTCTATTTATTATAAGCCATTTCCAAATTGAAGGACAAGCTAACTTTCAAGTATTTATTTTGAAGTCCTTAAGGGACTATTTTGCAAACTAGTGTTTTAAATAAACTTAAAATGATTTTTAATGATCCTAAATAGTTCAATAACACCAAAAAAATAATAGATAAAGTGTGTTGAACAATATTACATACGTTCGGTTATTTTTGGTTGAGCCAACTGCCCGATGAGACTTGAAATGAATAAAAGGAATCATTAAACACCAAATTGACTTAGAATGATTTGTATGACTCTAAATGAGATTGTTGATAAGTGATTATTTAGATTTATATATAGTATTATTTTAGTAGTACAATTAGGTTAAATATCCCAAATGAGCTCTAATTGATGGTATATATGTATTTTCAAGTATACAAGGCATAAAATAGACAAACAAGGGAATTCATGAGGAAACAAGGCTAAAATACACAAATGTGGGTTTGCCGGTATGGCTAAAAATGTTGGCGTTGTGGGGAGATGAAGGCACAATGTGGCAGATAAAGGCACAATGTGGCAGATGAAGACACATCGTGTGAGATCAAGAAAAAAGAAAAAAGAGTTAGGATAGCCGGCGTAGTGGCGGCGCCGTGGGCGATAAGGGACGCGCCGGGAACGGAAATGCAAGGTGTCGAGTCTATTGAATGAGGAGAAAACACACAACGCAAATAATAAGTGATAGCGCAGAGACTAAAGAAAATAGAAAGTTTGAGTTCTATTTTGGGTGAAATTGTCTATTAGAGTTTTTAATTGTTTTCAAAAGTGTTTTGAGAGTATAAATATGTTGGGTTTTGGGGTTCATACGCAGCGGAGATTACAAAATAGTTTTGACAAAAACCCCAACAGGATCCAAATCTAATTCCATTAAAAACGTTTAAACCATGAAAAACTTAATCATACCTCAATCGCAATATACCTTTCAGAAGGTTGATCGATCTCTAATGCGCTGCCAACGACGAACGCCCTCTATCAGCAGTCCACACACGAACGGCGGCCGAGATTTGAAGTGCTAGCTTCGAGAGAATACCAAATCCTTTTGTTTCTCTCCAAAACGATCCAGAGCATACCAAAAACCCCTAAGTCGTTTCTAAAACGAAAATATAGTTTCGGCCTATTAATCTTTTGTGCGTGTGTTCTAACTTAAAGCGTCTATTTATACAACCCTTGTATATAGACGGTTAAGTAAATTACACATATACCCTTACTTAAAGAAGTATAAGTGTAATACACCACAATGACGTTTCTGTCATTAATTTTATCACATAAAATTCGTTTTTCTAAATCATCTTAAAATCTCGCAAAACTATTCTTAGTGTGCGACCCAATAGGCTCATACAACGTTGGCAGTGTACCAAAACATATTTTGGTATACAAGTCATAAGCGGCCTCTAGCAAGACATTATGACTACCCAAGTCGTACGAATATCAAATCGATACAACCTAATCAATAGTGTATATAACATCCTTTTGTCACACGATATTTTTGATCAAACATAAGGCATGGAATTGTCATCCAACATTTTCAATCGTACTAGTCTCGATCTCTAGGTAGACTGAAAACATCCAAGTGACATTGATCAATATCAATTCACTTAAACTAGGCCTTTTAACAGTCTAACACATCGAGAGATCCACTAAATATCTCTCTTTATATGAGAGGGACAAATTCTATCTCGATTACACAACTTCATCACATTGCTCACACAGTAACCAATCACAACCTTTATAATCGTCCGGTTAAAGACAACGTTTGATTGTGTCAAATCATTGTGTTCCTAATGTCGAAGTCTCTGGTAATCTCAAGTCAGAGGACTGGAATATATACCTATCATGAGAAACAACAATGACTTAATCCATGTGATGTTCTCATAGCGGGTCGGTCCAGTACTTTGTTCCCTAACAAGTACTCGTGATCTTGATTCGTATCCCTATACGTATAATCATCATATGATCATCAATCAAGACTCACACTAGTCTTAATTCATTATAGTTTCCAATATAATGATCGACTAGGGACATTTAGGATATTTATGTAAATACACATGGATCTTATTATAATGTAAACATGCAAATTAATTATAATAAAAAGCAAATGAAATCCTCTATTTTATTAACTAAAAGTATTCATAAAGACAGTTAATGGATTGACATAGGGCACATGCCTCAACATCTCCCACTTGCACTAGGGCCAATCATACATGCATCCAATGCCCAATGATCTAACATGACCATCATGTTTTGCTTGTGGAAGAGCTTTTGTCAATGGATCCACAACGTTGTCTTCAGTAGGTACTCTGCAAATCTTTACGTCTCCCCTCTCAATAATTTCTCTCGATGAGATGAAAACGCTCGAGTATATGTTTGGATCTGTGGTGTGATCTAGGTTCCTTGGCTGTGCTATTGCCCCATTATTGTCACAATACAAACAAACAAAGGGTTAGCAATACTTGGAACCACACCTAGTTCATAAATGAACTTTTTGATCCAAACCGCCTCCTTTATCGCATCGGACGCCGCAATATACTCGAGCTCACGTTGTAGAATCTCGCCATGATCTCTTGCTTCGAACTTTTCCAGTTCTATCGCACCCCATTCAAAGTAAACACATACCAGATTGCGATCTAAAATCATCTATATCGGTTTGAAAACTTGCATCTCGTGTAACCATTTACAACTAGATCATTTTCAAAACCTCCATATACTAAGAACACTTCCTTAGTCCTTCTTAAGTACTTAAGGATGTTCTTTATGCTATCCAGTGACTCTCACTGGATCGACCGATATCTCGCTTGTAGTGCTCAAAGCATATGATACATCGGGTCAAGTGCATAACATGACATACATGATAGATCCAATAGCTGATGCATATGGAATCTTATTCATACGGTCTCGCTCATCATTTGTCTTAGGACATTGAGTCTTACCGAGACTTATGCCATGAGACATTGGCAACAATCCTCTTTTAGAGTCTTGCAAACTGAACCTATTCAGCACCTTGTCTATGTAAGCACTCTGACTTAGACCGATTAGCCTCTTAGATCTATCCCTATAGATCTTTATCCCTAGGATATAGGCTGCATCTCCTAAGTCTTTCATTGAGAAACACTTCCCTAACCAAGACTTGACATTCTGCAATGTTGGGATGTCATTTCCAATGAGTAATATATCATCAACATACAGCACCAGAAAAACAACTACACTCCCACCGACCTTCTTGTATACACAAGGCTCATCTTCGCTCTTAATAAAACCAAAATCCTTGATTGCTTCATCAAAACGAAGATTCCAACTCCGAGAAGCTTGCTTTAATCTATAAATGGATCTTTAAAGCTTGCATACCTTCCTAGAATTCTCAGGATGTACAAAACCTTCAGGTTGTGTCATATACACGTCCTCAAACAGCTTTCCATTAAGAAATGTTGTTTTTACATCCATTTGTCATATTTCATAGTCATAATATGCAGCAATGGCAATTAAAATTCTTATGGATTTAAGCATGGCTACTGGCGAAAAAGTTTCATCGTAATCAACACCTTGAGTCTGCCTGAAACCTTTTGCTACAAGTCTTGCTTTAAAAGTATGCACTTTGCCATCCATGTCAGTTTTCTTCTTGAAAACCCATTTACATCCAATGGTCTTACCATCTTTAGGTAAATCAACCAAATTCCAAACTTGGTTATCATACATGGATTGCATCTCAGAGTTCACGGCATTTAGCCATTTATCTGAGTCTGGACCAAACATAGCCTCCCGATAACTGGTGGGCTCATTTTGGTCTATAAGCAACACATCACGACTATCAGTAATGAGAAATCCGAATCTCTCTGGCTCATGGCTTACCCTACTAGATTTACGTGGGCCTTGTGTCACTTGTGGAGGTTCAACCGGTTCGGAACGTTGTTGAACTTCCAGTAGCGGTTCAGTGTTTACCAGTGATTCTTGAACTTCTTCAAGATTTATTTCTCTCCCACTAGTGTCTTTTGAAATAAACTGTTTTTTCACAAAGGCACCATACCGAGCAACAAACACTTTGTTCTCAACGGGATTATAAAAGTAATATCCTTTTGTTTCCTTAGGATACCCCACAAATAAACACTTGTCAGATTTAGGTGCTAGTTTTTCTGAGACTTGTGGCTTTACGTAAGCCTCACAACCCCAAATCTTAAGAAAAGACAAACTAGTTCTCTTCCCGTACCATATCTCATATGGTGTTTTATCAACCGCTTTAGAAGGAACTCGATTTAGAGTGAAAGCTGCAGTTTCCGCATGACTCATCATAGATCGAACCATATCTAATAAGGTTCGATTTCTCCTTTCAGAAACTCCATTCCATTGTGGAGTTCTTTGGTGGAGTCAATTGGGAGACAATCCCACAATTTCTAAGATGATCATCAAATTCTTGGCTTAAATACTCACCACCTCGATCTGATCGAAGTGTTTTGATAGTTTTACTAAGTTGATTCTACACTTCATTTTGAAACGTTCAAAACATCTCAAATGATTCAACTTTATGTTTCATAAGATATACATAACCATATCTGCTGAAATCATCAGTAAATGTAATGAAATACTGATAACCTCCTCTAGCCATTGTGTTTATAGGACCGCATACATCAGTATGTATTAGACCCAATAAATCACTTGCCCTTTCACGGTGTTCAGTAAAGGGACTTTTAGTCATCTTGCCCAGTAAACAAGATACGCACGTTTCATATGTTTCTAAATCAAATGAATCTAGAAGTCCATCTTTATGGAGCTTCGTTATGCGTTTCTCATTTATGTGCCCGAGACGACAATGCCAAAGATAGGTTTTATTCAAATCATTCGACTTGAATCTCTTTGTATTTATGTTAAAGACTGGAGTATCAGTGGACTTTTTCATGCTTAGAATATAAAGACCATCATACAAATCAGCATTTGCATAAAATATGCCTTTACGAGAAATGGAACATCTATTATTATCTGCTCAAGGCAGGCACAAAATAACAATTATTTAAAGTTAAAATAAGTCCACTAGATAAAACTAAGTCATATAATCCAACAGCCAGGGCAGCAACTCTTACTCCATTCCCTACGCGGAGGACGACTTCTCCTTTCTTCAACTTTCTACTTCTGATGAGTCCCAGCACATTTATACAAATGTGAGATCCACATCCGGTATCTAATACCCAGGAATCACTAGTAGATAAATTAATTTCAATAACATAAATACCTGTAGTGGTAGTCGCACTACCTTTTTTCTTCCTTAGATCTTCCAGATAGAGTTTGCAATTTCTGAACCAATGTCCAGGTGCATGACAGAAATGGCAATTTCCTTCTTTTTCTTTTGGGTGTTTTGAAGCAGGAACAGGCTGAGGCTTGACTTGTTCCACAGGCTTTGCGACAGGAGCAGCAACAGCCTTGGCAACTCTAGCCTTGCCTTTGCCTTTCTTCTTCATTCCCTTTCCCTTTTGGACCATGAACACATTACTAGAGGGTTTCTTGATATTTTGTTCAGCATTTTTGAGCATCAAATGCAACTCTTAAATTGATTTCTCCATATTATTCATATTGTAGTTCATCACAAATTGTGAGTAACTATTTGGTAATGAATTCAAGATCAAATTCGTAGCCAACTCTTGGCTTATGGGGAATCCGAGTCTATCAAGCTGGTCAACATAGACCTTCATCTTCAGAACATGAGGACTAACTGACGCACCCTCAGTCATCTTGCAAGAATGTAGGTTTTTGACTGTCTCGAACCTTTCTTGCCTAGCTTGTTGTTGGAACATTTCCTTGGCGTTATAGCCATGTCGTAGGCTTCCATTAGTTCCATGTCCTTCGAAGTTCGGGAACCATAGTTTGACATAATACATGCAACATCGGTAGAATCGTTTACATGCTTACTATGCGCATCCTTCATGACTTTCGTAGCATTGGTGGTGGGTCCTCGGGATTGGAGCATCCGGGACATACAACTTGCGTTCATGCTTAAGAACAATTCTCAACTTTTCGAACCGAGTCAAGAAAGTTAGTCCCAGATAGCTTATCCTTCTCAAGGATGGATTGCGATGACGAGGGGATTATTGTTACTTGAAGAGGCCATTTGATCTACAATAAAGATTATGCAAAGTTTATTTTAGTATAGAGGAATAGACTCCCACTAAATTAACAACCCTCCTAAAGCATACTGTTTATTTAGGGGACTAAAATCCATATTTCACCTAATTCTATGACAGTTATGGCATGAAAGACAGAACTAGATTATTTAGGTAGGTAACACTTACCAATTACATCTTATGTAATTTTTAGATCCTTTTATGAGATACGGGACATCTTATGTCTTAGCATGTTTTTATCTCATCATTTGCCTAAAGCACAAAACTATTTTGATGGCTTTATTAAGTCGGACCATTTTAAACATTTAAGTAACTCTTACCCAACTTGTCTCATCAAGATAACACAATACACCCAACTATGGCTGAAACTATATTAGTGTGATCGAGGCCTTTGACAAGTGTTTAAAATGGATGACATGAGACTTAAAATTTAATAGAGGGATTTTATTCAGTTTTAGTGATTTTTATGTAAACAATGAAATAATATATATTCTATTGATTTGTTCAATCACTAAACAATTTGGAAAATTTTATACTATTCACTAATAAAAGAATTTCCGTGCGCTAGGATTAGTTAGACGACGGTCCCGCTGGCCGGTCAGCTAATTTTACTATACTAAATTTACCCCTTAATTTATCCAAAATTAAGTCAATTAAAACATTTTTAATTAACCCGGGCCCACATCTAACTAATCATCTTATCCTAATCTAATTAGGACTTTAGATATTTGAATCCTAGCATATCACCAATAACAAAATTCTTGATATTTATCTCCTATCCAATAGGGATAACGAAACCGATTTTGATTATATCGCCTAATCTAATTTGTTATCTATCTTTATCAAATAGAAAGTTCATAACAAAATAGATATAACGAGATAAATAAACAATTTCGAAAATTAGTTATTTGCAATTTCGGTCCTCATCTAGATAATCACAAATATGTCATTGAATCATGAACTACTATCTCAATCGAACCTAATCATATTAGTTTCGAATTAATATTCAGTCTTATACAATTCAATAAACGTAAGACAATATAACCTAAATATGCATACTGAATTACAGAGATTTCATCCATGCATCAATACACGAAAAATAAAGATTATACCTAATGGTGTCATGGATCACAGAACACGAAATTCAATTCATTGAAATTATTTGAATTAACCTAACATGGTTACTAGCATGTAAGAAACTGATTTTAATTAAATCACGAATATATGTATCATATACACAAAACATGATAATAAATCTCACGGGAAACTTATGTATATCACATATACATCAACTATTAACATGCTTTCAATCATATATCATGTATATATCAGAAGAAAACATGCAATGAATTTAATGGAATCGAACTCGAAGGCTCTGATACCACTGTTGGGTTTTGGGGTTCATACGCAGCGGAGATTACAAAACAGTTTTGACAAACCCCAACAGGATCCGAATCTAATTCCATTAAAAACGTTTAAACCATGAAAAACTTAATCATACCTCAATCGCAATATACTTTTCAGAAGGTTGATCGATCTCTGAGGCGCTGCCAACGACGAACGCCCTCTATCGGCAGTCCACACACGAACGGCGGCCGAGATTTGAAGTGCTAGCTTCGAGAGAATACCAAATCCTTTTGTTTCTCTCCAAAACGATCCAGAGCATACCAAAAACCCTAAGTCGTTTCTAAAACGAAAATAGATTTTCGGCCTATTAATCTTTTGTGCGTGTGTTCTAACTTAAAGCGTCTATTTATACAACCCTTGTATATAGACGGTTAAGTAAATTACACATATACCCTTACTTAAAGAAGTATAAGTGTAATACACCACAATGACGTTTCTGTCATTAATTTTATCACATAAAATTCATTTTTCTGAATCATCTTAAAATCTCGCAAAACCATTCTTAGTGTGCGACACAATAGGCTCATACAACGTTGGCAGTGTACCAAAACATATTTTGGTATACAAGTCATAAGCGGCCTCTAGCAAGACATTATGACTACCCAAGTCGTACGAATATCAAATCGATACAACCTAATCAATAGTGTATATAACATCCTTTTGTCACACGATATCCTTTTGATCAAACATAAGGCATGAAATTGTCATCCAACATGTTCAATCGTACTAGTCTCGATCTCTAGGTAGACTGAAAACATCCAAGTGACATTGATCAATATCAATTCACTTAAACTAGGCCTTTTAACAGTCTAACACATCGATGGATCCACTAGATATCTCTCTTTATATGAGAGGGACAAATTCTATCTCGATTACACAACTTCATCACATTGCTCACACAGTAACCAATCACAACCTTTATAATCGTTCGGTTAAAGACAACGCTTGATTGTGTCAAATCACTGTGTTCCTAATGTCGAAGTCTCTGGTAATCTCAAGTCAGAGGATTGGAATATATACCTATCATGAGAAACAACAATGACTTAATCCATGTGATGTTCTCATAGCGGGTCGGTCCAGTACTTTGTTCCCTAACAAGTACTCGTGATCTTGATTCGTATCCCTATACGTATAATCATCATATGATCATCAATCAAGACTCACACTAGTCTTAATTCATTATAGTTTCCAGTATAATGATCGACTAGGGACATTTAGGATATTTATGTAAATACCCATGGATCTTATTATAATGTAAACATGCAAATTAATTATAATAAAAAGCAAATGAAATCCTCTATTTTATTAACTAAAAGTATTCATAAAGACAGTTAATGGATTGACCTAGGGCACATGCCCCAACAAAATATGTATTAGAACGTGGTAAACTCAACCAATACCACCCATTAGCAACCAACATAATAGAATAATGTAGTTTTACTTTAATCTTGAGTATTAAGAAGATTTAGGGAAGAGAAGACATTGAAGACTCACATATGGTGATTCGGGTATTCTTTTTATTGATTTAATTGAATTTATTTGATTATATCTTTGATTTCAATGAATACCACTATGTGCATGTTTGTTTCAATGAAGTGTGAGTAGTTCATTAACCTTAGGGATTATGGATCCTATGGTATGAATGCTATGCTATAAACATAAATAGATTATAAAGTTGAAAAGTGCAATGGTTAGAATTTGTATTGATTTTGAGCGTAATTCTACGAACATCTTAATCACGTGTTTGTTGATATTAGGTTTTAGGAGTTATCATGGCTATTGAAGCTTTTAAGCCGGATATGGACGGTACAACTGTAAAATACATAACATCGAGAGATAGTTATTGATTAGGGAGATATGGATAGTAAACTTAATTGGTTATGAATTTAAAGATTTGAAACTTAAAGCAATGTGGAACTTACGTTATTCACATCGATAGATGGAGTTCTAATTTACTGACGCGAGACAAGCATGCACAACAATTTCTTATATTTTACTATAATTTGTAGTAGTGGCAAATCTGATATCGTTTACACAGATTTTTTAAATCTTTTAAGAATTAAAGCTACCCTAAAGTTTTATCGGATTTAGCTTTTTTAATTTAATTAAATATGAATTAAACACTAATAATATATGAATAAAATAAATAAATAATTAAAATAACTAAACTATAAAAAATCAAATTTAATAAACTAAACTAACATAATTCAAACTAATAATAAAATAAACGATAAATCATTATAACTGAAATACCTAAACAAACATCTAAACAAACCCTCACTAAACATTGTAATATACTTGGATTGCTTTCAAACTCTAGAACATAACGTTACTTCATAACATAGTTGTAATCATAACACATAGAATCTAGGAATCATTAAGTCTTAATGCATAATAGATTGATAGCCTTTAGTCAACCACCGATTTTTCTTAAATTCAATGGAATAGCCACATTCTTATCATTGTAAATCTACCTATTGGATAAAATGCAACATCATAGAAATACGATAGCATTAACACTCAATGAAAATCATGCTTAATCTAAGCCAATATTAATCAAAGCCACATAATAAACAACTTAAAATACAATCACCTTGAATATCCACTCGGGAAAAACCATATAGATTAATCCTAATTACTACTTCTATAATTGTTGTCAATAACTATAGACATAGATTTGCACACTATATTTAAGAGCATATTAACCACTATGCACTCAATACAAAGAATCACTAGTTGTAATACGCAAAAAACAACTTGTTTAATCCATATTTGACGTGTATGAATCGATCTAAAGCATTAAGTACGTGCATCCATAATTATATCTACATAGCAATCTAAAGCTAAGCATCCTCATTTCTATCATGTTCATTTTATGTAATTGTTGTTGCTTTACCGCCCAACATTCACTTCTATAGAGCATAGCTGACCTAATTGCGGCCTATAAAATTTTCCTTTTAACTTAGTAGGAACGTTTCGATCACAGATCACCCCTGTTGCACTCCGCCATTTCTTCAATCCAGCTTGAATTCTATGTGTGACATCATTCTCAATGTTACCATCATTTTGTATGATTGATCCTAGGTATCTAAAGTAATTTACCTTAGGAACTTCTACTTTCCATAATTTTATCACTCTGTCATCTCGATGTCTAGTGTTTCTAAACTCACAGTGCATGTATTCGATTTTCGTCCTACTCAACTTAAAGCCTCTAGATTCTAATGTATTCCTCAAGAGTTCTAATTTCCTATTCACTCCATCTTAAGTTGAAAAGAAAAGTAATGTAAAGTTAAAAAAGGGTAAAAGAGAGTTATTTCGAAGTTCCCTAGTCCTATATATAGTTTCCCTAAGTGTATATATCCTAGATAAATACAAATTCTTAGTTTTTATTTTAAAAACTCGCGATTATCAGCGATTCCTAAGTTGTACACAAAATCGCCGAGTTAATCACTAAGTTTAGCTCTCTTTGCTCCACCAATTCAGTTGGCAATTTCTAGAGTATTCTCCAATTCATTGTGGATTCACTGGTCAATTTTTGCTACCAATTTAGGTGGCGATTTTTAGTGTAAATACAAATCGCTAGCTAATCATCGGACTTCTTTTCAAGTTGACTCTTTGCTCTTCTTCCTCTTTTTCTTCCATTTCTTCATTTTTCTATTTAGATCCCTGAAATCATAAAAATAAGAGAATACCTAGTATAATATCATCGTTTATATATAAAATCAAACTAAATTACACTATAAAACATGTATGATTATTGATTTGTCAAATACCTCCAAAATTAGCACTTTGTCGTCTCGAGCAAAGGAATACTCTCAATCATATTATATTTTCATTCTCTATAAACTGATTTCAATCTAATTCATCTTAACTTTAAATAACATAAATTTCAAAAATAGAAGTGATTTCCAAATGAAAACAAATTACCCACAAGTAAATGAAATTTATGATAGACTAGAATGATTTAGACGAATTGAAATATTCCTTAATGATAACTCAACCACCCAAATGCAACACCACCATTTAGAACTTAAAGTTCATTACCAAGGCCAGTTCACAATATAGGTTTTCTCAATCTCCACTAACAAGCATCAAGCTTGCAATGACTAGTATAAAATCTTAAAACACAAAAATCACTAGATTAATTTTAATTTCAGAAAATAATTTATTATAGTATCATAATCAAAATCAATAGGAATTTTACCAAGATACTAATGAATATATTGTTTAAAACGTGTTAGATTAAGAAACACTTCATTCAACACTAGGTTTAAGTAGTCGAGTTAAATCTTTACTTCAAAGAGTTTAAGAATATCCATCTTTTTCATCTGTCATTTTCTTTTCTACTTCATTCTAATTATTTCTTCTTGTATATCTCTTTTGCTTTTTGATTTTAAGTCCCCGCTCCATTTCCTATGGACATTCTCACATTTTTTCCACTATAGATTCTTTGCTCCATTTTCTTTGAAATCTATAGGACTTTTTGTATCTATATTTGTAAACTCTTGTTAACACTTCTTGCTATCCACTAAAATTGAATAAAGCATTCTTGCTAACTTATAGAAATTCGCTAACTTATAGAAATTCATCGATTTCTAACCATTTCTTCTTTCAATTGTGGCATAATAACTTTATATATATCCTATAAAAATACTTAATCAATAGCTTTTGCATCACAACATTCTTAGAAATTTATCTTGCTCATCTTGCACTATTGTTTCGATGTTCTACCTATTCTCATGACTAACACAAGGTATTCAATTTAGTGTACACGTCAAGTAGTAAAGTTAGTAAAAAAAAGGCATAAAAATTAATTCCTTCTATCATAGAATTCATTAGGGTGATAAAAATATCACTTCTATTCAAAAATTTATTATATATTCATTTTTATTATTATCCTAACAAAAAATAAAGTAAAATGAAATTCAAACTTACTTGAATTCTGAAGAAATTTGAAAAATTTCGTCAACTTACTTGAATACCAGATATCAAGTTTGAACATTTTTTTTGATCAATTCTGAACTTATCTTCTACATTACTTTCCTTTCTTTGCTTTCTTTGCTATCATCGTCATTCTTCACCTAAAATATCCTCAAACTCATTACAAATCTTGTCCTCAAGGTTTTAAAATTAAGTTGAGTTTCCAACAAAATAAATACACCGTGTGAAGCACAAACGAATTGATATATATAATAAAAATCTAAATAAATAAACACATTGAATTCAACAATCTTCAAATGAATGGAATGCGAAAGGGAACATATTACATTCATTAGCAAAAAAAAATTTCATCAAGAGCAATACTTTGTATCATTCATTCATTCATTGCATAAAAAAGAAAATAAGTTACACATGGTAGTGTCTAGAAGTAAATTAATCATCGGCTTCATTATTTTCATCTATTCCTACATAAAGTTGGAAAACATAACTATAAGCTGAGTTGTATGTCTCAGTTGGAAATTAAAACAACGAAGATGGAATGTTGACCCTTCTCCTCGAGTCTCGCAAATAACTGTCATGTCTTCTCTTAGACATAGAATGATATCATTGTAAAGTCCTTACGTTTACTACTATCATTTCTTCCTTACGATGAATCTTCATCTGGCTACACATAAATGAATAATATATGGTTAGGAAAAATCCTCATGTCCTAGGTTATGATGAAGATGATGTCGAACTTGCATCAACTTTCAGTATATTCACTCTAAAAGTTAATCTTGCAGCTCTATGTACATATTTTCTTGTCTTCCTCCTATTTTCAGTTATGTTTCGCTTTCTTGCTTCTCTCGCATTTATCGCATTGAATGATTTTCACTCATCCTTCGAGTCATTGTATCCTACAACCTTTTCCATTTTTTGTACTTCCGCATCATTTATGGTCTTTTTGGGCAATACATCGAATGTAGTATCGAAACCCATCCTGATTTTTTAACATAATTCAGTGATCAAAATTGAGAACAATAGCCCATCATTATTTGTAGTTTGCATTGAAAATTTCTTAGAATCATGTATAATTTTCTCAACATCAATATAACCCTTCTTCATAACTATATGATAAAATAGATCAGCTTTAGTGTTCTTCACTCCAAAGTGTTGCTTTGTTGGATAAAAACATGCGTCTATAATATAACTCAAACTCTTCGTAATTTTCCTAAAATAGGTAGTTTCAATAAATCTCAGATGTCCTTCACTATCAAGCGCAAATCCCCTCTCCGGAGATCTCTCTAATGCGTCTTGAATTATCTCAAAGGGATAGGATCCCTTATCGACATAAATGACATTTGGGTATGTTGGGGGCATGTGCCTTAGGTCAATATACGAACATTGTTTAGCTTATAATTTTACTTGATAAAATAAAGGTTTTTGTTTGTTGTTTTATTATAAGTGATTGCATGTTTACTTTATAATAAAATCCATGAGTATTTGATGAAATATCCTAAATGCCCATAGTCGGTCATTATACTAAGAACTATAATGAATTGAAACTAGTGTGAATCTTGATTGATGGTAGGGAACAACGTAGTGGACCGACCCGCTATGAAAACACTACATGAATTAAGTCATAGGCGTTATTCATGATAGATGTATCATATAATCTTTTGACTTGAGATTACCATAGACTTCAATATTAGGAGTATGGTCATTTGACACAATCAAATGTTCTCTTTAACCGGATGATTATAAAGATTGTGATTGGTTACCATGTGAATAATATGTAAAGGTGTGTAATCAATATAAAATTTATCATTCTCGTAGAGAGAGATATTAGTGGATCCCTTGATATGACAGTGTCAGACCCACTTAATTAGGGCATCTGATTGGCCCAGATTACCTTAATACCCTTGATAATCTAGCAACCTTAATCTCACCTTCGGTATATAATTAAAAATCCATTATTTTAATTATCAAATGTAATTCTTTATCAACCATAAAGGATTCTAAATGTAAATCTTAAGCCTCAAAGTTCTGTAAGATTGATTAAATAATATCTAAAATTTAGTAAAAACTTTTCAACTTCACCTCATCTATTTCTAAGCCTATACCAGAAAACTCGGTCTTCAAAAATCTTCAACAAAATTTGCTCAACTTGGTGGAAACGCTGAGGGACTCACAATCCACCTATAACAAAATATATTGCATTACAAAACTATTTGTTCATTCTAAACTATTTCAAGTTTTCAAAATTCTTAAACTATTATTACCTTAGCTCTAGAGCGTTCCAATCCATCCCAAAACCATTTCAACAATTTCAAAAGAGATCCTAACCGCATACGAGCCTAAAAACCAATTTATACTTTATAATGTATTCAAAAATAATACATACATAGAGAGAAAAGAACTGAGCAAATCACAAACAGTCGGAAAACTTTCTCTTTCCCTTGTTGCCGCAATAACCTGTCATTATCTAATTATAAAAATTTGATAATGTCAGATAAGTAAATCTCATACTATCCAGTACACCTGTAGTAATCAAATGCATAATAATCCAAGATATTAATCGAAGAATATAATCCAAGGAATTTAAATAAAGCCGTGAATCCATCCCGTTTCTGTTATCCGACCACAATCAGATGACGTCCTCCGAAAGTGGTAAGTAAATAGTAGTAAGGACTCATGCCCATAGAGGATAATCAAACGAGTCTCATTTCTCGAGTCTATCGGAGTATGATCTTGTTAAATTTGATCTCGTGATAACAACGTGATGAAAAATATCAGTGACCCTACCCCCTCAAGCATAATATAGTTCTAACCAATACATATAGTCAGGTAGACACTATATAATTTTACCTTTTAAACACAGTAAGGTAGACACTACATAGTTCTGCCCAGTATACACAGTCAGGTAGACATTATAAAGAGACTCGAATCGACCTTATCCTCCCCACCGTGTATGCATGTACAACAAATAATGCGATATCAAGAATCAATGCAAATATACAAAATTATAATTATACAATGTAAATGTTACTATGGGATTTACTTAACTTTACAAACGCAATACCGCAACTCCCTGGTGCTCTGATTCGGTAAACCATTCCACACAAGATTCCAATTGTGACCATACAATTCATTTATAGATCATGTAAGTTTCCATAACAATTCTATAATTTCTTCTAATTAGTTGCAGTTAAATTGACCCAATCATGTCCTGAAACCCCTAAAATACTTTCAAATAAACTTTCTGATGCTCGAATTTCATATTTAAGTCAAAATTCTTGTTCGGCATCGAATATTGCATTGTTTATGCTTAAATATGGTTTTTCCAATTTTTTATATTACACTTAGCCCCGTAGTCGGATGTTTGGATCCCGATTTTGACAATCAATTGTGATTCAGAATCGAAATTTAACCTAAACCAGGATTTAAAATAATTTTCACAATTTTTAGTTATTTTTTGTGTGGTACCACGCATTACGATGCAAGATCCTCAATATAAATCCTTGAGAAAATTCTGAAATTCTCATTTTTCATAAACATCCTCAATTTCAATTAATTTGTCCAACAATACCATTTTTTATTTTTCTTACTTTCTAGGGATTTTATTTATTTTTGAGTTTTAAAAAAATATATTTTTTATTTTAATATGGGGAAAGGGTTTGATCCCTAAACCGGGCTCGGCCTGATTTGGGGGTCATCCCCAACTTCCCCAAGCTTCACTGTTTCCATTTTTTTTCTCTCGATTCAAATGAACTAAGGTCTGGGATCCCATCTTCCCCATCGTTGTCCTCTCCTTCCCCTGATCACCCCCTGGTCATCTCCCTCAACCACATTCTTCTTCTTCTTCATCAATGCTTATGCGTCTCTTTTCACTGTTTTTCGTTTTTTTTATTTTTTATTTTTATAATTTCACTCCTCCTCCTCCTCCTCCTCCTCCTCCTTCTCTCTCCCTTAATGAACACAACCAACGCAACAATAAAACCCTCAATCAACTCTCTCAACCTAAAACCAGTCCCCTATATCAATCAACAATGCTTAAAATCAAAAGTTTGATTTTCTATAAACCTTACCTCAACGCCATCATACTCCACAGTCACAGCCCTCGACTTTCTGAAGTTAATCGTTTACTGTAAAGAGAAAGAGGAATCTCACCAAAGAGAGACAACAGGATGGATGGAGAAGCAATGAAGGGAGTGATGTATTGTGAAAACGATGAACGAAGAAAATGATGGCAGTGAGAAGATGATGAAGGGCACGCCCTCACTGTTTCGATTTCGATTCTTATAAAAGGGGTGGCAAATGACCCATTTGCTCCTCTGTATTTATCCTTAACTTTACAAATGTAATACCCTTTTAGGTAATTCTGAATATCTATTTATTTCATAATTATCTCTCTAATTTTTGTCCAAATTAAATCTCAAAAAATACATAAATCTCGCTAAAAATTGGAGAATTTACCAACGCATTCTGAAACTCCCAAACAATACATTTTCGTATGCAAATCGAGGTGTGGACCTATACTGGCTCGTAAATCCATTTGAAGTTCGAAATCAAAATTTTAAAATCAAATACCTTTATTTTCCATGAAATTTAAAACGAAAGTTCATTTCAACATTTTAATTTTCTCGGGACTCACTTCAACACGTATCTTGATATAAAACCTCGTAAATATCAAATTTACTTGGTTGACTTGAATTTCGTAAAATAATATGATATATAGTACACAACACTAGACACACATCACACAAAAAGAAAATTAATTAAAAATATCAATTTCATTTGTCCTTAACTCCCGATTCGCGACCAAAACCATAATTAGTCTTCGTTAATCCCTGAATAGCCGTAATTATCGATTTTAAAATTTTGAGATTTGACATTTTTCCCAACTAATAAAAATTTCGTCATCGAAATTAAAATTGAATCAAATTTACCTGAACTAAACGAGATAAGGAAAATGCTCTATTATGTATGCCTTTTATTCCCATGTCAAATTCGAGTCACCATGAAACTTCCACTTAACCAAAAAAAGTGGAATTTCTTTATTTCGAAGCTTTTCGACCTTCTTATCCATAATCGCAATAGTTTGCTCGACATGTGACACATCACCCTGAAAATCGAACTGATTTCATTCAACTATGTGATGTGAATCAGGTTCCTACCACCAAAGCATAGACATGTAAAATACATCATAAACTCCAACTAAATAAGGTGGTAATGCATTATTCCATAAGCAACATTCCCAATCTGTTTCACAATCTCAAACGATCCTATAAATTTGGGAAAGAGCTTTCATTTTAGTCCAAATCTGTAATGACCTTTGCGAAGGAAGACTTTCAAAATAAACATAATCTCTTTTACTATATTCCATAACCCGGTGATAGAGACCATAATAGTTTTGTGCCTTTCCCGAACAACTTTTAATCTTAGATGATTCTGCTAAAAAACCTCAGTGTGATCTCGACCCATATGTGGCCATAACTCTATCAAATCCTATAGTTTAACCCAATCGGCGGTAAAACAACAAGGTATCCCATACCATGCCTTAAAAAGAGCCATCTTGATACTCATTTAAAAATTACGATTGTAAGAGAACTCATACAAAGGTGTGTATTCTTCCCATGAATCTCCAAATTCTAGTACACACGCCCTGAGCATGTCGTCCAACACTTGAATCAACCTTTCCGTCTGACCATCCACCCCACCCGTGGATGAAATGCATCATTGAAATGTGATTGAGTGTCGAGCTATTCCTCTATGCTCTGCCACAACCTCAGTGTATACCGAGCATCTCGATCTGAAAATATCATCAACAACACTCCAAACAAGCGAGCCACCACTCGCTCACACAATAAGCTCAATCGTTTAAAGGAATCGAAAAGTAACATAGGAAGAAAATAAGTAGACTTCGTCAGTCCATCAACAATAATTTAAAATGCCTCATGTTTCCTCCGTAAAGTAGGCAGATGAATAACAAAATCCATTGCAATATGTTTCCTTTTCCATTGCGGTATGGGAAGTGGCTGCAATCTACCCCCAGATTTCTGCCGTTCGACCTTAATCTATTGGCAAATCTCACATCACCTCACATAATCACCCAGATCCACTTTCATCCCTGACCACAATTACATCGTTTCATATCATAATACATTTTGGTCCTGCTAGGATGAATGCTAAACCTGGATCGATGAGATTCTCTTAATATCTCATTTTGAATCTCAGCCATCGATGGAATCCAAAGTCTGCTTCTAAGCCTCGAACTCTAATTCGCAAACTTAGCCCGATCTGGGTTATTTCTATCATCAACAAACCCGTTGAATTTTTCATAATCGTATCACTTTCTGAATAAAGACAATTTGTATTCTAAATTGAGCATAAATCGGTTCATTATCAGCCTCAAGAATCTCTGACAAAGTCATAGCGATGACTTTTTTCAAGCAACTCATACTCGTAAGTCAACTGACTTGCTGCACGTAATGTTTCAACACACCTCCTGCTTCGTGCCACTACAAAAAAACAGCAGATCAGAAACGGAAATTTTCGTATCTGATTTGCATAAATTCCGTCTCTAATTCAATTCTGCAACGGAACAGAGACGTAATTTATTCTGTCTCTAAAATCGTCGTCGCTGATTCAATCAGCAACGGAAATGTGTTTTTGTTTCTGATTAGAGACAGAATTTAGAAACGGAACAAAGACGAAATTTAGAAACGGAATAGAGACGGAATTTAGAAACGAAAAGAAATGGAAATTTTTCTAAATGGTACAATTGTAATTGCATTCCTTCTCTGATTAGCAATGGATCAGAGTCGGAATTATTAGATTTCGTCTCTTTTCCATCTCTGATTAGCAACGGATCAGAGACGAAATACAATAATTCCGTCTCTGATCCGTCTTTGATTAGAAACAGATCAGAGGCGAAATTATTATTGGGTTTTGGGGTACATACGCAGCTGAGATTACAAAACAATTTTGACAAAAACCCCAACAGGATCCGAATCTAATTCCATTAAAAACATTTAAACCATGAAAACTTAATCATACCTCAGTCGCAATGTACCTTTCTGAAGGTTAATCGATCTCTAAGGCGCTGCCAACGACGAACGCCCACCACTACCAGTAGTCACACACGAACGGCGGCCGAGATTCGAAGTGCTAGCTTCGAGAGAATACCAAATCTTTTGTTTCTCTCCAAAACGATCCAGAGCATACCAAAAACCCTAAGTCGTTTCTAAAACGAAAATAGAGTTTTGGCCTTTTGATCTTTCGTCCGTGTATTCTAACTTAAAGTGTCTATTTATACAATCCTTGTATATAGACGGTTAAGTAAATTACACATATACCCCTACTTAAAGAAGTATAAGTGTAATACACCACAAGGACGTTTCCGTCATGAATTTTATCATATAAAATTCGTTTTTCTGAACCATCTTAAAATCTCACAAAACCATTCTTAGTGTGCGACCCAATAAGCTCATACAACGTTGGCAGTGTACCAAAACACATTTTGGTATACAAGTCATAAGCGGCCTCTAGCAAGACATTATGACTACCCAACTTGTACGAATATCAAATCGATACAACCTAATTAATAGTGTATATAACATCCTTTTGTCACACGATATCCTTTTGATCAAACATAAGGCATGGAATTGTCATCCAACATGTTCAATCGTACTAGTCTCGATCTCTAGGTAGATCTGAAAACATCCAAGTGACATTGATCAATATCAATTCACTTAGACTAGGCCTTTTAACAGTCTAACACATCGAGGGATCCACTAGATATCTCTATTTATATGAGAGGGACAAATTCTATCTCGATTACACAACTTCATTACATTGCTCGCACAGTAACCAATCACAACCTTTATAATCGTCCGGTTAAAGAAAACGTTTGATTGCGTCAAATTACTGTGTTCCTAATGTTGAAGTCTCTGGTAATCTCAAGTCAGAGGACTGGAATATATATCTATCATGAGAAACAACAATGACTTAATCCATGTGATGTTCTCATAGCGGGTCGGTCCAGTACTTTGTTCCCTAACAAGTACTCGTGATCTTGATTTGTATCCATATACGTATAATCATCATATGATCATCAATCAAGACTCACACTAGTCTTAATTCATTATA
Organism: Stephania yunnanensis; assembly: GCA_039657365.1. NCBI lineage: Eukaryota > Viridiplantae > Streptophyta > Magnoliopsida > Ranunculales > Menispermaceae > Stephania > Stephania yunnanensis. The sequence goes on along the minus strand of CM077589.1, from coordinate 12,929,384 downwards.
GTTCCCACTATAATGATCGACTAGGGACATTTAGGATATTTCTGTAAATACCCATGGATCTTATTATAATGTAAACATGCAAATTAATTATAATAAACAACAAATGAAATCCTCTATTTTATTAACTAAAAGTATTCATAAAGACAGTTAATGGATTGACCTAGGGCACATGCCCCATCATCTCCCACTTGCACTAGGGCCAATCATACATGCATCTAATGCCTAATGATCTAACATGACCATCATGTTTTGCTTGTGGAAGAGCTTTTGTCAATGGATCCGCAACGTTGTCTTGATAGGTACTCTGCAAATCTTTACGTCTCCCTCTCAATAATTTCTCTCGATGAGATGAAAACGCCGAGTATATGTTTGGATCTGTGGTGTGATCTAGGTTCCTTGGCTGTGCTATTGCCCCGTTATTGTCACAATACAAACAAATAGGGTTAGCAATACTTGGAACCATACCTAGTTCGAAATGAACTTTTTGATCCAAATCGCTTCCTTTCTTTGCATCGGACATTTGCAATACACTCACTTCGTTGTAGAATCGCCATAGTCTCTTGTTTCGAACTTTTCCACTTTAGTGCACCCCATTCAAAGTAAACACATATCCAGATCTGCGATCTCAAATCATCTATATCGGTTTGAAAACTTGCATCCGTGTAACCATTTACAACTAGATCATTTTCAAAACCTCCAAAGACCAAGAACACTTCCTTAGTCCTTCTTAAGTACTTAATGATGTTCTTTATCGCTATCCAGTGACTCTCACTGGATCGATCGATATCTGCTTGTAATGCTCAAAGCATATGATACATCGAGATCGAGTGCATAACATGGCATACATGATAGATCCAATAGCCGATGCATATGGAATCTTATTCATACGGTCTCGCTCATCATTTGTCTTAGGACATTGAGTCTTCTTGAGACTTATCCCATGAGACATTGGCAACAATCCTCTTTTAGAGTCTTGCAACCGAACCTATTCAAGACCTTGTCTATGTAAGCACCGTAACTTAGACCGATTAGCCTCTTAGATCTATCCCTATAGATCTTTATCCCTAGGATATAGTGCATCTCCTAAGTCTTTCATTGAGAAACACTTCCCTAACCAAGACTTGACATTCTCGCAATGTTGGGATGTCATTTCCAATGAGTAATATATCATCAACATACAAGCACAGAAAAACAACTACACTCCCACGACCTTCTTCTATACACAAGGCTCATCTTCGTTCTTAATAAAATTCAAAATCCTTGATTGCTTCATCAAAACGAAGATTCCAACTCCGAGAAGCTTGCTTTAATCCATAAATGGATATTTGAAGCTTGCATACCTTCCTAGAATTCTCAAGATGTACAAAACCTTCAGGTTGTGTCATATACACGTCCTCAAGCAGCTTTCCATTAAGAAATGTTGTTTTTACATCCATTTGCCATATCTCATGATCATAATATGCAGCAATGACAATTAAAATTCTTATGGATTTAAGCATGGCTACTGGTGAAAACGTTTCATCATAATCAACACCTTGAGTCTGCCTGAAACCTTTTGCTACGAGTCTTGCTTTAAAAGTATGCACTTTGCCATCCATGTCGTTTTCTTCTTGAAAACCCATTTACATCCAATGGTCTTACCACCTTCGGGTAAATCAACCAAGTTCCAAACTTGGTTATCATACATGGATTGCATCTCGAGTTCATGGCACTTAGCCATTTATCCGAGTCTGGTCCGACATAGCCTCCGATAAGTGGTGGGCTCATTTTGGTCTATAAGCAACACATCACGACTATCGGTAATTAGAAATCCAAATCTCTCTGGCTCATGTCTTACCCTACCACATTTACGTGGGCCTTGTGTCACTTGTAGAGGTTCAACTGGTTCAGAACGTTGTTGAACTTTAAGTAGCGGTTCAGTGTTTACTTGTGATTCTTGAACTTCTTCAAGATTTATTTCTCTCCCACTAGTTTCTTTTGAAATAAACTGTTTTTCCATAAAGGCACCATACCGAGCAACAAACACTTTGTTCTCAGTGGGATTATAAAAGTAATATCTTTTTGTTTCCTTAGGATACTCTACAAATAAACACTTGTCAGATTTAGGTGCTAGTTTTTTCGAGACTTGTCGCTTTACGTAAGCCTCACAACCCCAAATCTTAAGAAAAGACAAACTAGGTCTCTTCCGTACCATATCTCATATGGTGTTTTATCAACCGCTTTAGAAGGAACTCGATTTAGAGTGAAAGTGCAGTTTGTAATGCATAACCCCAAAATGATAATGGAAGATCTCGCATGACTCATCATAGATCGAACCATATCTAATAATGTTCGATTTCTCCTTTCAGAAACTCCATTCCATTGTGGAGTTGCTGGTGGAGTCAATTGGGAGATAATCCCACAATTTTTTTAAGATGATCATCAAATTCTTGGCTTAAATACTCACCACCTCTATCTGATCGAAGTGTTTTGATAGTTTTACCAAGTTGATTCTGCACTTCATTTTGAAACGTTCGAAACATCTCAAATGATTCAAACTTTATGTTTCATAAGATATACATAACCATATCTCTTGAAATCATCAAGTAAATGTAATGAAGTACTGATAACCTCCTATGGCCATTGTGTTTATAGGACCGCATACATCAGTATGTATTAGACCCAATAAATCACTTTCCCTTTCACTGTGTCCGATAAAGGGACTTTTAGTCATCTTGCCTAGTAAACAAGATACGCATGTTTCATATGTTTCTAAATCGAATGAATCTAGAAGCCCGTCTTTATGGAACTTCGTTATGCGTTTCTCGTTTATGTGTCCGAGACGACAATGCTAAAGATAGGTTTGATTACAGAAATGAAAATTTTCTTCCTTTTCTTTTGGGTGTTTTGAAGCAGGAACAGGTCGGGTTTTGACTTGTTCCATAGGCTTTGCGACAGGTGCAACAACAACCTTGGCAACTCTAGCCTTGCCTTTGCCTTTCTTCTTCATTCCTTTCCCTTTTAGACCATCAACATGTTACTAAAGGGTTTCTTGATATTTTGTTCAGCAGTTTTGAGCATCAAATGCAACTCTGAAATTGATTTCTCCATATTATTCATATTGTAGTTCATCACAAATTGTGAGTAACTTTCTGGTAATGAATTCAGGATCAAATCCGTAGCCAACTCTTGGCTTATGGGAAATTCGAGTCTATCAAGCTGGTCAACATAGCCCTTCATCTTCAGAACATGAGGACTAACTGACGCACCCTCAGTCATCTTGCAAGAATGTAGGTTCTTGACTGTCTCGAACCTTTCTTGCCTAGCTTGCCGTTGGAACATTTCCTTCAGCGTTACGGCCATGTCGTAGGCTTCCATTAGTTCCATGTCCTTCTGAAGTTTATGAACCATAGTTGCTAGCATAATACATGCAACATCAGTAGAATCGTTGACATGCTTATTATGCGCATCCTTCACAGCTTTCGTAGCATTGGCTGGTGGGTCCTCAGGGATTGAAGCATCCAGGACATACAACTTGCATTCATGCGTAAGAACAATTCTCAAGTTTTTGAACCAGTCAAGAAAGTTAGTCACAGATAGCTTATCCTTCTCAAGGATGGATCACAGTGATAGGGGATTATTGTTACTTGAAGAGGCCATTGATCTACAATAAAGATTATGCAAAGTTTATTTTAGTATAGAGGAATAGACTCCCACTAAATTAATAACCCTCCTAAAGCATACTGTTCATTTAGGGGACTAAAATCCATATTTCACCTAATTCTATGACAGCTATGGCATGAAACACAGAACTAGATTATTTAGGTAGGTAACAGTTACCAATTACATCTTATGTAATTTTTAGATCCTTTTATGAGATATGGGACATCTTATGTCTTAGCATGTTTTTATCTCATCATTTGCCTAAAGCTCAAAACTATTTTGATGGCTTTATTAAGTCGGACCATTTTAAACATTAAGGTAACTCTTACCCAACTTGTCTCACCAAGATAACACAATACACCCAACTATGGCTGAAACTATATTAGTGTGATCGAGGCATTGACAAGTGTTTAAAATGGATGACACGAGACTTAAAATTTAATAGATGGATTTTATTCAGTTTTAGTGTTTTTATGTAAATAATGAAATATCATATATTTTATTGATTTGTTCAATCACTAAACAATTTGGAAATTTTTTTTTTTTGAAGACGAATATCAATTTCTAAAATTAAAATTCGCTATAGAAAATCATAATTTTCGCTGATTTTATTATCATAAATTAACCCCTTAATTTATCCGAAATTAAGTCAATTAAAACATTTTAATTAACCCGGGCCCACATCTAACTAATCATCTTTTCCTAATCCAATTAGGATTTAAGATATTTGAATCCTAGTATATCACCAATAACAAGATTCTTGATATTTATCTCCTATTCTAATTTGTTATCTATCTTTATCAAATAGAAACTTCATAACAAAATAGATATAACAAGATAAATAATTAATTTCGAATTAATTATTTATTTTGGATTTAAGATATTTGAATCCTAGTATATCACCAATAACAAGATTCTTGATATTTATCTCATATTCTAATTTGTTATCTATCTTTATCAAATAAAAACTTCATAGCAAAATAGATATAACAAGATAAATAATTAATTTCGAAAATTAATTATTTATTTTGGATTTAAGATATTTGAATCCTAGTATATCACCAATAACAAGATTCTTGATATTTATCTCCTATTCTAATTTGTTATCTATCTTTATCAAATAGAAACTTCATAACAAAATAGATATAACAAGATAAATAAATAATTTCGAAAATTAATTATTTATAAATAAATAATTTCGAAAATTAATTATTTATAAATAAATAATTTCGAAAATTAATTATTTGCAATTTCGATCTTCATCCAAATAATCACAAACATGTAATTGAATCATGAACTACTATCCCAATCGAACCTAATGGTGTCATGGATCACAGAACACGAAATTCAATTCATTAAAATTATTTGAATTAACCTAACGTGGTTACTAGCATGTACGAAACTGATTTTAATTAAATCACGAATATGTGTATCATATACACAAAACATGATAATAAATCTCAAAGACAACTTATGTATATCACATATACATCAACTATTAACATGCTTTCAATCATATATCATGTATATATCAGAAGAAAACATGCAATGAATTTAATGGAATCGAACTCGAAGGCTCTGATACCACTGTTGGGTTTTGGGGTTCATACGCAGCGGAGATTACAAAACAATTTTGACAAAAACCCCAACGGGATCCGAATCTAATTCCATTAAAAACATTTAAACCATGAAAACTTAATCATACCTCAGTCGCAATGTACCTTTCTGAAGGTTAATCGATCTCTAAGGCGCTGCCAACGATGAATGCCCTCTACCAGTAGTCCACACACGAACGGCGGCCGAGATTCGAAGTGCTAGCTTCGAGAGAATACCAAATCTTTTATTTCTCTCCAAAACGATCCAGAGCATACCAAAAACCCTAAGTCGTTTCTAAAACGAAAATAGAGTTTCGGCCTTTTGATCTTTCGTCCGTGTATTCTAACTTAAAGCATCTATTTATACAACCCTTGTATATAGACGGTTAAGTAAATTACATACTTAAAGAAGTATAAGTGTAATACACCACAAGGACGTTTCCGTCATGAATTTTATCATATAAAATTTATTTTTCTGAACCATCTTAAAATCTCCCAAAACCATTCTTAGTGTGCGACCCAATAGGCTCATACAACGTTGGCAGTGTACCAAAACACATTTTGGTATACAAGTCATAAGCGGCCTCTAGCAAGACATTATGACTACCCAACTTGTACGAATATCAAATCGGTACAACCTAATTAATAGTGTATATAACATCCTTTTGTCACACGATATCCTTTTGATCAAACATAAGGCATGGAATTGTCATCCAACATGTTCAATCGTACTAGTCTCGATCTCTAGGTAGACTGAAAACATCCAAGTGACATTGATCAATATCAATTCACTTAGACTAGGCCTTTTAACGGTCTAACACATCGAGGGATCCACTAGATATCTCTCTTTATATGAGAGGGACAAATTCTATCTCGATTACACAACTTCATTACATTGCTCACACAATAACCAATCACAACCTTTATAATCGTCCGGTTAAAGACAACGTTTGATTGCGTCAAATTACTGTGTTCCTAATGTTGAAGTCTCTGGTAATCTCAAGTCAGAGGACTGGAATATATATCTATCATGAGAAACAACAATGACTTAATCCATGTGATGTTCTCATACCGGGTCGGTCCAGTACTTTGTTCCCTAACAAGTACTCGTGATCTTGATTTGTATCCATATACGTATAATCATCATATGATCATCAATCAAGACTCACACTAGTCTTAATTCATTATAGTTCCCACTATAATGATCGACTAGGGACATTTAGGATATTTCTGTAAATACCTATGGATCTTATTATAATGTAAACATGCAAATTAATTATAATAAACAACAAATGAAATCCTCTATTTTATTAACTAAAAGTATTCATAAAGACAGTTAATGGATTGACCTAGGGCACATGCCCCATCAATTATTGTATTCTGTCTCTATTCTGTCTTTGATTAGCAACGAATCAGAGACGGAATACAATAATTTCGTCTCTAATCCGTTGCTGATTTATGTAGCTTTGCCTCGAAAATTAGAGACGGAATAGCAACGGAATATTTGAATTCCGTTGCTAATCCGTCTCAATTCCGCTTTGTTTAGTTTTTCAACCTAAGCTTAAATCCAATTGGTTCTCCATAACATCTAAACCTGAAAATACAACCATAGGACCTACTCCATAGCCTGCACCCCCTCCAACAACTCCTTGGGGGTGCTAACATCCCCCAAAAAAGCAGAATTTGACATACATACACAAATCGACAATATATATCAACAAAAAATATTCAAATGAGAAAAAACATAAAACTCGATATTAAAAAAGATTTATATATTCACGAAACGTAGTCAAGTATAATAAATGTTTAATAAACCTAAGTATCCATAAAAAAACTACAAATATCATTGTTTTACAACAACCATAAAAGCACTTTCTCTTCCTCTTCATCACCAGACAAAACTGAATATGGTGCTAGCTTTTCCTTTGCATCCTCATTTTGAGAACTGTTGAATAGAAGTAAATGACATCAATTGCATGTTATATGGACCTAAGAGAAAAATACTGCGTTAAGATGTTATCATAAATTTATTAACAATAAATAAAGCAATGCACAAATCACGGGCTTGTACCCCTCCACTTACCAAACAAAAAAGGGAAAAAGAGGTATTAGAATGAACCAACCATGTATAGAAGAGATTCAGGAATTATTTAAGCTAACTGTTTGCAGAAATCAATTTTAAACATACATGATAATCTATTTCAAGTAGGAAAAACCATCTGAGACACATGTTTTTGTTCAGATTTGGAAGAAGCAATCACAAACCTGAATCTACGTTCGTTGGCAATTCACGCGAGACTACCTCTGGTCCCTACTACTTTTGTTCCCCATGCTCTTTTTTTTGTGAACATTGATCTATATTTGCCTTCTTCATAACAAGTTCCTTTTTAGGGCGATATATTTTGAAGGTGTATCAGATTAAACAATGCTTTGTCAGTTTGTCTACGTGAAGAAAAATAGCAGAGAATAGAGGGATGTTGACAGTTTTTCACCATTCAGAGTAATCGTTTCTTGAATTTGGTTTCCTGGATATATCAAATATATATAAGACTCTCTAAATGCAAAGGACATACCTCTCTTCTTGCGACATCTATGCCCGTCGCTGGGTCATCTGATGTAAGTTTCAAGCGATTATATGGGAAATATTGTTTGATGTCAAGACTTCCATTACCATTAACATGAACAGAACCAAGTACTCCCAAATCGTAAACCGACTTCGATGTGGAGGCAATAAGGAACCATCTAAAAAAGACCAAGTATTTGCACAAACCATTAACATTAACATGAACAGTTAATTTCTTGATCATACCGAAAAGAAACAAAAAGAGATAGGACACTACAAAAAAATTGGAAATTCATCCCCAAGAGATGCATGATTAATTGAACCGGTGAATGATGGGATGATTGAGTAGTTCCACAAAACATGAGTTTTCACTAAGCTGTTAGCAAGTCATTTTTCAGATCTGTCGAAATTGGGCCACGCACCTAACGAAGTGAAGGAAGCTCTAGTTTGATAAAAAAAAAAATCTCGGTGTGTCCATGTGCTCAAAAAGGAAAAAAAAACAAAAAAAAACTCGAGAATGTCCAATCAAGTGTATAATGAAATTCCGTGAAGTTGAGCAAGTCATACTTGGGATTTTGGTTTGAATTTTTTCATAAACATGCGCTCTTCTTCATGAAAAAAAAAACATACGCTCTTCTTAAATACCAAGAATGATTCTGATGACTACTTCTAACTTCCTCTCTCTAGTAAGACATTCCATTCTTTATTTTCCATCATTTCGTACCTTTTCTTGATGGTAAGCTGGAGGCCTTGGTTTCAACCATGATCACATGGCCCAAAATGATCTCAATAACCGAAATCAGGAGTACTTTCGAATAATTTTCCATAACGAATGTCATATTTGCATTGACTCCATGATTTGCACTGACTTCTTAGCAAATTGACTCCATGATTTGCACTGACTTCTTAGCAATTAATAGAAAAGATAACAAGAAGATCTGAAAACACGTTACATCTGTAGCTGCCTCAAGTACAAGAGGAAGTAAAATAGATGTAGTTATGCATCTAGATCTATTTACATGGCAAAATGAAAAGCTCATGTGTATGCTTAGATGCGTGCGTGCGTACGTGCATGTATTTGTACGTAGTGAGTAATACATGGCTACCTTTGATTCCTTCAATGTGTTGACGTAAGGAAGAATTATTACTAGCAGCAGCACCTGCATGATAAAGAGATCCGGAAAAGAGTTTTCTAACAACTGGAGTGGGACTAGAAAATTGCCGTCTATTTGAAGTTCCAATATTTGAGCTCATATTGTAGGAGGCAGGAGAGACACTTCTTCCTACTCCATCAGAACCAACAGATTTACTCTTCGAGCGGTCTGATGTTGATGTTATAGGTGACGATTGCCATGATCTCTGTTTTGGTGTCTGCAATGAACACTTTTAGTATCGCGGCATACTATATTTGCAATTACCCTAATGAAAATCCTATCCAGTGAAGCCCGAAGACATACTATATTTCGATTGTCCAGGAGATCTACTTAAATAAATGACCATCTTAATTTATAAGCTGCCTTTTATATGTGGCAAGTAAGAGGAGACAAGCCGTCTCCCTCAACTATTCCGTCGAGAAAATGCGACGACCTCTTTAACTTTACACCGCAAGAACGCTAAAAAAAGAATGGCCCCATCTTTGTAAGAATGGATGATTGGACCCAGATCACTCAATTCCTTAGGCAAGCCCTCAGGGTTTCTAGGTGATACTCTTCTTACTATTTTTAAATGGGACATACCAAATAGTCGAACATGAATATCAAAGTTGAAGCAACAAAAGTAAAAACTATAACTCACTTCTATGTTGTGTTTCTGTCTTTCAAAAGAGCAAGCTTCCTCTCAAATGAATTTCCAACCAACTAAAAATAGAATAATCCAAGATATCAAATCCATGAATTGTCTGCCACTCCAAACTTGCAAGAATCAAGGCAACAAGTCACACACAAAGCAATAGGAACCAAAAAAGATAATGCTTCGAATTTGAATATGACCATCTTAAAGAGGTTTCTAACAGATCATTACTGATATACTCACGTTCATCTTTGAGGAGTCCCATTCAAAGTGACAAGTGAAGAAAGGAGGTTCATGGCCCTCTGTAACAATGTATACTAGAGTCAAGAATTAGTAAGTCTTCTGTTGCAGATCATCCTGAGTGAAGTTGAAAATCTCTTTGACCTGGAAATTCATTCCAAAACATGTAAAAGGAAACTTAAATAAGTATGCTTTGGTCCTGAGATCTCACTTAAATTCATATGAGTTTCTTGTAGCCAAAATATAGGGTCTAGCGTTTAAGGTAATGAACATGAATTGTAATTGCAAGCTAGCATACTGCAGCTAATATAAAGATGGAAAAGAAATGTAAAAAAAAAATCAACCATAATTGTGCCAAATATGAGGAAGCCCAACTAAAATAAGAAATTTTAGAATAAAAATGGTTGAATATCTGAACTCATGATGTCAAAAAAAAAGTTCCAACCGCAATAAAAAGAACAACAACAAAGGCCCGATCCCAAGTTAGTTGGGGCCGGCTAAATGGATCAAACTCTTCCATTGCGTTCGATTTAGTGCAATGAAAATAACAAGTTTAAAAAATAGAGAACAATAACACAATGTAGAGCAAGTCGCCTGATACAATTTAACAAAAGTGACAAGAAATTAAATATAAGCATGAATATTTAGGCACATTTAGGGAATTAAGCTTCTATAACTTCAATGTATAATGATGATTTAGACTATCATTCCAGGATCACCAATGCCACGCTAAAGACTATCATTTAGGGAATTAAGCTTCTATAACTTATATTCCATACTCAAGATATATCGACACTTATGATTAAAAAAAAGACATGTCAACACTTCTCAAAAGATTCAGTCTAGACCATGATGAAAATACTAAAAAAGAAATAATTGCTTTAAAAAAATCTATCAATCTATTTTCATGCTTTAACCTTGAAGAGGGAGGGGTACAAACAAAAATCTCATCAAAAAAGGAAAGATTGTCAAAGATATTGACTTAGTCACATGAGATCAGTATTTCTATTTCCATTAGTGGTAAGAACATCACCCCATGAAGTCAGAAAAGCTCTGTTGAGTTGGGTTATCAATGCTACACCAACAACAATGTAGAAGAAACAGTTTTTCAACCAACTAATTGATCGAACGAGTCATCTCTCATCCCGAAGCTTTCATTCAAAACAAAGGAAATGGCCTGGATTGGGTTATCTGAAGAAAAATGAATAAGAATAGCTATACTAGATGAAAAGTACAAATAATAGAACATACTAGATCAACTTGTATAGCTTTCATATTGTTTGGATCAGTCCCTTGAACTCAAAATAGTGATGCCTTGGCCTTAACGTAAGTTTCATCAACAATTCCTCTCTCTGTGATAGACTTCTTGTACCTTGAGCTCCACCCACCCTTAATTATAATTCACACAAACGAGCAGTAGAAGTCAATAATTAGCCAATTCCAACCAGCTGTGATGAGGTTTGCTATTGTTGTTGTCGTCGATATCATCATCCGTTATTTTGTATTGACAATGTACAGGGACATAAGAGAGGGGGTGTTTAAGAGTGCCACTAGCCATCAGGTACACTTAACGGAAAGAGTTCTATAATAATAGTGTGGTCGGTTAGCAACATGAACTTCACATGCACTTCTATTCACAAACGTTTCCAACAAAACGAAAACAACCAGCGAAATCAATATTAATATTAAATGAAACATCGTGTCCACAAAGAAGAACCAGAGCTCTCTCTCTAATCAGTAAATGTATCCATCATTTAAGAATGAATTGAAAAGCTACGAAAAGCAACAAAACCAAAATGCAATATTCTCTAAAAAAAAAAAATAATTTAAAAAATACGTCCAACAAAACTTGACCTAGAAAAGCCTTACCCAACCAAATGAGCTTTGTCACATGAATTTCATTTCTTTATCCCTCGATTGAAAGTTAATTCAACCTCACCAATGGAGAAGCTGTAGAGATGACAAGAGATGCAGTAAACAAAACATCAAACATAAAGAAAAACGAGTTGGATAAAAAACTAAAATATGGATTTAGAGACATTAAACTTTTAAACCACCTCATCCTATAAGTATTTTCATATCCCTTCTCTTTAGGTCAAAGACAACCAAATCTATTCTTTCTACTTAACCACCAGGATTAAACTATTGTCTTTTTTGCGACCAAATCTATTCTTTCTAAAATATGGATTTAGCAACATTAAACTTTTAAACCATCACTATATTCTTCATATCCATCCACTTCGACCCGCCTGTGAAGCCACTTGAACTGAGACTTCACTAAAGGGGAATTTACCACTCGGATTAACCTTCAAGTGCTTTTAACATGTTCAAGTTTTTTTTTCTTTTTTTCTTTTTTTCCGTGGCTTGACAAAGTCCTTAATGGCAAAATCGAGCCCGATTTAACGTTTTATCACAAGAGAAGATAAATAATTTCAAAAAAAAAATTATTAGAACAATTTGGCAAGATCATTTCATAAAATTTGTGCTTCTGCCATCACTTGAAGATTAAGAGGTACAGTGAATACTATAGCTATTACACGGTAAACCCAATATAAAGCACGATGGACATAGACCAAATAAGTAGAAGATAAACAAAAACTATAAAGCAGGCAAGAATAAAAGAGCAAAATCTCACATGTTGGGATCTTCAACAGTAACAACAGTCTCTTGAGCAAACGTATCCTGCAAAACCAACTCCTATTTCTCCCCATCTCCTTCATTCTTGTCACTTAGTTTAACAGCAACATCAGTTGTTCGCAAAATGGAATAGCAGGGATTCCTGATTTTCTTTCCCTTTGCTTTTGGAGAAATTTAACCTCTTCTAGAGCCAACCTGCGATGCAACCTCCATCAAACATAAAGCCACAGAATTCAGAAGCAAAAAAAATAATACTAACGGTATAGTTTTGATCATGAAGAGGCTTGCACCAGTAGAACCAATGCGAAACAGAGGAAAGGCATCCTCAAAAGAAAGAGAAAGTACAAAACACAAAAAAGAGGGAAAAGCAGTAATTAGAACAACAAATCATGAACCCTAAATCATCTCCTATACTGTGCAGAAGATCAAGGCGGCCCTTCACTGCAACAGCTAGGTAGAATAATAGAGAAGGGGTTTGATGGTGTTACCTTAACTAGTTTGGCAACGATTTAGGGTGAGGCGTAGTTCGACGACGGCGTTCGACGACGCTTAGGGCTTCGGAGGCTCCAATCTCCGGCAGCCGGCGATGGTAGAGCCGACGGCCTCGTCGTAGCCGCAATCGCAGTGACGGCAGAGATTTAGGGTTTGGGAGAGAGATTTCGGTGAGAGAGAGCGGCGAGAGAGCGGTGACCGGTGAGAGCAGAGAGCGGTGAGCGGTGACCGGAGAGAGAGCAGAGAGCCGATTAGAGGCGGTGAGAGAGAGATACCATAGCGTAAGGAGAGAGACGAAAGTGGGTTGAGAGAGACGAGGGTTTTTTTGTTATTTGTTGGACGATCGATTTTTTTTTTGTTATTTGTTGGACGATCGATTTTGGACGATTGGAGGGGGGGCTAGATCGAAGCACCTCGGATCTCGAGATTTGATGAACGGTTATTAAAAAAGAAAGTTTTGGTGGGAATGTTGGCGCCATTATTTAGAGACGAAATTTAATTCCGTCTCTATTTCCATCTCTGATCTCTCTCTATTCCGTCTCTGAATTAGGCCGTCTCTAACTACTTTTTTTAGCAACGGAACTTAATTCCTTTTCTAATTCTGTTTCTAAATATCATTTTTCTTGTAGTGTGCGTCAGTAACAACATTTAGTTTATTCGGATGATATTCAAGACTGAAATCAAAGTCTTTCAAGTGTTGAATCCATCGTCATTGTTTTATATTCAACTCTTTTTGAAAGAAGAAATACTTCAAACTTTTATAGTTTGAAAATAGCATGAAGCTTTCCCCATACATGTACAGTCTCTATAGCTTCAAAGCAAACATAATTGCCGCTAATTCCAAATCATGAACATGATAACTTTTCTTATGAGTCTTTAATTACCGAGATACATGAGCAATTACCTTTCCATTTTGCTCAATCTCACTTTCAATGCATCAGTATAAACTGTAATACCTTTCTTTGGTTCAGGTAACACAACAAGTGGTGCTAAAGTAAAAAACTTCTTCAATCTCCATAATCTAACATCACCTTCTGTTGACTAAATAAATGGAACATTTTATGAGTTAATTTAATAATTGGCACAACTATCTTAGAAAAATCTTTCATAAGTCTATGATAATAGCTAGCCAAACTAAAAAAACTCCATGTTTTCGTCACAGTGGTAGGTTCCGATGAACCAATAATAGCCTCAATTTTGGCTGGATCCACCGAAATTCCTTCCGTACTGACTACATGACCTAAAACTTCATTTCAGACAACCAAAACTCGCATTTGCTAAATTTGACATTCAACCTATGATTCCTTAAAGTTTGGAGAATAACTCTGAGATGTTATTCAAGATCTTCACGAGTCTTAAAGTATATAAAGATATCATCAATGAATACTACCACAAAGAGATCTAGATACGGCCTCAACACCCTCTACATTAAATCCATAAATATCACTGGAACATTAGTCAACCCAAACGTCTTAAAAAAAAATTCAAAGTGACCATATTTGGTACTAAACATAGTATTTTGCGCATCATATTCCTGAAATCTCAACTGATGATGAGGAGAACAAAGGTCAATCTTAAAAAAACGTTTGGCACTGTTCAATTAATCAAACAAATCATCAATTTGAGGAAATAGATGTTTATTCTGAACAGCGACCCTGTTCAACTATTTATAATCAATGCAAAACCTTAAACTACTATCATTCTTTTTTCACAAAAAATACTGGTGCACCCCACGACAACATACTCTGATGAATAAACCCTTTATCAAGCAACTCCTCCAACTTTTTCTGCAACTCTTGCAATTCCTTCGGAGCCATTATATAAGGATGAATATATATTTCAATAGTTCCAGGAACCAAATCAATCACAAAATCTATCTTTCTCGCAGGTGGAATCCAAGGTAAATCATCAGGAAACACATAAGGGAATTCACAAACTATAGTAATCAATCTCCTTTAATTTAATTTCAATTCTTGCCTTTATACTAATAGTTTCGGCAAGAGTTTCCATTTCATCCTAGTGGCTAGCCTACTTCAGGTTAAAGGCAACCCTAGACAATGTTCCAATACATATGAAAATTGAACTACCAGGAATATAAAAGAATACAACCTTATGGAAACAATCTAACTGTGCATGATAAGTCGCTAGCCAATCCATTCCCAACAACATATCAAACTCTAGTAACTCCAACACATAGAGATTAATGGCCATCTCATGTCCAGAGATCTCAACAACACATTTCTCACATATAAAATAAGGATACACCTTATCCTCAATTACTGTGTTGATGACAAAATGAATAGAGACTTGCGCTGAAGTTAACCCTAACTCAATCACTACACAACCACAAATTAAAATCAAACCTTCGATAAGATTATGATTTGCATCTGAATCTCATTCAGTCACCACCAGAACATGTTCTTTAATATGTTATTGAGGCTGTGATACACAAGAGGACGCTCCTAAGAGTTGTGGACATGCAATCTTGTAATGTCCTTTCTTTCCATAACCAAAACATGTAATTGCACTGGAATTTTGAAGATAATCTAGGATAATGTGACCTTGTTTCCTACACTTATAACCAATAATCAAACTCGAGTACTTTGGACATTTTCAACTATGATGACATTACTGCTCACAACTGAAATAAGTAATCGTATGTTTGCTGCCCACGGACGATTCCTGACTAGGTGCCAATCTCAGACTTGCACTCTATCTCTGAGATCCTCGACCCTCACCTCCATTTTCTTTAAACTTTGGGTGAAACCTGAACGAAAAATCTTTTCTTACCCTCAGAACCAGATGCCCTGTTCTGAATCTACGATGCCCTCATATTGTCATAATTTGCTTTAATAAGTTTGTGTAGTTACATAAACCCTAGCTCTATCTTGAACCTCTCATAGAGTGTTCGATTAAGTCATTGATGTAATGGTACCAAACTCTACCTATCTTTTCTTCCAAGACATTCCACTAGCCATGGTTTGATTAGTCTGAACCGAAACTACAACAACCAATCCAACTCCGAAATGAATTAAAGATGTAGCTTGCTGCTCCTAAGTAGTTAAAGTGATAGTAAGAACTTATTGAGCAACACGAACCACAGGTGCCTGACTTGGCATCTATGTTCGTAAAATACTCAACAACTATGACACCCGCACTGCCAAGTTTTGAATGCATTTAAATCCACAAGTTATGGATCCTTATTACCTTCGCTAGATCCCTAGTTTGGCCTGTAGTTGTCCACTTATAGTTTTTCGCAACAAAAAGTGCAAGATAAGTGGTTTAGCAAGCCTATATCCATCGATATCTCGATAATATAAAATACACATAACACATTCATAAAGTTTTTAAACTTTTTAACCCCATTTCATCGCGTTACTTTCCAACTAATCACTCACTTATCCTCAATTAACAAGATTCCTTTAAAATCCTAGCCTCTAATACCAATATTTTTAGACCCCACCTAATTTGGGCACATGAGTGGTTTAGATTACCTTAATTCCCCTGATAATCTAGCATCCTTAATCTCACCATTAGTAAATAATTAAAAATCTATTGTCTTAATTATCAAATGTAATTATTTATCAACTATAAAGGATTCTAAAAGTAAATCTCAAATCTCAAGGTTCCAAAAGATTGAATAAGTAATCTCTAAAATTCCGTAAAAGTTCTTTGAGAGCACCTCATATGTCTCTAAGCCTACACCGAAAAATGCAGTTTTAAAAAATCTTAAACAAAACCTGCTTAACTTAATGGAAACGCTGAATGACTCACAATCCACCATAACAATATATATTGCATTATAAAAACTATTTGTTCATTCTAACCTATTTTTGGTTTTCAAAATTCTTAAATTATTATTACCTTGGCTCCACAACGTTCTAATCTTTCCCAAAACCATTTCAAAAATTTCAAAAGAAATCCTAACTGCACGCGAACCTAAAAACCCATTTATACTATATAATATATTCAAAAATAAAACATACATATAGAGAAAGGAATTGAGCAAATCATAAACAATCGGAAAACTTTCTCTTTCCCTTGTTGATGTTATAACCTGTCATTACCCAATCATAAAAATTCGATAATGTCAGATAAGTAAATCCCACACTATCCAGTACACCTATAATAATCAATTGCATAATAAGAATACAATCCAAGGAGTTTAAATACAACCGTGAATCTATTCCGTTTTTGTTACCCGACCACAATCAGATCACGTCCTCCGAAAGTGGTAAATAAAAAGTAGTAAGGACTTATGCCCAGAGAGGATAACCAAACGAGCCTTGTTCGTCGAGTCTATCAGAGTATGATATGGTTTAACGTGATCTCATGATAACCTCGTGATGCAAAATATGAGTGACTCTAGTCCCTCATGCATAATATAATTTGAGGGCCGCTAAAGGCACCGCACCGTTTAATGAAGGCACCCAAAATTTTTGTAAAAATTTCAGCAAAAATAGAAAAGACCATTTTGCCCCTGTATATATATTGATTCAAACCCTACAAACCATTTTGACAAAAAAACGGGGCACCCCACCACCAAGCTTGAACCTAAAACAACATTGCGTTTGCCGATCGTTTATCGATTCTTGCAGATTGACATCATCCGACAGCGATGTAACAATGTTTGATAACCATATGATGGTTTGAAGGAACTATTTTTTGTCAACGTAGGGTTTCTCAAATTTTCAGATGTTTTTTCACGGACGCGATTGATTCGGCCTCGTAGGACCGAGAGTTATGCACACGTCTTGGTCACCATCCACCGAGAGCTGAATAACAGTCTCGGTAATGGACAACCGAGAGCTATTCTACATTCTCGGTTGGACATCACCGACAGGACAAACTATACACTTCGACTTACTCTCGTGAAGTGGTGACCAGAGACGACAATAAAAGTCTCGGTTATGGACAACGAGAGCTATTCTACATTCTCGGTCATGCTTGGCCGAGCGTCAAACAAAATCTCGGCTTGTGTGGCCGAGAACCACGAACGCCCAATAAATGAACCATTGAATGCACCGCCACACAAACATAACAACTACTCTATCAAACGCAACTTAATTAGACTACCAACGCACATTCAAACGATCGATTTCAACACTATCGATGTGTGAACGAAAAACTTGAACCGAGCCCTAATTTGGATATGAAATCGACCAAAACTCGAGTCTTCAAACTCGAAAAACGTCCTACAACCAGAGGAGAGAGACATAGAGG
Organism: Stephania yunnanensis; assembly: GCA_039657365.1. Lineage (NCBI taxonomy): Eukaryota > Viridiplantae > Streptophyta > Magnoliopsida > Ranunculales > Menispermaceae > Stephania > Stephania yunnanensis. The sequence goes on along the minus strand of CM077589.1, from coordinate 12,911,204 downwards.
AACGAATACAACTTAGATTCGGGATTGCTAGGTGGTTCGTTGACGAGAAATGGAGAAAGTCAAGCAAGAGGACTGTGGTGGGGTGGTGGGGTGCCTCTGCTTTGCAGGAATTTTTTGGTGCCCCAGGTAAATTAGTTAGAGGGGTATTTTGGGTATTTCGGGTCTAATTTTTTGGTGCCCAAGGTAAATTGGTTAGTGCCCACATTAACTGGGTGTCTTCATGAAACGGTGGGGTGCCCTTAGCGGCCCTCTATAATTTTACCCTATTTACACAGTCAGGTCGACACTATATAGTCCTACATTGTAAGCAAAGTCAAGTAGACATTATCTAGTTCTACCCTGTACACACAGTCAGGTAGTCACTATAAGGGGACTCGAATCGACCTTATCCTCCCGATCCGTGTACAACAAATAATGCAATATCAAGAATAAATGCAATATATACGAAATTATACTTATACAATCTAAAGATTATTGTGGGATTTACTTAAACTTACAAATGCGATACCACAACTCCTTTGTGCTCTGAGTTGGTAAACCAGTCAATATGAGATTCCAATTATGACCCTACAATTCATTTATAGGTCTTGTAAGTTTCCATAACAATTCTAAATCTTTTCTAACTAGTGTAGCTAAATTAACCCAATTATGTCTCGAAACCCGTAAAATACTTTCAAATAAATTCTTCGATGCCCGAATTTCATTTTTGAGTCAAAATTATTATTCATATCGAAAATTACGTTGTCTAGTCTTAAATATAATCTTTCTAATTTATTATATTTTAATTAGTCGCATTTTGATTCAAAAACCCTATAATCCCTCCAAATCACATCCTCCAACATCTGGATTCCGATTTTGACTACAAATTGTGATTCAGAATCGAAATTTAACTAAGAGTAGGCTTTAAAATAATTTTTACAATTTTAGGTTATTTTCAGTGTTGTAATGCGCATTACAATGGAAAATCACCAATATAAATCCTATAGAAAATTTCAAAATCCTTATTTTTTATAAACATCCATAATTTCAATTAATTTGTCAAAAAATACAATTTTTTTATTTCATTAATTTTCATTGATTTTATTTGATTTTTCAAATTTTAAAAAATATTATTTTTATTTTAATATGGGGGAAAGGGTTGGATCCATGAATCAAACTCTGTACGGCTCAACTGAGCCGAACCCGATATTTAGGGGTAATCCCCAACCTCCTCAAGCCTCTATGTTTGTTTTTTTTTTAGATTCAAATGAACGGGGATCTGGGATCCCATCTTCCCCATTGTTGTCCTCGACTTCCCCTAATCACCTCCTGGTCATCTCTCTCAACCACATTCTTCTTCTTCTTCTTCATCGACGCTTATGCTTCTCTTATCAATGTTTTTCACTTATTTTGTTTTTTTATTTTTATTTTTATAATTTCACCACTCCTCCTCATCTCTCCCTCAATGAACACATCCAACACAACAATAAAATCCTCAATTACATCTCTCAACATAAAACCAGTCCCCTATATCAATCTACAATGCTTAAAATCAAAATTTTGATTTTTAATAAATATTACATCAATGCCATCACACTCCACAGTCACAGCCCTCGACTTTCTCAAGTCAATCGTTTACTGTAAAGAGAGGAATCTCACTAAAGAGAAACGAAAGGATAGATGGAGAAGCAATGAAGGGAGTGATGTGTTGTGAAAATGATGAACATAGAAAATGATGGCAATGAGAAGATGATGAAGGACACCCCCTCACTATTTCGATTTCGATTCTAATAAAAGGGGTGGCAAGCAACCTATTTGCCCCTATGTATTTATACTTAACTTTACAAATGCAATACCCTTTTAGGATGTTTTGATTTTTTTTATTTCATGATTATCTCATTAATTTTTTCCAAATTAAACCTAAAAAAATACCTAAATTTCGCTAAAAATTGGAGAATTTACCAACGCGTTTCAAAATGCTCGAACAAAGCAATCATGTACAAAAATTGAGTTATGGACCCACGCCGGCTCGTAAATCCATTGAAAGTTCGAATTCAAAATTTTAAACTTAAATACCCTTATTTTTCATGAAATTCGAAACTACAATTCATTTCAACATTTTAATTTTCATCGGGATTCACTTTGACAAGTATCTTGATATAAAACCTTGTAAATATCGAATTTACTCAATCAACTTGAATTTTGCAAAATAATATAATATATAGTACAAAAGACTAGGCACACATCACGCGAAAAGAAAATTAATTAAAATATCAATTTCATCGGTCTTTAACTCCCGACTTGCAGCCAAAATCATAATTAGTCTTCATTAATCCCTGATTAGCCGTAATTATCGGTGTAAAAATTTTAGGATTTGACAATCTTTCCAACTAATAAAAGTTTCATCCTCAAAATTAAAATTTAACCAAATTTACCTGGACTAAAAGATATCCGAAAATGCTCTCTCATTTACGCCTCTCATTTCCATGTCAAATTTCTTGTCCCCATGAAACTTCCATTTTACCAAAACAAGTGAAATTTCTTTATTTCGAAGCTTTTGGACCTTCCTATCCATAATCAAAATAGGTTGCTCTTCATGTGACACATCACCCTGTAAACTGAATCGATTTCATCCAACCATGTAATGTGAATTAGGTTCCTTCCACAAAAGCATAGACATGTAAAATACATCTAAACTTCGACTAACTAAGACAGTAATTTATTATTCAATAAAGAACATTCCCAATTCATTTCACAATCTCAAATGGTCCTATAAATTTGGTAATGAGCTTTTCTTTCAGTCCAAATCTGTAATGGCCTTTGCGATGGGAGACTTTCAAAATAAACCTAATCTTTTTCACTATATTCCATAACCCGGTGATAGAAATCATAAAATTCTTTTGCCTTTCCCAAATCACTTTTAATCTTAGACAAATCTACTAAACAACCTCAATGTGATCTCGAACCATATGTCCTCCGGTTTAGCTCAATCGACAGGAAAACAACATGGTGTCCCATACCATGCCTCAAACAGAGCCATCTTAATACTTGATTTGAGATTGTTATTATAAGAGAACTCACACAGAGGTATGTATTCTTCCAACGAACCTTCAAATTTCAGTATACTCGCCCTGAGCGTGTCGTCCAACACATATATTAACCTTTCAATCTAACCATCCACCCCACCCATGGATGAAATGCAGTATTGAAATGTGACTGAGTGCCAGGCTATTCCACTGTGCTTTGCCATAACCTCGGTGTTTATGGAGCATTTCGATCAGAAACTATCATCAACGACACTCTAAACAAGTAAGCCACCGCTCGCTTACATAACAAGCACAACTATGTAAAATAATTGGAAAGTAAAATAGGAAGAAAATAAGAAGACTTTGTCAGTCCATTAATAATAATTAAAAATGCCTCATGTTTCATTTGTGAAGTAGGCAGATGAATAAAGAAATCCATTACAATATGTTTTCATTTCCATTGCGGTATGGAAAGTGGCTGCAATGTACCTCTAGGTTTTCTCCATTCGACCTTAAACTGTTGGCAAATCTCACACAACTTCACATAATTACCCAGATCCGCTTTCATCTTTGGCCAAGATTATAATCGTTTCTTATCATAATACTTTTTGGTCCTGCCAGGATGAATGCTAAATCTGGACCGATGAGATTCTCTCTATATCTTATTCTAAATCTCAGCCATCGATGGAATCTAAAGTCTGCCTCAAAGCCTCAAACTCTGATTCGCAAACTCAACCCTATTTGAATTATTATCTTCATCAACAAACCCCTTGAAATTCTCATAATCCACATAACTTTGATAACATTTTATCATTTTTTGAATGGAGACAATTTTTACTCTAAATCGAGCACTAATCGGTTCATCATCAGCCTCAGGAATCTCTAACAAAGTCATAGCAATGACTTTTTCAAGCAACTCATACTCGTAAGTCAACCAACTAGCTGCATGTAATGTCTCAACACTTCTCCTACTAAGTGTGTCAGCAACAACGTTTGCTTTACCCGGATGATATTCAAGACTAAAATGAAAGTCTTTCAAGTGTTCAATCTATTTTCATTGTCTTACATTCAACTCTTTTTGAGAGAAAAAGTACTTCAGACTTTTATAATATGAAAATAGCATGAAGCTTTCCCCATACATGTACTATTTTCATAGCTTCAAAGCAAACTCTACCAATTCCAAATCATGAACATGATAATTTTTCTCGTGTAATATGCTCTATCAGCTCCTTAGATTCCCTCTCCATGCTTCAATTCAAAAAAAAAGCTCATTAAGCCCTAACTAGATTATATGAACTTTGATTTGATATTTATAGGGTTGAACTACTCCTAAACAAGGTAGGATATACTTAAATAAGCTATAATTCAAGCTGTGAAGGGTTGAATCTGGACAAAAATTGATTAATCAATCGAATGAGTGCAAGTGTTTTAGGTGTGAAAAGGTTTATTGTTGGCAATTTGGGGTTTTGTTTTTTAAAAATAGAGATTTATGCTAAACGAATCGGGGTTTAAGTGAAATCGATGACAAATCAACAATGAAATCGCTTAAAATTGGTCTTAGTGATCCAGTGATTAGTTCAGCGAATCTTAGTATAAAACCAAAATCATTGACAAATCACTGAGTCAATTTTCATTTAAAATCCTGCAATCTACTGGTGATTTACCCAACGATTCCTAGTGTTAATTGGTATCGCTGAAACACTAGGAATCGCTAACTAATTCCTGTTGTTTTTTCAATATATCTAATATCTTATTAATTATCACACATAGCAATCATAATCAAGGTATAATTGATCAGTATTTAAAAAGAAATTTTATGAAAAATAAATTTGGATGTGTAATTAGGGAATATTATACTAAATAAATATTTTATTATTTAAAATAATTAAAGATAAATGTAATTCAACTGAAAAACAACTCGATCATTCCCCTCTCGATTGGGGATATTCCAAAAGAAAGTTAAAAGGAGAGAGAAAATAAATGTACTTACTATCCTAAATCTAGTAATACGAAAAGATATTAGCTCTATCAACCCCCTTTATATGAAAGTATTCCTGGATTGTAATCCTAAAATACTTCCATTATAAGAGTCAAAAATTGAGAGAATAGAAAAACAACTAACTAATCCAACTACTAAAAGTAAAAGTAAAGATAAAGTATGGGCTGCCTCCCATAGAGCGCTTTTGTTTATAGTCATCGACTTGATAGATGAGATCACTCATCATTCAGTTTGAGTGAGTCAAACTGACCATCGGCCGATTCTTCATCATTCTTGGCATCTTTAGCTTCCTTATCATTCTCAACATCTGTATAACATCTGCATACCATCTTTTAGGGTAATCATTAAGATAGGAGTTCTCCCCTTCATGATAATCATCGTAATTTTTGTCATTGACATAATCATCCATCTCATAACCATCTTGAACACACATATAATCATTTCCCATCCTAAGTGTAACTATAGGTTGTTCGACATCAAAAATAGCTCTTGTTGTCTTAAGAAAAGTACATCCCATCAATATCACATTATTTTTCTCAATTTGTGGTACTACCAAGAAGTTGGTGAGATACTTGAATCATCTCACTTGCACTGACACATTCATTGACATTTATAGTGGAAAAATCTTATCACCAATTGCTTTGTGGACAGCAAAATATAGTATAAAACTAATCTTCAACTTGGCTTTTCTACACCATTGTTCTAGTAAGATATTCATATCAGCTCCTGTGTCAAGTAAAACATCAGGGAAACTAACGTAATTGATATTCACATGGAGGAAGAGTTTCCCAGGATCGTCATTGTAAATTCAGTCATATGTCCTAAATCTTTAAGCTTTAGTTGCTCATCAGTAAATTCTTTCTCTGGTTGCTTCTCTTTTTGATGTTGCACTTCAGGTTGCCATTTCTTTGATTTCTTATTATTATTGCGCAGTTTTTTATTCATCCATAAAGTAATGGTTTCATTCTTAACGGTTTCACTCGCATGGATGCAAACATTGAACTCTGTTTCCTTACTTTGCAGACCTTTTTGCTCAGTCTCGAGATTGATGATCTTCATATCCTGTTCAACATAATTTTCATAATAAGATTTTAACCTATAATCATTTACTTTAAATATTTGTCCTATTTCTAAGCTTTCTATTTCCACTGCGTCATGAGGTTGTAAATTGACAACCATATAAAGTCTTATCTATTCTCGAACGGAGTTTTCTAAGAAATAATTTAGGTCTTGAGTAAAAGAGTAGAACTTTATCTCCTACTTTAAAATCTTTAGGAACTTATTCCTTCTCATAAAATGCTTCGGTTTTATCTTTATAAATTGATACATTTTCGTAAGTGTCATGCTTAATTTCTTCTAATTCTTGAAGACTCAACTTACCTTGGTTTCCTGCTTCATTATAATTAATGTTGCATGCTTTTATTGCCCAATAGGCTTTACGTCCTAGTTCTACCAGTAAATGACATACTTTTCCAATTACTAACTTATAAAGTGTCATGCCTATGGGTGCCTTAAATGCTATTATATATGCCCATAATGCATCTTCTAATCTAAGAATCCAATCCTTATGTGTTGGGCTAACTATTTTTTTGTATAGACTTAATTTCTATATTCGACGTTTCAGCTTGTCCACTAGTTTATGAGTGATATGTAGTAGATGTCCCATAAGTGATGTTGTACTTAGCAAGTAGATTAGCAAATAATCAATTACAAAAATATGAACTTCTATTCCTTATAAGTGCTCTAAGTGCTCCAAAAACTGTAAAAATATTTGATATAAAAAATCAACAACTATTTTTGAATCATTAGTTTTAATAGCTTTTTCTTCTACCCACTTAGACATATAATCTACAGCAAGTAAAATATAAATATAGCCATTTGATGGTGGAAAAGGTCGATGATGTGTACCGTAAGCATAACAGCTCGCTTGTAGTAATAGTTCAATAACCTTACACTAATCACGAATATCGTTATCAGAGAAAGGTTTTTGCATTACCTATTTAACTTTGAACTATTGATAAAAAGGTTTTTGCATTACCTATTTAACTTTGAACTATTGATAAGGAAATCCCATTTTAACTGGTTTTCTACTAAACTAAACTAATCTAACAAATCAACTCAAACTTTACTTCAACTCTTATATTAAGGATATCTTAGTTCACAACTTCACCTAGGTAATTTGATACTATGCTATTCAACCAATTTTACTTCTTAATATGTTGTGTGCAATACCCAATTAAAATAAATAGATTTTCTTCAAACCCACTTTAACTTACTGCCGTGATGGAAAAGATTCTAATCTGCAAACTAGAACTTTACCTATCGGTGTGAATAACGTAAGCTCCATATTGCTTTAAGTCTCAAATCTTTGGATTCATAACTAACTAAGTTTACTATCCGTGCCTCCCTAATCAACAAATATCGCTCAATGTTATGTATTTTACGGTAGTACTGTTCAAATTAAAAGCTTCAATGACCATGAAAACTCATAAAACCTAAGTTCAATAAACACGCGATCAAGATGTCTAAAGCATTATGCTCAGAATCAATACAAATTCTAACTATTGTGCTTTTTATATTCACTTTTTACTCATATTCATAGCATAACATTCATACCATAAGATTTATTGATCCAAAAAATAAATAGACTACTCACACTTTATTGAAGCACATATATCACAATTCATAATTGAAATCATGAAAAATCATAGATGAATATAAATATTACTTTTAATTAAACCAATGAAACCAAACTTGAAATGCAAAAATGGAGTTTTCAATGTTTTTTTCCACATAACACTCTTTAATACTCAAACTCAAATTAAACCTATGCTAAATAACTATAATGGTGGGTAATAGTTGGTATCTTGTAAAGTGGTAAGTTTATCACGTCTTAATACCTATTTATACTCCCTAACAATTAGAAACCTTAATTTGCAATTTAACTCGAAATAGAACTCCAACTTTCTATTTTCCTCGAGTTTGGCACTGTCACTTATGCCTCAGCGCAGTGTTTTATAGGCCATTGCGCTGCCACTGCATACACTTCTTTTGAGCTACTGTCCACCTGGTACTTCCACCTATTATCTCAATGCCGTCCTTTATGTGCCACAATGCTTGACCTTTAGACTTGATTTTTTCACTTTCTTTCCTCTCCCACACCATGCCTTTCCTTCCCATGTCGTGCTTTAGTACTCAACAACACCAACCTGTGTAGCCACAACGCTAACCATGTTTTCATGGGTTTGCTCATTTCCCTCCTTTACACCTTAATTCCCTGAAAAATGCAATAACACCATGAATTAGAGCTCATTTAGGGATATTTATACTAAATACACTACTAAACTAACCCTATATATAAGTCTAAATAACCACTTATCAAATACCAAAAAACTTAGAATTTTGCACGTCCCAAGAAAAAGTGTATTTTACTAAGTCTCTTAATAACTAGTCCTAATTCATTTTACATTGTTCATGGAGTATCCTATGATTCACTAAGTTTCAAGTTAATAATCCACTCGAGAGTTTTTCTTTGCAAAAGCTTGTTATTGTATTACATGTAGCTTTAACAAAATATATAACTTCACTTTTGAAACATCGAAGTAGATCATAACCAAAAACCATCACTACTCACAAGTTTGTTTCATCTCCACTCTCAAGTAGCAAGTATGCAATCTCATGATTTCTCATTATACTCAAGAATCCACAAATAAGCATAGATTATACTCATTTTGATAGGCTTTAGTACTTTGAGAGTCTATAAAACTTAACCTAGTTGGAAATGAAACTTAACTCAACTAGCTACTCATACTTGAGCTAAATCTTTTATTTGAAGAGTTTTATTCTAATTCTGCCTTCTTTTCTTTATTTTGTTTCTCATTTCTCTTCTTCTTCTTCTCATTTTTATTTTATAGTCCTTGCTCCTTTTCCCATGGACTTCATTCTTCCTTACTTTTTCTAACCATCAAGTTCTCTGCTTCATTTCCTATAGAACTTGAGGGATTCTCTCATTTTTTATATTTTTAAAACTCTTGTTAGCACTTCTCACTTTCACTAAATCTAGTAAGTCACTCCAATTTTTCATTAACAATGCCCATTTCTTCCACTATTTGCACTAAGTCTTTATTTACTTTGTATTATCTAGTAAGATTCACACTTATTATAGAATCCTTAGAGATCTAACTTTTCCCACATGACGTATTATAATTTATTGCTTTTTTTTTTCAAGTTCAAGGTTTTTCCTAACTCTAATCATGAAATCACACTATTATTTGCTACATTTCATTATTTTCTTCTTCAAATTTTTAAAAAATACTCTCTTGAGTTTCATATCAACAAGATACTTGTAATATACTCATCCACAATTAAAGGCATAGACATGCAAATGAACTACTTAATCCTTACATAGAACCTAATCTATACTACTTAAATGTTCAAATAGTAAGAAAAATGAAAATTTTATATACTACCATGCTTTCCTCCTTAACTGTTTTAAATTAAAATTTAAATGATAATACCTGCAGTGTTTATCCTTAATTCTCAGCCTATCTTACCACTTCCCATAGTGTAGTGTAGTGTCGATGTCCCCAAACTTAAATCAAACCTTGTCTTTAAGGTTTAAAAGTAACCCTGAAACATGAAAACAATAAAACATATAAACATATGTAATAACAAAAGTTATAATAAACTAAACTAAACATAGAACTGAAATAACTAAATAGTTAACAAAATATCCCAAATATGAAAAATAAATGGTATTAATGTCACTCTCAACTCCCCAAATCTAAAAGATTACTCTTACACTGACTCCATGATTGCGCGTTGTCGTCGTCGTCGTCGTCGTCGTCGTCATCATCATCATCATCATTTGCATCATTCGTTCCAATGTAGGATGGCGCCAATGGATGCTCCACCCTCCTGCTCTGCACCAAATTTTGATCAAACACATAGTCTATTGCTGCTGCAAAGCCTAATGACCTATCAATAGGTTTCATCTGTCTACTCCTCTCATACTAGCTATATCCCTCTGATGATCTATAAATAACATGAACTTACTCTGCCTTTTCCATCACTGTTGCTATCTCATCTCCATATCCTACTCAAATCTTAACATGGCCGCTTGGTAATGCGCCCTATCCTTTTGCTACTGTCTTCGCATCTCGATTATCCACAGCCTCTACTGTCGTGGAGTCAAATTCTCTAGTGGTGGAACTGGTGCCTATGGTGGAGGTGGTGGTGAAAGGACTTTAGGACCATCCAAGTCCCGCTATCTAATACGTCTACAAACTCGTAGCCCCCATCCCTACTGCTATTGCTCCTCTTCTTTTCCACATCCTTCCTTTTCTAGCTCTTGGGCTGATTCTATAGTAGCTGATATTGCTACTGGCAGATACTCTTGCCATTTGGCTGCTAATAACTAAACCTCAAGTCTAGCTCCCTTGTCTTTCTTTCTTTCTCTTTATCTATTTCTTTATCTATTTCTTTCTTTCTTTCTCTCTCTCTCTCTCTCTCTCTCTCTCTCTCTCTCTCCTTGGAGTCTTAATAATAAGGTGATGATTTTAGTGTAAGCATGAAAGCTTCATCCATGGTTTGTTAAGACTCTATATCAAATTCTTCATTATTGCTCAGTCTCACTCCGAACTTTAAGCACATATGAGTAATCGAGATAGAAAACAACAATTTCTTGTCTCTTTCTGATATGATTTACTCCCTCAAACAGTTGTAGATAATGTCACCGATGTTAATTTTCCCATTCTTTGTAATCTCATAAAGAAAAGCTTCTTTTGGCTTATTGATCTTACCATGTTGAGAAGTGGGGTATTAGCGATGCAACAAGGAAATGTTGCCACATTTTGTAAACTTTTCTAAAACACCCTTTCTTTATGTGTTTTGCTACATTCTCAGCTCCTATGACCCATCCTTCTTGTATTTGGACAACCAATACGTTCTCTGTAACTCTAAAAGGGTATAGGTTAGAGGGTCTCTCTTATAACTTGTTCGGGAAAGTTGGTTTGGATCTATACAAACTGAAGTGCTCCAACCCATAAATGGTATTGATCTCACATCTATCGAAGGGAACAAAAATCCATCTCACCTTAACTGACTCATCTTTGGTAGTGAACTTTGCATTAGCATAAAGCTCGAAAATAATCTTACTCACTCCTTTAACTTGATTCTTTATATAATTTTAAGTGAGTTTCTCCTAATTTTGTTGCCTAATGAAGTTATTCATTCTATTATCATACTTGGCCAAAAAGTTAATCCTTTGTTCATAAATGAACTTCCTATTTAAGATTTTCTCATATTGGTCCTTGGCCTATCTACTAATGAAAAATTTGGATATAAAAGGTTCAGGCTCATCTTCATTTGGATTTCTTGAGGTAGATGCCTCGAAATCCTTTGCTCAAGTTTGGCTAATTTGCTTCCTTGTTCTTGCCATTTCTTCAAATCTCAAACAACTAAACAACAATGCAATGCAACTCGGGTCTTCAAATCACCTAAAAAAAAATCAAAATTCACATCACACAGATCATGCACACACCAAATAATACAAAGACATCAAATAAGTCTCCATGGATAACGATAATGCTCAAAATTCACACAATTTTGCAAAACCAATCCTATATCCTCAAATCCACTATTTCATACAATTTCATCAAAATTTAAAAAATCCAAGCATAACTAGATGGAATTGTAGATCTTATGTCAATGCCAGATTAATTTTTAGTGTAGAACACTCCTCCAAGTATTTATCAATCCACGCCCTCAAACCTTTGTCACCAACTAGAACCTAGCTCTCCTTGCACTCAAAATCTAAAAACCCAAGCCCTAATTTTCCCACTTATCCAAGTCCTTGATGCAGTTGTTTACTCTTAATCACTAGGAACTCACTAATCTCACTTAAAAATGATGAAAAATTGGCTCTAAAGGGATATATGCTAGGTGGTTGTGGTGGTGTTTTAGTGCAAGTGTGATTAATTAATGAAAATAGTGGTTTAAACCCCTTATATCAACTACGATGCCGCCACTGTGTCGTTGACGCAGTAGGTTATTTTCTCTATTTATGCCTACTGCCATCTTAGCGTTATGGCTAATCCTCACGATGCCATAGGTAATACATATGGCTTCGAGCTATCTGCCTACGTACTCCGCGTATATTTCTTGTCAATTCTTCTTTGACGTTCTTTCGACTTTGTGTATCACTCACACAAGGTGTCGTGTGTGCATGAAATCCATAAATATATAAAAATTAATAAATCTTAACATTAATATGCCCATGCACCTTACCTTCACTGCTTTGAACTCCTTCGTTATTTTTTGCTCTTTAATGAGTTAGCGAGACATTTCCATTTCAATGAATCATCACCCGGCGAATGGTTTTTCTTACACATTTGACACAAATTATTTGTAAGTTAGAACTAAAACTTGTTAATTGTAATTATTGAACTAAATAATTAGCTACTAATAGATATTCAAAAACTTGAAATTTAAAAACCCTTGGGCTGCCTCCCAGTAACGTTTAAGTCAACGTCATTAGTCTGACGCCTTTTCTCTCGTTTAGTCCAAGTCTAAATCGAGAAGCTCCATTTGCAAATAGAAGATTATGATGTCATTCTCGTTCAGATGCACTTCTTCACCATCGACAAAGATAACTTTCTCAGCATCATCGTCCTCGTCGATACTCATCGTGACCTTCCTCTCTCTCGTGTACAAATTTGCTTTGCCAGTATTCAAGAATGGCCTCCTAATTATCATAGACACCTCATTATCTATATTGTGGTTCATGAACTTGAAATCTCAATGAATTTGAATCTACCTACTTTCACATGCACATTAAAGACTCTTCCTATAGTAGATATCAAGTTGCCATTAGCTACTTGCGTATTTATCGTAACAAAACAATTGATCGGCATGTAACATGTCCATTAGTGGCATAACATTAACTGATGCTCCCGTATCACATAAAATATTTCTAAACTGGTGCCTGTCTATGTTTATCGATATGTTTATTTCTCCAGGATCTCTCCTTTTGATAGGTTGAAACCTTGGGATGAACTTGAGCTTTGGTTCTGGTTTCTTCGAAACCAACTTAATGTCATTACCTTGTGGATCTTCTGTAGAAGGTCCCTCATCTATTTGCTTGGCCTTCCATTGTTGCCTCCCCTTATTTTTCTTCAAGGCATTGATGCTTTGTTTCTTGAAACCATCAAAGTCATCTTGCCTTACTTCCGTGCCATGCTCATACATCTCTTCATTTTTTATCATAGCCAAAGTGTTGCCTTTTTTTTGGTTTGCACATCACTTGTTCTTATCTTAGGTTCTTTGTTGGCGTAGTGCTCATCATGTGAATGACACTCACGTTCTTTTTGGGATTGGTGACACGTGTCGAGTGTGCACAATAATTTATGGTATTTTCTATTAACTTGTAGTAGTGGTAAATGAGATATTGTCTCTATATGGATTTTTGAAATCTCAACATAAAGTAAATCTTTTATTGTTTTTATTAACTTAATTGATCTAGTAAATGGGAATTAAAATATTAAATAACCAAATTAACTAAATTAATCTAAACCAATCAAATTCAAACTAACTTAAACAATATTCAAATGCAATTCAATATAAATAAACAAACATATAAACAAACCCTTACTAAAAAATATAATATATTTAGATTACTTTCAAACACTAAAAAATAATATCACTTCATATTATATTTATAATTATAAAACATATGGAATCTTAGGAGAATGAACAAATTAAATAATCTAAATAGTAAGGAATTAAAATTAACGGGGAAAATAGTTTTGAAACCAATTAATAAAATACCTTGGTCAAGACATACAAGTTTGGTTTGATAAAAATCGGATTTGGTCTTCAATCTATATAAAACATGCAAATCAGAAGTATCCTAGTGTAGTATGGAATCTTAGGAGAATGAACAAATTAAATGAGAATTAAATTTAACGGGGAAGAATAGTTTTGAAACCAATTAATAAAATACCTTGGTAAATACATACAAGTTTGGTTCGATAAAAACTGGATTTAGTTTTCAATCTATATCAAACATGCAAATCAAAAGTATCATAGTTTAGCTATAGACCCGATAACGTACGCGGTTCCTCGCACTTTCTATTATAGATAGCCAATGTATGACAATGACTACTTCCCTAGCCAAATGTATAACCCTATACTCAAGCGCATTAGGTTTAACACGATGACCGTAATAGGTTTTGTGAAGGCACTACACCTAGACAATCGAATCACTAGTGCATTCGATTTAGCTTAGACCCCTAAGGTATTTGATCGGTCCCCAAAGGGGTGAACCAATTGGTATGGGCAATTACCACTTATATGTCTTATTGCATAAGGACGGATGCATATGACTCACTAGCAAAAGAATCAAGGTTTAAATATAAATTTAACCCTAATTTATCAATCAATAACAAATGACATAAAATACCAATGAAAAGCAATTAAATTGAAGTAAATAAATTTCACAAATCCATAAATAAAAATGGTCGATCCTTCCTCGCAGTCTTGACTAGGCCATGAGGTTAGTGTCTCATGGATGAAGAACGCAAAACAAAATAAAAAATAGAAGTCAAGAGAGAGTTGAAGAGAGTTCTCCAAAAAAAAACCTAAGTCCTAATTATAAAACCCATTTAATTTACTCTTTGTAAGAGAGAGAAATTAATTTTGGTGTAATCATTAGTACATGTGCACCGAGGCAAATATGTTTGTTGTTGTGGCTTTACTGTTGGGTTTAAGATGCATGTCAACTTCGTATTGGGTGTGCTGCTGGTAACTGCTGATGTGGCATGATATGATTAGAGGAGAGAACGTGGCTGAAGTCATATTGGCAAGTGAGGATACGACACGTGGCAGTTGCTGTGTGGGTGAAAGGATGCAAGAGAATTTGTGCGTCAATTTGGGAGAGAGCACCAACATGAATCCCAAGGATCATCAACGACGACTATGGATGAAAGAAACGTATAGGAAGCTCGTGCGAATAATTGGGAATCCACGTTAGCACAAATCCCAATGTTGATGAATGTCTGCTTGAGAGAAGAGAATACACATGGGAAAGCTGAAAGTATGGGAGATGATGCTGCACAGATCTCGATGCAAGATCATCCCTCATTTCCTATTTGATGCTGGATATGCGTACTGATCACGAGGCTGAATCGAGTGCCTCTGATACGTGTGTCTTATGTGTGTATATTTGTATATTACTTGGTCCGTTGTCACCTATTAATCAACTCTATAATGCGTGTCTTAAGAGAGATCCTCCGGTAGCTAATCCACTGCATGTAAATACATTATTTCGCGTAGTTTTTCGCCTCGGATGGCATCGCGCACTCTAATAAATCTGAAAATAATAAATGAGGACATTAGCCTAATATTTTGGAGACTTAACAATAAAAAATATATAAATAACTGATATATAATTACATAATTAATGACTTATCACATCCACTTGGGAAATGCCCTATAGATTAATCTTAATTACAACTTCTATAATTGTTGTCAATAATTAAAGACATAGAATCAGAATCTTAATACTAATAACACATTTTCAACTATGCATCCAATATTAATCTCCTTAAGTTTTAATACGCAAAAACAATTTGTTAATTTTGTGATTAACGTATATGAATAGATCTAAAGTATTAAGTACATGCTTTTTTGATTATAACTATCTAATAATCTAAAATATACTACATTGTTTAAGGTTTGTTTAGATTAATAGACTACTCACTCATGGTGGAAATAGCAATATTTAAGTATAATTAAAAGAAATAATGAATGAATAAATACCTTAATATAAATCAATGCTCCAAAGTAACTTCAAACATAGATAATAAAACTAATAAGCAAAAGGAAAAGGATTATGATCAAAAGGAGAAAGTTATTTCCAAGCTCTCTGGCCTTTTTTTATAGTCTCCCCACGTAACATATCATAGATAAACTCAAATTCTTCATACTAATATAAAAATCCACAACTGACTTCAGCGATTTCTCACCGATTCTTAACTTATACACAAATCACTGAGTTTAACTCTTAATATTCCACCGATTCAACTGGCGATTTATAGTTCATTCTCCAATTTACCATGGACTCATTGGCCTTTTATGCTGCTGATTTATATGGCAATTTTTAGTGTTATTCCAAATCACTGGCTAATTGCTGGTGACTATTTTGCTTTTTCTTTCTCTTTTCTTTCATTTATTCATTTTCCTATTTAAAACCTGAAATCATAAAAATAAGAGAATACCTAGTGTAATATCATTATTAATAGATAAAATCAATCTAAATCACATTATAAAATGTGTCTAATTATTGACTTATTTAGTACCACCAAACTCAGTACTTTGCTGTTCTGAGCAAAGAAATACTCCCATTATATTCTTTTTTTATTCTTCATAAACTGATTTCAATCTAATTCATCTTAACTTTAAATAATAGAAATTTTAAAATAGAAATGATTTTCAAATGAAAATATATTACATATAAGTAAATGAAAGTTATGATAAAATAGAATGATTTAGCCAAAATCAAAACATCCCTTAATGATAACTTAACCACCTTATATAACATTTCTTTAGAATCTAAAGTTCATTGCCAAGGCTAGTGCACAATATAGGTTTTCTCAATCTCCACTGACAAACATCAAACTTATAATAAGTAATATAAAATCTAAAAACACAAAACCACTAGATTAGTTTCAATTTTAGAAAATACTTTATAATAGTACCACATTCAAAATCAATAGAAATTATGAAAAGAAACCAATATATATGTTATTTATAAATGTTAGATTAAGAAATACTTCATTCAACTCTAGTTTCAAGTACTCAAGTTAAATCTTTTTCATTTGAAGAGTTTAAGGACATTCATCTTTTCTTTATATCTTTCTTTATTATTATTATTATTATTATTGTTATTATTATTATTATTATTATTATTATTATTATTATTATTAATATTAATATTATTATTATTATTATTATTATTATTATTATTATTATTATTATTATTATTATTATTATTATTATTATTATTCTCCATTCAATTTATTTCTTTTTACTTTTGCTTTTGAGTCCCTGCTCAATTTCATTTATACATTCTCACATTTTTTCACTATAGATTCCTTGCTCCATTTCCTTTGGAATCTATAGGATTCTCTATATATTTATTTATAAACTCTTGTTAATACTTCTCACTATCCACTAAAATTGAAGAAAATATTATTTCTAACTTTTTAAATTCATCGATTTCCAACCCATTTCTTCTTTTTATTGTGGCATAATAACTTTATATATACTATAAAATACTTAATCAATAACTTTTGTATCATAAGATTCATAGAAATCTATCTTGTTCATCTTGCACTAATGTTTTGATCTTCTAACCAGTATCAAGACTAACACAAGGCATTCATTTAATGTTCATCAAGTAGTAAAGTTAATAAAAATGGTATAAAATTAATTCCTTTTATCGTAAAATTCACTTGGGTGATAAAAATAACATTTCCATTCAAAATCTATTACATATATTCATTTTCATTCTTTTCCTAAATAAAAATAAAGAAAATAAAATTCATACTTACTTGTTTTTGGAAGGAACTATGAAAATCTTTATCAACTTACTTGAATATCGGATTAAAAGTAATTCTGAACATTCTTCTATCTTTCTTTCCTTTTATTACCATCAATTCTATACTTCACCTAAAATACCCCCAAACGCATTATAAACCTTGTCCTTAAGGTTTAAAAATGAAGTCTGGTTTTCATCATAACAAACATATCATGTGAAGTACAAAAGAATTGATATAATATAAATAAATGTGATAAATCATGAAATAAAGTTAATTTAAAATCATTGTAAAACAGAGTGAATAAAAATTGAATAAACATCACTATTATATAACAAGTGAAATAAATATCATATCCAAGCATTAAATAAAATGTATCACAAAGTATATCATCATGAACACAAAGTATATAACTACGAAACACAAAGTATATAACCCCTACGAGAATTACATAGAGAATCTCACAACATCATTCAGAGATAGAGAAAATAAATATAAGAAAGAAATCGATGTCGGCATCCAGAAATCGCGTCATCATCGTCCTCTACTATTAATCCTCTAGGAATGGTAATTAAAGCGAGGTCGTAGAGATGGTATTCCTGACTGAGCAATGTCAGAACATCAAGATTACTGCTAAGCGGTAATCTTATCTATGTAAAAGGTACAAAAGTTAATGTGCCTCCTTGACGTTTACTTCTCCTGGACATTGTATGCTCCATTCTGTGGATGCTTCGTGCTATGGATCTTTGGTTCTCGAATAATAGTTCCTGATTGTAGAGGGTGGTCATCTGGTTGCGCAAGATTGCACCTATGAAGGCTAACTTTGACTCTTCTATGTGTAATCCATTATATTCCCTAGCAGGTTGCTCCACGTTCAGATCATTTTGAGCTTCTGACATACCTTCCAATATCTTCCTTGCGTCGCCTCTGATTTTCCTTCTCTGCATTGTTTCACTTCTCTCTATCTTAGTTCTCTCTCTCATTTTATGTGTCGACATAACAATTTAATCTACCATATCTCTCTATTACCTCATTAGTAATGTTCTTCTCCGCTAAAACATTCCAGTTGAGGTCTGTTATGTTTCTTTGGTCCATCCTACAAAAGGTCGTAAACATCAAGGGAAAATGTAGTTTGTCATTCTTTTTAGTGGTGATAGCACTCTTAATGGATTCATAAATGATTTTGACAACATCCAAGTATCATATCCCCATGACGATATGGTAAAATAGGGCGGCCTTGTAATTTACAATTTTGTAGTATTGCAGGCTCAGATGTAAGCTGGCTTTGATGAAATAACACCATGCTTTAGTGGTATTTCTAAAATTTTTTGCAGTTATATACTTGGGATAACCCTCCATGTCAAAAATAAATCCATCTACATGGATTGCCTCTAAACCTGTGATGACCTGCCTAATGTAAAGAGTATTTAATTATCTAATTTCATATTAGGAGCCAGCTCAGACCCATGTAGACGTTGCAGATTAATCTAGGCCATGCCTACCGAGGTACAATTTATAATTTTATATTTGTGTGATGCTTGTTTACTATGAATTATAGCATTATGCCATGTGTACCATTGATTATCGCATTTTGCATGAGTTACGAGTGTGGGAAATAATACCTCGAGATGCGTACAATGCGGGTACAGGAACGTGATAGCTTAAACACATAAATTATCAATATATAATGATATTATAAGCTAAACAAACTTTACACAAGTTAAACAAAACACTAATAGGTCAAAAATGGACCCGATGCTTCTCGTAATGCACGACGTCACCGAGTAATACATAGCCTAATTTTTGTATGTGTACTTCAAATAAAGATTTGGCTAGACTAATGTGACCAAATAATAGGCTTATAGTAATTTAAATTGGCTAAACTATTTAAGTCATTAATGTGCCTAAAACATGTAATTAGTTTAAATAAGGGAATTTTGCCCTAAGTAAGAAAATTATTTAGAAAACCCTATATTGATTTATTAAGTTGACACATGTATGACACAACAACATTGCTGGAGTTAATAGAAGCCCTTGATGAACCTCAAGATACGCATTAAGACTTGAATAGGTGAATTAGTATAATTAGAGGAATTAGTGTATTTTCTCACCATGCAAATCTAGAACATATATTGTTCTTGAGCAAGTGAGCATAGAAGGGGTTGGAAATTTGAGATTTTGTGGCTAGTTGGGGCACTAACTCAAGGGATTCAAGGTTCAGAGATTCAACTCTAGCATAATCCAAGCCTAGGTAATTGTTCTACCTCACTTTCTTCTTCAATTCTCATGAATGCAAGCTTAATTTTGGAGGCTTTGGGTGTAAAATGAATTTTTTAGATAAAATCATGATTTCTTGTGGTTTCCTTATGTTAATTGGTTCCGTAATATCGTGAATTCGAAGTATAAAACTAATTGGTACGAATTTGGGAAAAAAATGGTGTTCTTGGTGAATATGATAAATGTATGTTGATGATGATGATAAATTTGATGATTTGTTGTTGTTGTTGTTGTTGTTGTTGTTGTTGTTGTTATAGTTGATTTTGTTGGATTATTGTTGTTGAAGAATAAGAGAAGAGAAGAAAAAGGAGAAGCTTTTTTTTTTTTTTTTTGGGTAGAGACGAACTACATTGCAGTTCGCTCCCCCTTCCCCCCAAATCGATTTGGGGGGAGGGGAGCTCGTACTCATGTTTGGGAACTCGTACTCATGCTTCATGCGTGCGTACGAGTATGGGCCAAATTGACCTGGGCTCGATTCAGGTGGGCCTAACCCATTAAATTAATTTAAACTAAAATAAAATACAAAATAAATATACTAAATTATATAAAAATATATAAAAATAAATAAAAAATTCAAAAGAATAATAGAAAATATGAGAAATTGAAAAAAATGTATAACATTGGATTTTGAGATATTTTTGGACATTTGGCACCTCCTATAACCAAAATAAATGTGTGTTACAACTAAAAATTAGAATAAAAATTTTAATTTTTGTTCCCACAATATAAAATCAAGTAATGTGACCATAAATTACTTAAAATTGGTATGTAGGATACTTGAGACCCATGGAAGCTTAGGGGACCGATGGACGTGTATTTCGTGGACGAGCGAGCGACTAAGATTGAGTTTTATTGCATTTTAGTAAGTAAACCCCACCAGAAGACAAGTAGTATTTATTTACTGTCTTATGTTATTACATCGCTAAATTATGCCAATTTGGACTTGTTTGACTACTCCACTCCAACGTGTGTTTATATATGGTCGATGGGATGGTATGAGCCATCGCCGGCTCTTTCATGATTAGCGATCGATAGTTGCTACGGTTTCGATTATGCCCTAGACTACGTGTGAGATTTACTCTGCGAGTCGATGATTTGAGGGATGATGTCGTGAGGAGTTAGCTCCGACAAAGATTCCTCTCATTAGAGGCAGTTGGCCAGGAGTTTTAAACTCCCATCCAACAGAGTTTCTCATTGACCTTGGAGCGGTGGCGGGGAGTTACTTCGCCACTAGAGTCTCCTCGGTCCAATGTTATTAGTCTCAAAGTTCGGCAAATATATACCACACTCGCGTCCGACATTTATTGCTTTCCTAGTGACTTATTTTCATGCTATTATCCTTTTTCAGTGCATTTCTTATTTACTAGCATTATTTGTAACCATTCTATTTACATTCTTATTAAATGCATCTTGCGTTTCTTATGGGGATTTACTCACTGGACTCACCATTAATGTTTTACAAGGATTGCCGCTTGCAGATCCTACAACGAGACGGGGGAAGGCCGTACTTGGTGACTTCATCTGATCATCGAGAGCCTCTACTAGCATATCTCATAGGTGTTTGTATACATTATGTTACTACTTTAGAGTATATTTTAGGAGACTTGATACATTGATACATGTATATTGATCATATTGTATATTTTTGTCGCCTTATACATATATACACAGTATCATTTTGATGGGTTTTTGACTATTTTGGGTTTGTTAATGAATTAAGATTTATGATATTTATTATTTGCTTTATCTAAAATGAAAGACTTTTGCTATTATTGATAACTCACACATTTAGTTGAAAAGACCAAGGAACAACTAAATGACTTATCAAATAAGTTAAGTGAGATAAATTAATAGCCTAACTAAACCAAATTAAGAACATATCTTCATAAAACACCAAATAATTAGAATAGTTAGGCTAATTGAAAAGGTTAAGTACTTGTCGTGGGACATCATAGACAGGTGTGTAGATGAAGTGGCATGACCAGGTGACGTGTCCAGTGGCATGGCGAGGCCTAGACTGCCTTGGGATTTGGGCCGTTATAGTTGGTATCTGAGCCTAGGTTCAGGCGAGCCTATGAAAAGTTTTACAAAAGCGAATAAAACATAAAAAACGAACTTAGAATGTAAAAAACCCAATAACCTGACTTAGAACCTTAGTTGGGGAAGTGTAGCGAAACAGGTAGTCTAGGGTTTATACGTGTATGTTTTGACTTGTAATATGTATATATACGTGTATACGCCACTGACTGGAGCACATTCGTGCTTGCAAATTCGAGATGGACGAACAATCGGTTCCACCTACTACAGTTGATGGAGACCAGACGAGTGACCCTGCGAGAGTCGACTCGGATCAGAGTCTACATGACATTGTCGCACTTCATGATGCGCAGCTCAAGGAGATCTCGAGACTGATTCGATCATAAGCAGCGGCCTTACAGGCGACTGCCACACTTGCCACCACCATTACTACTATTGAGACAGTCTTCGCCCTGGCAAGTCAGGATATGCCACTCGCAGTATCCAGACTTGAGATTCCCGCGGAGTTGGTTATGACCACAGTTACACCAATGATCACCTTGATGACTACACCTATACTTACAACTGAGCAGATGAAAACCTTTGAGATGGCCTTGACAACTGAGGTTAAGCTAGTCAAGGAGTTTTCTAGATTCCAGCCACAGCATACGGACCAGAGTCTTTGGCTACATGTTGAAGGGAGACGTCATGGTATGGTGCACCACACACACGCCTATGGATAGCTGACTACTTAGGCCGAGTTCCACCGAGTCTTCTACGATTGGTATATTCTGATTGAGGTCCAGCTACGATCGAGAGAGGAGTTCTTGACACTGAGGTAGGGCTCTCGCACCATGATTCAATGCATGGAGAGGTTTAAGTACCTCCTAATGTTCGCCATAAATGTAGTTGAAAGTGAGTGACTTCAGGTCCGTTACTTTATTCGAGGGATTCGGCTAGAGATTAGTAGTGCAATCATCTCGATAGGGGCCGAGACCTTACAGGAGGTCTATGAGCGGGCATTGGCTCATTAAACATACGCCATAAGGAATGACACGACCCTGCTCCCTTATATCAGGAACGGTATAACAGCTAGGTTAGATAAGAATGGCAAGATGAATTGTCAACCAAGAGATCAACAGGGGTAGAGGCATATACATGATGATAGGCAGGTGATCAGTACCTTTGCAGTAGTGCCCGCTTAGCAGCATCAGGTAAAGGTAGTCCAGTAACGATAGGAGTAGGCTCAAAGTCAGGTCCAAAGGGGCGGAGACATAGGGCAGCAATTGCAGGGACAAAGACAGGGACAGGGTCAGTAGTGGCAAGCCTATGGTCAGAGGTATGGTGGACAAGGTCAAGGCCAAAGGCCCAGAATTTAGCAGGTTCAACCCATAAGTTCGTGCTGCCAGTTGCAGCTTCACCGGTATAAGCTAGTGAGCATATTCATGCAGTGGTATAGCCCGATCACGATGCTTCACGACACCTAGTCGAGAGTATGTTGATTATTTACGATCATAAAATCCATTCATTGATTGATTCTAGGTCTACATTATCATTTATTTCATAATGGATGGTAGGAGAGTTAGGGTTGACACCATGGATTTTAGGAACACACCTTGTCCTTAGCACGGCTACTTGGGATAACATTTACCCTAACCAGATTTATAAAGACTGTCTAGTTGAGGTTAGTGGTCACCGGTTACCTATAGATCTCCAAGTACTTCAGTACCTAGAGTTTGATATGCTCTTAAACATGGATTGGTTGGTGGCTTACCATGCTCGGTTAGACTGTTTTAGTAAGACCTTCCAAATACCACAGATTCAGAAGTTTACATATACTGGAGTCGCGGATACACTACCGATCACTAGGGTAGATTAGGCACCACTCAAGAGATGGAAACCTTTTTAGGGACTGTAGAGCTAGCTGAGAGGTTAATAGTTAGGCTTGAGGACGTCCAGTCGTGTGCGAGTTTTCAAACATTTTTCTTAAGGATTTACCAGGATTACCTCCACATAGGCTGATAACATTTATGACAGAGCTAGCGTCAGGCACCAGCCTATAGCGAGCCAACTGTACTGTATGTCGCAAATAGAGCATGATGTATACATTCGAGTATGTCCCCTTGGGGAGCACCAATCCTTTTTTTTGAAAAAAAAAAGATGATAGCATGAATATGTGCATCGATTACAAGAGACTCAATCAGGTGATAGTTAGAAATCGAAACCTATTACCCAGGATTGACGATTTGTTCGACCAATTGGCCAGAGTGTAGTTCTTCTCTAAGATTGACCTTAGGTCAGGTTATCACCAGTTGAGGATCATGGAGGAGGATATACCCAAGACGACGTTCAGCACACATTACGGGTTGTTTGAATTTATCATTATGCCATTTGGACTAAGAAATGCGCTAGCAATGTTCATGGATTTGATGCATCGAGTCTTGAGGTCATTTTTGGATCGATTCATGATAGTCTTCATTGATGATATCTTGATCTATTCTAGGACTCATGAGGACAATGAGAGGCATCTCAAAGAGACGTTGAAGACTATAAGAGAGCATTGGTTATACGCCAAATTTATTAAGTGTGAGGTTTAGGTTTCTGAAGGAAAGTTATTGGGGCACGTGATCACTGATAGGGGCATATCAGTGGACTCGAGTAAGGTTCGTGCTATCATCGATTGGCGTACACCCGAGTGTGTGACAGATGTCAGGAGCTTCTTAGGACTAGAAGGCTATTACCGATGCTTTGCACTAGATTTTCTACGATTTCGGCACCTATGACTAGATTGACTAAGA
Organism: Stephania yunnanensis; assembly: GCA_039657365.1. NCBI lineage: Eukaryota > Viridiplantae > Streptophyta > Magnoliopsida > Ranunculales > Menispermaceae > Stephania > Stephania yunnanensis. The sequence continues at coordinate 12,886,513 of CM077589.1, read as the reverse complement.
AGGATGTCGAGTTTGTGTGGTCCGATGTGTGCAATGCAGCCTTTGTAGAGCTAAAAAAGAGGTTGTCCTTAGCACCACTGTTAGTATTACTAGAGTTGGGCACGGAGTTGACAGTTTGCACAAATGTGTGTGACACCGGACTGGGATGTATATTGATGCAAGATGACAAAGTTATTGCTTACTTGTCGCATCAACTGAGCACCCATGAGAGAAACTACGCAGTGCACAATTTGGAGCTTGCAACAATCGTATTTGCACTGAAGATATGGAGACATTACCTTTTTGGTAAGAGATTCACCTTATACACAGACCATGAGAGTTTGAAGTATCTTTTCACTCAAAAGAATCTGAATATGAGACATTGACGGTGGTTAAAGTTGCTGAAGGACTACGACTTCTCTTTTGAGTACCATCCCAGGAAAGGGAATGTCGTAGCAGATGCCCTTAGCAGGAGAGGATGGGACAGAGAGGTGATGACTCATCAGTACGATATACTTGAGGCAACATTTACCATGAGTTTATTAGTGGTCCTAGATACAACAGATGTAGACATTTGCGGATAGAGGAGAGTTCTAATAGTTCCCATTCCATGAGTTTTAGAGAGTCTGTGAGTCGATAAGATGTATAAGAGGTTCAGAGACATGGCACAGAGTTTCGACTTCCTAGATTGGAGAGAGTTAGTAGATGGTTGCTTACGATATAGATGTAGACTATGGATCCCAATAGTAGCAAAGTTGTGAGATGTCATTCTTCAGGAGGCTCACAGATCCAGATACACAATTCATCCCGGTCGAAACAAGATGTATGAAGACATGAAGTGCTTGTTCTGGTGGCCGAGATGAAAGCATATTTTGGACAATATGTGAGGGGATATGAAGTGTGCTAGCTGGTAAAGGCTGAGCAACGTAGACTTGGATTCTACAGCCACTACCAATCCCTCAGTGGAAATGGGAACATATTATTATGGACTTCGTCAGTGCGTTACCTGGACTCCATGCAACTAAGATGTTGTATGGGCTGTCGTGGATAAATTGACGAAATCAACACATTTTATTCCAATTTCCATTAGATTCACCTTTCCACAGTTGTGCATGCTCTTCGAGCGAGAAATCATCAGATTACACAGTATGTTAGTATCATTAGTATCAGATAGACAATCAGCTAATGTCACAGTTATGGCAGGTTATACAACAGTAGTATGGTATTAGACTTCAGTATAGCACAACACACCACCCACAGACTGAGCGACAGTTAGAGAAGACTAGATACTAGAGAACATGCTTAAAGCTTATGTGTTATAGTTTGGAGGGTCATGGGAGGAGTACTTTGTGAGTTTGCCTACAACAATAGGTTTCAGGTTAGTATTGGGATGTTGTTATTTGAGGCACTGTACGTGAGACCATGTAGATCAGGAGCTTGCTAAGCAAAGCTTGAGGACGCAATTACCATTAGGCCTAAGGTTGTTGTAGAGCACACAAAGAAAGTTAGTTTGATTTGTTAAAGATTACAAGCTACTCAGGATAGAAAGATACGTAAATAAGCACCACGACGGGCTGAGCTATGAGGTAGATGACTAGGTGTACTTGAGATTTTCTCCTTTGAAGGGTTACTAGAGATTTGGGTTCAAAAGGAAACTTGCACCATGGTATATTATTCCATATCAGATTGTCAGTCGAGTTGAGGAGGTTACATATTACTTGAGGCTATCAGGATAGTAGGCAGGGGTTCACAACATCTTTTACATTTCCATGTTGAGATTAGCGAGATCAAGGCCGAGACTTATAGTAGATGTGAGCTGTGGTGAGGTTACGCTTGACGTGATATATGAGGAGCACCCTATCGAGATAACAGACCACAGAGTTTAGTTTCTAAGGACTAAGCAGATTCCCAAAGTTCTTATCAGGTGGTAATATCACAGAGTCGAGAGCCTTACCTGGGAAAGAGAGTCTATTATGTGCGAGAGGACCCCCAACTTTTTCACGGTTAGTATTTTACTTTAAGTTAGGATTTCGGGACAAAATCCCTTTTAGTTGGGAAGATTGTGACAACCTGCCTAATTCAAAGACTATTTAATTATCTAATTTCAGATTAGGAGAGCTCAGACCCACGTGGACATCGCGAATTAGTTTAGGATATGTCTACCAAGGTAAAATTTATAATGTTATATTTACGTGATGCTTGTTTATTATGGTTATTTTACTATGAATTATAGCATTACTCTATGAATACCTTTGATTATTGCGTTTTGCATGAGTTACGACTGTCGCGAATAGTGCCTCGAGATGCGTGTGATGCGGGTAAGGGAACGTGATAGCTTAAGCACATAAATTATCAATATATAATGATATTCAAAGCTAAATAATCAGACCGACTTTACACAAGTTGAACAAAACACTAATAGGTCAAAAATGGACTTGAAGCGCCTCGTGATGCATGATGATGCCAAGTAGCCGATTAGAGAAGTACCTAGCCTAATTTTGTATGTTTACTTCAAATTGACATTTGGCTAGACTAATGTGCAAAGAACACGCCTATGGTAATTTAAGTTGGCTAAGCTATTTTAGTTATTAATGTGCCTAAGATGTGTAATTAGGCTAAATAAAGGAATTTTGCCCTAAGCAAAAAAGTTAGGGTCACGCTATATACACCTTACTCATTACTCAGGGTACCCCATTTATCTTGTTTTTAACTTGAAAATACTCAAATGCCCCTCTCAACCCAAACTACCAACGCTTCTTTCTTATTCCCCCGTACCCACCCCATCGACACCTCGTTAGATTTTTTAAGGTCCAATCAATGAAGAAAACTCAAGGGGGCGAACGCGGCACACGAGGAGGTAAGTTTTGATATTTTTTTGTGTTGTGTTATGTGCACCCATTTTTTATGTTTTTTTTTTCTCATTTGCGAATGTATACCACGTACACGAATGTCTCGGTCAGACAGGACCAGGACTTATTATGTATCCTCAGTTTCTGAGGATCGATACTTCAATCAAATTCTTGATATGGTACAACTGAAAGATGTTAAAAGATCTCGGAGACTACCAACCGAGACTAATCACAAACATACCTTATTACAACACTCGGTTGAGCTTAGCCGACACTTGCTCAATGGTCTCGGGCAATAGACTATCGAGACTAAAATAACAAATCACGGCTCTGTGTGGCCGAATAATATAAGATTGCGATTAAACCCAGTTATGGATAAATTTTTATGGAAATGAGGGGCTTTGATGGATTAAGCCCTTGATTCGTAATGGAAAGCGAGAGCGGAAGAAGGTAAAATAAAGGTTTGATTCGATTTGGTGGTGGGGTGCACTAAGTTAAAGGACGAGGGCGATTTTGTCCATTTTTTGGGTGCCCTAACAAATTCAATAGGTGCCTTTGTAAATGGGTTGCCCTCAGTAAGCATTGGGATGCACATAGCGCGACCCAAAAGTTATTTAAAAAACACAACAACATAGTTAGAGTTAATAAGAGCCCTTAATGAACCTTGAGATACGTGCTTTGAGACTTGAATAGGAGAATTAGTATAATAAGAGGACTTAGTGCATTTGCTCAACATGCAAATCTGGAGCATATATTTTTCTTGAGCAAGTGAGCATAAAAATGGCTGGAAATTTGAGATTTTGTGGCTAGTTGGGGTGTAAACTCAAGGGTTTCAAGGTTAAGAGATTCAACTCTAGTGCAATTCAAGCCTAAGTAATGGTTATACCTCCATTTCTTCTTCAATTCTCATAAATGCAAGCTTACCTTTTGGAGGCTTTGGGTGTAAATCGAATTTTTAAGATAAAATCATGATTTCCTATGTTTTCCCTATGTTAATTGGTTATGTGATAGCATGAATTCGAAGTATCAAACTAATTGGTATGAGTTTCGAAAAAAAATTGGTGTTCTTGGTGAGTTTGATAATGATAATAAATTTGATGATTTGTTGTTGTTGTTGTTGTTGTTTGATGGGGCATGTGCCCTAGGTCAATCCATTAACTGTCTTTATGAATACTTTTAGTTAATAAAATAGAGGATTTCATTTGTTGTTTATTATAATTAATTTGCATGTTTACATTATAATAAGATCCATGGGTATTTAGAGAAATATCCTAAATGTCCCTAGTCGATCATTATAGTGGGAACTATAATGAATTAAGACTAGTGTGAGTCTTGATTGATGATCATATGATGATTATACGTATATGGATACAAATCAAGATCACGAGTACTTGTTAGGGAACAAAGTACTGGACCGACCCGCTATGAGAACATCACATGGATTAAGTCATTGTTGTTTCTCATGATAGATATATATTCCAGTCCTCTGACTTGAGATTACCAGAGACTTCAACATTAGGAATACAGTGATTTGACACAGTCAAACGTTGTCTTTAACCGGACGATTATAAAGGTTGTGATTGGTTACTGTGTGAGCAATGTGATGAAGTTGTGTAATCAAGATAGAATTTGTCCCTCTCATATAAAGAGAGATATCCAGTGGATCCCTCGATATGTTAGACTGTTAAAAGGCCTAGTTTGAGTGAATTGATATTGATCAATGTCACTTGGATGTTTTCAGTCTACCTAGAGATCGAAACTAGTACGATTGAACATGTTGGATGACAATTCCATGCCTTATGTTTGATCAAAAGGATATCGTGTGACAAAAGGATGTTATGTACACTATTGATTAGATTGTATCGATTTGATATTCGTACGACTTGGGTAGTCATAATGTTTTGCTAGAGGCCGCTAATGACTTGTATACCAAAATATGTTTTAGTACACTGCTAACGTTGTATGAGCCTATTGGGTGGCACACTAAGAATGGTTTTGCGAGATTTTAAGATGATTCAGAAAAATGAATTTTATGTGATAAAATTCATGACAGAAACATCCTTGTGGTGTATTACACTTATACTTCTTTAAGTAAGGGTATATGTGTAATTTACTTAACCGTTTATATACAAGGGTTGTATAAATAGACGCTTTAAGTTAGAACACAACACGAAAGATTAAAAGGCTGAAACTCTATTTTCGTTTTAGAAACGACTTAGGGTTTTTGGTATGCTCTGGATCGTTTTGGAGAGAAACAAAAGGATTTGGTATTCTCTCGAAGCTAGCACTTCGAATCTCGGTCATTCGTTCGTGTGTGAACTACTAGTAGAGGGCGTTCGTCGTTGGCAGCGCCTTAGAGATCGACCAACCTTCAGAAAAGATATTGCGACTGAGGTATGATTAAGTTTTTCATGGTTTAAACGTTTTTAATGGAATTAGATTCGAATCATGTTGGGGTTTTTGTCAAAATTGTTTTGTAATTTTCGCTGCGTATGAACCCCAAAACCCAACATTGTTGTTGTTGTTGTTGTTATAGTTGATTTTGTTAGGTTGTTGTTGCTGAAGATAAGAGAATAGAATAAGAAGGAGAAGGTAAAAAAAAGATTTTTAGGGCACAGACGAACTGCATTGTAGTTCATCTCCCCCTACCGGGGAGGGGAATTCATACGCACACTTCGTGTGTTCGTACGAGTTTGGGCCAGGTCAGCCCAGGCCCGACCTAATCGAGCTGAACCGGACCCAGCCGACCCAAGCCCAATTCAAGTGGGCCTAACCCCATTAAATTAATTAAAAATTAATTTAAATTAAAATAAAATACAAAATACAAATAATAAATTATAGAAAATTTGTAAAAATAAATAAAAAACTCAAAAAAATAAAAACAAATCATAGAAAATATGAGGAATTGGAAATAATGTATAAAATTAGGTTTTGAGATATTTTTAGGCATTTCGTACCCCGTGTAACTCGAAAAAAATGTGTGTCACAACTAAAAATTAGAATAATTTTTTTAGTTTTTGTTCCCACAATATAAAATCAATTAATGTGACCATAAATTATTTAAAATTGGTAAGTAGGATGCTCGAAGCCCAGGGAAGCTCAAGGGACCAATGGACGGGAATTTCGAGGACGAGTGAGTCGCTAGGATTGAGTTTTTATTACATTTTAGTAAGTACCCCACTAGAAAACAAATAGTATTTATTTATTGTTTTATGTGATTACATCGCTATATTATGCCAGTTTGGACTTGTTTGACTACTCCACTCCCGTGTGTGTCTGTATATAGTCGACAGGACGGTATGAACCTTCATCAGCTCCCTCGTAATTAGCGATCCAATAGTTGCTATTATTTCGATCATGCCCTAGACTACGTGTGAGATTTACTCTGCGAGTTGATGATTTGAGAGAAGGTGTTGTGAGAAGTTAGCTCTGACATAAATTCCTCTCATTTGAGGTAGTTGGCTGGGAGTTTGAAACTCTCGTCCAACAGAGTTTCTCATATACCTTGGAGCGATAGCGAGAAGTTACTTCGTCACTAAAGTCTCCTCAGTCCCATAGTTTTTCTCCCCCATCGATATCTCTTGAATAACTTCCTCTACTTCCTCATCCACATAATCATCCTCAATGTTCTAGCTAAATGAAAAAGGTGGAGTAGGTTCGCTTTGCGGTCCAATTCTAAATGTGTTGAAAGATATGGACGTGGGTTGGATTTGGGGAACTTTGACTTTTGATTTTGATTTTCGACTAACTTTCCCTTCCCCTTCTCTTCTCGTGAACTTTTACCATTACCACCTCCGGCCATTTGGAATATTATAGGTGAAATAACGAACCTAAAATCATTTGGACCAAATCTTGTTGGAAAAGTATTCAATAAAGCTTAACTATCTATCAAGAATAAGAAATCATCGGGAAAAGCTTTTTGAAAGTGAAATTTTAAAATCCATATGAAAGTTGTTGATAAAATAGTATTGGAAAAAACACAAGCTTTGTAAATAACTCAAATCAATCGATAAATAATTAAAAAAAAACCCCAAACTCATCTGAAACTTAATCTCAAATTAGTTTGCATATAAAATTCAATCTACTTGCCATATCTAAAAAATAGTTCAAAAATTCGATAATGATAAACAAATCATCACATCACTCCCATACTAGTATTATAATAGGAATCATTAGATATCAAAACCATTTAAAGTTAAAATTTAGAAATTGAGTTCCTAACCTAATAATCAATCCAAAATCAAATACAAACCAAATATTTTATCTACAAGAGGTTAATGTTTTAATTGATTACCTTCTTGAAAGTAATTCTTGTAAGTATTGAATCCAAGATTGCTTCTCTAGATTCTCCCAAGCTCTTATTTGAACTCCCTTGTTAAGCCCTAGGTGGCTCTATACTCTCAAAACTCACCACGTTTTTAGGTTGAATGTATGATGATTGAGGTGGAAATCACTTAAATACACTAAAGTTAGGCTTTGGTGGTTGAATCTAAGAAAAAATCGGTATTTTGATCGAAAAGATACAATAGTTGGGAGTGGGAATTGTTTAAATGTGATGATTTGAGGTTCTATTTTTTAAAAAACTCGAATTTGTTGGCTATGAATCAGGGTTTTAGTGGATTTACCGACGAATCGCTGGTAAAATAGCTGGAAATGAGCCTTAGTGACTCAATGATTTATTAAGCGGTTTCTAGTTATAAAAGTGATTCGGTGAGAAATCATTGACTTCGAATTACACTGAAAATTCTGCAAACCGCTGTCGATTTACCTAGCAATTTCCAATACACATTGGAATCACTAAGGAATTGCTGGTTTAATTTTACTGTTTTTCCAATTAAATCAGTTTTTCCTATTAATTATCACATATATATTAATAAAGGTAGAAATATTCGATGTTCCAGAACTTAACTAAGATATGTATTAAATAATTTATTTTATTGCCATAAATAACTAATTTACTTAAACCTAATGCATAAAACAATATAGTACAAAAATAAATTGGCTCAATCAACCCCCTTACATGAAATTATTCTAAGATTAATTTTCTAAAATATCCCCATTATAAGTGTCAAAAAAGTTGGGAGAATATAAAATGACTTACTAATCATAATACTAAAAAAAAAAAAGACAAAGTATCGGTTGCCTCCCGCAAAGCGCTCTTGTTTACTATCGTTGGCTCGACTGAACCATGCAGTCCTAGACTGGTTCTTTGAACTTAAGTGTAGGATTATCCACTCTGGTGTCATTCCAGAAAATGATTGCTTGGCCATGCATTTCAAAACTAATTGTCTTGTTTAGACTATCCATGACAGGTTGTGAAGTGGCTAAGAAAGGTCGTCTGAAGATTAATAGAGAATCTTCATTAATGAAGTGTGGCATAATCAAAAAGTCTGTAGGAATAATATACTTGTCAATTTGAACTGGTACATTAGTAACCACACCTATTGGTTTTACTGAATACCTTTTTTGTTGGGCAACTTTTCGTAAGCAAGTACTTCCAATTCTAATTGAGTATGAAGGAAAAATGAATTGGCATGTAGTTTGCCCTAGAACCTGTATTACATATAACATTAAAATACCAAGCCCATTTGACTTTTATGTTTATATATATGTCCTGGATTATCGAGCTCGACAATTGTTGGGTTTTTCTTTTTCTTTTTCTTATTTTTTGTAGATTTAATTTCCTACATGTTATTGTTCTCAACATTGTTTGATTGTTTAACCCTCCATTCATAGGTTATTGTTTGTTGATTAGTAGTTTCTTCATCTTGCTTATTCATAGTCTTAACATTTTCATCTTCCACTGTTACTGCATTAATAGCATATATTTCAGCTTCATGATGATTTAACTCTAAAGATTCATTATTTCAGTTTGTGCATTATCAAATTCATCAGATTTTCTAAAGACAACTTCATCATTCAAATGAAAAGTGACAATTTTATTTTCAAACTCCATAAACATTGTTCCTTTAAAGATATCTAGTTTCATTTTAACCGTTTTAAGGAATGGTATTCCTAAAAGTATAGATAGGGACCTAGCTGATATTAAGTCTCCCATTTCCATGGCATAGAAGTCAGTAGGAAATATTAAGTCCTTAACTTTGACTAAAACATCTTCTAGTAAACCATATGGTTTAACTATTGGAGTATGTGCCCTAGGTCAATCTACAAACATTGTTTATCTTATAATTTTAATTCATAAAATTGAAGTTTTCATTTGTCGTTTTATTATAAGTGATTGCATGTTTAACTTATAATAAGATCCATGGATATTTGCTGAAATATCCTAAATGTTAGTAGTTGGTCATTATACTAGGAACTATAATGAATTAAGACTAGTGTGAATCTTGATTAATGGTCATGTGATGATCATGCATATCGGGATATGAATTAAGATCATGAATACTTGTTAGGAAACAAGGTACTAGACCGAACCACTATGAGAACACCACATGAATTAAGTCATAGTTGTTACTCATGATAGGTATATCATTTAGTCTTTTGACTTGAAATTATCATAGACTTCAATATTATGAGCATGGTTATTTGACACAATCAAAAGTTGTCTTTAACTAACGATTATAAAGATTGCGATTGGTTACCATGTGAATAATATGTGAAGGTGTGTAATCAAGATAGAGTTTTACACTATCGTATAGAGTGAGATATCAGTGGATCCCTTGATATGATAGACTGATAATGGCCAAGTCCATGCGAATTGATATGATCGATCTCACTTGGGTGTTTTCAGTTTACCTAAAGATCGAGACTAGTACGATTGAACATTAAGGGTGACTTTCTATGCCTTATGTTTAATTAAAGGATATCACACGACAAAAGGATATGATATATGTTATTCATTAAGTTGTATCGATTTTGATATTCATGCTGCTTAGGTAGTCATATTGCTTTGCTAGAGACCGCTTATGACTTGTGTTCCAAAATTGTTTTGGTTTACTGCTAACATTGAATGAACTTATTGGGTCGCACACAAAGAATGACTTTGCGCAATTTCAATTGGTCTAGAGTAATGAATTTTATATGATAAAATTCACGACATAAAAGCCCTTATGATTTGTTATATGATCACTTTTTAATAAGGGCGTATATGTAATTCGCTTAAATTGCATAAATACAATAGTTGTATTACGAAAAGGATTATAAATGGGGGTTATCTATACATATAAATAGAGGCTAAAACCATAAAACGAGATAAGATTTTTGTTTTTGCTATTCTTGAGGTCTCTGAATTTTGGGAGAGAAAGAAAAACATTTTCAATTTCTCTTGGGGCTAGCACTCTAAATTATGGTCACCATTCGTATGTGAATTTTTGATAAAGGACACACACTTGCACGTCTTGAAGATTAAACAATTAGAGAATGAAATAACGGATTAACGTATAGTTTACTTTTGTATATCGAGTTTAATGGAAATTATTTTTGATCCTAGTGAGGTTTTCAAAATTTTATTTTGAATTTTTCGTTGCGTATGAACCCTAAAACCTAATATTAACAACGGTATTGTAAGCTAAAATAAGGTTACTATGTGTATTGGTTCGCGAACTTATTTTCATTAATTCATAAACTTGAGTGATATAATGTTTACTGATGCTTCGAGATCACACGTGGCAAAATCTATCAAAGAAGTCTCTATTGTGATAGGGACTCCAAATATCCTTGGGTTGAAACATTTCTCAAGTATTTTCTTCTTAATTAAGGAAGACATTTTTGTCCTAATTTTTCTTTAGATTCTTCTAAAAATCTTTCGTTTGATTCAGAGGGGTTCTTTCAAAACTTCATCATAATTAGAAAATTGCATAATTGACTCCACTAATAATTCATTAATTTCTATCTTCCTCAATGATTGAATAGTGTCTTCATTGATTTCTTCCTCGCTAGCCTCAACTAATCGTTGTAGAATGGTATAATATGAACACACACCTTCATTCAAATTATCAAAAATCTTATCATTTTTATTCTTATCAATTAATTCAGACTTTTGTAAAGAATTTTCATATGCTTCAACTCTCGCTAAATACCATGGATATAACCTTTTAGGAAAAAGTGTAGATTTCAATTGTTTGGCCATCCATTTTCCAGTAGGAATGACATTAGCCATCATTTCTTCTTCTTCTTCAATAGTCTTTTGAACCTGCTTTTTATTATTTTTTTAGGCTTCTTGCCAATTATAGTTGTCTTTCTTATCACTGAATATAACATTAACTTGTGCTTGATTAGTAGGAGCAACATTAGTCTGAGTAGGTGTTTTAACTCGAGTACTCTGTTGAGTACTTAACCTATTTATTTGTAAATTCATTTAATTTAATTGATTTTTTAGTTCATTAATGATAGTGTCATTCTTACTTTGATTTTGAGAAATCAGTTTGAGATTTTGATGACTTTGACTCATAAAGTAGAGTAGTATTTGCTCTAAATTTGGATTCATAGGTTAATTATTTTGTCAAGACTGTTGAGTAGGTGAAGTTTGTATCTGAGCTTTTGGTCTATAAGTGTTATAATTCTAATTTTGAGGACCTTAGCTAATATTTGGATTCGGTCTTCCAGGATAATAAGTATTATTAGCATATTGATTTCTTAGGGGACCAAAAAATTGATTCATCATTGCATTAATCTCTTCAGTATTTTCTTCTTGTAGAGTAGAACACGCATCCTTAGGATATGTATCCTCATTACAAAATCTGCAAGCCTTACCTTAATTATATTTTTCGTTAACTAACAACTTAACTATCTTAGATAATTCATCAACTTTATTGTCAGTTGCAGTATTTTTCTTACTATCCACTTCATAGAGTTTCTTTTTTGAGGATTCAACTTTTTCACTATATTTTTTAGATTGTTTTTCCATCTTAGTAATTACTTTTTTTGCTAAAGTATGTGTTGTTTCAAATAAAGATCCATCGCATATTATGTCTAGTCTTTGTTCAAAATGATTGAGTCCTTCATAAAAATATTCTAATAAAGCTCTTTGAGTGTATCCATGTTGTGGACAAGAAAAAATTAGTCTTTGAAATCTATCCCAAAATTCATTAAAGTTTTCATCATCTTTCATCTTAGCAATTGTGATTCGCTTTCTATAGGAACTAATTCTTCTAACATGCATATATTCATCTATGAAAGCTTCTAACATTTGAATTCATGTAGTTATCAAGTCATATGAAAGATAGAACAACCAATCTTGTGCTTGATCTTTTAATGCAAAAGGAAAAGCTTTAAGTTTGACTTGTTCTAAAGTTCATTCTTTTGGTTTCATCCTATTAACTTTGTATTGATACTCTTTTATGAATTTATATGGGTCTCTATTGTCTTTACCGTAGAAGTTAGGTAAGCCACTAATAAATCCATATCTAATTTCAAATTTAAGAAATCTATCAAGTTATATATGCTATAAATGTTATAAAATTCTGGTTTGCTTGTCTAAAAGTTAGTTCTTTGTTATTATTGATTACTTTATTATCATTATTATTAATGACATTGTCATTACTATCATAATTGCTTTCTTCCATCCTATTAACTAAATTTCTCTAAGTTGTTGTTGCCTTAAGCTCCGATAAAAGCTATATCAATTTCAGGATCAAACGAATGTAAAGATCCTGTTGAATTAACATGACGAAGTGTATAGACCATAAAACATCTATAATCCTTAAAAACTATTTAAAAATCCCCAGCAATGGCATCAAAAATTGACACGTGTCGAGCGTGTATAGTAATTTCTCATGTTTTCTATTAACTTGTAGTAGCGGTAAATGAGATATCATCTCTACATGGATTTTTAACATCTCAAAAAAATTAATCTATTTAAATGAGAATTAAAATATTGAATAATTTAACAATTATGATTACTAATTTAAATAACCAAACTAACTAAATTAATCTAAACAAATCAAATTCAAACTAACTTGAACAATATTCAAAAGCAATTCAATATAAAAAATAAATCCCCACTAAACAATATAATATATTTGGATTACTTTCAAACATTAGAACATAATATCACTTCATAATATAGTTATAATTATAAAACATATGGAATCTTGGAATCATTAAACCCTACTACATAATAAGTTGATAGCCTTAAGCAAGCCACCGATTTTTCATAACCACATTCTTATCATTGTAAATCTACCCATTGGATAAAACACAATACTATAGAAATACGATAGCATTAAGTTCAATGAAAATCATGCCTAATCTAAGCCAATATTACCGAAGCAACATAATAAACAACTTAGAATACAATCACCTAAGACATCCACTCGAAAAATGCCCCTATAAATTAATCATAGTTACTACTTCTATAATTGTTGTCAATAACTATAGACAGAATCAAAATATTAATACTACATAAGACATTTGCAACTATGCATGCAATACTAATCTCCTTTAGTTGTAATACGCAAAAACAACTTGTTAATTCCGTAATTAACGTGTATGAATAGATCTAAAGCATTAAGTACATGATTTTTTGATTATAACTATCTAGTAATCTAAAATATTCTACAATATTTAGGGTTTATTTAGATTAATATACTACTCAATCTTGTTGGAAATAAACAATGCATAAACATAATTAAAAGACATAATGAATGAATAAATACCTTAATGAAAATTAAAGCTCTAGAGTATCTTCAAACATTAAAGGTAAAACTAATAAGCAAAAGGAAAAGGGCTATGATCAAAAGGAGAGAGTTATTTTGAAGCTATCTGGTCTTTTTTATAATCTCCTTACATATACATATCATAGATAAACTTAAGTTATTCATATTAATCTAAAAACCTCGTAACTGACTTCAGTGATTTCTCAGTGATTCCTAACTTATGCACAAATCACTGAGCAAATCATTGAGTTTAGCTTTCAGTATTCCACAGATTCAGCTAGCAATTTATAGTTTATTCTCCAATTTGTTATGGATTCACTGGTTTTCTTTTGCTACTAATTTATATGAGGATTTCTAGTGTTATTTCAAATTGATGGCTAATCACTGGTGCATTTTTCTAGTTTATTATTTTGCTTTTCTTTCTTTTTTCTTCTATTTCTTCATTTACCTATTTAAAATCTGAAATCATGAAAATAAGAGAATACCTAGTGTAATATCGTTATTTATACAAAAAAACTAGCCTAAATTACATTGTAAAATGTATCTAATTATTGACTTGTAAATTGGTTATGATGTTGCTAGGAAATTGTCCTTTTTTTCTCTAGTTTAAGGCTATAACAAGATGACCAATTTGTCTCTCTAAGTACTTGATGGATTATGATTGCTCATTATCCATCCTATTCATAGATTGGTTCACTCATTCCATTTTTTTCTCGTGCTTCTCATGGCGCTCCCTATCGCTCATATCCATGACTTGCAAATACTTCTCAATTAACTTCAATGAAGTTATTTCTTTGATCTGTCCCAGCTTCCTTATTTGACTTGTTGTTTGAAGCCTTAAGGTAACTTCAGTGCATTATCGAGATTTTCTTATGAGAAGTTTGGGCAGTTGTTGTCATATCCTTGATAAAATCGTTGAGGAGCCATTCTTCTCGGCCTGAAGTTGTTCCCATAGCCTTGGTTTCATGAAGTTAATATCCTCATACTCTATTCCCTGCTTACGTTCATTTACTTAACCACCATGCCTTGGTGATTAATGGGTTGTTGTACTACTTGTGGACCTTAGTTTCCCATCTAAAGTTTTGCCTTTTGACTGCTCAAATTTGATAGTTGTGTTGTAATTCAAGCTTGTGAGTCAATCTCGTAGATGCCTGCTAGTTTCCTTATTATGGAATGAGTACCAATGGTAGAATTTTGAGACATAAGATTAAGGAGATCCAATGCTCCATCCTCATCCTTGGTAAGTAGAGAGCAACTTGCTGCGACGTCTACTAGCGTTCTCATGCTGTGACTTATCCTATACTATAGAATATAAAGTTATGCCCATTTCACATATCCATTTCCTGGACATTTCCTCAGCATCTCTTTAAATCTTTCCCAAGCCTCGCCAAGAGACTTGGTGTCTTCCTGCTTGAACTTATTAATTTCAAGTTTCCTTTTGCTGACCTTCACTAGAGGAAAGAACTTGTCGAGAAGTCTTTCATTGATTTCAACCTATGATGTCATATTCCCTACATTAAGCCTTTGGGACCATGATTTGGCTCCACCCAATTAGAATGGGAAAAAATCGCACCTGATCATCTCTTTTGTAACTCCGATGATGTGCATGATGTCGCACTTCTTCAAGAAATTCTCAACATTTGCAACTGGATCTTCATTCGATAGCCTATTGAACAAGCTATTTTGCATCATGTTCATTAGAGACAGTATTAGTTCGAAATTGGTGGTGTCGACTGGAAGCCTCATCATTCCATTGTAAGTCTCTTGAACTTCTGGCTTGAAGTAGTCATGAAGGCATCTCTATCCTCGCACTCTATCCTGTGTTGGGTTTTAGGGGTTCATACGCATCTAAAAATTCAATACAATTTTTGAAAAGCCCCAACATGATCAAAAATAAGTTCCATTAAACTAGATCTACAAAAGCAAACTATACCTTAATCCATGATTTCCTTATTTGATTGTTTAATTTCTAAGATGTTCAAGTGCGCATCCTCTATCAAAAATCTATACATGATCGGTGACCACAACCTGGAGTACTAGCCCCAAGAGAGATTGAAAAGTTTTTCTTTCTCTTCTAAAATCCAGAGAACTCGAAAATGGAAAAAACAAAAAATTTATTTCATTTTAAGATTTCAACCTCTATTTAAATGTATA
Source organism: Stephania yunnanensis (assembly GCA_039657365.1). NCBI lineage: Eukaryota > Viridiplantae > Streptophyta > Magnoliopsida > Ranunculales > Menispermaceae > Stephania > Stephania yunnanensis. Next base: position 12,870,915 of record CM077589.1, on the reverse strand, counting down.
ATAAGCCCTTACATAAAATTATATTCATAAATACAACTATATATTTAGATATTTTGAGCAAAGTACACGTATGCCCCTATTAATAAGTTATCATATAACAAATCCTAAGAGCTTTTATGATTATAAAATCCATTACTCTATATCAATTGAAATTACGCAAAGCCATTCTTTGTGTGTTACCTAATAGGTTCATGTAACATTGGCATGGAACCAAAATTATTTTGGTACACAAGTCATAAGTGCTCTCCAGCAAGGCATTATAACTATCCAAGTAGCATGAATATCAAAATTGATACAACCTAATGAATAACATATATCATACCCTTTTATCGTGTGATATCCTTTAATTAAAAATAAGACATAGAAAATCACCCTTAATCTTCAATTGTACTAGTCTCGATCTTTAGGTAAATAGAAAACATATATGTGACATCGATCATATCAATTCACATGGACTTGGACATTATCAGTCCATTATGTCGAGGGATCCACTGATATCTCTATCAATACATGAGTGACAAATTCTATCTTGATGACACACTTTCACATATTATTCACATGGTAACTAATCATAATCTTTATAATCGTTCAGTTAAAGACAATACTTGATTGTGACAAATTACCATGCTCATAATATTGAAGTCTATTATAATCTCAAGTCAAAAGACTAAATGATATACCTATCGTGAGTAACAACTATGACTTAATTCATGTGGTGTTCTCATAGTGGATCGATCCAGTACCTTGTTCTCTAACAAGTATTCATGATCTTAATTCACATCCCTATATGCATGATCATCATATGACCATTAATCAAGATTCACACTAGTCTTAATTCATTATAGTTCCTAGTATAATGACCAACTACTGACAATTAGGATATTTCAACAAATACCCATGGATCTTATTATAACGTAAACATATAATCACTTATAATAAATAGCAAATGAAAATCTAAATTTTATTAATTTAAATTATAAGATAAACAATTTTCGTAGATTTTTCTAGAGCACATGCCACAACATGCTGCACTACTAGATCACCTACGGGTTGGTTATTCCCGCGACATTATTATTGGGTTCTCTTGCTCCTCCACCATCTTGATTTCTTTCTTTTTATTTCCTTAGTTGGTTCTTTCAATCTCCAGGTCGTAAGGCACTAGGTCCTTCGCTCCTTTGCTATGTATTCACTAATGATACCTGAAAAGAATACACAAAAAGATCAAGTGCAAAAAATCAAACTTGAATCTTAAGCCTTTTTGTTTTTATAAACTTAAAAGTAAAATACTTAAAATAAAAATTAGCAATTATTCAAACTAACTAAGTAATACTAAGTGGCTACTTTTCCCCGACAACGGCGTCAAAAATTGATGATGTCAGCCGCAAGATTAACATCTCGCTTGTAGCAATAGTGCAATTAACTTACATTGATCAAGGACATTGTCATCAGGGAAAGATTTTTGCACCAGCTAATTACCTATTTATCTTTGAATATTTCTAGGGAAATCCCTTTTTAATTGGTTTTCCACTAAACTAAACTAATCTAACAAATCAATTCAAACTTTACTTCAACTTCTATGTTAAGGATATATTAGTTCACAACTTTACCTAAGTAATTTAATGGTATGTCATTCAACCACTTTTACATCTTAATATGTTAACTAAGTTTACTATCAATGCCTCCCTAATCAACAATTGTCGCTCGATGTTGTGTATTTTATGGTTGTAACGTTCATGTCCTGATTAAAAGCTTCAATGACCATAATAAATCCTAAAACCTAAGTTCATTAAACATGCGATCAAGATGTCTAAAGCATTACGCTCAGAATCAATACAAATTCTAACCATTGCACTTTTTATATTCACTTTTTACTCATATTTATAACATAGCATTCATACCATAAGATCCATTGATCCCCAAGTTAAATATACTACTTACACTTCATTTAAACACATATATCACAATTCATAATTGCAATCATGAAAAACCAGAGATGAATTAAATATTAAGTTCAATTAAACTAACTAAACCAAACTTGAATTGCAACAATGGAGTCTTCAATATTTTTTCCATACAATGCTCTTTAATACTTAAACTCAAAGTATACCTATGCTAAATTACTTTAATGGTGGCTAATAGTTGGTATCTTGTAAAGTGGTGAGTTTACTACGTCCTAATACCTATTGGTACTCCCTAATGAACCCTACTTTACAATTTAACTCGAAATAAAACTTCAACTTTCCATTTTTTTTTTAGTTCGGCGCTGCCACTTATGCCCCAGCACCGTGCCTTATAAGCCACAGCTTCGCCACTGCATACACTTCTTTTTAGCTCTTGTCCGCCCGATGTTTTCACCTCTCATCTCGGCGTTGTTCCTTATGTGACAAAGCGCTGCCACTGCACTGAACCTCTAGACTTGATTTCTTCAATTTCTTTTCTCTCCCATGTCGTGCCTTTCTTTCTCACACTATGCCTTAGTACTCCACAGTGCCAACATGTGTAGCCACAGAGCCAACCATGTTTTCTTGGTTTTTTTACTCTGTTTCTTCTTATTTTTGCTCATTTCCTTCCTTTACATCTTAATTCCCTGCAAATGCAACAACACCATGAATTAGAGCTTATTTAGGGACATTTATATTAAATATACTATTAAACTAACCCTATATATAAGTGTAAATAATCACTTATCAAAGGTCTCATGAAATCAATCATGAAATTGAGTGGGCCAAAAGAATCTGGAATCTAAAATTTCTACGTCCTAAATTTTTAGTTTGTTGGAAATTTGGACAAGGTTTTATATAAAGAAAACAATCATGAAATTGAGTGGGCCAAAAGAATCTGGAATCTAAAATTTTAAAAGCAATTTTATGCGGATCGAGATGTCCTCCACATGCATAAGTATAGTAATAAGATATAATTGATTGTATTTATAAATGTTGTATGCATCTCCTTATTATTTGATCGGTGCAAAATTTTCATAAATATGGATCATACCATAAATAATGTTTAGAATGTTTTTTTTAATTTTATTCTTTTGAGCTCTCTTCAAGTAAGATGATAACTTATTGGTGGTAATATAATTAACTATATTGGCATACCATGGATTATCAATCTTTATACTATATAAATATTCATATGAAAGTTCAACCCTTAATGGTATAGGTGGTTCTCCATTTTCTAACCTATTTAAATGATCTGCTACTAGATTTTTGACTCATTTCTTATCTTTTATAGTAAGGGCAAATTCCTGCAGAAGTAGTATCCATCTTATTAATCTAGATTTTGCATCTTTTATTGTCATTAAATATTGCAATGTTGCATGATTTAAATAAGTTATTACTTTTATTCATAATAAATAAGGTCTAAATTTTTTCAAGGAAAACACTACCGTTAAAAGTTCATTTTTAGTAGTTGTATAATTTTATTGGGCTGGATTTGGTGTCTTAGAAGCATAATATATAACGTGAGATTATTTTCCTTCTTTTTGACCTAAAACAGCTCCAACTGCATAGTTACTTGCATCACATATTATTTCAAAGGGTAACAACCAGTCTGATGATTTAATCACAGGTGTGGTTGTTAAGGAATCCTTTAATTTATCAAACGCTATCTTGCAATCATTGGTAAATTTAAAATGAACATATTTTTGTAAAAGTTTGCATAAAGGGTGCCATCTCGAAAGCAGTAATGGGTTTTTTCATAAATCTTTTACAAATCTTTTACATAAACAAAAAGGAATATGTCTATAAGCAATTGTACTAAAGGGGCAATTAATAGTCATTTTTTCCTGATATTCTAGTGATACAGTTCTTTGATGAAATCCTAAATAACCATCTAGAAAGCAGTAATTTGTTTTTTCAGCTAATCTTTTTAACATCTGATCTATAAATGGGAGTGGATACTAGTATTTCCTAATTGAGGCATTCAACTTTTTATAATTTATACATACTCTACAACCGTTTTGGATTCTAGTTGGTACTAATTTTCCATGCTCATTTGTTATTACTGTAATTCATGTCTTTTAGGGACTAGTTAGATCGTGCTTACCCAATTGCTATTAGCTATTAGAAATATCATTCCTGTGTTTAATAGTTTTAATATTTCAGCTTTTACTATGTCCATTATAGGCGGGTTTAATCTACGTTGATGTTGTTTAGAAGCTTTTTGTTAGTTTGTAGATTTATCATATACATACACGTAGCAGGACTTATTCCTTTAATATCACCTATGGTCCATTCTATTGATCATTTAAACTCTTTCAATACATTAATCAACTAATTTTCTTCTGGACTTGTCAGCTTATTCAAAATTATTATCTGTAATTTCTCATAGTCCCCTAGATAAACATATTTCAAATGATCTGGTAAGGTTTTAAGATCTGATTCTAGGGCTTTAACTAGAGAAGGTAAAAGTTTTGAATGAGATATAAGTAAGTCTAGGTAATAAGTAAGTTTTAGTGGTTCATTATATGATTCCAAGGTATTTATTATCTCTTTTGTTTCCCCGTCTCTATCATCATCTTCTTCTAAATCTTCTATTACCAATTTCAATTTATTTATTTTATCTTTTCTAAAAGAATTATCTATTAATGGATCTATTATATCTACTGTGCAAATGGAAGAAATATCCATTAGATATTTCATTGCATCATATATATTAAAACTCATTGCATTTTCATTTACTTTAATTGTTAATATTCCATTTGAAACATCAATCTTTGTTTTTCTATTTTCAAAAATGATCTCCTTAAGATTAGAGAAGTTATATTAGAGAAATTATCTTTTTTCATATCTAAGACATAAAAATCTGCTGTGAAGACTAAATCATTAACCCTGACAAGTACATCTTCTACTAGCCCTACCGATTTAACATTTGATATATTTCCTATTTGTACGAGCATACCAGTTTCTTCTAAATATACATCTATCATTTGTAAATAAATAGATAAAGGTATAACATTTCTAAAGGCTCTCATATCACATAATGCTTTAGAAACTTCTATATTCCCAATCATACATGGAATGAAAAACGTTCCAGGATTAAAACATTTAAGAGGTAACTTTTTTTGGATTGATTCTTATATGTGTTCTCCTAGACTCACATTTTCATTAGCTTTAATCTTATTTGTGTATAAGTCTTTTATAAATTTTTTATGCTTAGGTACATTTTGAATGACTTCAAATAGAAGTATATCAACTACTACTTTCTTTAATGTATGAGATATTTATTTTTCTTCCTGCAATTTCTTAGCATTTTTATTATTTTCCAAACGATGAGAGAATGATGGTTTTATATTAATTGGTATGTCTTTATTAGGTTCATTACCCTTTTCATTGGGAATCTTATTACTTTTTACTTCAATTTCTTTCTCTAGTTCTGCTTCTATTTCTTTTTTAGTAATTAATTGGTCTGACATTTTAGGTGCATCCATCTGCATACTACTTAATATTATGGCTGACGTTTTTTCATATATAGTAGGATAAGTTTGAGATGGTGATTTTTCTTGATTTACAAACTCACTCATTTTTGTTGCCATTTAACTCAATTGATTTTTCAATTCGGTCATATCATTTTGTAATGTTTAAATTATTTGGTCTTTTCGCTTTTTGAATTATTTAATGTTTTATACCTTTGATAACCCTGATTCTTAATACGATTACCCACATTCAGTTGTGAGTAATTTGTATAACTATTAAAGTTATAACTGGGATAAATAAACCCATCATATTGGTTCATTATAGTATTAACTTCTTCTATTTTGGTTTGTTGTCTTAAAGGGTATTCATCATTAGAATGGCTTAATTCATTACAAGATTTTACTTTGCTTGATCTATCATTTAGTAATAATTTAAACATGGCTTTTAGGTTGTCTATCTTATCGTGTTGTGTTTTATATGTCCTTTTCATTTCACTTAGATTTTCTTTGATTAATTCACTTTTCTTACCATATTGTTTGGATTGCTTAGCCATTTTATTTATAGCTTCTCTTACTAAAGTTGGTGTTTTGTCGAGCAAAGACCTTCCACATACTGTGTTAGGAATCTTTGTTCGAAGTGACTTAATCCTTCATAAAAAGATTGTATTTAAGTTTTTTATTGTAAATCCATGCATTGGACATAATAAAATCGATCTTTTATACCTATCCCAAAATTCATCAAACGTTTCTCCAATTTTCATCCTAGCATTACTAGTTTTTTGTCTATATAAACTAATTTGTCTTACTGGGACATATTAATTAAGAAATACTTGTAGCATATCTGACCAATTGGTTATGGAATTTTGAGGGAGGTAAAATAATCAATTTAAAGCTTGACCATTCAATACAGAAGGAAAAGCTTTTAATTTAACATAATCTATTTCTATATCCTTCAGTTTTAACGTTCTTACTTTATGTACGAACTCTCTAATATACTTTTGAGCATATTCGTTATCTTCACCATAGAACAAGGTAAAGAATTTATGAGTCCGAACTTCAATTTGAATTTCAAAAATTCTATTGTTAGAGTCATACACATAGGTTCGTAAGCCATGACATTCTTATCAGATTTCCTAAAAGTTAATTCTTCCTCGTCTTCGGTCATATTATATGACTTTCAACAAGAAGGTTTCTAAGAGATTATTTTTAAATTCCCTGACAACGACATAAAAAATTAACACGTGTCGAACGTGCACAATAATTTTATGTGTTTTACTATTATTTGTAGTAGTAATAAATGGGATATCGTCTCCACATAGATTTTTCGAATATCTTAAAAATTAAGGCTACCTTAAAGTTTTACCGGATTTAACTTGTTTTAATTTAATTAATTTAATTAAATGTGAATTAAACAATAACAATATACGAACAAAATAAATAATTAATTAAAATAACTAAACTATAAATACTTTAAATTTAATAAACTAATCTAGTGTAATTCAAACTAACAAATAAATAATCCATGAATAAATATAAATGAAATATCTAAACAAACATTTAAACAAACCCCAACTAAACATTATAATATACTTGGATTGCTTTCAAACACTAGAACATAATATTACTTCACAACATAGCTAAAATCATAACACATGGAATATTTGAATTATTAAATCCTAATTCATAATAGATAGCCGATAGCCTTTAGCCAGCTATCGATTTTCCTAAATTCAATGAAAAAACCACATTCTTATCATTGTAAATCTATCATTTGGATAAAATGCAACACCATAGAAATACGATAACATTAACGCTCAATGAAAATCATGTCTAATCTAAGCCAATATTAACTGAAGCCGCATAACAAACAACTTATAACACAATCACCAAGAGCATCCACTCGAAAAAAAGCCTTATAGATTAGTCATAGTTACTACTTCTATAATTGTTGTCAATAACTATAGACATAGATTTGGACACTCTATATTAAGGAACAAATTGGCCACTTTGCACTTGTAAAATTCGAGAATTTTATAAACTTGATTAGACAACTAATTAAGTATTTTTGAGTTTTATTTGAGATTTAGGTATCCGTGGTTAGATCTACTTGCTACAGATCAGAGATCATAAATTTAATATTATTTTTGTGTGTTGTATGCTTATTTGATGCATTATATACAATTTTGAAGTGAAATAAGGTCAAGTTGAAGTGTATACGCGTTATACGTGAATTCTGAAATGCGTTGGGGAATTTTCTCTAATTTTGGTAATTTTGGGTATTTTTCATAATTTCTTTTGGGTATAAACTATAGAGATAATAATGAAATTAAATTAAGTAATTAATAAATTGGTGGACGCCTAGTGACAAACGAAGTCGAGGGTGACATGCGTGGGATGTACAATAGTGTGCACACCCAAGGTTGTTCGTTGGCACGCGTGGCGAATTGATATCCGTGAAAGTACATAGGTGTATATGTATTTATATATAATATAGTTTATATAATAAATGTATATAAATGATCCTATAGTTTGAATTATATAGAAGTAAACATTGGATTTGCCTCGAGATACATATAGCATGATGATCGAGGAGTCAAAATAGTTGAATAGAGATGTGTCCATGCCTCGAGATGCGTGTAGTCCAATCTTGACAAGAATCAAGTGGTATGTGGTTAATAAACCATAAGACCTACCTCGAGATATGTGTTACACATCTCGAGGAGATTAAAATAATTAATCATCAGCACTACAAAAAAACAGCAGATCAGAAACGAAAATTTTCGTCTCTGATTTGCCTAAATTTCTTCTCTAATTGAAATCTGAAACGAAACAGAGACGGAATAAATTCCGTCTCTAAAATCGTCGACGCTGATTCAATCAGAAACGGAAATGTGATTCCGTTTCTGATTAGAGACAGATTTGAGACGGAATAAATTTCGTTTCTGATTAGATAAGGATTAGAGACGAAAATTAGAAACGGAACAGAAATGGAAATTTTTCAAAATGGTACATTTGTAATTGCATTCCGTCTCTGATTCCGTTGCTAATCAGAAATGGATCAGAGACGGAAATAATGAATTCCGTCTGTGATCCGTTTCTGATTAGCAACGGAATCAGAGACGGAATTTTTCCATTCCGTCTCTGATCCGTTGCTGTTTCATGCATATATTCCTCGAAAATTAGAGACGGAATGGCAACGGATTCTCTGAATTCCGTTGCTAATGCGTCTCTAATTTTCTTTTTTGTTTAGTTTTCAAACATAAACTCAATCCAATTGGTTCTCCAACCTATAACTTGAAAATACAACTATATGACCTACTCTATCACCTGCACCCCCTCCAACAACTCTTTGGGGGTGCTAACATCCCCCAAAAAAGTAAAATTTGACATTCATACATCGAAAATATATATATATCAACAAATATTCAAATGAGAGAAAAAATGTAAAATTCAAAATTTGAAAAAGATTTATATATCCACGAAAAATTGTCTAGTATAACAAATGCTCCAAATTTCTAAGTATTCACAAAAACCATCAATCCTATTGTTCAACAACCACCAAAAAAAACTTACAATCCTCTAAATATGCACAAAAAGAATTATCAATCTAAAAGTCATGTAAACAACTATAAAAGTTACATGATATGCTTTAAATTCCTCATCTCTCACTTGGAAATCAGATTATGGCAGGTATTGTCACAGGGATATGGGCAATTAATGGCACTAACTCCCACTCGATCGAATAACCAATCACCTACTGATTGGGCCACGCTCTACAAATATTGCAAAATAGATCAAACTCATGATAAAAAAATACGAAACTGCAAAAAAACTATCTCCATTTACAGTGCAAAAGAAATAGTAATGACATCGAGTACCTTTTGACCGCTTGAAGGTTTAATCCTGTGAAGACCGGAAAATTTGGCTATAAGAGTGTTCTCATACGTGCGCACATGATGATGATAGTCAGGTAGCATCCTCAAAATAACCTAAAAACAATTAGATTTGTTTATATGTGTGTATATATTTAGAAGATCCCAATGCTTGAATTAGAAAATGAAAATGCTGAAGGATTAGCAGATTAGATGAAAGCAAAGTAAATGTCAAGATCGAGTTGAAAGTGAACTCAATCATATGGTAACAAGAAAATTTCCAAAGAACAATGGTATGATCCAAACAACCTGTCGATATATACATTTATTGTATAAGTTGAATCACAAATGAAAAACATATCACATAAAGTTACCTTTACTTGATTTTCTCGGGGTCTTTATCATGAAACGATCATCTTGAGAAAGGAAAAACATACTACCACTCTTTCCAGGAGAGGAAAGCACCCTAAGAGCGTCATTTCCATAAATGGACATCATGTAGTCTGCGGCATCAATCTTGAACATCTCCTCAAATTTCTTAAATAAGAGAAATAACCATCATGAGGAGAATGCATACTAAACAACAACAGGCACAATTTAATCAACTCATTGGAAAATAAATACACGTTTAGCAACAAATTAGTTCTTTGCATATTCTATCTAAGCAAAGCAGACCACCAAATAACAAGCTTCAATTTTTTGCACGGATCAACACTTGCTAACTACTAAAGTGAAAATAGAAAATCAAGTATTAAATGGAAATTACCATCACAAAGAAGGAAGCACAGAAAATGGCTTAAAAGATGAAGAAAACAAATATAAATCTTAGCCTCGCCATAGGAAAGCACCCCTACACAATTCCATATTTATATGGTTCTTGCCTCCGATGCGGTTCATCTTGACTATTGCAAGGATTAATTTGAGACATTTTGATAAGCAAATGTGACTCGTAAAAGTGGACCACGAGTTATCATCATAAGGCCAAACAACAAGAGCATCGAGAAAAACATTTGTATTACGGCAATGCTTACAACCCAAATTAGCATCTTGAATAGTTTCCAAATTCTTTGGTAGCACGATCAATAACAATAAATTATGCCCAAAGAGAATGTAAATGTAAAATGAAATGACATTTTCCCATTATCAATTGTAAAAGAGTTTTAGAAAACTGAAGTGATGAAGCCAAATGGACAAGAAGGTTACGAAAGAAAAAATAAAGCACGGGCGCAATTATGCATCTAATTTTTTTATGCAAAAAAGAGAGAAAAAGCTGAACAATGATAGGGAAGAACAAACCTAAAAACCATAGAGGCGTAGTCTTTCCACTTGAAATCTTCGATTTGGTGAGGGGGTGTAAGTTGGGATCCTTCTTTAGGAAAGTTCATCCAAAAGCTTGCTTTAAGGCCAAAGTCGATGGCCGAACTTCCGTCTCTGTATTGGTGTAATTTTCCCAACAATGTACCCGACCATGTAGGTTTACTTCGAAAGTTCATATGAAAAGATCCCGACAACCAGAAATTTAATACCGCATACTCTAATCTTGATCCATTCATCATGAAAATATCATAATAGGATTGCACATCATAGATGTGAGAAAAATAACCAACAAAGATAGCGACACTAAAGTTTTTTTATGATAAAACTTCATAAAATAGATTTATTCTAATATTGTCCTATACAAGGAAACAACATATTACATATTGATAATTTCAGAAAAAGAAATCACAATGAATTCAATATTGCATAACGAAGGATATTATTGTGATTGCGAATTGAAAATCATTAGGTCATAAAATATTTTCGGTAGGCTAAAGCTGAAAAGATTCATAATGATGGTGCTAAGGCTCACGCAATCAGTGAGTATTTAGCATAGCGATAATTTTTACCATTTTTTTTTTTGGAGAAAGTTTATATTTGTTGCACATCCACTAAGTTCAAAAAATAGTTTTAAAAGTCTTGGTCAATTTGAAAATGGAAATTAGCGATTCAACTGATTCTACTTGAGTTTTCCAAGGACTAATATAGTAGATCAAGTGCACCGCCGCCTTTGCATTATAGATGAACATGCACTTTTCTACTTTCCTTTCATTCTGACCTTCTCTTTTATTTAAGCCTGTGATGCTTTTAAAGGAACGGACGTGCTTCTTAGATTCAGCATTCAAGAAGTCTTAACTAGTTACTTAAAATCGATGAGTCGATGATCCTTTTTTTAATCAATTACATGGAACTTGCTACATGAAATCAACTACTTTGGTTCGTCAAATCTTTTCAACTTATATTTGGAGCCTTACAGACAACATATCTCAAACCAAAAAAAAAAAAAAAGTTTATGTCAGATTCAACAAGTGTTAGCTTGTTAACTAAACTCAATGAAACCATTTATTTTTTCAATTAAATGGAATTCACTACATGAATCAACCTACTTCGGTTTGTCAAGTGTTTTTAACCTGACATATTTGGAGTTTTGTAGACAAAAGATCCCAAACCAAAACAAGTATACGAAAATGATTATATTAGTAGTTGACATCCTGTATAAAACATAGAACATCAAATTTGTTTAATTAAAAAATAAGCTCTGCCAAGGAGAGGCATTGAGAAGCAAGTACAAGTGTACAACACAACATTAAGATGGATTAAAAATTAATGTCAACTGCAGTAGAAGCCCACTAGATATGCAAAATGCAATAACGTGTATGACACAGAAAATGACAGCAGGGTAAAAGAAAAGAAATACCTTATTCCTAGTTATAAACTGAGCATTAGATCATAGACAGCTCCAGAAGGCCACTGCGTCTTTCCATGCCCATGCCTCATACCTCTTCTCCACTCTCCTTCATATATGCAGCCATCTGACCATATATAATTTCCTAAACTTTCTAGCATGTTGCCAAGCAATGATCCCGAGTATAAATCCCCATTGGGAAGTAAATGTTCTCCGACTCTAAAGCCAGTAATATCAAAAGACGAGAGTGATGCTTGTCCATTAGTTAGTTCCTTTTCAGTATATGCAAAAATATCTAGAGATGTAGTTCTTCCAAGACAAGAAAACGCTGGTTCTACCGTATCAGTAAGACCCACTGGGGCAGACATGCATAATGGCTGCAGAATCCAGTTCCTTTACAGAAAATAGAAGCAATAATTCACATAAGCCCCACAAGATTAGAAAAATAAGGAAAAAAAGGGCAATCATTTAGTAACTCATATGAAGGTTGTATGACTCTCAACTCTTATTAATCTTTTGAATTGACCATTATCTGGAACTCTAAAAAAATTTATTCATAAAAAATAAATACTTCAGGTCCGAATTGCAGCAGTCCCTCTCCTTGATGCATATTTGCCACAAAGACTGAAATAAGCTAGAAAAGTTACCTTTCAATTTTGCAATTAATGAAATGCAAAAACAACAAAGAAGGGGAGGGCATGATAGCTTATCAAAGAACAAAAACTCTTCGTATAATATAAATTGTTCCTTGAAAAAAAAAAAAACTTATGTAGCCTCTACCATTCCATGATTAAAAGTAATTATCCAAGAAGAAAAAAAAAGGATAAGTACACTATTACTTTGTTAATGATTCTAACAAGGAGAAGAAAAATCGTGATATAAAAGACCAATTCACAGGCCACAAAAACTAAAAGTAAAGCACATATTTGGAAGTCTTCATGCTAAATGATATTTCAATACGTCCATGATAAAAGTAAGGACATGATAAGTCTCTTAACTAGATGTTAAATGCAACTCGTGTTGTATGAAGAAGATAAATTAAGGGTATACTACAACGTCTTAAAATTTTTAACATGCACTCTAAATAATTTTAGGAAAACAAAAATTGAGCACAATGGAAGAGTTTACTATGCTTTTCTCTGCGATAATTGATCTGTCCTCCTTAAGCACCTAGATCTTTATTGCTAATTAACTAGTGATTATGGTAGCTTCAGTCAATTTGCATGAGAATGTTTTACTTTTATCAATTGACAGTAAATGGAGACATAGTGAAAGAAGATTATTATGTCGACTAAAGGTTTTCAATGTTGAATGTTTGGTGGATTCCTTCTAAATTTTGTACTAAACTTGATCTATATCATGTATAGCTAGGAGCATGCGTAATTAGACTCGACAAATTATGGTTTCAGTTTCTTCTTTTCCTGTTGTCCTTTTACCGGTTTGCTGCACATTTATCCTTCCCATACATAGTTTGAAGAAATTCAGCTACGTACTAACCGGTTTAATTTAGTTCGGTCTATTACAACTATTTAGAAATGCAGGCCACATAGACCAATCAATGGTATCAACTCATCAATCTATAAAAGACTGCACTCAAAAATTCACAAACCTAAGGCACCAATTAGCCACAACACAATGGCTATATATATGCTACATTGCTACATACAGTTTTCGGTAAATGCTAGTGATTCACCGATTGAAAACTGAAAATATAGAACAATAGAGAATAAAAGTATTTCAAAGAAGAATGCAAACAAAGCTTTAAGGTTTGAGGAAATAGCAGAACCTTGCACGGAGCATAGCTTAGGAAGCCAAGAAATGTGGAATGCTTTGAAGCTTAGGAAGCCAACGCCAACACCACAGCCATAAGGTTGAACCTTGCACGGAGCACGGCTTGTGAAGCCAAGCCTCGGAAGACCAACAACCGAATTTAGTAAGACTTCAAGCACAAAAATAATACAAAGAATAATAGAAAGTGGCAACCAAGCACAAAAATAATACAAATAATTGCTCACCGAACAAGGGGGCTCAGATGGTCTCTCAGGTAGTAAAGAAATGTCCACTTCAGCACCCTAAGTTAAATGAAAAATCAATTTAGGATATAAGACACGCACTAAGACCACTAATAGTATAGTGGGCAGTTCAGCCATCAATAATTAAAAATACATCAAAGCCACCTACCAAAGAGTTTAGCTTATATTTTGAATGGTTGAACTTGCACCGAAAACCAAACTTGCATTTTAGGGTTTTCAAGAAGTAGTGGAGTACATAAGAAAAGAATTATACACTTGACAGAATATAAACCAAAACATTGTCATAAATAGATAATGATTAAAAATAAAGTCAGGAAAACTTTTTACAGGGCAATCTGGATCACCAGGCCTTTCAGGTAATAATTCCCCGGCTGCAACAGGTTGGACCTTCATAACCTACAATAAACCAAAAGAAAGCTATCCAAGTCCATTTTTTCCTTGGACCAATGATATCACTGATGATTGTAACCTCAAGAGAAAATATGCAAGTTTTGATATCATGATATACATACAAGGAACATATTTGGCACAACACACAAAAATAATTTAACATTCATTGTCCTCGCCACTGCAATTTCAAAAATTTGCCACGCGAACATAGAAATAGAACCAGAAACTTATGAAAAAGAAGCAATCAATACCGCTGCGGCAAAGTGTGAAAGAGCATTGACGACGTTGGGATGCAGTGAGATTCAAAGTAGTGATCTTTCCGCCATTTCGCCAAACATTTGATGTGCATAATCTGCCTGCCAGCGCCCAAATTGGCTCGAAACCTCAAATCCGGCTGATTTCGGTCCAAAGAACAATCTTTGGAAACCAATCTGGACACCGACGCCATTGAAGAGGCCAATCGAAGAGACTATGAAACTTAGGTTTGCGTGCGAGTGAATGAAGAGCTAGCGAGTGTACGTGTGCGAATGGAATGGATATAGAGCTATAGTGGTGGAGTGGACTTATCTAGAACGCATTATTGGGCGTCGTGGAGCGCCAAGAGCCACACGTTCGTGGCGCTCATCTATCGATCGACTCCATTGTCGCTCCTGAAATTGTTACAATCACGCGTACTGTGTTGTGTGTTCCGGTGTTGCTCACAGAAAGAAAGAAAAAACCCTAGAAATGGGCAGAGGGCGGTGGATCGGTCGGTGAGCGAGAGAGATAGCGGAGAGCGGGGATCGGAGAGAGAGCGAGAGGGAGCGAGATCGGTGAGCGGTGAGCGGTGAGCGGTGACCGGGCGAGAGAGAAGGCAGAGAGCGTTACGTTTAGGGTTGAGCGAGAGAGAGAGACAGAGAGAGAGAGAGAGAGAGATATTTCGGTGAGAGTCTTGGTCCCCATTTTTGAATCATCGCGATCGAAGCACGCACGAATCTCGAGACTAATGGAAGGTTGTAAAAAATGAAGATTTTGGTGGGAATGTTGGCGCCATTTTTTAGAGACGGAATTTAATTTCGTCTCTATTTTCGTCTCTATTTCCGTCTCTGATTCCTCTCAATTCCGTCTATGATTCCTCTCAATTCCGTCTCTGAATTAGTCTGTCTCAATTCCGTCTCTAACTAATTTTTTTAGCAAAGGAACTTATTTCCGTTGCTAATTTCGTTTCTAAATTTCATTTTCCTTGTAGTGCAGTGAGTTGATTAGAGGTTGTGATTATCTTGTTGACAGTCACGAGATTTACCTAAAGCTACACAGTACGTATCTCGAGGAAGATAAAAAGAAATATATCAGTGAATCATTATATTTGCGTCAAGATTCTTGCAATGCAAATCTCGAAGAAATCAAATATATATCTCCAAAATCAACACCACTTCATTCACTTTCATTTTGAGACAAAAATTAACCTTGAAATACATAGTACATATATCGAGAAAATTAAAAATCAATAATGAAAATGGAATCATTTGATTTGTCTCGAGATTTGTACAATGCGAATCTTGAGAAAACTCTAATATATATCTCAATCAACAACATCATTTTTGTTGATTTCGACTAAGAGGGAGAGAGTGAATTGAGAGAGAATTTGAAATCGATGAGGGAGACTGAGGGACCGAGAGATTCCGTGAGACAGGGATCTCGAGAATGGATTGGGGGAGCTATGGGTTTGTTGTAGTTGGTGTTGTTGTTGGTGACATTGAGGTAAGCTTTAATTGTAATTTTGAGTTTTAAGGTTTAAGGGACTGTTTTTAGGTTTTGAATTGAAAAGAGAAATGATAAGGGTATGTTGTATGTTGTTGTTGTTGTTGTTGTTGGCTGTGACGGAAAGGTGAGGTGAGGAACAGGTTTTTGAAAATTTGTATTAAAGTCTAGTCAAGGGTAATTTTCAATTCCAAATCACAATTTGGAGTCAAAATTGGGATCTAGACATCCGAGGAGTTGATTTGGAAAAATTTTGGGGTTTTTGAGTCGAGTACGACTGATAAATATATAAAAATCAGAAAAATTTTATGTAAGCCTGAACAATGTAATTTTCAATGCCAAATAATAATTTTAAGTCAAAAATAAAATTTGGGCATCAAATAATTTATTTTGGAAGTATTTTAGGGATTTCGGGACGCGATTAGGTCAATTAAGTTGCAAATGATTGGGAAAAATAGTAACGTTGTTGTGGAGACTTACAAGACGTATTAATGAATTGTAGGACTGCGATTGGAGCCCCGTGTAGACTAGTTTACTAACTCGAAACATAAGGGAGTTGTGATATCACGTTCGTAAGGTTAAGTAAATCCCATAATAAACTTTACATTATATGATTATAATTTTGTATAAATTGTATTGAACCTTAATATTGCATTTTTGTTGTACATGCATACACGAGTTGGGAGAATAAGGCGATTCGAGTCTCCTTATAGTGTAGAATATACTGTGGTTATAGAACACTATATTATGCTTGAGGGGCTGGAGTCATTGATACTTTGCTTCACGTGGTTATCATGAGATCACATTGAACCAAATCATACTCCTAAAGTCTAGAGGAACGAGACTCGTTCATTTATTCTCCCCGTGTATAAGTCCTTACTATTGTTTATTTACCACTTTCAGAGAAAGTTATCTAATTGTGGGTGGATAACAAAAACAGGATGAATTTACAGTTGTGTTTAAATTCCTTGGATTATATTCTATGTTTAAATTCCTTGGATTATTTTGCATTATTATTATAGGTGTACTGGATAGTGTAAGATTTACTTATCTAATATTATCGAATTTTTATAATTAGATAATGACAGGTTCTAGTGGCGACAAGGGAAATGGAAAGCCTTCCAAATGTATGTAACTTGCTTAGTTCTTTTCTCTATGTATGTATTGATTTTTGAATATATTATATTGTATAAATGAGTTTGTGGGTTCGAGTGCGATTTTTAGAATGGCTAGAATGGTTTTAGGATGAATTGAAATAATTATGGAACTGAGGTAATGCTAGTTTAAGAATCTTGATACTTTAAATCAAGTTAAAATGAATATATAATTTAGTTGATGCAATATATATTGTTATTGGTGGATTGTGAGTCCTTCGGCATTTCCATCGAAGTTGAGCAGGTTTTGTTCAAGAGTTTTGAAGGTTGAGATTTTCAGTATACGCTTAGAAATAGAGGAGATGCTGTCGAAAAAAATTTACGAAATTTTGACGATAATGCAATCAATCTAAATGAACTTTGAGGATTATATAATTAATTTTTACGGAACTTTAAGGTTAAAGATTCACTTTAGAATCTTTTGTGGTTAATAAAGTTTTATAATCGAAGATTACAAAATCTTATTCTTAATTGTTTATTGATGAAAAGGTTAAGGCTACTAGATTATCAAGATATTAAGGTAATATAGGATGGTCAGATGCCCTAATTGGGTGGGATCTGACAACACTCAATACAAAGAATCACTAGTTGTAATATGCAAAAACAACTTGTTTAATCCGTGATTGACGTGTATGAATCGATAAAAAGGACAAAGTACGCGATTTCATAATTATAACTACGACCTCATTTGGTTCGTTTTTGCTAACTTACAGTGTTAGTTGTAAGTTATCTCATTGGAGTTAAGTCCTTGGAATTAGTATTTTCATGTTTGGTTCAACTTCAAACTTGTAGGGAAGTTTCAGATTTTTAAACAATAAAAAATATGAATTGACATAAATAGCCTCCAAACAAGAGAGAGATGAGTAATAAATAAGTCATTAATGAGACGTAATTGTGTCTACAACTCCCTGGAGATAACTTCCTGGGGATGGTGAGGAGATTTTTCACACTTTAGGGTGTAAGTTGGTAGATAACTTACAGGTAAGTTGGGTAACCAAACAAGATTAATTTCCAACTCCCTGTAAGTTATCTCTCGGGAGATAACTCCAACTCTAACCAAAGAAGACCTACATAGCAATCCAAAGTATATACATGTTTAGGGTTTGTTTAGAATAAGAGATTGCTCGCTCATGCTGGAATAAACAATGCAAATATATAATTAAAAGACATAATGAATAAATAAATAAATACCTTTTAATCAAAGCTCTAATGTTCTTCACATATAAAACTAAACTTAAAAGACAAAAAGTTGAAAATAAGAGTAACGGAGAGTTACAAAGAGAATTAGAGAGATTTATTTCAAAGCTCTCCAGTCCTATATATAGTTTCTCTAAGTGTACATATCCTAGATAAATGCAAATTCCTAGTTCTTATCTAAAAAATTATCACCAAACTCAGTGATTCCTAAGTTGTAGTACATAAAATCGTTGAGTTAATCACTAAGTTTAGCTATCTATGCTCCACCGACTCAGCTGGCGATTTCTTGTGTATTCTCCAATTCGTTATGGATTCGCTAGCTAATCTTTGCTGCCGATTTTGGTAGAGATTTTTAGTGTAAGTGCAAATCGCTGGATTTCTTTTCTAGTTGATTGTTTTGCTTTTCTTCATTTTTTTCTTCAATTTCTTCATTTTTCTATTTAAATCTTGAAATCGCAAAAACAAGAGAATACCTAATGTAAATTTATCATTTATATATAAAATCAACTAAAATTACACTATAAAACATGTTTAATTATTAACTTGTTATTTGCATAGTAGATCTTTTCCGTCAAGACAGTGGGTTGAAAAGTGGATTTAAAAGAAATATGTTTATTCTAATTAGACATTGCACACACATAGTAAAGATGAATAAAGTAAGTTGAAAAGCATAATTATTCATTACCCAGGGGAAGTTGTGAACTAAGATATTCTTAATATAAGAGTTTAAAAGTGATTTACATTATTTTGATAGAGTAGATTAGTTTAGTTATAAAACCAAATTAAAGAGGATTTCCTTAGCAATAGAGTAATTTTGAGTACATAATACTGAGTGAATAAATTTTTCTCTGAGGACGATATCCGTGTTTGGTTTTGGGGTTCATACGCAGCAAAAAACTCAAAACAGTTTTTGAAAAACCCCAACAGGATAAAAAATAAGTTCCATTAAACTAGATCTACAAAAATAAATCATACCTTAATCCGTGATTTCCTTCTCTGATTGTTCGATCTCCAAGACGTTGAAGCTCGCATCCTCTATCAAAAATCCACACACGAACGGTGACTATAGTTTGGAGTGCTAGCCCTAAGAGAGATATAAAATGTTTTTCTTTCTCTCCTAAAATCTAAGGAACACAAAAATAGCAAAAACAAAATCTTATTTCATTTTAGGGTTTCAACCTCTATTTATTTGTGCAGATAAACTCACTTAAAAAACATATTTGTAATACAACTATTGTGTTTAGGCAATTCAAGCAAATTACACAAATGCCCATATTAATAAGTTATCATATAACAAATCATAAGGGTTTTTATGTCATGAGTTTTATCATATAAAATTTATTATTCTAGAGTAATTGAAATTACACAAAGTTATTCTTTGTGTGCGACCCAATAAGTTCATGCGATATTGGTATTAAACCATTTTAGGGCTTTTAAGTCATGAATTTTAGGGGTGGCAATTTGTGTTAGCAGGCCTTGTTCATGTCGTGTCAAAACGGGTCATGATCCATATAAGGGAACCCTGAACCTGACCCATTTATTAATCCTGTTAATCGTGTACGTGTCGAAATGGGTTGTGTTAAAAATGTCGGGTATTTGTGTCACCCATTCATTAAATATTTTATTTAAATTTTTATAACTTGTTTACAACTTAGACAAGTTTTAACAATAGAGAGGAAATGACTCATAACAAATAACATATAATTTTTTTAAAAAATAACATATAAGATCTTTTAAAAAAATCTAAATTTTTATTTTTGTGCAAATTTTTATAAATTTTTAATAATATATAATTATTAATAAGATGTAAAATATAAATAATATATCAAAATAAATAAGTATTTGCTTTAAAAATAAAATAAAGTATGATAAAAAGATGTATATGTAAATAAAAAATAAAATCATGTTATTAACATGATATTAAATAGTGGTTTTGTATTAATATATTAATTATAACATATTTATTACTTATACATTATTCTTTAATTGTGTCAAACGTTTCATTATCGAGTTAAGTAGGATAACCTATTACTCACATTTTACCCGTGTCTAATCGTGTTGACATGTTTATGTCCCAAACCCATGTATGCCAAACCCTAACCATTTAAAGCATGTCGTATTCGTGTCATGTTATCGTGTCGTGACCCAAATTGCCACCCCTAACCAAAACCATTTTGGTACACAAGTCATAAGCGATCTCTAATAAAGGCATTATGATTACCAAAGTAGCATGAATATCATAATTGATACAACCTAATGAATGACATATATCATATCTTTTTGTCATGCGATATCCT
This sequence comes from Stephania yunnanensis, assembly GCA_039657365.1. Taxonomy (NCBI): domain Eukaryota; kingdom Viridiplantae; phylum Streptophyta; class Magnoliopsida; order Ranunculales; family Menispermaceae; genus Stephania; species Stephania yunnanensis. Next base: position 12,850,094 of record CM077589.1, on the reverse strand, counting down.
TTGATTAACCATAAAGCATGGAAAGTCACCCTTAATATTCAATTATACTAGTCTTGATCTTTAGGTAAACTGAAAACATCCAAGTGACATTGACCATATTAATTCTTATGGACTTGGCCATTATCAGTCCATCACATCGATGGATCCACTTATATCTCTCTCTATACGAGAGTGACAAATTATATATTGATTACACACCTTCACATATTATTCACACGGTAACTAATTACAATCTTTATAATCGTCCTATTAAAGACAATATTTGATTGTGTCAAATTATCATGCTTCTAATATTGAAGTCTATGGTAATCTTAAGTCGAATGGATAAATGATATACCTATCATGAGTAACACTTATAACTTAATCTATGTGGTGTTCTCATAGCGGGTCGGTCCAATACCTTATTCCTTAATAAGTACTCATGATCTCGATTTGTATCTTTAAACGCTTGATCATCATATAACCATTAATCAAGATCCACACTAGTCTTAATTATTATAGTTCCCAGTATAGTGACCAACTAGGGATATTTATGATACTTCAACAAATACACATGGATCTTATTATAAGGTCAACATGCAATAACATATAATAAAATAGCAAATGAAAACTTTATTTTATTAACTAGAACTATAAGATAAACAATGTGTGTAGATTAACTTATGGCACATTCCCCAACCATCCGTAATCAACGTAAGTTGATCACAATATTACTACAATAGAATCGTTATACTAGTGGCTACAATCAATTGTTTAGCGCCAATATGTCAAGTTACATTGCTCACACAATAACAACATTTAGTAGCCTAATACCAGGAACATATAAATGTCAAGTTAAAAATAGACAAGTTGGATTGCAATTGAACTATATTAGAAATAAAGATGGTAAATGCAACTTAATGAATCTAACATGTATATAACCAATCTAATAGGACACTAGGTACCTAGCTAGCTAGAGTCGAGCGTTGGGGTTTGATTGGGATGTTTATTGGGAGTCGTGAGGGCATATTTTTCACATAGTTTGAGGTAAGTAAATCAACAAGGGTCTTCATAGTAATTCATTATCTTTTATTTATATTATTTAAGGTTGTGAATTAGCTTTTCCATGGACTCCTACTCCTAATATGAGTGTTCGAAGGCTAAGTGAGTTAGGCAGGTTTCTCTAGGAGGTATTTGTTGACTTGCAATCAGAACCACGACCCCGATTCACTGAATTTTGTCAGAATGAGATTTGTTTTATCCAGGGCACCATTGATGTCCATCATTCACGATTGTCTAGGTTAAGCATGCGTTGCCACTTTCTAGGACCCGAGACTTCTTGGCTTTGCTGCAACTTTATGACCCCGACTTTGTGGCACCCGCACTCGGTGGTCTGGACTACTTAGGCGCCTCTCTTTTAGTTTCATTTATACTCATTTCTTGTAGTTTACTTCTTCCAGTCTTATAATCATGCATTTTGCTTATTTACTGATTTTTTTAATCTCCCGCACGATTCTTGGATTGTTTATTATTATTTATGCATTACTATCGATATCGTTATGGATTTACTCACTTGAATTGTCCCCTTTAGTGACAATTGTAGATCCGTATGTGAACAAGGGCAAGGCACTGCTGATTGATGGCTTACTCTAAGACATCAGAGCGGCTCTTCCCTTTGCCATTTTATAGGTTTCTTTTTTTGTATTGTATTTATTATATACTTGATATTTTGTACACCTATGATACATTATGGGTTTTGACAGACACTTATGACTTGTAGATCACTTGTTTACTTTCTCCACATGGTCACCAGATATACATGTTTTTATATATATGCAAGGTTCTCCACATAGGTTGTTTGACTCTTTCTTTTACTTGTCGAGTTATTTAAATTGCTTAATTGTTTTCGCTAAATTTGTAAACCTTGCAAAACATTATTAACTCAACTTCGATTATGAATTTACATATAATGATGGAGTGAAAGGCCGACTAAGCTTGCGTTGACCTCACGAAGGGTGACTCTGAGGTCCATATAGGCTTTGGCCGGATGGGGCCCAGTTTTTGGGGAATTGAGGCTTTCACATATGTTTACGATGATAGGTTCTCAAAACAATATGTACAATGGTAAATAGTGTTTTTTATGGTCTTGGTTATATATATATTGACCTCATATGAGAAAAATAGGGATGTTTTACATCCTGATGGTGTTTAAATGGGTCTCGAAATGCCGTTGGAGATTGTGGTTTATTATATTTGCCATTGATATAGGTCCATCAAAAGAGTCGTAGTTATGCTCTTTTTATGGAGGAAAAGTTAGATAGAGCAATGGTAAATGGGAGATGGCTCGAATTATATCCTGACGCTAGTTTGTCTAGCCTTGTTACTCCGACATCCGATCATGTCCCCATATTTCTTCAATTCTCTCTAAGACAATCTTTCTCAAGGCCTCAAAGGTTTCACTTTGAGAATGCGTGGCTTCGAGAGGTAGAATTTTTGCAAGTACTTAGTGCTGATTGGAACAACGATAGTAGTTCACTGATAGATTGTATTCAAGGTTGTGCATCTATATTAAAAAACTGGGGCATAATTGTAATTGGAAAGTTTAAAAAACGTATTCGGGATAATCAAAGAAAATTATCAAGTGCGAGGTCCTCTTTTGATTTAGAGGCAGTGATGGATTTTATGATAGCTAAAGGTGAACTGAACTCAGCACTAGCGCAAGATGAAGTACATTGGAAGCAATGGCTGAATACCCTTTCGATTAAAGAAAGTTATTCGAACAATAAATCTTTCCATGCGGCAACATCGCAGAGGAGAAGAACAAATAGTATTTGATTTTTAAATGATCAGAATAGGTTTGCATCACAGATGAAAGGGGAATGCGAGGGATTGTGATCGATTATTGTGGGAGGGATTATGATCAATTATTTTGAACTGTTAAATTATCTTTTCCTAATTAATCTCTATTATATGTGACCCTATTATGTTATTACGTACTTCATGTTTTGGGCCAACAACTTGATGGTAGTTAGGGCATAATTGTTTTGAGTACCGGGGTTTTAATTTCCTCTCTCTCTCTTCAAATTAAACGTACCCTAATAACTGTAAAACAGTTATTGGGATATGATTTGTTTAAAATCGCATTGAGATCTCGCCATCAAGACAAGGGGTATTACGGAAGAAGGCAGAGAGGGGAAAAATATTCTTAAGTTTATTGGCAATGGAAGGAGGTATGTTTATATTTTATGATTTATGATTGAATTAAAAGTGTTATATAGATCAGAATAGACAACATTGATATCAGAGCATGGTTAAACACTTTTCATTCAACAGAGTGGTTTAAGTCGATGTTTAATTTTCGCATTATAGATCAATACTTTGATCTGACTTAACTTTGCGTTTTGGGTATATTGCGTTTTTGGGTATATTGTATTTTCCTATTCCGATGCCGATATATTTGGCGTTAAAGAATTTGGATCTATAATAAATTGATATATATGTCGTTGGATTCTCGGATGAAATGAAATTTGGGTTTTATTGATATGCATGCGTAGTTTGCTATTTGTTTTTTTCGGTACAAATTATTTCCTACAAAATAGGTGGATGGCCTAATCTTTCATATTTGTTAGTGTTGATTAACGTGACTATTAACGGAGCTTAATCTTTCCTAAAAGTGGCTGATTTGTCACGTTTGAGATTTAAGTGGCTAAAAAAAAAAAAAAAGCCACGTTTGACTTTTGGAATTAAAACACTTACGTATGCTATACATATTACATGATATTAATTGAAATTTGTGATATACGTATATATATTATTTAATATATGCATATTAATGTATGTCACATTATTAATTGATTAATTTATTGTCATGCATGTATGCATATGATTGGCATGTATATCTTGATTAAAATAATAATAATAAAATTAAAGTATGCTTAATTAAATGTTTATTTAATGAAAAGCTTGTTAGTCACCAAAGTGGCCTAGCTTGAATAGATCTTAAATATTTAATTAAGACTAATTAATTATAGTGCTAGGAGGTCACTCAAAGGTGGACCATTGCTTATAATTAATGAAACTTAAAAGATTTATCTTCATGCTTAATTAAAATAGGTATGTTTTATCCAAAGATATCTTACTTATTTTCCTAAGTATGATTGATTGTCTATGAAAGTATGCTTATTCAAAATTTGATATAGCATGAATTATGTATTAAAGTATCACCCAAAGGTGAACTTAAATACATAATAAAAGTATTGTATGTCTGAATCTATTAGATTTCTCAAAACATTAATGTCAATAGTTTTGTTATATTTGAAGCATCCTCTAATATGTTTGCTTTGGGTAATATGATGATTAAGTTCAAAGGGCTTAACTACAATGATTGGTCTGAACAGATCCAGTTCCAACTGGGTGTAATGGACCTTGACCTGGCAATCATTATAGACGAAAAGCCTGCGGCCATTAATGAGGCCAGCTCCGAAGAGGAAAAGTCTTTATATGAGGCTTGGGAGCGGTCTAATAGGCTAAGTTTGAATCTGATGCGAATGACGATTGCAGTAAATGTCAAACCATCTATGCCCAAGACAAGCGATGCAAAGGAATTCATGATCCAACTAAAAGAGTACTCACAATCGGTCATTGCTGACAAGTCCATTGTGGGAAGCTTGATGAGTGAGTTGACCACTAAGAAATTTGAGTGGTCACGGCCCATCCATGATCATGTGACTAGTATGTCTAATTTGGCAGCGAAGCTCAAAGCAATGGGTATGGACATGAGTGAATCATTTCTGGTTCGGTTCATTATTAATTCCCTTCCCCCTGAGTTTGGTCAGTTCCAGGTGAATTACAACACCATAAAAGAAAAATGGAACTTGCAAGAAATCAAGGCCATGCTCGTACAGGAGAAAGGAGATTAAGGAAACTGAAGGGTCACTCAGTTCATCTCACTATGCATGATGGGGCTAGCAGCAGCAAAGCAATCCCAGGAAGGAAGGACAGAAAGAAGGACAAAGCCCCAATGAAAGTCCATGACGGTCGAATCCATAAGGAGCTTAGGTGTCACTTCTGTAGGAATAGTGGACACTTCAAGAAAGACTGTCCGAAACGAAAGGCATGGTTTGAGAAAAAATGTATACATTACATTTCTGTATGTTTTGAATCAAACTTAATTGAAGTGCCTAATAATACCTGGTGGCTTGATACTGGTGCAACTACTCATGTTTCACATATTATGCATGGATTCCTTTCAATCCATCCCATAAGCGGAACTGAAAAGTTCTTATTTATGGGGAACAGAATGAAGGCACGCTTAGAAGGGATCGAGACTCACAGATTAATCCTAGATACCGGATACTTTTTGGATTTAGAAAAGTGTCGTTATGTTCCTGAATGTTCAAGGAACCTTGTTTCTGTATCAAGATTGGATTGTGTAGGCTTTAATTTAAAGATTGGAAACAATTGTTTTAGTTTATTTAAACAAAAATACTATTATGGTTCTGGTATTTTAATTGAAAACTTATATCGTTTCAATCTTGATAGTATGTTTGTTGAATCCTTGTTTAATGTTGAGCATGTTATTGGAAATAAACGTAGTGCACATGATGAGTGCTCTGCTTTTCTTTGGCATCAAAGATTAGGTCACATATCCAAAGAAAGAGTAAAGAGGTTAGTGAAAAGTAATATCTTACCTCAATTGGATTTTATTGACTGGGATGTATGCGTGGATTGCATTAAGGGAAAGCAAACCAAACATATATCAAAACATCCTGCCACAAGAAGCAGTGAGCCTCTTGAATTGATACACACCGATATTTGTGGTCCTTTTGATGCTCCATCTTGGAGTGGTCAAAAGTATTTTATCACCTTTATTGATGATTACTCACGATATTGTTATCTATACTTGTTGCATGAAAAGTCTCAGTCAGTGGACATTTTAGAAGTGTTCATTAATGAGGTAGAAAGGCAGCTAGATAGAAAGGTAAAAGTGGTGAGATCTGATAGAGGTGGCGAATACTTTGGAAAGTATGATGAAAGTGGACAATGTCCAGGTCCATTTACAAATTTCCTTAAAGGTCGAGGTATTTGTGCACAATACACAATGCCTGGTACACCTCCACAAAATGGTGTAGCTGAAAGGCGAAACCGTACTCTTATGGATATGGTTAGGAGTATGTTAAGTTGTAACACTATACCTTCATCATTGTGGATGCATGCCTTAAAGACTGCTGCATATCTGCTAAATAAGGTTCCTAGTAAATTAGTTCCTAAGACTCCTTATGAACTTTGGACTGGTAGGAAACCTAGTTTGAGACATCTTCATGTTTGGGGATGTCAAGCGTAAATCTGAGATATATAATCCACATGAAAAGAAACTTGATGCAAGGACTATTAGTGGTTACTTCATTGGTTACCATGAAAAGTCTAAAGGGTACATATTTTATTGTCCTAACCATAGTACGAGAATAGTTGAGTCTGGTACTGCTCGGTTCATTGAGAATGGCCAAAACAGTGGGAGTGAAGAATCATGAAATATGGATATTCATGAAATTCAATTCAAAACTCCTACATCTAGCATTTCTCCTCAAATTGTTGGTCATCTTGTTGTATCACGATTACGCAATAAACCCGGACAACAAATCATTGTTCCAAATGAGGAAAATGAACTTATTATTAATGAACCAGTTAATGATGCACAAGTTGTAAATGATCAAGTAGAGCCACAAGAAATAGCATTACGAAGGTCTGTAAGGACAAGAAGACAAGCAATTTCAAATGACTATGTGGTTTATTCACTTGAACATGAATGTGATTTGAGCATTGACAATGATCCAGTCTCGGTTCAAATAAGCCATGAAATGTGATGATTATGAAAAATGGTTTAGTGCTATGATAGACTAGTTGAAATCGATGGATGACAACAAAGTCTGGGAATTAGTCGAGTTGCCTGAAGGTGCAAAGCAAGTTGGTTGCAAATGGGTATTCAAAACAAAATGAGACTCACATGGCAATATTGAAAGACATAAAGCCAGACTTGTCGCCAAAGGTTACAATCAAAAGGATGACATTGACTATAAGGAGACCTTCTCTCCAATTTCAAAGAAGGACTCTTTAAGAATTATAATGGCTTTAGTAGCTCATTATGATCTCGAGCTTCACTAAATAGATGTGAAAATTGCCTTTCTGAATGGAGACTTAGAAGAGGAAGTTTACATGGACCAACCCGAAAGTTTCTTGACCACAGGAAAAAAAACTTGGTGTGTAAGTTGAAGAAGTCAATATATGGATTGAAACAAGCTTCCAGACAATGGTATATTAAGTTCAATAATACCATTACATCTTATGGTTTTGTAGAAAACACTGTTGATCGGTGTATATACATGAAGATCAGTGGGAACAAGTTTATCATATTGGTCCTATATGTTGATGATATACTTCTTGCTGCGAATGATGTTGCTATGTTACATGATGTAAAGAGATTTCTCTCTATAAACTTTGAAATGAAAGATATGGGTGAGGCATCATATGTGATAGGAATAGAGATATTCCGTGATAGATCGCAAGGATTGTTAGGTTTGTCTCAGAAATGATATATCAAAAAAGTATTAGAGAGATTTCAAATGGACAAGTGCTCTGCAGGAATAGTTCCAATTCAGAAAGGGGACAAATTCAGTTTAATGCAATGTCCTCATAATGATTTGGAACATCAGCAAATGCAATGCATTCCTTATGCGTCATTAGTTGGGAACTTAATGTATGCCCAGACTTGTACTCTCTGGGATATCGATTTCTTTGTTGGAATGTTGGGTCGATATCAAAGTAATCCTAGAATGGATCATTGGAAAGCCGCAAAGAAAGTACTTAGGTACTTACAAGGCACCAAAGATTACATGTTGATCTACAAACCGTCGAGTCATCTCGAAGTGATTGGGTATTCTAATTCAGACTATGTCGGATGTGTAGACTCGAGGAAATCTACTTTCGGTTACTTGTTCCTATTGGCTGGAGGAGCAGTTTCATGGAAGAGTGCGAAGCAGACTGTAATTGCTACTTCCACTATGGAGGCTGAATTCGTGGCATGCTTTGAAGCCACTATTCATGCATTATGGTTGCGGAATTTTGTGTCAGGACTTGCTATTATTGATAGTATAGCTAGACCTATAAGGCTATATTGTGATAATTTTGCAGGAGTTTTCTTTTCGAAGAATGACAAGTATTCAAAAGGTGCAAAACACATGGATTTGAAGTACTTGTCTGTCAAAGAAGAAGTACAAAAACAAAGAGTGTCGATTGAGCATATTGGTACTGATCTGATGATAGCGGATCCGTTAACTAAGGGATTACCACCCAAAACGTTTATTGGCCATGTTAAACGTATGGGCATTATAGACAAGTCCTTGTTAACATAATATTGTGGTATGTATACATACATTTATAATTGTATTGCTCATATTATTGTCATGACACTTGTGAATTCTATTAAGCTTTGTTTTTGCTTATGTACTTGTTATCTTCATTATATTTCGGAGAGATAACATTATAGTTAGAGGGTTGAATTGTCCTTATTACAGTTATACAGGTTGAGTTGGTAGTGATACATGGAAGGAATCGTGTCGATTAAATGACTTATGACCGCCATGATCTAATCATTTTAATTCAGTGAAAAAGTGATTTGATAGATTCAATAAAAGTGCGCAATTATATTTTATTTTGAATCATCAAGTCATAACATGGGTCAAGTGCGAGATTGTTAGATTATCTTTTCCTAATTAATTTCTATTATATGTGACCCATATTATGTTATTACGTACTTCATGTTTTGGGCCCACAACTTGATGGTAGTTAGGGCATAATTGTTTTGAGTACGGGGGTTTTAATTCCCTCCCCTCTCTCTTCAAATTAAACGGACCCTAATAACTGTAAAACAGTTATTGGGATATGATTTGTTTAAAACCGCATTGAGATCTCGCCATCAAGACAAGGGGTATTACGGAAGAAGGCAGAGAGGGGAAAAACATTCTTAAGTTTATTGGCAATGGAAGGAGGTATGTTTATATTTTATGATTTATGATTGAATTAAAAGTGTTATATAGATCAGAATAGACAACATGAACAACTATTTAAACACAACGAGATCGATCCATCTGATGTTTTAGACCTGGTGAGTCATAAAGTTACTGATGAAATGAATGAGAAGTTATTGGCGCCTTATTCCATTGACGAATTTAGCGTTGTAGTGACTCAAATGCATCCAGACAAGTCACTGGGGCCATATGGTTTCAATCCAATTTTCTTTTTCAGAAATTTTGAGGAGTGGTAAGAGAAGATTTGTGTCAGGAATGCACGGGGTGGATGCAAAATCTCGGCATGCCATCAAAATCGAACAAAATAGTGGTTACTTTAATCCTAAATTGCGAGGCTCCCAATTCGATGCAGTATTCTAGACTAATCTATTTGTGCAATGTAGTGTATAAAATTATGACCAAAATTCTGGCTAACCGGCTAAAAGTTTTCCTTTCAGATATAATTGATATATAACAGTTTGCTTTATGCTGGGATGTTCTATTATTGATAATGTCGTTATCGCGTTTAAACTCCTCCATAGCATGCTCTGTAAAAAAAAGGAGAACGAAGAAAAAAAAGGAAAACGAAGAAAGTTGACTTGAAAATTGATATTTCTAAGGCTTATGATAGAATTGATTGGAGTTTTCTCGAAGGCTTCCTAATAAAGCTAGGCTTTTGCTATACATGAGTTTGATTGGTTATAGTGTGATTCGGGGGCTAAAGGAATGAATTTTTGGTCATTTGGGAGTGCAGAACTACGCTTCTGCAATTGTGCATGACCCTGGAGCGCGTTCCACCAACATGTGGATCACACTCCTGCCAGGACCCGTCTCATTAAGCCCTGACTTAACCTAATTACCCTAATTAGGCTCCTTAACCTTATATTTAACTTTAAACCTTGAAATAACTCACAACGCAATCCTTACATTGCTCCAAATATAACATGAATATTTATTTTAACCTCAGTTATTGAATATTTCAATTGGAGCAAAGTAGGAAATCATATGAAATGCTTTTCGTAACTTTATAATAATTTCGACAGCACCTCCTCTAATTATGGACTGACGCCACACATAACCTAATAGACATCAACTCTCTGTGGTTCACAATATGATATTAATTTGAAATTATAAACTGAACTGCAAACTTATAAGCCTTAATTACAACTCTCAACCTCAAACTAAAACTAAAACTTGTTTCTCAGTCTCAATTAATACAAAACTAAACCATTTAAGTATCAAACCTAGTTCAAATCCAATTCAAGAACTTCTAAAGTTGTTTCTCAAGTGATTCACGCCTTACATTCACCCTGAAAACCCAAAACAAAATAATATAAACAATAATTACATGCAAAGAGAAAATATCTCCTCAGCAGAAGTCCTCTAGCTTCCTTTTTCTTTTCAGTCATTCTTAGCCTTGAAACCTGAAAAAGACATTTCGAGAACACCAAACAATAGTGTGCACAAAATAACAGTGTCAGATAAGTAAACATTTACCTTGCTTCGTGGAATAGGTGATAACAAGAGATAATCGAATATTTCACACTCTTACAGCCGAAACAGGGGCAACTCTACCCCGGAGTCGACACTACCCGCCTTAAGCGTCTGCAGATACGTCTAGGAGTGGAGCATCTCAAACTTGTACGACCGAAGTAGGGGCAACTCTATCCGAATGCCATGAATATATGATCAAGATTTTCACTCCATCAATGTGCAAAAATATAAACCATATTACTATAAAAAGCAAGAAATAATGTTTACTTACTATCAAACCCATGTCAGTTGGTTAATCGAGTCTTCGCTTGCATGTTCCTCAAATTCCCTTGTTCTGAAAATCATATTAAATCAAAAAATCTATAATTTATGAGTCTAGACTCAATTGTACTATTTTCAACAATTTCTTATGATTTCTAAGTCATGTTGGTGTTTAAACCCCCAATAATCCCGACAACTCTTTTAAATATTCCAAATATTCATCGAGACCTCAATTTTTCAATTTGATTTCCAATTAAAGTAATATAACACTGATTTACTTGAAAACTGATTTATATGATTTTTGGAGTTTAATTTAGTGTTTTAGGCTCGATCAGCCTAAATTACACTTTATGAACCCAGGTAAAAGTTTCGTGAAAATCCCAACTTTTCCATATTTCCTATAGAAATCCAAAATTTCTATTTATTTAGCCTAAAATATCATTTTTCTGAATTTCCCTTTTTATTTTCCATGGGTTTTCTTTTTTATTTAGTAACTAATTAAAAAAGGGAAGGGTTTGATCCCTTGAACCAGGCTAGGTCCGGCTCAGCTGAGTCGAACCAAGTTCGGCCCTGTTTAGGGGATCATCCCCTTCACCTCACCACTGCCATTGAAACGAAACAAAGGTTTCCTCTGTTTCATTTCGATGGCTTCACCACCATTGTTCCTACTAGTTTTGGGTATCTCAGGGAAAGGCTCACTAATTTCCCTCCTCCATATTCGTCTTTGGCTCACTTCAACATCTTCTTCTTCACCTTACTCCTTGACATTACTCCTTGGCATGGGCTGCAAGTGTACAACAACATTGTCGAATCCACAGGGAATAGTTGCACTGTGACAGCCCTAACTACTAAACAGGGTAACGCTCGTCCTAATCTCATAATCAAGCCTTAATCCAAATCACATAAGACTTAATTACGTATTAGTTAGCCTTTCGTCCCTATATTACTCTGAATCCATGTATTGATCTATATTATCATTTTCATGTAGTTTAAAGATCGCGCGTAAACTATTATGATTCAAAATTCTTAAGTGTGGAAAACCAAGAAAATACAGTATCACATGCACGTATATATAGAACATTATTCCCTTAACCTAATGTACAACTCAAAATGACATAAACAATAATAATACAATAAAAGTCGAGACATACAAAATGAGTGAGGAGAGTCGTCGAACTGCTCAGAGGAAGTCATCGATCTTCTCCTTCCCAGGTCTGCTGCTGCTGCTCGACAGACCTACACCCACCGTCACAAACTAGACGGTTAGTATAGTGATATTTAAGTACTAACTGGAGAATTCTATGCCACATTTCCAAAATAAACGAATGGTATTTAAAAGCATAAAGTAGCGAAATAAATTGTTGAAACAAGTAATGCAAGTAAAACAACAATTAAAGATGTAGAGACAGACATAGGCTAAGTCGAGATGATTTACGTCTGGTCCGCGGTAACTTTTCCCACTACTATATGGAGTTGCACCCAACATATCTCACACAAATAGCGGAGCTGTGCTCTACGCTTTACAACATCAATCTCATGTTTGCTGACCACCCCGAGTCCCATAACTCGTGTGTCGCGCAAGTGTAGTGGTGAGTGTCGGAACCCTGGTAGACCCATGTCCCCGTGAACCGTGCATCTTTTATGCAATGGATACGAGATAATCCCTACTTTAACTTCAAAGACAAATAATTCCAAAATTTTAGGGTTCCAAGACAAGTTAGGCTACAAAGCCCAAAGAAAATCGAATACAAGCCTACTTAAATCCAAATTATTCCAGTAGCATGTTTTTCATCAATTTTGTTCATGAATGACATAAGTGTAGAAATCAGAGGCAATGAAACAATTTGCAAGGCATCATGTCACAATATTCATCCATGAATAGATACAAGAACAACGTGATGTGCAAGTTCAAGTAGTACTGCCTACCAATAGACCAATAAAGCAACAAAGATGAATGAAATGAAATATAAAATTCTCACAGTTGTACTTACAAGTCACACGCTTATCTTAGTCTATCCGCTCCCTCGACAATTCGAAATGCATGCCCAAATGCATGAGTTCTCCCCTTAATTCCCTAACATTTAATAATGTATCACTTTAGGCCAAATCGAAGTCGAGACAAATTTATAATTTTTATTTTATTTTCGGCCAATCCGCCAATTTCATGCTTTTTGGGGTAAAACCCCCGTAAAATGCTCGTCCAAAATTTTAAATATTTTGTTTTTCATAGAAATTCATTACTTTCTATTTATTTTATCGAAATATAATTTTTCGAGATTTTTCCCTATTTTCTGGAGTTTTTTCCAAATTTTTCTCCATCCTTCTTTTTTTTTTCTTTTTCTTTTTGTTTTGGGTTGGGTCGACCCGACCCTGGCTAGGGGAGTTGAGCTTGGCTCACCCTTGGCCCGACCCGCTTGGGAGAAGGGGCACATGCACGGCACGTACGTGTGCCCCTTTCTTCGCCAACGAACCAGGGACTCCCTTGTTCGTTGAGGAGTCAAAAAAAAAAATTTTATGTGTTTTTGTCACGAGCTGGGGTTGGCGATCCACCCCAACTCGTGTAGGGAGGGAAGACGACTATTCTGAGTTGCCTCCTTCCTCGGGAGCATGGGAGCTCCAAAGCTCCCGAGCTCCCTCACCAACACCCTACCGACACCACTCCACCCCATCAATGGAACAACATCAAACTCAACTTGAGTCGTCTTGGGTTCACTCCTTCTCATTCTCCTCCTCCAGTGATTCTTCTTCTTTCTCTATTCTCTCCCGATTTTTCGTTTGGTGAGGTGGTGAGGATAAGAATCCCAATTGGGATGTGCTTTATATATAAAATTGTGGTTTAAATGCTAGCATTTAATCTTGGTTTGCCCACGTATCCCGAGGCTCATCACGTAAAGCACATTATCCTACTTGTCCCCTAAGTCACTTGTGAGTGACTCAACAATGTGACACTTTGCCTCATGATAGGTTAACACGTGTCTCGATGCACATCTTATGCCTCATGATTTATTTTCCTAACTATAGGCCAATTACTCATTTAGTTCCTTGTAGCCACATTACAACCACTCATTACCCAATAAACTCAAATTTAATGTAAATAAATTAACATTACCCCAATATGCTGCTACCTCGATCCCACGTCGACATGCGACTAGAGGTACGTCCCGCTCGTCTCGATACCTACACACTCGTAGAAAATTAACTTAATAGTCTACACAAATACAATACACTAGGCATACATCACAACAAAAATAAAACGTACCTCGGCCCTTGCCTCGGTAAACGAACATATCACAGCGTAGGTTCCACAGTACGGGTCGTTGAGCCTGTGTAAAGACATAAACATAGTTAGAAATTTTTGGGTCGTTACATGCACATAGCACTTAAGTAAATTAGGTGTTTTAAAACACAAAAAAATAAGTCATAAGTAAGGAGGATTTATTAAACTACCTAGTAAATATAATAACAAGAACAAGTTATTTTATACTTGAATTTACCAATCAAATTCAATGTGTGACAAATCAATCACAAACCAAAAGATGTGCTCAACTCAGTTTATAGACCAAGTATACTACAGTTCATCTCGTCCCAAAGTTTTCGTGGTGAGAATCCTATCTCGACTCTCGGGCTACACAGTTCTGTGCAAGCAGCGTAAGATTCTCAAAGCATTAAGTTCCTAACCCTATAAGGTTTCTCAAAGTCCGATCAACCGGTCTGTGTAACCTAGCAAAAAAAAGTTCTAGTGTTCAATTTCGATTCGATAGCCCCAAGGTCACGGTGATTATCTTACATAAATTCAATGACGTCGTGGCCAGTACAATCAAGGTATTAAGTATGGAACACTAAAAATAAACATTAAGTAGAACAAAAGATGAAACTAAATATGATTCATTCAATACAAAGCATTCAAAGAAACAAATCAAATCTCATAATATATAAACTAAGATAATAAGGAAAAAGAGTTTATGAAAAGATTAAACTTAATGTTCTTCAGCACCAAAGTCATGGTGAATCCAATTTCATCTCTTGTTGAATCTAACAATCTCTCTCAATCCAAGCTACACTAATAAAAACATGTAAATACAACTAAACAAAAATCCCCGAGTGTCGCCCGAATGTGAGCTCAAGGCGAAAAAACCCTAAATACTAAAAATCAGTCCCAAAGTATTAAAATGTAAAAATATGAAGTTCTTGGTGAAGAAGAAGATGAAAACCCTTATTTGTTCCTCTATTAGGGGTCGAAAACGGTTGGTCTAAGGGATCAAGGGCTTGGTCAAACTATGTTAAACTCAGTCAAAGGGTCAAAATCGTACTCTAGTTTAGCACCACTGGGCTACATCTAATATGAATATGGTCTATATTTCAGCCATTGTCAAGATATGACAGCCCAAAACCAACACGTTCAACTTATCCTTTGGCGAGATGACAATCACACTTGAAGACATGCGGGTCCTTCTCAGTATTCTGGTCAATAGTAAGATAATGGTTACACCTTACAATGATTGTAAAGTGGCAACGTCAATGATTAGTAGGTTAGTGGGTGTGTTAGTTAGTGATTCTAATGAGAGTATTAAGACCAGGCCTTGTCATGGTTAAATAATCAGTTCTCTTTACCGAAGAAAAGAGAGGAACAACCTGTCGGGAAAAGAGGTCTCGGTGTATTTCCTAGTCATAATTGCGTGGTCTGAGCCTACCTCTTATTCCTTCTTGGAGTAACCATTTCTTCAAACAAGATTGACATAAGAGTCACCCTTTCTCTCCTCCAACTTTTGAAATGCATGGAAAAGATTGATTCATACGCATAGGGAGGCGCAACAATTGCATACATGTACCATCAACTCGACATTTCCAATCATGCCAAAGTCACCCAAATTTGTGGCTATATGAAATTGTTATAGATATATTATTGTATTTAAATTGTTTTCCATACTACCGCATTTAAATTGATTTTGATATGTCATCCATAGTATTGTTTTATGCAGGGGTGGATATATGACTGCATTCCATTCATTAAGCCCATTTTGCTTAGTGACTACTCCTATGATTAGCCCCGTGTGATGAAGTGGTGCCATAAGAAGGAGTTAAGGCTCTACAAAAAAGACAATAGGCCGTCATCGGATCATTTTGTATCTTTCAGGCGCCGCCTCGACAAGCTGAGATCACATGATGTGACAACCAAACTGGCTTATTCACCCCTATGCATTTATGTTTATTAACAAATCTTTTTTATTTTTGCTAAGTGATTTGAAATACTACTTTGAAAAGTGCATCGACTGTCCATGATATTGCCTTTTACTTAGGCCCCATGTGGTATATAGATATCGTGGAACCACACAATCCCATCAGGGTGTTGAGGTAAATGGGATATGTTCAATGCATTCTGAGAGAACCTTACAAATCAATTGAGGATGATAGAATAAGTCTAGCAAATTTGTACTCCGTCAAATACTCGTACGATGCCCAATTTTGGGAGGATTGGGAGGAGAGTCTTGAATATGTTGAGCAATGCAGTAAGAAGGCGAACTATCCATATCAAGCAGCACCCGACTATATGGAATGGTTTCATAGAGTCATCCACCTTTTTGCGATGAATCATAAACACATAACGAGGGTGGTCCATAAGGATGAGAACTCTTTGGTAAGAATTTTGATGCAGTTTGTTTTTCTTTCTTTTTTTTGTCCCCTATCATATTCATGATTTTATTAGTCATATATTAACATTTATTTGACATATATGTAAACAACACAGTCGTCGGACGCTTGATGCGGTAATGTGGTTCGGTGCATGCTTAGGGACAGTGTTATAGTGGTTGATGCACTTCACATGGCAGATAGAGCCATCACATTCCTTTCGGGTGCTGAAGAGACATACCAAACCATTGGGACAACCACTTAAAGTGAGAAAGGAACAACATCCACCGGACTATTTATCAATATTGTCGGAAGGAAAAGTAGCCAGAAGTGAAGCTTTAGGTTTTTCCAAGCAATGATAGTTGATTTGATGATGGAAATTGAAACATTTAAAATTTTGATTACTTGACACCTCAAACAATTTATCCTCTTAAATTTCAATTGTTGTATGGTTTGTTAAATTTAGATTATATTGTTTGTTATTCATGAACAAAATGCCTTAGTGCATTTTTCAATTGTGTGTTTTTGTTGGCCACATTTCTTTTGTCCATATTTCTTTTGTCCAAGTGTTGAAGAAGGTCCTTCACTTAGCTAACTTGGCCAACTAGATAGACTTATATTGTTCGATTGACTTAACTTGCTTGTTGCGGTATTTGCGTACTCAAAAATAGGAGTTCTCTTAGTAGACTTATCAACTTGGGGCATCTTTCTCTTCGATTTCTTCTTCTTAAGCTGCATCTTGCTCTTCTTCGGCTGATCTTTTCTTGTAGTTTTCTCTTCTGGTGCAAAAAATAATAGTCGATGTAGTGCAAACAAATTCCTTTAACTTTTGGACAAGCTTTGCCATCATGTCAGGACCATTGTTTTTGTGCTTAACCTCAACTCACGTCTATTTGAACTTGGTAAAGGTAATCTAACTCTCCATTATGTGAGGCCTTAATGAGGGTTATGTTCAATTTCTTCTAATGAGGGTGGAATTTATCAAGAGTGATAGGGCCTCCATCAAGCAAATGTAAAACAATCTCATGTGTACAAGGCAAACCATGAGTAACCTACAAAACACATCCATAAATGGTCTTAACAAGGACAACACCTTCACTAACTGTTCTTGCCTCCTTACTGATTACATCCAATGCATGTCAGTCCACAAGCCTATAACGTTACTGTACATGTGGTGATGATGCTCATGTGCCACTAGGTGCATGGATCGATTAAATGACGACTTATGTTACATTGTTAGTGGTTAAGAACTTTGTGTGTTGACTTGAAAGCATCCCGAAAATGTCTTTGTGATGTCCCAAGCTCTTTCTTAATTACATTATGGGCATCCTCAGCCTGATTAGTAGTCGTATTCCCAAAGTGCAATACATTTTTTGTACATGAATACATAAACTTCTCCTTTTAACGTAACCGTGTGTCCTTAACATAGTCCAACAACCATAGGACTCCATCTTATTTCACCTCAGTTCTGCAAGCTAACCATTATAACTTGACTTAGTTTGGGAATGCACCAAGTTAATCCCCTTCCTATACTAACTATTATACATAATCATCCTCCTCATAGAATAGATCCTTTGTTTTTGCAATAATATTCTTGTTCACGTGCCTTGAACAAAGTAATTGGGCAACGACATGGAGCTCATCCTCTATTGTCGCAACCAAACCCAGTTCCCTATCCGTTAAAATACAATTGGGAGTTTCCACCCATCCAATAGTGACTTCAACTATCTAAGCACCCATGCATTTACAGATTTAGGTTCCTTAGCTAAAAAGGCATGTACCATTAGGAATGTGACGGCCCCAATCCTCATAAACTGGACCCCGCCCTAGGCTTATATGGACCCTCGATCAACCCATGCCTAGTCAACGCATGCCTAGTGAGCATCTTATCTGAATTATTCATCCATTGGTTTTTTATTAAGTTTGCTAATTAGTTTAACAAGTCTTATTATTCATTACACAATGGAAAGTAATTTAAAGCAACTAAAAATAAATAAACTGAGTTCAAGATAAGTCTTAGACGTGGAAATCCTGCATAGTATAGATCTCATGTATATCTCAGGTGATGACAATATAAATAAGCATTATATACACGTATTTCAAGTGTATCTCTCAAAACTTGGACCCAAATTTGTAAAATGTCAAGTATAATATAATAGATACAATTAAAATACTTTCAATAGTAACAATGTAAGAGTGTGCTCTAAGGAAAACTCATAAATAGTCACTGATCTTGGGCTCCTCACCCTTGCTATTAGAGGGTCCTGCAATTGTCACCAATAAGGGAAACAATTTCAATGAGTAAAGCTAGAAGAGATTCAACAGTATTTCTGAATAATAAATGACAATAGTCTCTAAATTATGTGGGTATTTAAAGAAAGTTGTAAATGAATGGTAAAGTGCATGATAAACAAACTAATCAAGTAAAGCAGTGAAGGTCAAGTGGCAAGGAAGCAAAATAGATAGGCGAATAGGTAATCCTGTCCAAACTACGGGCTATCAGACCAAAGCACGACTTGAAGTCAACAAAGCGGGCCTAAGGCCACTTCCAATTTCCTTGACATGACTATTTATGCTTTATCCCCTGCATAGTCCTCGGCAAGAAGCCACTGTGACTCTGGTTGCTTAACCCACGAGATAATATAACTAGTGAATTACCTAGACCCTATGCCACTTAAAACAAGAATGTAATACAAGTATATCATACTTTTCAAGAGATTAACAATAATAAGTTGAAAAGAAATCATGTTGATGCTCTTACTAGTTTATTTACCTCGGATTCACACTAATACTCTCTTTCGCCGGCTCCAACACAACCTCGAACTAACCCCCTGATATCCGACTCTTGCTTGCTAAGTCCATAACATCCATTTTAGTTGAGTTTTGAGTAATAGAGTCCATTTAACATGTTCTTTGTTTAGTTTTTTTTTCATTTTAGTCTCATATTCATTGGTAGCAACTTGTTATTAATTTTATTCATCTGAAATGACCCAAAATCGATGCCTAAATGCCCAAAAAAGAACACTAGAAGGACCCGAGTCTGAATTCCAGTGTAATTGAACAAAATCCAGCGATAAGCTCAATTGGATGGTTCAAAATCAAGTTTTTGAAATTCAGTCCATATACGACTTGTTTGACATAATAGAGTTTTCAAACAAAAGCGAGTCTCAAAAATAGTGCTAATTAACTCAGAAACGACACAAAAATTGGCTGGCAATGAAATAACATAGAGAACCCTTGATCTGAAAAAAGAAATTGAGCTAAATCGGATGAGTTGAAAGATTTGGAAAGTCGAAAACGAAAAATCTACTCAAAAAAATTACAAAAGAGCTATCCTCGGGGATGAACTCTAGATTTTATCCAATTTTTGGCAAATTAAATGACTTAATTCTTGAAATCTAATGATTCTAGATTGTTGTTCTTTCTCTAAGCTTCCCAACGATATGTGTAGCGTCAAAATTCGACTTAAAACGAGAAAGTTATAGTTGTTTTTATGAAAAACTCCGAGTCGTCTCGTATGCAGAAACAATGGCGTGCTATCTGGCTTAGATATCGCGCCAACCGCGCTGCAGATTGCATTTTAGCAGGTCTGGATTTGGGGATTTTGCCTCCAAATCCCACCTAGGTCATCTCCATCATCCAAAACTTCCACAATTGGGTACAACCACTTCGAAAACATGGATGAATAATTTAATCAATAATATATATCATACTATTGAAATTAAACATGCATTTTGACATAAAAACTTAAGAATATCATGCACTTTATGATTCCACAACTTTATCAAAACAAACTCAATTTCTAAACTTCTTTATAGCAAACTTATTAAAATTCATGAGGAATTCAAATATGAGGTTTAATCTTGAAAACATGTACACTTATAATCCTGAATTTAGCAAAATCAGTTTTTTGCTTAAAACCCCAACTTTGGCCAAAACCCTCAAATTTGAAAATTTAGGACTTAATATCCAAATAAATGCTTAAATTGATAATAAACAATATAAATAACACTTTGAGATGGACTATGCACAAAGCTCTTTGATTCATGCTCAAATCCCATAAATTTTGAATGCATTGATGAGTTCAAAACATTACCTAAAGTTGTTGTGGATTCCTAGCTCTTGTTTATCACATGGTTTGATAAATCTCTTTCACTTTGTAGCCCTAATTGAGTAATCACACTCAACTATCAACTCTGAATTTATTTTGTTTCAAAGCATGCGAGTGAAGAAAGAGATGCTAAGCTAAGAGTGTCTTTTATAGTTTCTAGTTACTCTTGATGTGTTTTCTACATCTCTAGGTGCATCCAATGGTCCTCATTAAGCCCTACTGCTCCACTAATTCATCCTAGCTAACACAATATTCTCACGCATATCTTATTGAGATTGGTTGTGGCACAAATCTCGAGGAGCATCTATGTGTGTACAATTTATTTCACAACTTTAGGCTTTCTATTTTTGATTCATTTTATAAATGATATAGGCTTATATAAATAGATACATTGGCTACATTAATGTGTGTATAAAATTAAACTAATGACTCATCATATATCACTATCTACCCTTATCCCATTTCAGCACGTGTCTCGAGGCATGTGCCCGCTCGCATCTCGAGGCATGTGCCCGCTCGCATCTCGAGGCATGTGCCCGCTCGCATCTCGATGCCTATATATCAAAATAGATTGGCTTGAATTTGTATATCTTAGGTATATATAAGTAATGCACGCATCAAGAAAATATAAAATACATCGATGTTGACTCCCAAGAGTTAACCAAGTACGCCACGTCATCATAAGTCCTTGTCAGAGTCCTGCGGTGAAACGTGGCATGAGTTAGAAATTTAGGATCGTTATAAGGAAGGTCATGTGTGTCGAGGTGACCCCTAAAATCTCAATGAGCGGGTAGTTGAATTGATTTGTCATATAAGTGCAATCCATTATCAATACATGAAGAAAACAACAAAGGAGTTGCACTTAATTGGGATGGGCAAAGAATAGATCGCTCACGTTATACGTGCTTAGCCAAAAAGCATGCCGCTCAATATATTTGTACCCATCCAACTGGAAAAGCAAAAGCTGCATCTTGCTATTCTCGTCAGTTTCAATCTTTCTCAACTTAGCCCTTTTATTATAAATTATCTTTAGAACAGTCACATTGTCCTTGTTCTTATGCTTGATGTTACTTAAAATATCCTGAGGCTGGGCAATAGTCTTGTTCATGTCTCGTACAATGTCTTTCTCTGGTACAGTAAGCCTCCCAACATAAGAGTACCCAATGAAAGAATTAGTAAAGCCATGGTTGTGTGCCCCCCACACAACTCGAATGGGCCCAACCCATCAACATGCTTCACATAGATCTTAAACTAACACCCACATTTTTTTTATCCAGTCAACTTTTTCTTGTCCTCGCTGGCCTTATCTTCAATTCCTTTCAATATTTTCTTTGCTTTTGCGACTTTCACTTCAAATGCCCATACCTCTCACAACCTATTAACAACCTAGCTCGCTTACCCTAACAAATGCCACCTGGATTAGACTTCAAAATAATCACTATAAAACCACTACGCATGACAGTCTCTTGAGCCCAAGTCACTACATCATCTCTCCTCTTAAAAGGCACATCTAGTGTAAAGTTCTTCATTAATTTCGGGAAGGACTCGGCATATGTACTTGCTATGTCACATGTAGCAACCTACAAGAATTAAAAGGAAAAAAAACTACTCAAGTGTCGATGGTAGAAACAAAAAATAGACGAAGAATATAGAGTATTGGAGGAACATGTCCGAGACTTAAACGTAAGTATCGGCCTAATATAACTGAAAGGTAACTTTGAGTTATAGATTACATGTGATGTAACCATAGGTGACTTATTGGTTGACATTAACCAAAACATATCCATGTCTATCAAAGTTAATGGGTCGAGAAGTGTAATACACGTCTCGACCCTATTACTCTGCATAGCACAGGGACAACAACTTAAAATGGAGGTTCTTCCTCGATGAGAAAATCCAATAAAGATAAAAAAGTACCTCTTCATTGTCGGGATGACTTCGTTTTGACGAATCCTTCGACATTTCTCACCAACAATGTCGAAAACAACAATAACTGAAATACCCTAATAATCAAAAATAGCAAACAACAACATCAATCAAAGGATGCCTAAAGAACTCGAAATCACCTATCAAACAAGCATAAACAAGAGAGAACGGACTTACCTAGTCGATTCTGTATGGATTCACGCATTTTTGCTCCATCGACTTCGAAAATGTGAGCGTCGGTTAAGGTTTTTTCGAACATTACAATGGTGAAGGAGAAGAGAGGATGAGGTTTGGTGAAGAAATAACTTTTTTATATAAAGGATAACTTTGTCATTCCGTCTAATGGCATAATTGGATTGTAGTAAAAAAATTAAAATAGGTCCTCCTAAAAAAAAGCGCCGCTATGGGCACCCCGCCAATTTGCAAAGGCACCCATTTTTTGTGGTTTTTTTCTCCTTTAAATTTTACTTTGATTTAAATGACAAATTTTCCCTTTCATATATACCCTCAACAATTCCACAATACACTTTTGAACAAATTCCGGGGCACCCCACCTTTTTTTGTCTCTCATCTCTAATTGTTTTTGTGTTGGAAATAGTGACATGATTTGGTTTTTTATTGTAGAGTTTGGTAGATTCGACCTTTTTGAAGTTGTTTTTAGAGTAAAATGATGAATATACCACAATAGTGCAAAATGAGGTATAAGAAGAGGTCTTTGTTGATGTTTTTTGTGTTTTTTTCCATTTTTTTCATGTGTTTGTTTCTATCACGATTATTTCGGCCTCGCAGGACCGTGACTTGCAACTAAGTCACGGTATGTGAGAACCGAGACTAATCAGGACATCTCGGTCAGGTGTGACCGAGACATGTTGCAATGTCTCGATCATCTTATACCGAGACTCTTCCATATGTCTCAGTTTTCAATGACCGACACTTAGTGTTAAGTCGCGGACTTGTAATACCGAGAATGTCATTTTTGGATGCAAAACAGGAGGGAGAACGAAAAAGAAGTCGCGGCCAAAACAGGGAAACGAAGGTTTTTTGTCGATTGACTCGATGTGTATTGGTGTTGAGTCCTTAAGGTTCAAACTGGTACGAAAAAATTTTGGTGCCCTTTCCTTATTAACATCAAAGAAAATATGGATTCTTTGTGGTACATCAATGTCATGTGTAGGAGGCATAATCGCAATGTAAATAATGTTTCAACTATGAGACAATATACAATGCAAGATATGATTGCTTCAAATTGCTAATGCGACATGATCTTTAAAGAAAAGAAAGTTTTCATCAATTATATGAAAACCTTAATTTTGTAAGTACTCTATTCAATGAAACTATATATACATCATTGCTTCGAATCGCTAATGCGACATGATCTTTAAAGCTCTTTAGCAATGATTCATCTGAAGGACCACCGGGCAAAAGAGCACGAATTCCTGATTGCTCTTGTGATTCCCCTTCATTTCGACTACCTCCACCACTGGTACTCCCACCCACATTACTACGATGCCTACTAGTGGTGTCAGCTGGTGCAGATGACTCACTGCTACTAGACTCTGATGTATGATCCTCAACTTCACCTCGAGCAATGACAAGATCTTTGCGTCGACGCATGTCGATGTTGGAACCCTCACCATGCAATTCAACATTCGATGCCCGTTAGCAGTACTCTTTCCCTTTCCCTTCACATCGATGCTTTGTTTCTCTTTTCAATAAGACGCATTCGGGGTCTCCAGTCGCCTCGCCCGTAGTTACCCCTCGACGCGTCAACGCCAACCTCCTCCCTATTCATTGTGGTCTTAGAATTAGCCATACCTGATAAGACAATAACATGTAAGCACCTACAATAGAAACAAAAATGAGCTTACAAAAAAAACAACAGACAAAATTCTACCATTTTTTACAGTCTCGGTCAAGTAGGTTCGAGAAAACAACACTAATCTTAGTGGTCTATAACCGAGACATTGTTCCTAGTCTCGGTATTTGATAACCGAGATAGTTGGAGCAGTCTCGGTTGTACATAATCGAGACTAACCAAATTACACATTTTGAACTACTTTCGGTATGTGGTGACCGAGAGTAATCCATGTGTCAGTGTACTTGGGATAATACTACCTAACCAAATTCTCGGTTATTGTTAACCGAGACAATTGAAGATCACATATACTACAACTTTAAGAGATTACCCCCGAGCCTATAAGGTGACTCTCGGTAGTAAGTAACCGAGATACTACAATAACTACAAAAAACCTACGTCTCGGTCATGCTTACCCAAGATTGTGCTCATCTTCTCGGATCTGTGTGGCCGAGAAGCACGAGTTTGCAAATTCAACAACCTAGCAGATGAAATACACAAAACAAACCAAAATCTATCAACATCAAGTTTATACATACCTATAACTTGTCAAATAAACTCCTCCTCTAACTTGGTACCCTAAAATCGAGCTCTAAAACGTACCAGACAACTCGAGATCTCTCAAACTGAAAGAAAACCACCACTTCAAAGAGTGAGAATCAGATGAGAACGCACGAAGGAAATGATTGCACTTGCCAAGGATCGAGAATGTGATATAGGGTTCGAAAATTTTTCAGTTCCTCCTTGTGCGTTTTATCAAATTGGTGATTGGTGGTAGGGTGCACTAGGGGGCAATTTCAGGATTTCATTCAAATTTTTTTGGGTGCCTTTAGTAAATTACTTGGTGCCCTCAATAGTGGTGTGCATTCACTAATTGATGGGGTGCCCATAGGGGCACTAAAAAAAACTATAAAAACATGAAAAACTATCTCTCCGTGCTGCGCATCTTCTTCTAGAGACTGTTATTGTGCCATTTCAAAAAAGGAACAACCTCAAATCTGCCAAATATGTGAAACCCTACGAATTGAAAATCATGAGTTTAAAACTTGCGTTTTCAACTGCAAACAACGTGGAAACATGCGTGTGTCTTTTGATTGAAATAACACGGCTTCCGATCGGCCAGTGGAGGGTGGCGATCTCGGTCTTGACGAAGGTGGGGTGCACAATTTTTGATTGAAATGAGAGGCAAGGGAGGAAATCAACAGACAAATTTCATGGAGAGTATTTTTTGAAAGAGACACATTTCATTTCATTGATTTGCCTGCAGTACATAAAATATGAGGTGCCAATAGGGTGACTCAACGCGGGGATCCCGACCAGTCTCAAATAAAATAAACAAAAAAGTCTTTAGGAAATGATGATATCTATGCAAAATATTAAAAGAATACTTCAAGTCAATCCTCAAAAAATAAAAAATCACACATTCACAAACTCTTACCCGTACGACACACAGCGATACCCTATCTCGAGCAAATCCAACGGTCCTCCCACCCATACCCTCTAAGCACAAGGGTTTTTCATCCCCTAAAACTCTATCACTCTCTCATACTCATCTGATCTCCTCTGCGACTCCGTCGAATTCGTCCAATCTTCGCAGAAATTGTTGTCAAAAGTAAACGAACAACTCGAAATGATGAGCTCTCAGAAATGGGGATATATAAGAATCATCACTGGAACAATTCTCGGCGGTGCACTCGGATTCTACGTCATGCATCGTCTCGAAATCAATCACAAGGTCCCAAAATTTTTCGGTTTTCTCCTCTTTTTCGTTTCGGATTAGGCTTTTTGTGTTGTAATCGATGTGAGTTTTCGTCGATTTTTGGAAAGATAGCTTGATTTGTGTTTTCTGTGTTGCAATCGAAGTGCGGTTTTGTGGATTTCAGGTGAGATTGCTTGGTTGGTGTTTTTAGTGTTGTAGTCGAAGTGGGGTTTTGTAGATTTCAGTGGAGATTGCTTTGTTTTTTTTGTGTTTTTTGTGTTGTAATCGGATTAGGGTTTTGTGGATTTCAAGAGAGTGTGAATGAGAGATTGCTTGATTTGGGCTTTTTTGTATATTGTGTTGTAATTGAGTTATGGTTTGTGGATTTCAGGAGAGAGTGAAGGAGAGGTTGCGATTGTACGAGAAGGAGAAGTTGAAGAGACAAGAAGGACTGCTAAGACGACCACTATCCGATTTCGATGAGTCGTCTTAGCTGCAGCGGATTGAGTTTTTTTACTGTTGTTTTTGTTTTTTTGTTGGATTTTTTAGGGTTTAATTTGATTAGTTTTTAAGGGTTTGATTGAATAAAGATGCTGAACTTCCCGGATCCTGTGAAACTGAAGACCAAGAAGGTGAGGCGTTGAGTTTTCGGCTCGGTTTGTTGTTGAGTTGTTTGGTGAATTTGGATTGGTGATTATGTTGTGTTTAATGGATTTTGTATGTATAAGTGTTTCTGGGTTAGTGTAGGCATATTGATTAATTTAGTGGATTAGTGAAATCTTGTAGTTAAAACCGTAAAAGCATTGATCTTTTGGAAGGTTATGTTTAGTTCCGTCCTCTTTTTTAAATCTCCGCTGTAATGCAACAATAGAAGTTTTTCGTAGAAGCCCAGAAATCGTTCTTTCAAATTTCAAGGAACTTTCATTGTTTAACCATATAACATAAACTTGGGATTGAGTTTTTGTTGTTGTGTTTTTGTAATTTGAGTGTGATTATTTTTCTTAATGACTTTGCTTTCGATTTCTCTATATATCAATTTATAGATAGTGGCTTTGGCAGTTAATATTCGAAGAAATATACAAGACGCCTGATGCTGGGACTTTAGAACAACTTAAAGAGTTAAGCGCTAGGCGAAGAGCATTTGCGGTGAATATTAGTGAAAGCAGCTCTAATACAGAGGCTACTGCAAGACACATTTCTGATGGATTAAATTCCCGATTCGAACAGGTATTGCTCTTCATTTTCTTTATGTTTATAATTGTTGGCCAAAGATGTGTAACAGTTCTCTTATGCTTGCTGGTTCTTGTGATAGGATTTGGTGAAGCTAGAATTGTACTTGCCACTATTGGAGAACTTAATCTACAATATTGACTTGGTGAGAAAAGATGCACGCATGGCTTGTCGAACTTCATGGTCTAGTGCTTTTAGTTCCTCATGTGTCCTCAATCTCAAGGGTGCAAAATTCTTTACTGTTGATGATTTGCATTTTGAACGTGCAATGTGTCTTACCCTTTATGCTGGTTTCTTGCGACAAAGAGGCTTAGAAATTTTATCAACTGGTAATTGAAGCTGTATCTTGACCATTTTCAAATGTCGTGGTTTTATTTGGTAGTTGATCACTAATTTGCATGCTTTTTTCATGCATTGATGCAGATATAGTTCAATCGGCCACACTTTTAAGAAAGGCAGCTGGTGTTTATCAGTATTTGGCTGATGAGATGCTTCCATCTGTACAATCTTCATTTTCTCGGGAAAGACCACCAGAGGCTACGTCTCCAATGTCATCCATCATGAGTCTTATCTGTTTAGCCGAGGCACAAGTTAGTACTTTCTTTTCTTACATGCTTGTTGCCTTGTAAATATCCGATTTATCTCATCAAGAATTGTTTTTATTTTTTATTTTTTGGAAGAAAAGTCTTCGGGCTCTTCATATTAATTAATTAATGCGCATTCCTTTTTTTTTCAGGCTGTAACTTTAAGAAAGGCTGAAGAAAAGGGTAGCACGCATGGTATTTTGGTAAAACTGCACTTTGGAATTAAGGAGATGCTTAACGAGGCCACCACAGTTTTACAACAGTTAAGAAAAGGGTGCAAAAATATTTCTCCACGTCTAGAGGTATGCAGTCTTCTTCTTAAAGAAAAACTTCTTTTTGTAAATTGATGTCTGAAACCATTAACTTGCAACAATGACTTAATTCAGTTCAGACTCTGATGCAGTGTAGACTGAAATAATGATATGAAACGCAGAAAAAACCGAAATTAAGACAACCAAGTAGTGCGTGGAATGGAGAAAGAATGCATAACTAATTATCATTCTCAGCTTCTCCAAAGACCATCCCTTGTCAGTCATCATCATATTTTCCTTCTCAATGCAGCTTGTCCATAGTTCTCTCTCCTAATCTGCATAAGCTACATGCCGATGTAATTCTTTTACTCATCAATGAAGTCAAACACTTGCAGTAGATTTTAGAACTGCTAGTAAAAATCGCTGGATTAGTTGTCATGTGGTTGAAAAGTAGATCGTATAGTTACCTCAATTTATTTTATGATTCATCTTTTTGTTCGACTTATTTATAAAATAAGCTGTTCACAAGGCTTTGCTCTTGATCTAAACCTTCTACCCACGTCAAATACTTGACCTTGGTTTTGGACCTTCTTTGAAATCCTATATACTATTTTACTATCGCCAATCTTAATCACTAAGTCACAAAGTAGTAGATCACAATGAAACTTTGGGATCTCAATTATTACGTTCTTGAATTGCACCATTTGCTTGTGGATACGAAGACTTCTTTTGGACGGCAAATATCTTAAAATTCATCAGTCTGATTCTCCTTAGCAAGTGTAGGTGGAACAAACACACTCTTGACACTATTATGTTGTAAGACCGTCGTTTGATGTGTGAACGTGGCAACCTCTTGTTGGTCCATTTCATTTTGATCTCTTGCATCATTTGTAGAACTGTCTGTGTATCTCACCCGCATTCTCATCTCCTTTATCTTACAAGGGACCAAGTCTTTTATCATTGTCGTTGTTTTTGGTGCTTGCTTCTGTGTTCTCATCCCCTTTATCATGTGATTGCAAATGATTATAAGCTCTGTTACCCAATTGATGCTTTGTACATTTGGAGCAAAAATAACAAGAACTAATGGTATCTTAATCAGCAAAGAAACAGAAAGCAGTAATGATACTCACATAAACCAGTTCAAGCTAAAATTGAGTTTCATTTGTTTATCTTGTTGAAAGCTGATAGTATTTTGGGGGATTTTCTGCAGGAGTTCATCTGTTCTTGTAAAGCCTTGCTCGAGTTAAGAAGCGAGAAACACCTTGCAGAAAGCCTAGAAGTCGCGGAGCAAGTGGGTGTTGCAATAGGAGTTGTCCGTCGCGCACTGAACAATGCGAAGAGAAAAATGCCTACGAATAGCGCTTGGCGTTCAGTTTTCAAGCAGGAGATGGAAGTTGTAAGTGAGAAGCTCCAGAAGGTTGAGCGTGAAAATGAGCTTGTGTGGTACCATAAAATCCCTCATGACCATGAATTGCCTTTACTTGAAGGGAAGACAATAGTGAGTGCCATACCTTATAAACCTCAAATGAGTGTGTATAAGCTTGTATTCAGGACTTGAAAGAGTGACTATTTGTTGTTTATGAAAGGTGGTCTACAGAAATGATCAGTAATCAAAAAAAAAAAGTGTATTTATTCTCTTTTTTTGATCAACACAATGACAACAACAATAAATCTTCAATTCCAAATTAATGGAGTTGGTTGCATGGATCAAACTTTTTCATTTCTTTTCAATACCTTTGAAGGGTCAACGTGACAACAATTAAGCTCTAATTACAAATTAAACCAAGGCGACGAAGAAGAAAGGAGACTAGGGTTGTAGAAAGCAACACGGAAATGTTAATGGAGCACCGGCTGGAGTTATACTAGTTGTCCTTGGGTCTCTAATTTTAAACTGTATGTTAGTTCTTCAACATAAATAACATCTCTAACCAAGGCAGAGGTTGTGGATCCTATCCAAATCATATATTTGTAACTTAATAATTTGTGAGAAAGAGGTTGTGGATCCTATCCAAATCATATATTTGTAACTTAATAATTTGTGAGAAATTAAAGAGATATAATATAGGTTCTAGAATTTGACATAACGACTGAGGTGCAGTTGGACTAAAATAAGGAGTGGCTAAAAAAAAATTCAACACCCACTTATACTCTTCATACATTTATCCTTAGTATTGTTGACTCCTTTAGATCAACATTGCTTTTTAATTACCTTTAGATCAACATTGTGATGTATCCAAGCATACCATAATGCACAAAATGTACACGTCACAC
Source organism: Stephania yunnanensis (assembly GCA_039657365.1). NCBI lineage: Eukaryota > Viridiplantae > Streptophyta > Magnoliopsida > Ranunculales > Menispermaceae > Stephania > Stephania yunnanensis. The sequence continues at coordinate 12,819,743 of CM077589.1, read as the reverse complement.
ATTTTTATTGTCGAACTCAGAGAAGTCCGGTGGTTGTCTTGTAAAAACAAGTAATGATCCTATGTAATTTTTTTTTTTTTTTTTAAAAGCAGACTAGTGGGTTGTAGTTCGCCACTTTAGCGGCTTAAGATGATGTTTTTTGAGACTCCATGAATGAAGAAATCAACAATGGAATAGCTTTACCTCTTGGTGGGCCGACCCGGCTTGAGTTCGAAGAAGTCGATGAAGTCTGGATACCGAGTAATCAAAACCAAGAAAAAAATTGCACAAATTTTTTTTGTTATACATAACTTTATGAGATGGTAACAATCATTTCCTTGGTGTTTTAGGAAAAATTAGTTATTCACTTGAGCCTCCAAGAGGTTATATGTTCGAATCTTCTATCCGTTCGAAAACAATTTTTATAGGGCGACTTTTCTTTTATGGAATTGATGCGTCAATCGACCGCACTACGATTTGGAACCACTAACCGCATGAATCTCGAGGCGAACGTCGGTGCCTTATGCGACCGCAAACTGCAAAACAGGCCCAAAGTTAGGGCCTCAGGGGAGAGCACTCTTATGCCAAAGTCAGAGCAAGAATCGAGAAGACAGAGAAGTTAGGGTTGGAATTTAGAGCATATCTATTCCTCCAATATGTTGCGTATTCGTAGCCCTAGGGTTTACCCCTTGTTGGTTTTCAATTGAGATATTGCTAAATCCAATTTTTCTATTTTGGTAAGATTTGGTAAATCTCGACTTTCCCTTTTTGGTGGGATTTGGCACTGATTTGATTTTATCATTGATTATCCAATATCTCGGGGATCTACAAAATTCTTGCTATTTACTACTTTACCTCTAGATGTGTCTGCGCAAACCTCGATCGAGGTTTTATGCTATCCTACATCACATGCCCCTACTCCTGTGGGAGAAATGTAGTTTGTTGCGTAGGAGTTTTTCTTTTTCTTTTTTACCTATTTTGGGCATTCTTCGACATGCTCATTTTTTGATGTGGTAATGATTTTCTTGGACAAATTCTGGTCATTGTTTTGGTGCTCATGCTTCGACATGCTCATGTTTCAACATGGTCATGGTTATTTATGATCATTTTTTGTCATTATTTAGGTGCTAATGCTTCGACATGCTCATATTTCGGCATGCTCATGATTTTTTGGACCAATTCTGGTCATTGTCTTGGTTTTCGTGCCTCGACATTCTCATGTTTCGGCATGTTTATGATTTTTTTGAACTAATTATGGTCATTGTTTTAGTGTTTATGCTTCGACATGCTAATGTTTTTCTTTTCGACCTTTTGCGTTTTGCCCTTTATGTTCATTTCTTTGTACTCAAACTAAACAAAAATTTAGAGAAGATTAATGTTTATATTTTAAGGATCATATCAGATCTATGACAAGATGAGAAACATGGAGCAAAAGAAGAGCTCTTATTCAAAAAGTTTTCTAGATGAGCCTACTCGACATTTATTCGGGCGAAATAAAAAAGAAAGTGATAAATAAACTTAGCGATAAAACTTGTGCAGATTGGAGATATTCCAAGATCGCGGTATAGCCTTTCCATGTAACGTCTCCAACGTGTATGCATCAGGCGCAACCTTTTCATTAACTCCATGAAGTACTTCCCATTTCAAAGACAGATTTCCAATTTCTTGAGGTTGCCTTTAGCTTTCTCATGACAGAGTCACCATGACAGAGTCACCATGGAGGAAATGTTTGTGTTTAACTCTGGAGTTGTAGAACTTTGTAGCTCTATTGGCACCTTCTTGCATTCGTAAGGTTGTTGTTTGGTAAATTTCCTCGAGCAAACCTAATCCTCCGCAAAAGGCGTCATTGTTGTGCTTCTCGTTAATGTACATAACGCCGTAAGAAGATCCTCCCACATCTATAAGGATTACTGCCTCAGCTCAAAAAATAAAATAAAATGGGGTTTCCCCTATAGATGACTTTGAAGTTATCCTGTACGCCCATAAAATGATGTGAAACTCGTCGGCCCGTAGCCTTTTTGCTCCTTCCAATCTCTTCTTTAGGCCATTGAGGATAATTCTATTTATTACCTCTGTTTGGTCGTTTTTCTGAGGGTGTGCAACTGAAGTGAATCGTTGCTCAAAGTGAAACTCCTGACGGTAATCCCGAAATCTTGAGCTATCAAACTGTTTTTCATTGTCAGTAATCAAAACTCGTGGTATCCTATACCTAGTTATTACTGCTTCCCCAAAAAAAATTTGATAGTTATTTGGTCAGTAATTGTTGCAAGTGTCTCTGTTTCAACAGTGAAATAATCAACAACGACAACAACAAACTTCATTTGTCCTGAGAGCGGAGGGAAATGGCCGAGTAAGTCCATTCCACATATTGCAAAAGGTAGTGGTGATTCGATGATGGACATTTCTTCTCCTGGATGGTGGTGGAGAAATGCATGCTTCTAACATTGTTCACATTTTTCACAAAATCTATTGCTTCTTTTTGCATATTTGGCTAATAAAAACCTTATAGTAACACATTTAAAACAAGAGATAATCCACCTAAATGTTGTCCACATATATTTTCGTGAACCTACCTAAAGGCATAATGTGCCTCTGAAGGTCGAAGGCAACGACGATAAGGAAATGTGAACGACTTTTTGTATAACGCACTATCTATCGCAGTGTACTTTGCTACTTTAGACATAAGTGTTTTTGCTTCGCTCTGATCTTCTGGTAAGAAACCTTCGTTTATATATTTTTTAATTGGATCAACCCATGAAGATTCCTTTGTGAAATTTGCTACATTATGATGTTCAACGTTTGGTTCTTCCAATATCTCGAAATAAATCGGCTCGCATTCATCTCCTTCATATATGACCAACTTTGAAAGTGAATCAGCTTTCGAGTTCTCTGACCTTCGTATGTGATGAGCGTGACATTATTTGAAGCTCGACATCATTGACTTTACCATTTCCAAGTAGCGCTTCAGCTTTTTATCTTTGGCCTCATACTCTCCGGTGGTCTGCATGACTACTAATTGAGAATCATTGATAAGTTCAACCCGTTAACATGTAAAGCACTTGCAAGGCCTAAACCTACAACCATCGTTTCATACTCAGATTGATTGTTCGTTGTAGAGAATGCAAGTTTTATTGCGTACTTGATTCTAGTAATAATCTTGTGCAACCTCCTATGGCGTTAGAAGTTCCATCTATGCATAGACTCCATCACTTCTCATTTCGGACTTTTGGGTCTTCAAGGTTCTTATCTTAAGAAGTACATTCCACAATGAACTCAGCTAGTGACTGCCCTTTGGTTGCGGGTCGGGGTATGTAACTATTATCAAACTCGCTCAATTAAACTCCCCAATTGAGCATTCGACCACTAGTATCGGGGCTATGAAGAGTTTTCCTTAAGGGTATGTAGGTAAGAACTGTGATCGGATGAATTTGAAATATGGACGCAACTTTCTGGTGGTTGTAACAATAGCCAAGGTAAATCTGTCCATGACAGAATACCTCTTCTCTACTCCTTGCAAGATTCGACTAACATAGTAGACAGGCTTTTGCATTTTATTTTCCTCTCGAATTAAGACTGAGCTAGCTGCCACATCAGAGATTGCTAGGTAAAAAAATAAAGGTTATCCCTTTAAAGACTTATAGAGCAAGGGTGGGCTTGCCAATTACCGCTTCAGATATTCGAATGACTTATGGGACTCGCTATTCCATGCAAAGTGTTTTGGATTCTTCAACAAATCAAAGAATGGTGCAAATCAATTCGTTGATGTAACAAGAATCATCTTAGAGCAACTAAGCATCCCATCAATCTTTGAATTTCTTTGACTATTTTTGGATACATATCCATTATTGCTCTTATCTTCTCGAGGTTTGCTTCTATCATTCTTTTAGAGACCATTATCCCTAAGAACATTCTCGAAGCGACACCAAAAGCGCATTTGGCTAGATTGAGCTTCATCTGATACTTTCTCGACGCTTGGAAAGTCTTGTCCAAGTCTTGAACATGCTCTCTGGGATGCAGGCTTTTCATTAGCATATCATCGATGTAAACCACCATAATCGTTCCTATCAGGGGTTTAAAGATGGAGTTTACATTTCTTTGGTATGTAATGTCATCATTCTTCAACCATAATGGCATCATATGATAGCAATAAAGGCCACGCTCAGTGATGAAGGAGACCATATGTATGTCGATTTCTTTCATGTGAGCTTGATTGTATCCGCTAAAGCATCCATGTAGCAGCCCGAAATACTTTATTAGTGAATAGTGACGTGTATTACTTATTATTACTTATTTATACTTGCATGCACAATTTAGTTTTTTTTAACGTCGATTTTACGTGCTAGAGTTGCATAATATGTGTGCGCGTGTGCGCGCGAGCGATGAGTAGGTCGATGTATGGAATAGGGTTTTAACTAGTTTATGACTTAGGTATTATATTAAATTAAATGAGTATCTAAGTTAATTAATGAGATAAATCTAATTAATCAAACTAGCCGAAACTAAATGAAAAAAATACCTGAGTTGATGAAAACTAATTTAATTAGCCTAAGTAGACTAGATGAGAAAATAACCAATTTATTGAATACATAAGTGAATTAATGAGATTAAATATTAAATAAAAACTATCCTAATTGACTAATAAATTCATATGGCCTAACTAATTAAATGGGTATATAAGCTAGTTTGGTTTTTCCAAGTAAGCTAATCAAGGAGTTTACTAATTAATATGCCTAATTTAATTTAGATTTTCATATGACCATACATTCATCTAGTAATGATAGAAGATAATAAAAATCTTAGGATAAGTTTGTAGATATTTATGGGTTCATGAAGCGGTTGAAAACCAATCAAAGGTAGACTTAATTTACACAAATAAAGAATGTTCTATGAGTGTCTCAAATTAATGCTCATGAACCTAAGTGTCCATATATGAGTTAAATGGCTTACTTATGAGTTAATTAAACATGCATCCTTATGGAGAAAATAATTTATAAGCAAAGCCAAAGTCATTAAATATTTACAAGAAACTCTCTCTCCTTATAATTAGAGTACCTCTAATTCTCTAAACTCATAACTAGTTTCTCATCTTCATCAAATAAAGAAAAAGAAGAGGAAGGAGGAAACTAACATTAATAGAGCTATATTTATGAAAGCTTGAGCACACTAAAGGAAGCAATTAAAGAGGCAAGTGCTACTCCTTCTTCTCTATACTCAATTTCTCTCTTAATTTTCAAATCTAATTTAGGTTCTTAATCTTGATCATCTTATAATTGGGTAACAATTGTTTAAGATATTCATCAAGTTGTGTACCATAAAGTTAAATTAAAAGTTCATTAGCTATAGCATTTTGCAAGATTATAAAAAAAATCTTCAAATAAGTTTGTATCTTTGGTTAAGATCTAAGTACTAAAAACCTTTTTAATTTTTTAATTATCTAGGTACTTGCTATCATCCCTTATTGAGTAAAATAGTTATGTTTTAGCATATAGTTCATAAGTTTTGATAATATATGGGCAGTGCAATAGAATTCAGATTACAAATTATTAGTAAGCTAATAGGAAAAAAGGAGATGCCACTAAAGTATATGAATAGTGAAACTAGGAATTTAATTAGGAGATTAATTAGGATACCTTATGTAGCATCTCATATCCCAATTAGGGCGATACTAGGCCTGAAACCCTAATTAAGCATCGGTAACTCTGGCAGACTTAATAGAGCAAGCAGTCTCTTCGTCTGTACCTAGTAAACTCAACCTGTATATTGATATCAAATAAATAATACAAAATATATAACTTTTTCGAAAATTAATAATATACGCAAATGCAGAGTTTATCAAAGGACAGTGCTTCAGTCCCAGTTAGAGGCACCGACTTAGGCACCTGGTGTACGAAGTAGGTCCCATCCACTTATTTCTGTCGGGTGTGTTAAAAAATATAAAAATTAGTTTTTTCCAAAAAAGAATCGAAAATCGACCAGCTATCTAATCGTACAATAGGTGAGAAGGAAACCTAATTTTGTGTGCCCTAATTTCTCTCATTTTGTATGCCTGCATTGCCACTGGTCGATATCTCCATTGAAGATCACTTGTTGGTGCTTCATTGGGGCCTCAAACAAGGCCTTAAAAAAGTTCTATGCATGTGGCTTGTGTATAGGAGAGAAGGGAAGCAAGGGGTAAGTTTTACAACTATCTTGCTAATCCAGTCATTCAACATTTCAGCCACCAAGACCTTTTAGGGCTAATCCATCTCCCACGCCACCAAACACTAAACACACCAGTTTCATGCTCAGGATGCATATGAAAACCTACACCTTAGCCTCTCAATTTCAAACACACTGCAGATCAATGAGTTTAACTTTTTTATATAAGAAGATGGTATTAGCATACACATAAGGATATGTGCACCAACAAGTACCAAACGACATATACAAGGGAGGGAGACATAGATCAAAACTTTTACCAAATTATTAAGCAAAGAAAAAAAAAGCAATAGATTACACTAAATAATTACCAAAACATAAACTTCCTCAAACCAAACAACAAATTGTTAAGATAATAATGATCCAAATCAATCTTTTCAATATTACTTAAACCTTATACCTACTAAACACTAATGGTAAAAATCTAAGCAACATCCGTAGCTCCATCTTTAATACCTTCCTTTAATCCCTCCTTGTGATGATCCTAGTTGTTGTTTTGAAAATTATTTCCATTCCATCACTCATTGTCAGTCGCTCCGTGAATAATTTTGAAAATTCCATCACAGCATCAATTTATAATTCCTTCCCAGTTGAATGTCTACCTTCCCCGACCGAACTGCTCCCTTGCTCATGTTGATACTTGGACTCCCTTGTGTTTGGACGAGTGGGCGTTGTAGGGCGACGACGAGCATAATCATCCCAATCAAAGAACCCACACACCTTCTCAGTACTACGAGTCACAAAAGGTCAGTCCTTGTTAGGCCCCTTTTTCTTAACGCGCCTTTTTGCTTGGTACCCAACTGGGCACTTTGGGCAAAGCTCCCATAATGGGCATTTGTCCTCAAAATGATGAAGGCTCCTATAGCTCCAACAATGTCCTTCATTTGTTCTTCCCATGTCTTCTAAAATATTGTACCTCAGTTAGCATAAGAAAACATGGAAATGCAAACATTCAGAGCATAAAAAAAGCAAAAAACACTTACATACATTAGCACGATAACCTTTTTGAGCACCACAAATATTATAACATAAATTATAATAAAAAATAAGATCAAACAAAACAAACCCAAGAAAACAGAAAGAAAAAAAAATCCCCATACAGACTCACATAAAATTGAAGCGATCAAGTGACCCAGTGGCGATGTGTAACTCAACGGGAATAAAAAAGATGGTGATGTGGGCAACTAGTGGCAGTGGTGAGTGTATCGACTTTGTTAGAAGCCCTAATGAAACACCAACAAATGATATTCAATGGAGATATCAACTAGTGGCAATTTGGGCTTCTCTCTACCCTTATTTTTTGTTTCTTTTTGCCCCGAACGAGAGAAATTAGGGCACACAAATTTGAGAGGGGAACTCGAACAGTGAATAGTCAAATCCCTCCCACCTACTGTACAATTAGATAACTGGTATATTTTCAAATTTTCTTTTTTTTTGTAAAAACTATTTTTTTTTACACACCTGACATAAATCAGTAAATGGGACCTCTTTGTACACTAGGTACCCAAGTCGGTGCCTCTAACTGGGTCACTGAAGCATTATCCTTTATCAAAACCTAAAACCTCCTTTATAAACCTCCCAACCATGTTTATATACAACAAAATAACTCAACAGTGTATAAGTACACAGGAAGGTTCATTACATCGTAGAGAAGATAACAAAACATATAAATCTTCTCCTTTCCCTTCGTTGAAGTGTTAAGTTGCAAACCTGAAATATTAGATTTGAGGTGAACGCTCGAACTTGCTCAGTAAGGATTCACAAAACTATCAACATTCCATATAATATTCAAGAACTTTATGCAATAACAATATGCACTAATGTTAACTAACAAGATCATGGAAAACATGTAATTCAATAAATAACGCATGCAAGTCAAACTGTCATTTACTATTACACCGTGATTCCCATTTTATTTGTAAAATTAGCTAGGGTCAATTACGCACTGACCTCATTAATGTGATTGCTAGACTAACATATTGGCTTATGTGTTGTCTAGCTAATCCATGAATAGCCAATGGTTCTATCCTAAACCCTCTAGTAAATATGTAACACATGCAACCTATCTAACTGAGTAGAAGTTACATATATGCCAAAAGATCAACCCCGCAACCTATATAACCTAGTCTCAGTCTCAGGAGTTACTCTCGTGGATCATATTAGACACCGTTTTTCATTTATTAAAACATCATAGTGTACATAGTCCCCCATTCAGTCCGTAAACTACATGAACTACATATACTAAAATAACCAAGCAACATTGATAAATAAGCGAATCCATACTTACCTCGATTGAAGTTTTCGTTAAGAAATTCCCTAACTTTTTGAGTCACTCACGCTTTCTCGGTGATCCAATTAAAACTCAGCATAATTGATGTTTTCTAGGGTGGGAGTGCGCTCCTTCAATTGGTGGGGTGCGCGCTCCACCAACTGGGTTCGTCCCAACTGATGAAGGGAGCATGCTCCCCTACTAAGTGAAGCACGCTCCACCTTGCACTGTCTCACCAACGAATAGGGCAGCAACCACTGTCCAATCCATAAATCACTACAACAACAATAAACACTTCTAAAACTCATCAAGGAGGACCACTAGTAAGGTAACAAACTATTTCCAGTAACCAATAACAACAATTCATAGAGAAATTATCACCCACCATCGAATTGAACTTCAAGAATATCAAAACCAAACTTACCATAATGATGATCTCTAGATTTTTAGTTGTATAAGCTCCTTAATTCACGTCAACTCCCTGATTGATTCCCTAAGATCATACACTAAACCCTCAGCTGCTCTATCTTATTTCCTCTCTCAATCGATCAAATTATAAAGATAAACATGAAGGTATTTTATTTAAATATATGGATTTCCTTGAGATACAAATCACACTATCTCGAGGATGATCAATTGATTGATGTGCTAGTGACACATGTTGGCACCATCAACACTAATGCTTATCTCGAGGTGATCCGATTATCCATATAATACAAACCAAACTTACAGTTTTTAATATATATTTATATATCAAATATATATAAATATATACATACCTTGTGTATTTTCTCGCCAATAAATTCATCAAACATGCCTACGAGTGTTCTCGGGTGTACACATTCATTTTATGACCCCCTCTTTGCACTTGGTGTACTAGCTATTTATTATTTATTTACATATTTTTCGATGATAGGCTTGTATATAAACTATCTTTTATACTACAACATATAAAATTCATTAAACACTCCAAACAAATATAAACAATCATATGAACCCATGCATACGCTATTCGAGGTACACCGAACTTAACCATGAGCATAACCCGGGTTAATTAAGATTTGGATTAACGCTAATCACCAGCTTAAGGTAACAGGTCGTTACACCTTAAGACTAGTGTTTCAAATTAACTTTGCATTTGTCTACTAGGTAACAAACTTAAGCCACACAAAAAGTCGATTAAAATATGTAAAGTATCCATAAGTTACTAATAGTGTAAATTATCGTAATTAGTAAATATTTCCCATTACGATAGGACTACACATCAAGGATCGGCTTTAAGCCCATATCTATTTACTTTAGTTATGGATGAACTAACTAGACATATTCAAGAGGATATACCATGGTGTATGCTATTTGCAGATGATATTATCTTAGTGGATGAAACAAAAGATAAAGTGAATAGGAAATTAGAACTCTGGAGGAATACATTAGAATCAAAAGGCTTTAAGTTGAATATGATGAAAATCGAATACATGCACTGTGAGTTTAAAAACACTAGACATCGAATGACGGAGTGGTAAAATTGGGGGAAGTATAAGTTCCTAAGGTAAACCACTTTAGATACCTAGGATTAATAATACAAAATGATGGTAACATTGAGAATGATGTCACACATAGAATTCAAGCTGGATGGAAGAAATGGCGGAGTGCAACATGGGTGATTTGTGATCGAAATGTTCTTACTGAGTTAAAAGGAAAATTTTATAGGACCGCAATCAGGCTATGCTCTATGGATAGTGAATGTTGGGTGGTAAAGCAACAACAATTACATAAAATGAACGTATCATAAATAAGGATGCTTAGGTGGATGTGTGGTAAAACTCGTAAAGATAGAATAAGAAATATAAAAATTCAAAGACAAGTATGAGTAGTACCAATTGATACAAAGATTAGGGAAGGGCGGTTGTAGTGGTTTGGTCACCAGCAAAGACGACCTACAAATGGCCCAACTAGAAAACTTAACTCAATAGAAACTGTAGAAATTCGACGAGGTAGGGGCAGACCAAAGTTAACATGGGATGCATTAATTAGGAGGGATTTGAATGGTTCAAAAAGTTCGCCATCAATTGCACTTAATCGAGCATAATAGAAAAGTATGATCCATATAGCCGACCCAAGTTAATTTGGGACTGAGGCTATGTTGTTATTGTTGTTGTTGTTGTTGTTGTTGTTGTTGTTGTTGTTGTTGTTGTTGTTGTTGTTGTTGTTGTTGTTGTTGTTGTTGTTGTTGTTGTTGTTGTTGTTGTTGTTGTTGTTGTCATTGTTGTTGTTGTTGTTGTATCCTAATTAGTAACTAAATTACTTCCTCTTATTTAGAGAAAATCACCGAGTACAATATAAACTAATAGTACTTAATTAATTTCTTCATGAGTTGATTTAAAGTTTAATTCTTTTAAAAAAAATGTATAACTTTAATTAGTGAGTTAAGATAAGACATTAACTTAGAGCACATTTCAATCGGACATTCCCTTGATATATCTAACAAGATATGAAAAAGGAATAAAATGTGGTCCATATAATAATTGATTCTTATGAAAGAATAATTTCTAATTAATTAGATTTAGTTTCTTAAATTGACAAAGAACTATTTTATCGAATTTTCACAATTGGAGTGTTTTGAGTTTAGGAATCTAAACCTTAACCTAAGGGCACTAACACGGGTAAATTCAACAAATATATCTTGACACTAGGGACTTAGCTCACTAGCTTGGGTGTCGGGGATTGGTTTGGGGAGCGTGTTAGAGCCGCGAGAGCATATTTTTTCATCGATTCAATGTAAGTAAATCCAGATAGGGGATATTTAGTAATTTATTATCTATTATGCTTCTTGATATTCGACATGTTTATTCCTTGGATTTCCATTCCTTAGTTTAAGTGTTTAAGACCTAAGTGTGTCAGGAAGGTACTCTAGGTTTGGTACTAGATGGACAAACGTAACCTTACCCCGGGTAATGTATTGTAGGTCGTAGATGTGGGCGAGGTATTCGGAGCACTGTTGATGCCCCTATGCTAAACTAAACTAAATTGTCAACTTGTAGAGTTGCAATTCTAGGAAGTTGAGTAGTGGCACACGCGATGGACTTGGACCACTTATTTAGTTTCCCTTGTTTCCTAAACACTCTTTATCGCTTCTATTACTTTCCAGTCCATTTATCATGTACTTTTATTTAATTATCTGTCTTTTAAACTCATGCATGATATATAGAGTGCATTATTTATTCATGAAATACTATCCACATACTACTGATTTTTACTTACTGGACTTGTCATTCTCGTGTTGATGACTTAAGTGCAGATCCACAAATGAGCAAGGGTAAGCCACCGGTGATTGGTGAATTTCTTTAAAGATTATTAGGGCGGCTCCTCCTTTTGTTCACTTGTAGGTTTTTGGCACTTTTAGTCCTTTTTATTATGTATATATATTGTTTTGATAACATTTGGGTTATTTTAGGGCTGAGAGATCCAAACTCATGTATTATCGCACTTACTTACTACTTGGTCACCAGATATGCATGGCTATCCATATATTTGAAGGGGTTCCATGCCTTAGGTTATCCCAACTCTATTTTCTTAAGTTATTATAATTGCTTTAAGTTTGCTTCCGCTGTAATTACTTTAAAATTTGCAGAACTTAATAACTTAACTCTAAAACATGAAATTTATAAAAAATAATGGGATTCGAGGCTTACTAAGCCCGTGTTGACCTTACGAGGGCTGATTCAGGGGTCCACGTGGCTCTAGGCCGGGCAGGGCCCAATTTTTAAGGAACTGGGGCCGTCATAGTCCATGAATGATTCATGCCCTGTTGTTGCATCTATCAAAATGTCAATTCTTAGTAGTGGAAAGTAGTATTTTTGGACATGCATCATTCAAGTTTGTAAAATCTATGTACATTCTCCACTTACCATTTGACTTTTTAACCGTAACTGGATTTGCTATCCATTCTGGGTACATGATTTTCTCAATTTTTGTTCATCCAATAGTTTGTCAACTTTTTCATCAATTGCTCTTTACATTTCATAAGCGAAAGTCCTTTTTTTTTGCTTCACTGGTTTCCTTGATGGATTGACATTAAGGCAATGTGTGATGATCTTCGAGTCTATCCCTAGCATGTCTACCGGGGACCATGCAAAAATGCCTTGTTTTGCCTTCAAAAATTGGGTAAGACTTTTCAAAACATGTGGTTTGAGATCAGATCCGATGTAAGTAACCTTTTAAGTGTCTTCATCACTCAGCGCCACTGGAATTAACTTCACGACGGGTTTCGATCTCGACTTGCTTTCGTCAAGGTCCATTGATTCCAATGGCAGAACTTAGTCACCTATTTTTCTCGTTCTAGTAGTTTGATAGTAACCATTTTGTGTCGTTTTTTGATCACTTTGTATTACGCTTACTCCACTTGACATGGGGGATTTCAACTTGAGATGGTATGTCAAAGGAATTGCTTGAAAGATGTTTAGTCGTGTCCTACCGATGATGATATTATATGCAGATAGAACTTTTACGACCATAGAATTGATTATATGAGTAACTTGTCGTGGCGAATCTCATAAAGTCATTGGAAATGAAACTGACCTTTTACCTTTGCATTTGCCCTATTGAAACCATAAAGAGGTCTCATTATGGGGTCAATTGGCTATCTTCGTAGCCCATTCCCTTGAAGACTTCATAATAAAGCACATCAATTGAGGACCCGCTTTCTACTAAAGCTCTATGAACCATAAATTTTCCCACCATTAGTTCCATAACCAGCAAGTCATCATGTGGAAACTTCGTGCCTTCCAAATCTTCATTAGTGCAGGTGATGTCTAAATTTAGACGGGTTTTCTAGGGCATGACAGTAAGGCATTCTCTAGCATATGCCTTCCTAGAGGAAGATGTGATGCCTTCAATTCCTGGTCCACCAGATATGACATTAATAATTCTCCCTTTAATTTTCTCTATCTTTTTTCCTCTTTTTTTTTTTTAGTTTTTTCCTCCAGTCACATCAATTTAGAATAGTTTTCACGCTTGTTAGCTTCACCTTTGACAAACTTATCCAAACGACCTTTATGTATCTGAGACTCGATCTCATCTTTCAATTGCCTACAATCTTTTTTGTGTCGTGGTCTTGATCTTTGTAAAATTGATAATGCAATCTTTTATCTCAATCTGTTGCACTAGATCGCATTGGTTTCAGCCACCTGATGTATGACTCAGATTAGATTTCATATAGTATTTTCGCTCTTAAGGAATTTAAGGGGGTATATTCATGAGATCTGAGCTAACTTTCCTTCTTTGGAGTGGAAATGGACTCTTGCTTTGGTCGTTTGTTTGGCTCTTTGGTCTTGTTCCCCCACATATTACGCCTTTTACTTTCGCGTTCCCGTTGAACTACCACCTTGACCACCATATATTTTCCATACTTTTTTTTGTAGTTGTCATAGTTCTCAATGAATTTTTTGCTAGAGAAACCTTAAGGTGTTTGTTGGTAGTTCCATTAGTGGGGGCCACCACTGTAGCATCCCCTATCCCGATTAGGGCGATACTCATCCTGAAACCTTAATTAAGCATCGGTAACCCAACCAGACTTAACTAGAGTCAGCAGCCTCTCCGTTAGTACCTGATAAACTTAACCTGTATATATATCGGATAAAGAATACAAAGTATACACAGCGAAAAATTAAAAACTTTTGGGTATTTAAACAATATATAGAAATATATAGTTTATCAAAACCCAAAACCTTGCTTATAAAACCATATTTATATATAGCAAAATATATAAACCAGTGTATATATGTACAATAAGGCTCATTACATCATAAAGAAGATTACAAAACATATAAATCTTCTCCTTGCCTTTTACTGAAGTGCTAGGTTGCGAACATGAAATATTAGATTAGGGGTAAGCGCTCCAACTTGCTCAGTGAGTAACGTTTCACAAAGCCAACAATATTCCATATAATAATCAAGAACATTATGCAATAACAATATGCACCAATGTTAACTAACAAGAATATGGAAAGCATATAAATCAATAAATAACGGATGCAAATGAAACTATCATTAACTATTACATTGTGATTCCCATTTAATTTATAAAACTAGGGTCGATTACCCACCGATGCCATTAATGCGATTGCAAGACCAACACATTGGCCAATGTGTTGTCTAGCCAATCCATTAATGCCCAATGGTTCTATCTAAAACCCTCTAGTGAGTATGTAATCCACGCAACCTATCGAATTTAACAGGAGCTATATACAGGCTGGGAAAGTAACCTATATCCTATAAACCTATTCTTAAAACCATTAGTTACTCTTGTAGGTCACATTACGCACCATTTTCCGTTTATTGAAAACCAACACAGTGTACATAGCCCCTATTTAGTTCATAAATTACATGAACTATATATACTAAGAAAGCCAGGAAACATTGATAAATAAGCGAATCTGTATTTATCTCGGTTTAGGTTTATGTACCAAATTGCCTAACTTTTGGGCACTCAAGCTTTCCTGATGATCCAACACCTATCGCAAACCATTTGTGATCAATATAAGTCTAATATCCTATATTTATAACCCCTTGTTCAGTTCCTAAGTCCTCTAGAAATCCCCATCAAAATACAGCATCATTGTTATTTTTTGAAGTAGGAGTATGCTCCCTCAATGGGTGGAGTGCACTCCAGCAACTGAGTTCATCCTTATTGATGAAGGGGGCGTGTTCCTCTACTAGATAGAGTACGCTCCACCTTGTACTATCTTAATAGTACTCAAGGCATCATCCACTGTTCCATCCATAAATCATTATAACAACATCTAACACTCCCATAACACATTAAGGAGGACCTCTAGTGAGGTAACAAACTATTTCTAGTCAACAAACATCATAATTCATAACGATATCATCTCCTATTATCAATTGAACTTTAAGGATTGAATTAACGGTCATTTCGAGTTTGGTAGTTAATCTTAGGATTAGGTACCTAATTGGGATAATTAGGTTAGGTTAGGTCTTGGCGAGACGGGTCCTAACGGATTCACGACACCATAACTCATTCAACAAGTAGCATGCTTTTCTATTAAAACTCTTAATAACCAAGAATGACATAGCTCAGGATTAAGATTCAATGAATATCATTTAAACCAAACCAATGCCATGATAACAAACTCATGTAATGAGAGAGGAAAACAAAGTCATGACATCTAGAATATAATAGCACATCAGTCCAAATAACTATAAACAATGAGCATTATGGAAAGAAATAGAAATAAATATCCCAATCAGTTTACTTACAAATCACGCTAAGCTCTTATGCTAATCTAATCTAGTAACACCTTAAAGCTCGTACCCGAACCTTCGAGACTCTTCTCTAAGCTCCTAGTATCATTTTATATGTTTAAGAATGTGTTTAGACCCTTAATTATGGCGTCAAGTTTGTTTATGGTGTTTGAGTTTAAGTTAAGAAATTACGGTCAGTGTGCTGTCGAGAGCACCTAGCGCGCTGGGTAATCAATCTAGCGCACTAGTGACTCCCTTAGCGCGCTACTAACACTAATTAGCTCGCTACATGCAGGTAACGAGCTTGCTAGCATGCCTAGCGCACTAAACGCAGGAAATCCCAAAAATTTTGCACTTCAAAATTTTTGAGTTTTCTCCTCCAAATGGCCATCTTCATCGCCTTGGATCCCTGTTCCCCTCCACCAAAAACCCAATAGATCCTCCATAGCAACAACATCATCATACATTTCATATATATATTCATTAAACCATCAATTTATGTACGCATTTTTAATAAAACTAAAGAACAAACCTATATTTTAATGGATCATAACTTGGTCAATTGAACTCCGAATTTCAAACGTTTTTTATAGCAAATTTAATGATTTTTCACAAGAAATCCAAATATATAAACCAATTTCGAAAATGATCTCATTTAATTTCCACACAAATCAAAACTGATTTAACACTTCTAATTTACTAAAACTATGTGTAGATTAGCTTACCTAGTTGTAGAACACTCCCAACTTGATCAACTCCTTTAAAATTTTCCAACATTTCTCCACTTCTACTAATTTCTCTTTCGTCGTTTTCCTTCAAAGCTTTTTCTTCACTCCTAAGTTACGGAATCAAATGATATATATAAATATATATATATAATAAGATTGATTAATAGTCATTGATCTTAATGTACACACGTATTTCGAGACTAATATAATAGCCCATTTGATTTCAACTTCATTAACTCACTACTAACTCCATCTTCCTTTAATTTATCTCAATTGGTCTTTTGGCGTGTCTATGCGTATCACGAGGAATATCAACGACTAATGTTTTTACTTGCTAACTTAGGTTTCATTTAATGTAAATCAACTATAGCCACATCAAATTAGCTAACTAAGCCACATTTACCATAAATTAGCTTATCACATCACTCTTTACCTCAGTCTCATGCCGGCATGCATCTCAAGGCGTGTCCCCGCTAACGTCTCGACAACTATATACAAATAAGAGTGACTTAGTAATCTACACATATACATTACATTAGGCATCCATCACTTAAAAATATTATCTTACTCAGTCCTTACACTAAGTATTCGGACTGAGGACATGCTCACGACCACATCTCGAGTTAGTAACCCTGATTAGACAGTAAATTACTATTAGTGAATTCTGGGTCGTTACAACTCCAGCCCAAGAACAAAATTTGTTATTGTTGCATAAAGAGATCTCTCACTAACTTTGCTATATATAGGTTATGTTAGAATCAATTGTATTCACTATCTCGAGGTCAGTCTAATGGTCTTTGTTAACTCTTACTCCACTAACTTTCATCTTGTTGACACCAATTCCCAACTCAAATCTCATAGGATTCCATTTTAATGCGAATCTCGAGGCAAATATATAACATCAACTTTTTTCATCAAACTATAGGCATTTGTAATCAATTGATTCAATTAATTTAACTTAGTCGTTTGTATACATATGTAGGCTATTTAGGGTCTTAAATTGGTGTATTACCAATTCCTCTATTACCCAATTACCTTGCATCCAATGTCTTGCATCTTGACACGCATCTCGAGGCATGTCAATCCTTGATGTACCTAATTATTATGACTTAACTTAAAGTTTGATTATCTATTTTATGACATATTCACCTTTGTTCTAGCCATTTTATTTAAGTTAGCATTATAAGACTTAGTGTTCCCGTACTACGCCTACTCAGTGCACGTATCAACACGCTTTACGAGGCATTTACCTGTTACACAATCTCGCACGGTGTGGTGATATAAATACACACATGTGATGAGTTATGAAATGCATAATAATTAATATCGCAATTATGCAACAAACAGATATAGATAACGATTTATGCCCAGTCAGGCATGTCTTAGCCTATTTGAGGCATCTGCGTTGGCCTGAGCTAGTATGAAATCAAACGAAATAACGTCATCAATAAATATTGTATGTTACAATTCTTTCCAACTATGGGAAATTTCTTCTCAAAATTTAAGGTAAACGATATGTCGTATCACAGGGCTATTAGGGCAATCTAACAACCTAAATGAACTTGGTACTAGGTTTTTCTTTTTCTCGAATCTTAGATGGTACTATTTCATCTGTCATGCAACTCGATAGTGGTGGAACACCCGATGACACCACTACTAGTCTCTTTACGGAAGCTAAGCTATGGTGGAACAACTGACGACGCCATTGCTTGTCATTTCACGAGGAGGAAGATGTGAAGGAATAATCGACGACGTCACTTTTTCCTGTTCTTTCGTTCTTCTCTTTGTGTATAGGTTAATTTAGGTGGAACAATTGACAACACCACTTGTTTTTAGTCATGATCGATGTTGTCAATCTGATTGTGGTGTGATACTTTGAGATTTTCTTACTATATATTCGAAAATGCATGATAAAACACCAACAAAATAGCTCGCTAGGGCATAAAATAACATACCCTCAACGTGTTGTTTGGAAGTTTCTTTGTCTAGCTGAGCAATTATATGGCCCTTCTCTCTGGCCTGAGCTAACTTTTGTGCTGATGAAGCTCTCCGACAATTGACACCGATGTGACCTCTCTGTCTACACCTGAAACATACTCGTCTATCCAGCCTCGTGTCTGCCTATCCTCATATCTCTTAGCTTAACTTCGTTCTCTCGTACTCATGTTTGTACCTTCCTAATCTCAATCCTATCGATACGATGATGTCTAATGTCGAGGATGCTCTGCTGGTGTCTGTGTAATAGCATGTACTGCATGTCTATCATCATATTTGTACTGATTAGACAGATAGTCATACTTGTTATCGCAGTCATCTTTATGATCCCTATCAAATTGATCTCTTTGTCTCTTCTACCACCGATCTAACCTCGAACTATGTCCTGACTACATCTCTAAACTAACATATGCGAGTCTGTCATCTCTCGATAGAAGGAAAATCTCATATGTGAGTGCTCGATCTTACATCTTTGCAGAGTGTGAGCCCCAATCGATACAATAGCACTGGTGATTACCTTCTCCAATCCTCTGACTAAGTAATATATCTAGAGTATTTCTATCCCCGCAACGTCTATAGCAAACTGCAGTAATACCGATACCTCTCCATATATTAAAGAACTAGTCGATTGCCTTGTCTAAGGGCTAGAAACTCCTCTTTCAACCTCGGCCGTACTTTCACCAATATGTACTCATCGTAGAACAGCTGATGAAACTAGGCCCAAGTTTTCAAATCTGGATGAGTTTCATAGTACGTAGTCTACCAAACTGCTACATTTCTTTAAAAATAAGACCCTGAAACTTATGCCTATAGGCTCTCCTCGACTCTCAATAGCTTATGCAACTGCTGATATGAAAGTAACCATCTCCCTGCTACTTCCAAATCACC
Organism: Stephania yunnanensis; assembly: GCA_039657365.1. NCBI lineage: Eukaryota > Viridiplantae > Streptophyta > Magnoliopsida > Ranunculales > Menispermaceae > Stephania > Stephania yunnanensis. Next base: position 12,800,423 of record CM077589.1, on the reverse strand, counting down.
ACCTCCATTGGAAAATCTTGGCTAAAATCTGATGAGCTCCTTGATTAGCTTGGCCTCAGGCGACAAAGTAAACTAAGAAGTGGTAGTCTACCGCTTTTAACCGTCAGTGTAGGAGTGGGAGTCGGCATTTCAACTAGTATAACTGTTTCGGCCCAAAAATTCGACTCGTGCCACGTGTCATGTTAGGGTCATATGTGGGACCCTCTTGCCGAAATACGTATATCCAAATCTTGGGAGGAGACTGCGAGGAAATGTGTAATATCCAATTTGAGATTATAATGCAAAATATTGAGCTATTTTATGAGTTGGTATACGCGAGAAATTTGGTGAGCCGAAACACGAACGGGGACGCGTCTCGAGTCGCATGCCAACGTGAGACCGAGATAGTTGAGTTATGTGGTTTTAATGTGTACATTGGATACGCTTCGTGATGTGTGTAGCGCGAGTATCAAAATTTTGGAAATGAGGCGGGTTAGTGCCTCGAGATGCGCGCTACTCGGATATTTTTAAGGAAAGTATAAAAATAAATATGTTTTTGGATGTATCTCGAAATACACAAATTTGCGAGACTCGAGACAATTTTGGTCAAGCATAGAGGTGGTAGACAAAGAGGTGAAATTATTGAGTTTTCCTCGAGATTTGTGTTGCACGAATCTCGAGGACACTTTTGATTTTGAAATCAAAAAGAAAATGTATATATATAATAAATGAAAAAAAAGAGAAAAAAAAAAAATCTGAAGAACCAGAGAGAGAAGAGAGAAAAGAGGGATAGGAAGAAGGAATAGATCGGAGGAGCGAGGACGACGACGACGATAGCAGCGCGACCGGATCTGCGACGGCGAATGGCAGCGGCGAGGGACGGCGGCGCGCGCAGGGAGGTCGCGATCCAGCCGCTGAGGATGACGCAGTCCAGCGGCGGCGATCAGTGCGGAGAGCGGACGGCGCAGTAGCAGCGGCTGCCAGCGCGCGGACACAAGCTGCGGGGGCGGCGGACGGCGATGCGCTAGCGACGGGATCGGCCGATCGGCAGCGATCCAACAGTGGCCGAGGAGGCGGTGCTGCAGCAGGCGCGCGACGGTGGCTGCGCGGCGGGGCTGCTGGACTGCACGACGGCGCGGTGGAGACGAGGGGCAGCGGCGCGCACGAGCAGCGGCGGCGGCCGGCGGCAGAGCTGGCGGTGCCGGCGAGTGGCAGCGGTGGCGCGATGGTGGTACCGGCAGCGGCGCGGTGACGACGACGGCGTCGGCGCAGCAACGACGTCGACTCGGTGAACAACGCGATGGCGTTGTCGGACTGATCGAAGGTGCGAATCGACAAATGTTGACGACGCGATGGAGGTGAGGTGTATTTCACCTAATTTTAATTGTGATTTGCATGATTTAGTAACTAAAATGGTACAAATGGACACCAGGGACTTAGGATGCTATAGTCAAGTGTCGGGTGTGCATATCGAGATGCGAGCGAGTGCGTTTTTGAGGTACGTAAGATTCCATCTAAAAGTCACTGAGGGTTTACTTTTCTATCATTGATTTCCTATTCGTGGTTATTGGATGCTATTCCTCCTATTCCTTGTTATTGTATGCTTTTCGGTGACACATTTGGGTTGGGGGTCGAGACACTTGATATTCGTTGTGTACTTATGGCACACGAGACTGTACGCAAGAAAACCAGGGGAAAGGAAGTGGGGGCATCCACCGAAAGGATCCTAGGGGTATGGAAACCAGGTGAAAGGAAGTGGGGCACCCACCAAAAGGATCCTTGGGGTTCGACGTACAGTTTAGTGTGACCGGGAGGAGTACACGGTTTGTTTCTCTCGTGTTATTTATTCATGTGATGATCTTAGCACGGTTGCTTGTTTAGTTTCCACACGATTAATTGACATGGTTATTGATATCTGTTTATGCTCTTATAAATGCTCAGTGTACTTTGTTGGAATCTTATTAACTGTACTTTCCATCTGGCTTTTTGTGATGGTCGAGCGCAGACCCTGCTAGTAGAGGCAAGGACATTTTGGGCGACTTTATTTGACTACCCGCGGTCAAGGACCTACTAGTACGCACGATTTTGATATTTTGCTTACTTTTGGGAAATGGGAGACTGAATAGATAATGTACTTGTATATATTACTATTTAATATTGTCGCATATGTACAGAGTATTTTCCCCGGGTTTTCCATAATAGGTGTTACTCTTAAAATGGTGTTTTATACGATAATAAATTTAATTGTTTTACTTGTTTTAAATTTAAGACTTCCGCTGTTGTTTTAATGATTAAAATGTCGAACTAAATTGCTTAACGAAGGGAGTTAACACGCATATCGAGGAGTCGTGTTGTAGGAAATGGCGTCAGTGGCGCGTGGGACCCAGTAGGTCATGGATCCGACAGGACTGCTGGGGTAGCGCCTCCCCATGTGGCAACTTCGGGTTTTGGGGCTGCTACAATAACAACCGGTGTTGTTTTCTCAAGAAGTACTGTAGTGGTAGTAGCATTAAGAGGCATCTATGGAATGGTCGAGGTGATAACTTTCTGAATAGTAGTAATTAGTACTGCAAGTATTGTAGGAGCTACTACAACTACGGCAGTTGCTGCAGCCTAGCACTAAGTAACTGAAGAATCTCGACCAACTGAGCTTCATATATTGCGATTCGGTCATCAACACTCGGTGTAGTAACAGTGGTAGCGGCCCTAGCTGGATTGCCAGTCTAACCAATTTCTGGCTGGATAGTATGTTGTACATCTATTGTGATCTGCATCGAGAAATGTACATCGAATCAGCCTCAGTATATACACGTATAATGTATAACACACAGTCATATAGTATTTGTAAATCTAGAAAAACAATGATAGGGTTCCCAGAGATGTTTTTGGTAGGTTCTAGAAAGAAAATGAGTGTATGCTACATACATGGACACTATTAAGGATATATATGATGGAGTAGCGATAAGTATAAAGACATTTATATGAGCTAAAAAAAAATTTCTCATTACGATAGGACTACATCAAGGATCGGTTTTAAGCCTGTATCTATTTACTTTAGTTAAGGATGAACTAACAAGGCATATTCAAGAGGATATATCATGGTGTATGGTTATTTGCATATAATATTATCTTAGTGGATAAAACAAAAGGTGGAATGAATAAGAAACTGGAACTTTGGAGGAATACATTAGAATATAAAGACTTTAAGTTGAGTAGGACAAAAACCAAATACATGCACTGTGAGTTTAGAAATATTAGACATCAAGATGATAAAGTGATAAAATTAGGGGAAGTAGAAGTTCCTAAGGCGAACCACTTTAGATACCTAGGATCAATCATACAAAATAATAGTAATATTAAGAATGATGTCACGCATAGAATTCAAGCTAGATGGAAGAAATGGCAGAGTGCAACACAGGTGATTTGTGATCGAAATGTTGGGTGGTAAAGCAACAACAATTACATAAAATGAACGTAGCAAAAATGAGGATGCTTAGGTGGATGTGTGACGAAACTCACAAAAATAGAATAAGAAATATAGAAATTCAAAGACAAGTAGGAGTAGCACCAATTGACATAATGATTAGGGAATGGCGGTTTGGTCACGTGCAAAGACGGCCTACAAATCCCCCCACTAGAAAACTTGACTCAATAATGGCGGTTGCAGCGGTAGGGGTAGACAAAAGTTAACATAGGACGCATTAATTAGGAGGGATTCGAATGGTTTGGAATGCTCACCATCAATTGCACTTAATCGAGCATAATGGAAGAATTTTATCTATGTAACCGACCCCAATTAATTTGGGACTGAGGCTATGTTGTTGTTATTGTTGTTGTTGTTGTTGTTGTTGTTGTTGTTGTTGTTGTTGTTGTTGTTGTTGTTGTTGTTGTTGTTGTTGTTGTTGTTGTTGTTGTCGTTGTTGTTGGTGTTGTTGTTGTTGTTGTATAGTGTGTAAAATACACCAAAAACATAACACATATATAACCCTAACTCTACTCGCCTCACTATCACTTCCCAACTAAATTTTATAAGGCAAGTACATCGGGTTTCCACATCTAATGCTTTATTCAATAAGTTGTATGCTCTTTTGTTATTAATTCCTGAGGTTACTCGAACAATGCTCTGATACCAACTGTGGTAGCCTAGCATCCCAAGGCCGTCAAATGAGCTGCTACGCGGGTCTCGCAGCCATACCGACGTCTATTGCCACATCAACGCTTCTTGATGTGCATGCTAGTCGTCATATTCTCTATATTATTTGCCAATTATTCAAGATATTCATTAAGTTACAAGCATGGCTTATGTTTTAAAGAGTTGCAAATAGGTAACCAGTAATTTACAGCGAAAGTTTTATCTTATCATAACCATTGATTTTTAATAACTTTCAAGTCATATAGAGCATTAGTTCTATTATGGAAAACCCATAATAAAGCACATTTTAAATCAGGCGACATTATATAGTGATAAGTAAATATATACATGTATAGTGTCTATCAAGTCTCTAATGCCTCGAAAGTAAAACAAAATATCAAAATGAACACGTACTAGTAAGTCATGGAGTGTGGGCAATCAGAGATAGTAGCCTAGGACCTCTTTGCCCTTACTGGTACTAGGATTTACACTCAGTCATCACAACAAAAATAGATGACGAGTCCGGTGAGTAAGATCCTAAAGAAAACCACTGAGCATTCAATAATAAAAAAAAACCAAGAATAATGTTAAATAAACATGCAGAAATAAACATGCAACTATAAGATAATTGCATGCATAACTAACACCAATGTTACCAAATAGTTGTGTCACACGTAGCAGACTAGACCATACTTTATCAATTTGAATGATCCCAGCAGCCCTACCACACTGGCTCACATCCGAACTACTAGCATAGGATCGGTCTGTATCACAACCCACCAAGCACTGCACTGGTGAAGTCAGCAGCTCGGGTTTCCATTCATCGAGGGTACGAGTGACGTGCTATGGTCTAGCGATTAAAGCTTGTACAACACAACATACGAATAAACCCTAACAATGAACAAGACTATCGACTATTATCTGAAACCAAACAGTGATAGAATATGGAAAATGAACAACAAAGAATACTAGATAGCACAAGTGAAACAACTAGATACTCAAGATGTGTTTCCTAAGGGATTTACTCACCTTAAATCACATTCTAAAGCCCAAAAAACACCCCGGTCCAACCCTACTACGCTCTAGACTAACGTAACATAGCCTCCGAGTCCGCTGAGATCCATTTTCAGTGTTTTAGAGTGACTTAAGGTGTTTAAATTAAGTTTTGAGTTCTATTTCCCAAAATAGCCCCTTAAAGACTAAATAAAGTTTCAACTTTCAATTTGGGATTATATGTGCAGCACAAATTAGACAATTATAAATTCAAAATCAACAAAGATACTTAAAAGAAAAGGTTTTACTCTATGTCTTAAATTTTCAAAAAGGTCTAGTTTACAAAATTCGATTTAAAATGAAAGAGATATCGAACTTTTACAAAAACAGCTCGAATTAGAATCAAAATCTAACTAGCAAGTTTGAAAAAGTCATTTCTCTGTATTTATAGCTCCAAAACTCACTATTCTTTATCACAAGGTAGTTAACGTGCCCAACAATTGCATAGTAAAAGATGAGCTCATTCCGATGAGAATTGAAAGAGTTATGCCTTATCAAAGTTCATTTGAAAAATCACATATTAGCATTTAAATCACTTAATTGCATAGCATTTTAGCTAGAAGGAGTTTGAATTTCGAAATTTCTCTAGAAACTAAGCTTTCCAATGGCGTATAATTTGCCCTATTTGGGGTTCATATAGGAGAGTTATGCTCAATTTACAGAGGTTAGGTCAAGAACTTTGATAATAACTAACATGCATGTATCATGAACTCATGAAACCCTAATTTCTTGCCAGAACTAGTTTAAAATATTATTGATAATCAAAATCAGTTTAAAATACTAATTTAGACAAGAAAAATAGTAGTCTAATCTTTAAAGTTTATTTTCCAACAAAACCTCCAAAACTTGAGTTTCCATGTACACGTTTTTGATAAATTTAAGCAAGTAAAGAGTGGGTTTTTGTAGCTAGATGATGAACTCTTGGATTTGATCTTCCTAACTTGATTCCTCTAGTAGATGGCATCTATTCCTCCTAGTTCTTGCTGAATTTTTCAGCACTCCGACCCAAGAACAAACTTTGTTATTGGCGCATGAAGAGCTTTCCCACTAACTTAGCTATTTATAGGTTACGTTAAAATCAATCGTGTTCATGTATCTTAATGGTCCTTGTTAACTCCTACTCTAGTAACTTCTATCTTGCCGACACCAATTCCCAGGTCAAATCTCTTATGATTTCATTCTAATGTGAATCTCGAGCCAAATCTATGACATCAGTTTTTTCATCCAACTATAGGCATTTGTAATCAATTGATTCAATTAATTTAACTTAGGCACTTTTATACCTATGTAGGCTATTTACGGTCTTAAATTGGTGTACTACCACTTCCCCTAGTACTTAATTACCCGACACCCAATGCCCCGCGTCTTGGCACATATCCCTGAGGTGCTCCAATCCTTGATATACCCAATTATTATGACTTAGCCTAAAGTTTGATTATCTATTTCATGTCATATTCACCTTTGTTCTAGACGTTTTATTTAAGTTAGCATTATAAGACTTAGTGTACAGTACTACGCCTTCCCAGTACCCGTATCGACACGCTTTATGAGGTGTTTACACGTCACTCAATCTCACACGACATGATAATATAAATACACACATGCGATGAGTTATGAAATACATAATTATTAACATCACAAATATGCAACTAACAGACAAAATAAGGATTTATGCCCAGTCAGGCGTGTGTTAGTCTATTCGAAGCATCCACGTGGGCCTGACTAGTATTCGAGTATGAAATTAAATGATATAAAAAGTCAATAAATATTGGGCCGTTACACCGTCTTCTGGGATTTCAGGGAGATCATGCATAGAAACATGCTTTGTACGTTGAGAAGTCCATGCTCTAGAGTTTTTTGTTCTCACCACCATGATTGATAACACTCTTTCTAGTGCCAGATGATGCGTCAACTGACAACATTATGATTTGAAACCACGAACCACACAAATCTGGGGCGAACGTCAGCGACCTCTACGACCACAAACTGCAAAACTGACATGGAGTTGGGGCCTCTAGGTAGAACACTCTAATGCAAAAGTTAGAGCGAGAATCGAGAAAACAGATAAGTTAGGATTGGAATTTCGAGCATATCTATTCCTCAAATCTGTTGCACATTTATAGCCCTAAGGTTTAGCCCTTGTTGGTTTTCAATTGGGATATTGTCAAATCCAATTTTCCTAATTTGGTAAGATTGTGTAAATCTCGACTTTTCCTTTTCTAGGAGATCTACAAAATTCTTGCTATTTATAACTTTACCTCTAGGTGTGTCTGCATAAATCTCAAGGTAGGTTTTATGCTATCCCACACCAGGAATATTTAGCGATAATCATAGACATGTAATATAAAAGAAAGTTACCACCAACAACTAGTTGGTTTGCAATAAATCAATATGGAAAAATATTTTCTCACTGGGATTCCTTACTTCCCGTAAGGATTAGACAAGGACGGAGATGGAAATGAAAATCCATCCCCACATAGGGATGGGGATCGGGATGGGGAGTGGATTTCTAAATGGGGATGATATTCCTATTCTCATCCCCATCTCTTTCCCATTGACACCCAAAATCTCAATTGTCAGTTTCCCACTTGCATACATGACAAGTCCAAAATTACACACATTTTATAGTGTAAATTAGGTTGTTTTTATATGAAAATGATGGTATTACACTAAGTATTCTCTTGTTTTTGTAATGTTAGGTTTTAATTAGGAAAATGAAGAAATAAATGAAAAGAGAAAGAAGAACAAATCAGTCAATTGGAAAATGCACCAGCAATTAGCTAGCAATTTGGATTTACACTAGAATTCGTCAGATAAATCGGCAACAAAACGAAGCCACCGAATCCACAAAAAATTGGAGATTGAACTAAAAATCATCATCTAAATCGGTGGACCACTGAGAACTAAATCCAATTATTTGCTCAGCAATTTATGCACAATTGAGAAATCGCTGAACTCGGTGACGGTTTTTTATTAATATGAGGAATTTGTATCTATCAAGGAGATGTATTCCTAGGGGAACTATATATAGAACCAGAGAGCTTCGAAATAACTCACCCTACTCTCTCAATTTTTCAATTCTTTCTTTTATTTACCAATACTCTCGAGTTTAGATTTATATATGTAGCACTATTAGAACATTGATCTAGAGGTAATTATTTATTTTTTAATTCATTATTTGTTATGTTTATATTTATGTGTTGAGTAATTCTAGCATGATTGAGTAGTTAGTATATTTAAACAAACCCTAAGCATGTAATATACCTAGGATTGTTATGTAGTTATAATTATATAATTATGTACTTAATGTTTTAGATTAGTTCATACACTTCAATCACAGATAAAACAAGTTGTTTTTGCAAATTACAATAAGTAATTCTCTATGTTGAGTACATAGTGGCCAATATGTTCCTTAATATAAAGTGTTCAATTATATGTCTATAGTTATTGATAACAATTATAGAAGTAGTAACTATGATCAATTTATAGGACATTTCTCGAGTGGATGTCTTAGGTGTTTATGTTCTAAGTTCTTTATTATGTGGCTTCAGTAATATTGGCTTAGATTAGTATGATTTTCACTGAACTTAATGCTATCATATTTCTATGGTGTTGCGTTTTATCCAATTGATAGACTTACAAAGATAAGAATATGGCATTTTCATTGATATTAGGAATATCGGTGGATACTAAAGGCTATCAACCTATTATGAATTAGGATTTACTGATTTTAAGAATCCATATGAATAATTATAACTACATTATGAGGTGATGTTATGTTTAGAGTTTGAAACCAATCAGGGTATATTATGATGTTTAGTGCAGGTTTGTTTAGATGTTTGTTAGATATTTTATTTACATTGACTTATTGCTTATTTTAATTATTAATTTGAGTTATATTAGGTTATTTTATTTAATTTAAGTTATTTAAAATTTAGTTATTTGAATTAATTATTTAGTTTATATACATATAACTGAGTATTTAATTCCCATTTAATTAAAGTAATTAAATTAAAATAAGTTAAAAACTAATAAAACTGTAGGATAGTTTAAATTACTAAAAGGTTTGAAAAATCCTTGTAGAGACGATATCTCATTTACCACTATTACAAGCTAATAGTAAAATACGAGAAATTAATGTGCACGTTCGACACATGTGAATTTTTAGCGTCATTGCCAGGGATTTTAAAAATAATCTCTTGGAAACGTTCTTGTTGGAAGTCATTTAAAATGGTTGAAAACGAGGAATAATTAACTTCTAGGCAATTTAATAGGAATGTCACGGCTTAAGAACTTATGCGCATAACTTTCACAACATAATTTTTGGAATTCGAATTGAAATTCGGACTCAAGTTTGTTTACCATGCTTATATGGTGAAGATAATGAAGATGCTCAAAAATTTATTAGAGAATTCGTACATAAAGTAAGCACATTAAAACCTAAAGATATAAAAATAGATTATGATAAATTAAAAGTTTTTCCTTCCTTATTGAAAAGCAAAGCTTTAGATGGTTATTTTACCTCCCTTAAAATTCTATGACCAACTAGTCACAAGTCTTTCTTAATCAATATGCCCCAGCAAAATAAATTAGCCTATACAGAAAGAAAATTAGTAATGTTACGATAGAAACTGGAGAAACTTTTAATGAATTTCGGGGTAGGTATAAAAGATTGATCTCACTATGTCCAATGCATAGATTTACAGACAAAACTTTAGCGCAATATTTTTATGAAAGATTAAATTACTTAGAACAAAGATTCTTAGACAGTATGTGTGGAGGATCTTTACTTGATAAAACACCAACTCTAGCAAGAGAAGCCATAAAAATAATGTCTAAGCAATCAAAGCAATATGGTGAGAGGAGTGATCTGTTCAAAGATAATATAAGTGATATGAATAAGGGATATAAAGCACAAAATAATAAGATAGATGAAATAAAAATCATGGTTGAATTATTACTAAAAGATAGATTAAACACAATGAAATCCTGTAATGAATTAAACCCTTCTAATAATGAATATCCATTGAAACAACAAACCAAAATAAAAGAAGCTAATGCTATCGAGAATCAATATGATGGGTTTGTTGATCCCAATTATAACTTTAATAATTATGCAAATTACCCACAACCAAATGTAGGTAATAATTAGGGTTTATCAAAGGTATAAAACATCGAATAGCTTTGAAAGAGAACAATATCGAATAAATCAAACATTACAAATGGTATGATCGAAGTAAAAAAACCAATTGAGTCAAATGGCAACACAAATGAGTGAATTTGTAAGTCAGGAGAAATTACAAATTACCATCTCAATCTTATCCTACTATATATGAAAAAACACCATCTATAACATTAAGAAGTGGTAAGTAAATGTATGAATCTAAAATGCCAGAGCAATTAGTACCATAAAAGAAATACAAGCTGAACTAGAAAAATAAATTAAAGTAACAAATAAAATGACTCCCGACGAAAAGGGAAATGAACCTAATGAAGATAAACTAATTAATATATAACCACCATTCCCTCATCGTTTGGAAGATAATAAAAATGCTAAGAAACTGCAAAAAGAGAAACAAATATCTTATACGTTAAAGAAAGTAGTAGTTAACATTCCTTTGTTTGAAGTCATTCAAAATGTAGCCAAATATCATAAATTTATAAAAGATTTATGCACTAACAAGATTAAGGCCAATGAAAAAGTAAGCCTAGGAGAATACGTATCTGCACTAATCCAAAAGAAGTTACCTCTAAAATGTTCTGATCCTAGAATATTTTTCGTTTCGTGTACGATTGTGAATATATGAGTTTCTAAAGCATTGTGTGACCTAGGAGCCTCCATAAATGTTATGCCTTTATTTTTTATTTACAAATGACGGATGTACATTTAGAATAAACTAGTATAGTCGTACAATTAGGTGATAGATCTACTATTAAACCAGTAGGGTTACTCGAAGATGTACTAGTCAGAGTAAATGGTTTAGCCTTTTGCAAATTTCTATGTCTTAGATATGAAAGAAGATAATTTCTTTAATAAGACTTCTCTAATTTTAGGAAAGCCATTTTTTAAAACAGCGAAAGCAAATATTGATGTTTCAAATGGAACGTTAAAAATGCAAATAGACGATGATGCAGTAAATTTTAATATATGATGCAATAAAACATCCAATAGATGTTTCTTCCATAAGTACGGTAGATATGATAAATTTGTTAATAGATGAATCTATGATGGCCCCTCCCTTAATCTAGGGCACCTTCAGGCCTAATCCTATTATTAAGCCCTAATCATAGCCACTTAGAACTTGACAACGTATTAGTCAGTCTTTCTAATAAATCTTACAACATTCTTATAACCTATTCTTATAACTAAATAGAATTTTAGAGTTAATTAAAACTTTTTATAGTTTATTATGTCTAGTGGAAGCCTTAACAGTTGTGCTGAAACAATATAACAAATCCTAAGTGTGGAAACTAGGAAACTAAGATCACATGCATATACATATATATATATATATATATATATATATATATATATATATATATATATATATATATATATATATATATATCAACAAGCGTCTGGTCGGTATACTATCTCTCATCCCATACATACAATCCTAAAAGTATATGGAAGACATATATAAATTGTAAAATAAAATCTAAAACCTGCATCAAAGGTAGCAACTATCCACTAGCTCAGAGGTAGTCATTGATCTTCTCCTTGCCCGGTCTACTACTTAATGGATCAGCACCCACCGTCATAAAAAGGACGATGAGTACAATAATGTAGAAAGTAACACTAAGAGACATTTACTTACATTTCCAAATACAACCAAAAAAATATCTCAACATCACATATATTCAATATACAACAACATTCATTCATACACCAACGCATTACCAAAAAATGTAACATCATTAAACTATTCAAATGAACAATAGATTGTATTAAACTGTGTACCTAACACATTAGCCCAGTTACTAACCTATTGATCACATAGATCTTAGGTAGTCATTTATTTACACGGCATATCGACCTCATGTAATAGGTCCACACACATAGTACTTCAGTATTACCTTTGTTGGTCGTCGTTTATACATTAACGTTCTACTTATTAGTTGTGAAACATGACATATCGACCTCATGTAATAGGTTCGCACACATAGTACTTCGATATTACCCTTATTGGTCGCCATTTACCATTAGGCATTCTCCTTATTAGTTGTGAAACATTGCATATTGACCTCATGTAATAGATCCGCACATATAGTATTTCGATATTACCCTTATTGGTCGTTGTTTAATCATTTCACACATTGGTCTAGATATTACCTTTTAGGTAGTAGCTTATATATCATATCATTATTAGTTGTGAAACACGATTTATTGACTTCATGTAATAGGTCGGCACACATAGTACTTCGTATTACCCTAATTGGTCACCTCTTGTACATTTCATCAACTTTATATGGTAGGTCCATGACACTAACTAATTAGCTATACCAACATCCCCGAGTCTCATATCCCTTGTGTTGCATATACCCCAAACCATATCATGAAACCTAAACTTACATGTACCGGTTTAACAGTAACTACATTAAAAGAATAAAGCACACCAATTATAAACTCCAATGTTATAGCAAAATAACAATATAATGCAATAAAATCAAGTAGCAATATCAAGACATGAAATAGAGAAAAATATTCAATCATTTTACTTACTTCTATGCCAATTTTCTAGTTATTCCGACCTCCCGATATCTCGAGATACGTATATGAACCTCTGAGACTCTTCCCTAGGCTCCTAGTACCATTAGACATGTTTTACAATGTGTTACGATGTCAAACTTATTTAAGGTGTTTAAGTTATAGTTAAGAAATTACAGTCAGTGTGTTGTATATAGCACCTAGCGCGCTGTGTGGCGGCTTTACGCTTGAAGGCCTCCTCGGGGTGTCATCACATCATGCGTTTCTCGCCCAGTGGCCTAGCTACACATGTCTAGCACCTATCATTCTGTCTCATGTCTCGATAATCATGTCTACGGTGTATTAATAGTGTAGTTAACCGATTATTCATATTAGTCTTAAGTTATTCCTTTAAGTCTTTAAATTCCTTAAGTTCAACTATTTGTAGTTTATTCAAGTCGTAGACATGCTATTGGTTTGTATATTACAGAGTTACAAGTAATTAATCATTATTTTACAGCATAAGTCTTAAATTAAATGTAAACATGTATTTTCATTACCTCTTAGGTTTTATAGAGCATTAATTCTACTATGGAAAACCCGAAATAGAGCACATTGTATATATAAAGCGACAAAGTAAATATATATATAAGTACACACGTCTCACCAGTCTCCCATAAACCAAAAATATAGTAATATACCAAAATAAACACTTACGAGTATTGTGCCAAATAGTGGGCGAGCTCAGAGATAGTCACCAAAAATCTCCTTACTCTTACTCATAGAAGGATCTGCGCTCAGTCATCACAACAAAACAGATGACGAGTCCAATAAGTAAAGTCCCAAGGAAACTCACTGGGCATTCATATGATAAAGTAAAGGAAATCTAATAAATATTGTCAAATAAACATGTAGATTGTAAACAAGCAATTGTACATGTATATATACCTATTTTTGTGTATATGGTTGCCTTATATACGTGGTACTTTGTTTCCGGGTTTTCCACTACTTAGGGTTTTTAAATATTGCATAATTTATTTACTTAAAGACTTGTGCTGTAAAATTGTTATATAAATCAATTGATTAACTGGCTAATTAAATCATTAATACTTATATGGAGGTTAATTAGATAAACTAGTGTTACTTGGAAAAGTGTAAGCAATCAGTTAGGTCATGGGGTGTCATAGGTAAGTAAGCCATGACATGGCAAGGCTTGATAACGTGTGATGCGACATGGCGAGTCCCAAATTTGCCTCAGGATTTGGTGGCGCCACATGCTGGGTAGTTTATTTAGTGCGCTAGTGAACCTCCTTAGCAAGTACATCAGCATGCACTTCATATATAATCATTAAACCATTAAAATATGTATGCATTTTTTTAATAAAACTTAAGAACACACATGACACTCTGATTGATCATAACTTAATCAATTTAACTCCAAATGTCAAACTTCTTTATAGAAAATCTAATGGTTTTCGCAAGGAATCTAAATATGTAACCCAATTTTGAAAATCATTTCATTTACATTCTGAAATCACACAAAAGCAAAACTGAAACTACACCTCTAATTTTCTAAAACTTTGTGTAAAGTAGCTTACCTAGTTGATGATCCTTACACCTAGCTTGATTAACACCTCCAAAACACCAAATCTTCATCAACTCCCTTACTGATTTCTTCATCTTCTTCTCTAACTAACTTATTCTCTAAGTAATTAAATGATAATGAAAATGGTTTGCATGAGTCGATCTATTCAATCTTATATATTTAGATAAGATTGTTTAATAGTCTTTTATCTTTATGTACATACGTATCTCAAGACTAATCTAATGGCCTACGCCTTGACACAATTCCACTAACTCTTCACTACCTTCCTCTAACTAACATCAATTGAAACTAAATTTGCCTCTTGATGTGCCAACACGTATCTCAATAACCATCAAATGATTAATGTTTAAACTTACTAACTTAGGTTACATTTAATATAAAATCAACTATAGCTACATTAATACTATTATTTAAGCTATATCAACTTAAATTAAGTTACCACATCACTCTCTACCCTGGTCCCACGTTGACACACATCTCCAGGCGCATCCCCTGCTCATGTCTCGACCTCTATACATAAGTAGGAGTGACTTACTACTTCTACACATATACAATGCACCAAGCATACATCATACCACAAACAATACATTAGTTGGTTTGCATGCCAAGCATTGGGCTTATGTGCCCGCTTTCGAACCACGTCATGGGTCAATGACCCTTAATTATGAACCAAATCCACTATTAGAAATTTGGGTCGTTACAGAATCATTAAGAAAAGAAAATATATGAATTAGAACTAGCAATTGAAGTTTTAGAAGAAGATGATGATGATGGAGATGAAGAAGTAAAAAAGATAATAAGCACATTAGAATTGTATAATGAACTCTCATAACTTACTTGTTATCTAGACCTATTTAAATCTCACTTAAAACTTCTACCTTTTATAATTAAAACCCTGGAGTTAGATCTAAAAACCTTACCAGATCATTTGAAATATGTTTATTTATGGGATTATGATAAATTACCAGTGATAATTTCTAACAAATTAACTAGCCTAGAAGAAAATAAGTTAATAAATGTATTGAAGAAATTTAAAGGAGCAATAGGATGGACTATAGTTGACATCAAAGGAATAATTTCAGCTACGTGCATGCATGGGATGAACCTAGAAATTGATATAAAAGCTTCTAGACAACCTCAACGTAGATTAAACTCACTTATGATGGATGTAGTAAAAACTGAAATATTAAAACTATTAGACGCGGGAATGATATTTTCAATAGCCGATAGTAATTGGGTAAGCCCAGTCCAAGTAGTCCATAAAAAGATAAGAATTACTGTAATAACAAATGAACATGAAGAACTAGTAGCAACTAGAATCCAAAATGATTGGAGGGTATGTATAGATTATAGAAAGTCGGATGCTTCAACCAAAAAAGATTACTACCCACTGTCATTCATAGATCAGATGTTGGAAAGACTAGCTGAAAAAATCCATTACTGCTATTTATATGGTTACCCAGGATTTCACCAAATACTTGTAGCTCTAAAAGATTAGGAAAAACTACTTATACTTGCCCTTTTGGTACATTTGTTTATAGACTATGCCTTTTGGTTTATGTAATGCACCTGCAACGTTTCAAAGATGTATGGTTAGTATTTTCTCTGATTATGTGGAAAATTTTATTGAAGTTTTCATGGATGATTTTACATTATATGGTAATTCTTTTGATGAATTTTTAGTTAATTTAACTAAAGTGCTTAAATAATGTATAGAAAAGAATTTGGTATTAAATTATGAAAAATCTTATTTCATGGTAGACCAATGACTAATATTATGACATATAGTGTCACATAAAAGAATAGAGGTAGACCTTGCAAAAATTCCAGTAATCAAAACATTATCTTACCCAACCATAGTAAGAGAAATACATTCATTTCTTGGACACGCTGGATTTTATAGAAGATTTATAAAAGATTTCTCTAAAATCACACAACCCTAATGCACACTTCTACAAATAGACATTTCTTTTGAATTTATCGATGAGTGCAAGATAGCGTTTGATAAATTAAAACATTCTTTAACAACTACACCTGTGATTAAATCACCAAATTGTTCACTACCCCTTGAAATTATATGTGATGCAAGTAACTATGTAGTTGGAGTTGTTTTACATTAAAAACTAGGAAAAGAACCTCATGTTATATATTATGCTTCTAGGACATTGCATCCAACCCAAAATAATTATACCACAATGGAAAAAGAACTCTTAGGGGTAGTGTTTGCCTTAGAAAAATTTAGACCATGCTCATCAGGAACAAAGGTAATAGTTTATTCATATCACGCAGCTCTGCGATATTTAATGACAAAACGAGATGCAAAAACTAGACTAATAAGATGGACATTACTTCTACAGGAATCCAACCTTACTATAAAAAATAAGAAAAGAGCTGAAAATATAGTAGCACACCACTTAAGTAGGTTGGAAAATGGAAAACCACAAATACTATTAAAGGATGAGTTTTCTGATAAATACTTATATAGCATGAAAATTGATGGCCTTTGGTATGCTAATATAGTAAACTATCTCACCACTAAAAAGGTTATCAACTTTCTTAAAAAAAGCTCAAAAGAATAAAATTAAAAAAAATTCTAAACACTATACATGGGGTGAACATGTATGAAAGTTTTGCACCAACCAAATAATTAGGAGATGCATACCACTTTTAGAAGTACAATCAATTATCTCATTGTCATACTTATGCATGTGGAGGTCATTTCGGTCCATGTAGAACTGCCTATAAAATTCTGAATTCCAAATTCTTTTGGCCCACTCTATTTCATGATTGTTTTCTCTATGTAAAATCATGTCCAAATTGCCAACGAACTGGAAACCTAGGATGTAGAAATCGAATGTCCTTAACCTATGTTTTATTTTATGAAGTGTTTGATGTATAGGGCATAGATTTCATGGGACCTTTTCCACCCTCAAATGGCTATGTTTATATCTTACTTGTTGTAGATTATGTGTCTAAGTGGGTAGAAGCAAAAGCTACTAGAACTAATGATTCAAAAGTAGTGCTAGATTTCCTTAAAATAAAAAATCTTTACAATTTTTGGAACACCTAGAGCACTTATAAGTGATAGAAATTCACATTTTTGTAATCGATTAGTTGCTAATCTACTTGCTAAGTACAACATCACACATAGGACATCTACTGCATACGATCCACAAACTAGTGACAAGTTGAAATGTCAAATAGAGAAATTAAGTCAATATTAGAATAAATAGTTAGTCCAACACATAACGACTGGAGCTTTAGATTGGAAGATGCAATATGGGCATATAGAATATCATTTAAAACACCCATAGGCATGACACCTTATAGGTTAATATTTGGAAAAGTATTTCATTTACCAGTAGAACTAGAACATAAAGCATATCGCGCAATAAAAACATGCAACATGAATTATAATGAGGCAGGAAATCAATGTAAGTTGAATCTTCAAGAATTAGAAAGAATTAAGAATGACGCATATGACAATGTATCAATTTATAAAGATAAAACTAAAGCATTTCATGACAAGAAATGAATTCCTAATAATTCTCAAATAGGAGATAAAGTTCTACTATTTTGTTCAAGACTTAAATTATTTCCAAGAACACTCATTCGAGATGGATGTGAACTTATCTAATTGTCAATTTATTACCTCATGGCGCAATGGAAATAGAAAGATTATAGACATGACAAATATTTAAAGTAAATGGTAGTTGGTTAAAAAAATATTACAAAAATTTCGTTGAACATGATATGGAGATCATCAACCTTGAAATTGACCAACAAAGTCCACAAAGTAACGAAAGAGAGTTCACTGTCTACATCCATGCTAATGAAACAGTCAAGAATGAAACCATAACACTATAGATGTATAAGAAACCGCATAATAAGAATGAGAAGAAGTCAAAGGAGCAACAACCAGAAGTGCACCAATAATATGGTAATCAACTGGCAAAAGGCGAAAGAAGAATTCACTAATGAACAACTACGGCTTCAAGACTTATGACATGTGATTGAAATGTACAAAGATGGTCCAGGAAAACTTTTCCTTCATGTGATGATCAATAACGTTAGTTTCCCTAATATTTTACTTAACACATAGGCTAATATGAACATCTTAACAAAACAATGAAAAAGAAAAGCTAGGTTGAATATTGATTTTATACCACTTTTGGTCATCAACAAAGTAAATGGTGACAAAATCTCTCCATTAGGAATGTCGATGAATGTCCCAGTGCAAGTGGGACGGTTCAAGTACTTCACCAACTTTCTGATAGTACCACAAATGGAAAAAAAATGACTCAATATTGATGGGATGAACTTTTCTCATGATAGCTGGAGCTATTCTCGATGTTGAACAACATATAGTTACAATTAGGATGGGAAATGAGTATATGTATCTTCAAGATAGCTATGAAATGGACGACTACATCTACGACAATGATTATGACGACATTTATGAAGGCTAGACATCATATTGTAATGAGTATAATGAAGAACAATACGCAGATGCTGAGAATGAAAAAGAAGACGATGAGGTAAATACTAATGAAAAATTGTATGGTAGTCGGTTTGACTTGCTCAAACTGAACGACGAGTGACCTTATCCACCAAAGTCGAGCAAATAATCATAAATAACAACGCTCTATGGGAGGCAGCCCATACTTTATCTTTATTTTTTAGTTCACTAGTAGGATTGGTTGGTCATTTTCTATTTCTCTCAACTTTTGACCTTACATTGGAAGTATTTTTGGACTACAACAACAACATAGCCTCAGTCCCAAATTAACTGGGGTCGGCTACATGGATCAAATTTTTGACCTTACATTGGAAGTATTTTTGGACTACAATCCTAGAATAATGTCAAGTAAGGGGGGTTGATCGAGTTTAAGTATTTCCATTTACCTGAATTAGGATAGTATATTTATCTGAATCCTATTTATCTTCAATTATTTTAAGTAATAAAACATCTATTTAGTATATCAATCCCTACTTTAAGATCAAAATTCATTTTATGCAATATCTATTATTGAGCAATGATAATTCTACCTTAACTATGATTGCTATATATGGTAATTATTAAAAATATAGAATACATTGGTAACAGTAGCAACAATGGCTCATCGATTTCTCAGGGATACTAATTAATACTAAAAATTGTTAGGTAAATTGCCAGTAGTTTGCAAGTTTTTAAGTGAAAAATATATTCGCTGATTTGTCAGTAATTTTGATTTTATACTAAGATTCGCTGAACTAATCATTGAATCACAGAGACCCATTTTCGCCAATTTCACTTGCGATTTGTCAGCGATTCCACTTCAACCCGAATCGCTAAGCACGAATTTGTGGTTTTTAAAAAATAGAACCCCATATTGCTAACACTAAAACCTTTCACACATAAGACCCTTGCACCTATTTTTTGATATATTTATTTTTGCCTAGATTCAACCCTTCAGAGCTTGAATTAAAGTCCCCTAAGTGCATCCCACCTTGATTAAGAGCAATTTAGCCCTATATATCCAACCCTAGTTCTTACACCACACTTAGGGCTTGGAGAGTGCTTAGTCGAAATTAAAACTTAGACATGAGATCAAAGGAGCTAGTAACATATTTTACTTGAGAGATTCACTCTCAAGAAGGTAATGAATCAATACCGTACAACCCTTTTTATTTCAATAACTTGAACAAAATCGATTTTGATAAATTCTCATATTTATATACCTTTAAGGTTTTTATCACAAATAATTTTTGAAAATGGTTTTTATGCACACTTTCAATTCGGATATGGGTTTTCAAATGAGTTTGGGGGTTTCTACACATTGTTCTAATATATACATATTTAAGAATAGGATATGTCGATACAACAAGTTTTATACAAATTAATTTCAACTCTCTCGATTTTTACACTTAAACCTTTCAATGAATTGTTTTCCTTACCTTGTTACTATGAAATTCAACCAATAGAACTTCATTTTACCTTATTCATCATAATTGCACTATCATATGGTGGGATGAGGTAGAGGAAGAGGTCAAGGTATTAAACAAGACAAAGGGAAAGGTGTAGTTCAACCCGAACAAAAATAAAAGTATGCGAGTCATCTAAAGAACATAATATCTACTGGTATTAGCATTAAAGAACCTAGACCTGGGATGGCTGAACTTAGAGAAAAATCTCTATTGTCGTCTGATGAGGAAGAATATTTTGAAAATCTCGACTCTAGTCACTTGGTACCTTATGACTCATCTTTATTCGTGAGACTTAGAGCTCAAATAAGGTGTTACATTGATAGGAAGAAAGTCATCATTCCTGAGAGGTGGTTCAACATCCAAAATGTGAGCAAGTACGAGGATAGAATTGTGAGCATCATTAAAGATAATGGATAGGACCGACTTCTAATAGATTATATGAGAAGAGAATAAAGGGATGTTCATAAATTGTATGAAAATTTTATGCTAATGGAGACGTTAGCAAGGAATGGGATAAAATAGTTGTTAAAGTGAAGAAAATCGATATTTCACCTGTGAAGTTAAATAGATTTTTTGGTCTTCCACATAGTAGACAAAGAACACAGGAAGATTACCCGAATGTCAAGTATTAAAATAAGGAATCCTACACTTTTCAACTAATCCAAGATGCATTAGAGATACCTTCGGGGAGGGGATTTGCCCTTGATAGTGAAGGCCACCCGAAATTTATTGAAACCACCTATTTCAAGAAGATTACGAAGAGTTGGAGCTATATATTAGACGCAGGCTTTTACCCAACCAAGTAACACTTCGAAGTGAAGAACCCCATAGCCACTTTATTTTACCATATAGTGGTGAATAAGGGTTATATCGATGTTGGAAAAATTATATTTGATTATATGAAGTCCGCTATGCAGACTACGAAGAATGAATGTTTACCATTCCTAATTTTAATCACTGAGTTATGTAGGAAAGTCGGGGTAAGTTTCGACACTGAATTCGATGTATTGCCTGATAAGACCATAAATGAAGCAGGAGTGCGACGAATTAAGAAGGTGGTAGGATATGATGACTCAAGGATGAACGGGAAACGTTTGATGCAATAAATGCGAGAGAATTAAAGAAGCGATAAACCACCAAAATTAGAAAGAAGACAGGAGAAGACGCATAGAGAGCAGCGAGTTTGATGGCTGGAGTGACTATACCGGACATTCCATCGATTTTATTGAGCTAATTCCTTTGAATACATAAAGATATTAACTTCATGCAATAAAGCTGCATTACGCCCAATGAAAACCATGCTTAATTTAAGCCAATATTATCAAAGCTGCATAATAAACAACTTAGAAAACAATCTCTTAAGACATCCACTCAAAAAAATCCATATAGATTAATCTTAGTTACTACTTCTATAATTGTTGTGAATAACTATAGACATAAATGTATAATCAAAATATCATAATACATATTATGCACTGTGCATGCAATACATTCATCATTAGTTGTAATACGCAAAAACAAATTGTTAAATCTATGATTGGCTTGTATAAAGTAATAATGAAAGAACTATTAAAATAAAGATCTCATAAAAGACTTACAATGATAGTGTAGCAATCCCTTGGTCTAGAAAACAAACGAGCTAATAACTACTTTGAAAAACTCCATTAAAACTAAAAAAATAAAAAGAAAATAAAAGAAAAATATAGAGAAAGATAGAGAGAAAGAGAGATCCCCCAATAGAGAGGGAGGTTGCTAATTAGGAGCCTATGGTTTCTATTTATACTTGTTCTCCAAATTTTATCCTAGCCTTTTAGCTGGTTTAGATAGGCTAGAATAGGTTGTAGATTCATTATCTTAATAGGTACAAACTTTGTGTAAATCACTTTTTATTTAATTTAATCTGATTTTATTGATTAATCAATAAAATGTCCCAAATCCCTTCAAAGTCGGATGGATAGCTCAACTGGTTAGGCGTTTCTGTGTTGTTGTTGATGACTCGGGTTTGGTTCCTCCAAACCACATTTCTCCAACAGCAACTTACAACCCAACTGATAGCTATGTTTCTCAACCTTCTGTAGAAATGGATGAAGATGATGAAAATGAAAATGTACTCACTTCAAGTAACCATCGTGTCTAATATTTCTTTTTATGTGTTTTGAATGGTTAAAAGTACAATGTATTACTCTTGGTGAGATTTTTGCAAATGAAATTATGTGTTCCCTTTTGCATTCCATTCTTATTATTGTTGACTTCTGTATTTGCATATTTATTTACATTTTTATGTCATGTGTCAAATTGTTTATGTTTCTCGTGGTATGTTTGTTATTTTGAAGCCCACCTTAATTTTAAACCTTAGAGGACAAGGTTTGGAATGAGTTTGAGGGTATTTTAGGCGAAGTATGATGTTGATGGCAATGATGACAAAGAAAGGTAGAAGTAAAGTTCAGAACTATTTTTAAATTCGATATTCAAATCAGTTGACGAAAAAAAAATTAAATTTCTTCCAAATATAAAGTAATTATGTTTTTCATTTTATTTTATTTCTAGTTAGGATGATAATGAGTTTATGTAAAAGACTTTCAATTGAAGAGATATTGTGCAACCCAAGTGAATTTTATGATAGAAGAAATTAATTTCATTTTTTATTAACTTTACTTTTGATGTGAACATTAAATTGGATACTTTGTGTTGGTCATAACAATGGGTAGAAGATCGACACAATAGTACAAAATGAACAAGGCATATTTCTATGAATCTTGTGATACAAAAGCTATTAATTATATTATATATATAATTTTATTATACCATAATTGAAAGAAGAAATGGGTTAGAAACCGATGAATTTCTATAAATTAGAAAGAATATTTTCTTCGACTTTAGTGGATAGTGAGAAGCGGTAACAAGAGTATAATAAATATATAAAGAATCCTATAGATTCCAAAGAAAATTGAGTAGGGAATCTATCATGGGAAAAAGTTGAGTATGTCTAACGGAAATAGAGCAGCGACTCAAAAGCAAAAGTAAAAGAGAAATAATTAGAATGAAGTAGAAAAGAAAAAAATTGAAAGATTGATGTTCTTAGACTCTTAAAAGAAACGATTTAACTTAAGAGCTTTAAATTAGAGTTGAATGAAGTATTTCTTTGTCTAACACGTTTTAAACAACGAATTCATTGGTATCTTAGCAGAATTCTTATTGATTTTGATTGTAGTACTATTATAAAATATTTTCCAAAACTAACATTAATCTAGTGGTTTTTGTATTTTGAAATTCTACATTAGTCATCATAACCTTAATGTTTATCAGTGGGGATTGAGAAAACCTATGTTATGTGCTAACCTTGGTAATGAACTTTAAGTTCTAAAAAATGTTATATTAAGTGGTTTTTTTTGTTGATCAAGAGTTATAATAAGTAGTTGAGTTATCATTAAGGGGTGTTTTATCTTGTCTAAATTATTTTATTCAATCATAATTTTCATCTACTTTTGGTATGTTTTCATTTGGAGATCATTTATATATTATTTCTATTTGAAAAGTTATATTATTTACAGTTAATATGAATTAAATTAAAATCAGCTTATAAAGAATGAAAAAAGAATATGATTAAAAGTATTCCTTTGCTCGCGACAACAAAGTGATGAGTTTGGGGGTATTTGACAAGACAAAAACTAAACGCATTTTATTGTGTGATTTATGTTGTTTTAGATGAAAATAATGATATTACACTATGTATTATCTTATTTTTATGATTTCAGGTTTTAATTAGGAAAACGGAGAAATTAAATGAAAGAGAAAAAAAAAACAAATCAATCAATTGGAAAATGCATCAGCGATTAGCTAGCGATTTGGATTTCCACTAGAATTCGTCAGCTAAATCAGTAGTAGAAGGAAGCCAGTGAGTCTACAGTGAATTGGAGATTGAACTGAAAATCATAGTGGTGGCCTCAAATTCTGAGCCACCTTAGGACCCGCCAACGTCGCATTCCACGTTACATAGCCTTGCCACGTCATGGCCCGCTTATCTGTGACGCCTTGCGACCTAACTGGTTGCTTACACTTTTCTAGCTAACATTAGTTTCACTAATTAATCTCTATATAAGTATTAATGATTTAGTTAGCTAGTTGTTCAATTTATCAAGTTATATTACGATTTTACAGCAAAAGGCTTTAATGAGTAAATTATGCAACATTTAACAAACCCTAAGTAGTGGAAAACATGAAAAAAGATACCATGTATAAATCAAGGCGAGATAAGTATAATAAAAGTTTTATATACATGTAATCGGTGTTCTATGGTCCCCAAAACCCACAAAAGTAAAATAAATACATACTGATATCACACACGAGCTAGCTACACAATCTCAGAGGTAGTCGCCCAGTACCTCCTTGCCCTTGCCCTTCCTCGTCAAAGGATATGGACTCAGTCACCCAACAAATACAGTGACGAGTCCAGTGAGTAAAATGTTAAGAGAAGTCAATAAAATATTCAAGAAATAAAATTGATAAACTATGAGACATGCGAATATAACACATGGCAAAAATACGTCATATTCTCATGAATGTAGGCAACATATGACAAGCAAAAACGGTTGCGTGAAATAAATAAATAGCATATGCTAACTAAACCTGCTCGAAAATATACAAATTAATAAGCAAACAATCATATAATCACGAGCAAACTGTGACCTACACCCACTAGTAATCCATAAAATCGAATAAGAACCGCGCATATACTTATAGGCTTCCAGTGACTAAATCCCAACTTCAGCTACCGGATGAACCATTCCAGACGCTATTTGAAGTCAATGGAATACTCTAAATCCCTCCCGGCGGTTGTAAGTATATCCTACTGTCGTTGATACGAGCATTAAACATAAGTAACCCGTGCAAGTGATTTAGCCACAACCAATATATACACAAATCGAAATAAGAATGAAACCCCATGTGTGCCCACCAGCAGTCGCATGTGTAATCCGACATCGATAAAACAAACCATGAATTCTATAAGGCATTTTAATGGGCTTACGCACCTCAATCCGCAGTCCGACTTCCTCGGACTCTCGAAATCTGACCCACTACCTCCCCGATACCTGAGCTACGCTCCCTAAGTCTCTAAAGTCTGATTTTACATATTTAGTATGATTAAAGGTGTTTGGGTTTGTATTTAAGTCAAAACCTTAAAGTTGACCCTTAAATTAAGTTTTTATCTATCATTAGCGCGTTAATGGATCTACCTAACGCGCTAGAGGATCTATCTAGTATGCTACTGTTCTTCATTTTGAAAAATAGTTAGGTACCCAGAATCATTAGCGCGCTAATCGATCTAGTTAGCGCGCTAATTACCCTTTGCGATAGAATCCTCAACTTGAGAATTCTATTCCAAGCTCCCCCAATTAGCTACCTAGACCCTACAATTGCATTCTCCACACCAAGGTGACTTCAAAATATCATTTAAATCAACTAAACATCATCAATTAGATCAAAATCATCGATTCCATGAAATTACTAACTTAGCTTGCTCAGTTATGCTGAAACATCAGTAGCCCAATCCTCCATCATCAATTTACATCAATTTCCCATTAAAAAGATTTAGCTAAGTTACTAATGTAGAATTGTTACATAATTGATGTACCACTTAGCTTGCTCAGTTTGTCACCAATCTTCCATGGATTCCTCTACTCTCTAGCACATTTGAGATGAAGATGGTTTCATTTGCATGTGTTTAATTAACCCATCTTATATATTAAGGTGGGGTAGTTCCTAGCCATTGATCTCTATTCGTTTACGTATCACGAGACATATCTAATGGTCCACGCCTTGACATGTAGCCCATTAGCTCCCACTGACTCAATCTAAGTGACACTAATTGGCTACTCACATGGTTCCTAGATGTGTCAATATAAATCTCTAGGATAATCCTATAGTTTCCAATTAATTAACCAATAGGCCTTGATTTATTTGATCTAATTAAATTAGCTTAAGCCCATTATAATTCATATGGTTAAGGTTTTTAGAATCTCCTATAGACACACGGATGGTGTCACTAACCCTCGACTACCCAGCACTCAATGCCCCGTATTTCGGCACACATTTTGAGGTACGCCATAACCCATTGTTTTAATTTAATCAACTTAGCCTATGGTTAAATTACCAATTTTAATTGTTTAAATAGTCAACTTAACGGGAATTAGTCAAGTTTCCTAGTGTAACCGTAGTTTGCCTACCCGATACCCATGTAGGCACACCTTTATTACAGAAACTCGTCCGAGAGCAACATGCACACATGCGGTGCAATATAATAATAATAATAATTTTAAACACCACATATACATAACAACCATAACTCCACCTATATTGTACACTATGTGCGCTACATAGCCGGTCCTAAGTCCGGATAAAGGAGAAGGACTCTGACGCCCATTTTTTATATCGAAAAATGGGTAAGGGAGGTCTCAAACTCATTTTTCATACTCAAAAAAAGGGGGACGGAGGCCCCAAGCTCATTTTCCATTCTTGGAAAATGGAGGAGGGTTGCGATAGGTCGACAACCAGTGTAAAACTTTTATCACTTTTCATAAAATGGATTAGACATATATAAATGTCGGGGCGTTCTCACTTAGCGACGAGCTGCATCGGAGCCAGTGTGTAGCGAGAAATGAGCAAGGGTGTGTTTCACATCACCGCTTGGATGTGAAGAAAAATGAGCAAGGGTTCCCACACATAGGACGCGTGTAGGTAAAGAAGCTGGTCCCCTCACATCATCACCCAGATATGAAGAAAAATGAGCAAGGGTTCCCACACAAAGGATGGGTGCGGGTAAAGAAGATAGTTCGAAACAAACACGAAAATGAAAAAAAAAAAACAAAATCATAGATACGGATACTAGATCTTTTAGAGAAAATAGAAATAGAAAAGGAAAACAAACATAGAGGGGAGAAAAAATTCGCTTTGGAACATTGAACATATGAACACTTACAGGGAAGTCAGTAGAACTAGTAGATACTATGATTAGAATGAGAGTCAATACTGCTTTCCTCTAATAGAAAAATGGGTAGGAGAAAGGAGTAGAGAAATAGGAAGCACAGGGTTTAAATTATGGTACACCGATATAGATAGAAAATGCAATGGAGTAGGAATTGTAGTGGATAATGACTATAAGGATAAGGTCGTAGAGGTTAAGAGAATAGGGGATAGATTGGTTCTAGTTAAATTAATTATTCGAGACAAAGAATTAACATACTTAGCGCCTATGCACCATAAGTAGGATTAAGCGAGAGCATCAAACACAAGTTTTAGGACAATATGGATATATTTATGCAAAGCATACCATTAGATGAAAAGGCTTTTATTGGAGGAGATTCAAATGGGCACGACAAGGCAAGTAAAGATGGATTTGAGAGAGTTCATGAAGGTTTTGGTTACGGTAATAGGAATGAAGAAGGATAATTAATCTTAGAATTTGCTTCAGCATACAATCATGTCTAAGAAAATACTAGTTTTAGGAAGAGGGGTCACATATAATTATTTTTAGTAGTAGTCATAACAAGAGTCAAATAGATTTTCTTTTAACAAGAAAAATAGATAGAAAAATAAGTAGAGATTGCAAAGTAATACCTGGTGAAGCGCTTACTACCCAACATAAGTTAGTAGTACTTGATGTTAAGCTAACGCAAAGACATAATATGAATAAAAGAGTTAGCGACCCTAGAATTAAGTGGTGGAACCTAAAAAATAGTAAACTAGTAGAGTTTAGAGAAAAACTACTAAAGGAAAATGTTTGGAGTCTTAACTTAGATGCTAATGCAATGTGGCTAGAAATGAGTAATTGCATAAGGAGAATGGGATGAAACGTATTAGGTATATCTAAAGGCTTAGGACCATAAAAGAAGGAAACATGGTGGTGGAACGAAGATGTCCAACGATCAATTAAGACTAAAAGATAGATGTATAGGAAAATACCTAAGTGTCAAGATGAAGATGCATACAATCAATATAGAGAAGCTAGAAAACGAGCTAAAAAATAGTTAGTCAAACAAAACAAATTTCGTAGAGGATCTATATACAAGGTTAGGTAATAGAGATGGCGAAATATATATATAGGCTAGCCAAATTAAAAGATAAAAAGAAACAAGACCTAAGTCATGTAAGATGTATTAAGGATGAAAATCAAAATGTTTTAACGTGCGATGATGATATTAAGTAGAGATGGAGAAGTTATTTCGATAGTTTATTTAATGATGGCCAAGTTGATACTATAATAGATGAAAACCCACACCAAGAAAGAAGTGTAAACTATACACGTAATATTAGAATTATAGAAGTTAAAGAGGTATTGAAAAGAATGAAAATAGGGAAAGCATGTGACCCATATTAAATACTCATAGAGGTTTGGAAATGCTTAGGAGAAATTGGAGTGACTTGGTTAATAAAACGTTTCAATAAAATTCTAAAATCAAAACGGATGCCAATGGATTGGAGAAGAAGCACGTTTGTGTCAATCTTCAAAAACAAATGAGACATTCAAAGTTGCTCAAACTACCAAAGAATTAAACTTATGTGTCACATTATGAAACTTTGGGAGATGATAATTGACAATAGGTTAAGGAGAGAAACAATAATATCATATAACCAATTTGGCTTCATGCTTGGGAGGTCAACTATGGAGGTGATTTTCCTTGTAAGACGATTGTTAGAAAAATATAAAGAAAAGAAAAAAGTTCTTCTTATGGTATTCGTAGATTTAGAAAAAGCATATGATAGGGTCCCTAGAGATGTTCTTTGGTGGGTTCTAGAAAGAAAAAGAGTGCATGCTAGATACATAGACACTATTAAGGATATGTATGATGAAGTAGTAACGAGTATAAAGATATTTGGAGGAGCTAAAAAAGAATTCCTCATTATGATAGGACTACATCAAGGATCGGCTTTAAGTCCATATCTATTTATTTTAGTTATGGATGAACTAACTAGGCATATTCAAGATGATATACCATGGTATATGCTATTTGCAAATGATATTGTCTTAGTGGATGAAACAAAAGATGGAGTGAATAGGAAACTAGAACTCTAGAGGAATACATTAGAATCTAAAGGTTTTAAATTGAGTAGGACGAAAACTGAATACATGCACTATGAGTTTAGAAATGCTAGGCATCGAGATGATGGAGCGGTAAAATTAGGGGAAGTAGAAGTTCTTAACGTGAACCACTTTAGATATCTATGATCAATCATATAAAATGATGGTAATATTTTGGATGATGTCACACATAGAATTCAAGCTAGGTGGAAGAAATGGCGGAGTGCAACATGGATGATTTGTAATCGAAATGTTCCTACTAATTTAAAAGGAGAATTTTATAGGACTGCAATTTGGCCAGCTATGCTCTATAGTAGTGAATGTTGGGCGGTAAAGCAACAACAATTACATAAAATGAACGTAGCATAAATGAGGATGCTTAAGTGGATGTGTAGTAAAACTCATAAAGATAGAATAAGAAATATAGAAATTCAAAGACAAGTAGGAGTAGCACCAATTGATACAAAGATTAGGGAAAGCGGTTGCGGTGGTTTGGTCACTTGCAAAAACGGCCTACAAATGCCCCCACTAGAAAACTTAACTCAATAGAAACTGTAGAGACTCGACGAGGTAGAGGTAAACCAAAGTTAACATGGGATGCATTAATTAGGAAGGATTTAAATGGTTTGGAAAGCTCACCATCAATTGCACTTAATCTAACACAATGGAAAAGTTTGATCTATGTAGCCGACCTCAATTAATTTGGGACGGAGGCTATGTTGTTGTTGTTGTTGACAACCATCTACAAATAATATATTCCCTCGGTTCTCATGTTCGAGTCAACCGAGTTGTTTACGTAACGCCCAAATTACGACCGTTAATCCCCGGGATTAATGTTAATCCTAGTTTAATTAATTTGGGCCATTAAAATTCTTCCCAACTAGGAGAAATTTCGTCCTCAAAATTTAAATCTCGAGTAAACTTTAGTGTAACTATCATATCCCCGTGCGACCATGCCTCACACCTTGATAGTCCCCTTCTATAGTCCCTTGAACACCTCACTATTCCCATCGCAGGGAACGTAGTGTTACCCTAAGACATAGGCGCATGTTGTCGAGGTGTTCAAAATCAGTAACTCTCTTTCCAACATCTCTGCAACCTACTCTCAGTTCGGTTTTCGTGTTCAAGTTTCCCTAACCCATTTACTTAACACCAGTAACTGTAAACCTTTCCTATAATGTATCACAACATAATAGTTATAACCAACCATAACATACCATGACAATCACATGTCATGTCATAACTTACCTTGGTTCACCATGACAATCCCATGCCATCCCACGACCTATTCTTACTCACCGTGACAATCCCGTGACATGCTACGACCTTGACAATCCAAAGCCATAACAGGATAATCTACCATCGTATCACCATGAATCCATAAACCTAAACTGGAATTATTCATAATTAAAATTACATACGCTGAACCCGCTACTGGGATGTCTCCCGGCCTGGCTCAGTCACTACATGCATTGGCTCTCGAGTCTGCATCGGTGCTACCACTGCGGAGTCGTCGATCTCCGTGAACAATCCCTCCTAACGTGACCCTCTTGTCCACATTGCTAATATGTTATCCTCCATCTTGGTCATGTCCGCTGACTCCCTGACCACCCTGACCCCGTGATCTCCTGTCTCTACCTGCATGGTCCCGAGTTGTCTATGTGGTGGCGCTGATAATGTGGGTACATCATAACCTCTGGCTACCCAATCATCATCCCTACAGCCTCGACCATATTGTTCGTCCTCTCTTCCATCCCGATCTCTCGGTCTCTTTTGCCCAGAACTTTGTCCAGTCTGTCTCTCTGACTAGGTGGACGAACGTTTGTCAACCCTCTACATCAGATATGTCTCATGGTAAGAGCTTTATCATACATCTCATGTAGTGTCTGAGCTCCGGAAGAAACAATGGCGTTGGCTATGTCCTCAATCAACCCTCGGACAAAGTAATATATATGTAGTCTCTCGGTACCTGCGACATCCGTGGCAAACTATATTAAGTACCAGTATGTATCCGTGCATTGTGACATTAACCGACTGCCCTGTCTCAAAGCTAAAAACTCCTCTCTCAACCCTAACCTTACCTCCATAGGTATATACCGATCATAAAACAACTCTCTGAACTTTGCCCATATCGTTGGCTCTGGGTGAGTATCTGAATACGTTGTCCACCACACAGCAGCATCCTCTCTAAGCATATGCCTTGATATCCTGGCATGTATGTTCTCCTAAATCAGCAATAGCTTATGTAACCTTTGATGTGCAATTAGCCACTTCCCAACTGCTTCTTGGTCTGCGCCTCCATGAAAGTATCCGGGATCGAATTTGATGAACTCTCTCATCAACTTGACTTATGCCGTCATCGAGATCTCAAATATGTCGGTCTAAGCTGGAATAGCAGTCTGCGTCTTAATTTGTGCCACTATCAATATAACAACCATTTTTTGAGCTTCGCGTACCACCGCATGCGTCGGTACAGTCTATATAGTTTATGGAATTGTCTGAGCAATTGTCGTCTCAATCGTGCTTTGTACTCTAGCGGTGGTGAGTGATGTAATTGATGTTGTCTGTGGGCGTAACTTATCCATCAATAGCTCAAACTTTCTTTCATGAGCTGCTAATTGTGAGGCTAATACCGGATCCAAACCCTCATCTCTGGTTTGATCACTCGTCTGACCAGCATCCGTTGCAGGTGGAGTCGACTGACCATCTATCGTTGTTTGCATCGCAAACATGCGCCGGATCACCTTCCGTATACATGTATATAATATATATAATCGAAAACATAACACGTATATAAACCCTATCACTACCCATCTCAATTTTGCTTCCCAACTAGGATTCTAAGTCAGGGTTTTCGGGTTTCCACATCTAAGGTTTGTTTATTTAAGTTTTGTTCTATTTTATTTAAACTACTCCCAATACGTCCTCGAATCTCGCTCTGATATCAAACTGTGATGTTGGTATCAGGCTAAGAACAACTTCACCTCCTCCCTTAAGCTCAATCTTGCTCTGATACCAAACTGTGGCGGCCCCAAGTTTCAGGCCACCTCGGGACCTACCAACGTCGCATCCCACGTTACCTAGCCTTGCCACATCATGGACCGCTTATATGTGAAGTCTAGCGACCTAACTGGTCGCTTACACTTTTTCAGCTAACCTTAATTTCACTAATTAATCTCTATATAAGTATTAATGATTTAGTTAGACAGTTATTCAATTTATCAAGTTATATTACGGTTTTACAGTGAAAGTCTTTAATGAGTAAATTATGCAACATTTAACAAATCCTAAGTAGTGCAAAACCAAGCAAAAGATATCATGTATATATCAAGGCAAGATAGGTATAACAAAAGTTCTATATACATGTAATCAGTGTTCTATGGTCCCTAAAATCTAATAAAAGTAAATTAAATACATACAGATATCACACATGAGCTAGCTCCACAATCTCAAAGGAGCCCAATACCTATTTACCCTTGCCTTGATCGTCAAAGGATATGGACTCAGTCACCCAACAAATATTGTGACGAGTCCAGTGAGTAAAGTCCTAAGAGAAGTCCACGTTATATTCATGAAATAAAACTGATAAACTACGAGACATGCGAATATAACACCTGGCAACAGTACATCATATTCCCATGAATGCAGGCAACATACGACAAGCAAAAATAGTATCCTAAAATAAACGAACAGCATATGCTAACTTAATGTGCTCGAAAATATACAAATTAATAAGTAAACAACCGTATAATCATGAGAAAACCTTGACCTACACCAGCCAGTAATCGATAAAATCGAATAGGAACCACGTATATACTTACAGACTTCCAGTTACTAAATCCTAACTTCGGTTACCGGATGACCCTTCCAAACACTATTTCAAGTCAAATGAACACCCTAAATCCCTCCCGACGATCATAAGTATATCCTATTGCTGTCGACACGAGCGCTAAACACAAGTAACCCGTGTAAGCGATTTACCCACAACCAATATATACGCAAACCGAAATAGGAGTGAAACCCCATGTGTGCCCACCAACTATCACACCTGTAATCAGACATCAATAAAACAAACCATGAATTCCATGAGGCATTTTAATGAGTTTTGGCATGACCAAAACTAGTGTTTTGGGCATTTTATGAAAATAGACTATTTTGTCAAAAGTTTGGTTCAATTTGGTGAGAAATCGGATAAAAAAATGAGTTCTGAAAGCCAAAACATGTTTAAATAGGACTTTCGGGAATTAATAAATAAAAAAAAATTAAGTTGCTAACAAGCGGCTGAGGATTTATATATAAATATATACAAATGATTAAAATGAAACAAAAGTTTCATTTTCATTTTTCAACTGAACAATCCCTAAAACATTCTGTTGATTCCTTCGCTCGAGGAGCTCCTGACATCTGATTTTTGCTAAGTTTCTTTCTGCAAAATCATAGAGCATCGTGGGACGATCAATTCGAGCTAAAGTTCCATGGTGGAAATGAGGTATTCGACAATTTAGTAAATTCTTAATACAAGGTATTTTCCTCAATTCAATTTGAATTATCGCAATTTTTCGATTTCTTTTGCAGGATTGCGAGAAATTGGTATGAATTGTTGTTAATCGGTATATTAAGTTGATTCACGTTAATTTGGGATAAATTTCATCGACGTGGGCTAGGGTTTTGATGAGTTAGATTAATCCAATTCAGTTGATAATTATTTTGGAGATGTTTTATACTTGATATTGATTTATATTGGGTTTTCGGATGAATTGATTATTAATGTTGATACAATTTGACTCCACGAGCCGTAAAAATATTTTGATGTTGGTATCGAGTGGTTTCGTGCCATTTTTTATTGAGTTTTGAGGATTTAACTGCGAAAAATATTGATTTGGAGACATTTTCTAGTTGAAAATAAATAAAGTTTGTCAAGTTGACATGCCATATTAAAAAATTTGTAACTTCTCCGTTTCCGATTTGAGTATTCTTTAAGTCTATGGAAAGTACGTCGTGAGTACTACAAGTTCATTTTTTATTGTCATGATAAATTATGAGGTTTTCAGAGTTAAAACCTATACAATTGATTATAAATCGCTGGTAAATGGTTATAGGTCATTGCGGACGATAAATTTGGATATCGAGGATTTTGAGGAGTCGGATTGGGATTGGTTAGCGGGATGCGAAGTGCGGATTGAGGTGTGTAGTATCCCGACTGAAATTACTTTAGCAGTATTTATTTTTGCTTTTGAATTCATATTCTGTCTTTTAATA
This sequence comes from Stephania yunnanensis, assembly GCA_039657365.1. NCBI lineage: Eukaryota > Viridiplantae > Streptophyta > Magnoliopsida > Ranunculales > Menispermaceae > Stephania > Stephania yunnanensis. Next base: position 12,765,664 of record CM077589.1, on the reverse strand, counting down.
TTGTATTCCTGGTGTGGTTTAAATGGACGGACGTTGAGGCTCTCCCTTCGTGCCATTTCTGTGCGCATGTCCACTAGGCCATAGCACGTGAGCCACAAAATCTCGGTGATTCGCATTAGGGCACTTGTGGGTGTGTCGTTGACTCCACGCCGACCACCTAACGGACCTTGCTTGAGTGCTACTCACCGATAGTAGTCTATGGAAGAGTCTGAAGTATGGCGCTACTCTGACCTTAGGCTCTAGGAACACACACATTTAAGCTTGCACTATTATTTATGCATGCGATGATCACAGTTGCCTGTATTTATTTTCGCATGTTTAATTAATAGCTTTATTTCAATTCTAGTATTTACTTTTCATTATTGCTCACTTAATTTCCTTGGGAATACTCACTCTGGACTCGTCATATATCTTTTTGTAATGGTTGAGTGCAGATTCTAGTACGAGCTGAGGCAAGGGCAAGCTACCGAAATACCTGTGATACAGAGATTTGAGCCAGGCTTGTACGTTTGTATTATATATATATATATATATATATATATATTGTTTTCATTTTGGGATATGGGATTGTGAAACTCTTTAGGAACCTATATGATGATAATTTGAGACTTTGAGGTGTACTTTATATATATACTAGTTTGAAGACGTGCTACGCACGATTCCCCCCTCGCTTCGCTCGCAGGAATTAATTTCTAAGAATTTATTAACAAAATTTAAAATTGTAATTAAAATTTAAAAATTAGAAATATAAGTACATTTTTTAGTTTATCAATATTCTCTACTGTGATTAAGATAAGATGTGAATGGAAAAATAAGCTAATCATGCTATGACATTACTTCCTCAAAAAAAAAATGTATTGGATTGATGAGAATGAGTTCATGATTGATTTGGAGATAAAGAAAAAAAAGTGTAGTGGATTGATAAGGAGTTAGAGTTTGATTTGGATACAAAAAAAAAATGTTGATTTGGAGATAAAAAAAAAGTATGGGCAAATAGGTAAATTTCATTACCACTCAAAAATTTGTGATTCGTGTTTTTATATATATGATAGATATATTGATATATAGGTTTTCCACATTAGGTTTCAGATACCAGAGTTAAATGCATGGCATGTACTATCGTATCATATTTGGACTGTCATGCTAAAGGTCTTCCATTGTGTTTCTTTGTGGTTTTAAACAATTTAACAGATGATTTGAGTCATTTAGCAACTTAAATCGTAAGTTGTGGTTTATTGAGGTTAATAATGATTTAAAAGTGTATGGAAACTGCATGTGGGAACACAGTTGGCTCTGGTAGGATAGGTTGTGGGCCCGATTGGCCTCCGTAGCGACCACTTGAAAAGTGGACCGCTACAGTGATAAAATTATCAACTCGAGAATTTTGTCCCAAGCTCCCTAATTAGCTACCTAGACCCTACAATTGCATTCTCCACACCAAAGTGACTTCAAAATATCATTTAAATCAACTAAACATTATCAATTAGATCAAAATCATCAATTCCATGAAATTACTAACTTCTCCCAAATTTACCTAAAGCTCTAATTTCTTTAAAACCAATTGTAATTTCTCACTTAAAATGTTAATAACACTTGTAATTCATCAACATCAGTAGCGTAATCATCCATCATCAATTTACATCAATTTCCCATTAAAACAAAAAATTTAGCTAAGTTACTAATGTTGAATCGTTACCTAATTGATGTAACACTTAGCTTGCTCAATTCGTCACCAATCTTCCATGGATTCCTATACTCTCCACCACATTTGAGATGAAGATGGTTTATTTGCATGTGTTTAACTAACCCATCTTATATATTAAGGTGGGTTAATTCCTAGCCATTAATCTTTATGCGTTTACGTATCATGGGACTTATCTAATGGTCCACACCTTGACATTTAGCCCACTAGCTCCCACTAACTCAATCCAAGTGACACTAATTGGCTACTCACACGGTTCCTAAATGTGTCAATACAAATCTCTAAGATAATCCTATAGTTTCTAATTAATTAACCAAACTATAGGCCTTGATTTATTTGATCTAATTACATAAGCTTAGGTCCATTATAATTCATGTGGTTAGGGTTTTTAGAATCTCCTATAGACACATGAATAGTCTCACTAACCCTCGACTACCTGGTACTCAATGCCCCGCATTTTGACACACATTTCCAGGTATGTCATAACATATTGTTTTAATTTAATCAACTTAGCCTATGGTTACATTACCCATTTTAATTGTTTAACTAGTCAACTTAACGGGAATTAGTCGAGTTTCCTAGTGTACCTATAGTTCGCCTACCCGATACCCGCGTTGGCAAGCCTTTCGAGACAAACCCCCATCACACAAATTCGCCTGATAGCAACATACACACATGCGGTGCAATATAATAATAATGATTTTAAACACCACATATACACAACCACTATTCACAAATAATATATTCCCTCGGTTCTCGTGTCTGAGTCAACTGAGTTGTCTACGTAACGCCCGAATTACGATCGTTAATCCCCGAGATTAACGCTAATCCTAGTTCAATTAATTCAGGTCGTTACAATTGCGATCTGAATCAGTGGAGCACTAAGAGCTAAATCTAATGATTTGCTCAGCGATTTATGTGCAATAGAGGAATCATTGGAGTCAATGACGATTTTTTAGATTAATATGAGGAATTTGTATCTATCTAGGAGATGTATTCCTAAGGGAACTATATATAAGACCAGAGAGCTTCGAAATAACTCTCTCTACTATCTCTATTTTTCAATTCTTTCTTTTATTTTCCAATACTCTTGAGTTTAGATTTATATGTGTAGCATTATTGGAGCATTGATTTAGAGGTAATTATTTATTTATTAATTTAATATGTATTCTGTTTATATTTATTTGTTGATTAATTCCAACACGTGTGAGTAATTAGTAGATCTAAACAAACCCTAAGTATGTAATATACCTATTATTCTTATATAGTTATAATTATGGAATTTTGTACTTAATGCTTTAGATCATTTCATACACTTTAATCACGAATAAAACAAGTTGTTTTGGCATATTACAACCAGTAATTCTTTATCTTGAGTGCATAGCGACCAACGTGTTCCTTAATATAGAGCGTTCAATTCTCTGTCTATAGTTATTGACAACAATTATAGAAGTAATAACTAGGATTAATTTATAGGGCATTTCCCGAGTGGATGTCTTAGGTGATTGTGTTCTAAGTTGTTTATTATGGGGCTTCGGTAATATTGGCTTAGATTAGCATGATTTTCACTGAACTTAATGTTATCATATTTCTATGGTGTTGCGTTTTATCTAATGGGTAGATTTACAAAAATAAGAATGTGGCATTTCCATTGATATTAGAAAAATTGGTGGCTAGTTAAAATCTATCGACCTATTATGAATTAGGATTGACTGATTTTAAGATTCTATATGAAATAATTATAACTATATTATGAGGTGATGTTATGATTAGAGTTTGAAAATAATCCGGGTATATTATGATGTTTAGTGGGGTTTATTTAAATTTTTGTTAGATATTTTATGTACATTGATTTATTGATTATTTGAATTATTAGTTTGAATTATATTAGGTTAGTTTATTTAATTTAAGTTATTTAAGTTTAGTTATTTTATTAATTATTTAGTGTATATATTTATTGAGTATTTAATTCCCGTTTAATTAAAAGTAACTAAATTAAAATAAGTTAAAAAACTGATAAAATTGTGGGATAGTTTAAATTCTTAAGAGGTTTGAAAAATCCATATGGAGACGATATCTCATTTACCACTTCTACAAACTAGTAAAATACGAGAAATTATTATGCACTACTTGTACCGATACTATCTCCAACTTAACCACTTTTAACTCATATGTGTGAGGTTTTACTCTAAAAGGCTTTAGAACTAATTGAGAGGAGACAGTATTACTAAACTTTTATGCTTTTGGTATTACTACTCATTTGGTCCATGAACTTTGTATTTTTTATGTTTTTGGTCTTTGAACTTTTACTACTACACTTGGTCCTTGAACTTTCACAAAGATTTACATTCAGTTTTTCCACCATTTAAAGTATTAAATTATGTCAATGTGGGTAGCATTAGTGTTGCGTGACTAGTCAAGAAGAGTAAAGTTGTTTATATTACTAAACCGAACGACCTATATCGACCAACAAAAACCAAAAAAAAAAAAAAAAAAAATCTCCAAAAACATAAAAAAAAAAAACTCAAAGTTTAAGGACCAAAAGTATAAAAAAACTCAAAAGTTCAAGGACTAAGTGTACAACAATGAAAATTCATAAACCAAATGTACACTAATAAAAGTTCATGAACCAAAAGCATAAAAGACTCAAAGTTCAAGGATCAAAACATGCATTTTAAAAATTACCACACAAGAAAAGAAAGCGGTGCACTATTAAGAACTTTATTAAGTTGAAAGAGGTCATAGGTTTGAACTTACAAGACTCACAATTGCAATCAAATTTTTAAAGGAAATATACAAAATATGTCATCCATCTACAACGCGGGCCCAGGCTGGACTTGGGCCAAAATGATAGCATCTTCAATGGTAAATGTGCATTTGGGCTGTGGATTGCTGCCAAATCATCATTGCGAAGAGATTGTAGAGGGGTCGTGGTATAAATCCGTATTTAACACCGAAAATCATTTCCAATGGGTAATGTGGATTGTGTTCAAAAAACCATCTTTTTCCTTATTTTTCGGCGTTTTTTTTTTCTACTTTATAGGCGTTTTCAATTTGTTTCCATTTCTTTTAAGCGTTTTTCTTCTTTTTTTTTTCTTAAATGACGTGGCTTTTTTATTTATTTTTTTATTTCTTTTTTAAATGATCTGGCATCGTAGACAATGTCTATCACACCTTCCAGAAGTAGATGATTGATAGATAGTGTCTCTGTCATGACATTAGCACAGAGCAAATCCACAGCCTCATTGGAGACGTATTTTTAATCCAATGTCTATTTAATCTAACATGACATATATTCACTCCGAATCCACAGTGATGCTCTTATAAACCCAAGTTTTGGTGGGCTTGGGTCGGGGCAGGCTTCTCTTGTATTTGTAAGACCCATGCGCGACCCATGTTGGGCGGCCCGAGCGGCACTTACCAGACTCTTTGAGATCGGATGGACATGCATTCATCCGATGAGCATCCAACGGACCCAAAACCTTGGCGTAAAGTGCTCCACAAACCACAATTTGCACTTCATTCAGTGCCGAATTTCTCTAGGCTGACGATGAATCCAAGTGGCTGAAAAGAAGGAGCGATAACGAAGCCAGCCAACAAAACTTCTTCACACTCTCTCTGGTTCACAGCAATACTAGGCGGGAACGGTGAGACTACACAGAACAATCATGGCACTTCAGTGCAAATACTTGCTCTGCTGCAACCAATTCACCAAACCCAGAAACCCCATTTTCCCAATTTCATCAATTCTCAACCCCTTTTGTGATTGCACTCCAGTTCGCTCATCTCTTACCAATTTGAGGAGCAGTGCCTCAAAAAACAGGTATAATTGTGTTTGTGATTTCATCTTCCTGGGTTTCGCCCAATTTGATGTGTTGGTTAGTGTAATTGCAGGTTCAATCTTGCTGCTTCAGCTGTGATATCTGAAGAAAACGCGGTCGGATCGAGTTTTTCGGAGGCAGATGTGTTTAAATTAACCTATTTAGAGGTTTCTTTTTGCCCTTTTAGGATCGAATCAAAGGTGTTGTTTTTATGCATTTTTGATGATTTTTTGGTGTTTTTAGGGGAATAGTTGGTTGTGGGATGTGGTAGGGGTGAAGATTTTGGTGGATCCAATCTTGGTGGGGAATTTGGATTTTGGGATTCCTTTGCTATATGATGCAGCCAAGAAGTTTTTGAAGAATTTTCAGGTGATTGTGATTGTGATTTTTTTTTTCTTATTTTTTTAATGTATATATTGGTTAAGGGCTAGAATGACAACAAAATGTTACACCACAAGACACATCCACGCGTGCCTCGAGATGCAGGTATACACAGATCCCGATGCATAGTTCGAGGTCCTATAGAGAGCTCTTAGAGGTCAATGTGTCTTATGGTGCGACGACATTGTTGTTGTCATTTTAGTATTTTTATTGATTTGTTAATGTTGAATATTATTTTTCAATGCGAGTGCAGCTAAATGATCTCCCTGAAATTGATTGTTTGTTGATCACGCAAAGCCTTGATGATCATTGCCATTTGAAAACCTTGAAGCCTCTCTCTAGAAGGTTTCCTGGACTGAAAGTCATAGCTACTCCGAATGCGGAGAAACTTCTGGACCCTCTTTTTAGTAATGTGAGTGGTGCAACACAATTTGGTGTTTTTGTTATTCATTGATGATGATATTTCTTCTTCTTTTTTTTTGACGTTATAACGATAATGTGTTGATTGACACCTTAGGTACTAACCGTACTATTATAAGTTTAATAGTATTGCTATGGGGACTGATTGCGCTTGTGAGTTGGAATGTCTTTAAAAACCTTCACTTTTCTTTCATTAAATTCTAATTGATAATAGCAGAGTGGGAAGTTCATGAAAGATGTAGGTATGACCCAAAAAAGAAACGGCAGAACACATGGACTTTACATGATATTTTAATAGGAAATGCATACCTCAAAATAAAAACAAGAAAGAAAGAAAAATGTAGTTATGCATCAAATACTACCTACTTAGCTGTTTTTCTTCATTGGAACAGTTGAGTGGTCAACCAAAGTATTTAAGATTAACTTTAAGCTTGATTTCTGAAATCCTTGTGGAGTTTGGAGGTGGGAAGGTTTACATTGAAAAAGAAAAGAAAAAAAAAAAAAAACGACTAAAGGTCTAAGAGTTTCCCTAACGCAAGACTTTTTTGTGGGCAAAATTCATTAGAGATTCAAAGCATACGCAGGAAGTGGGATAAAAAAGAAGGGATGGGAGTCCCACACTGAGAAATGTCTCTTCTTGGTGTCATTTTCTTATTTAAAATGAGAGGTCAAGGAAAGGAAAATAATTCAGTTTTGGGAGGACAAGTTGTGCAGAGAGTCAGATTTGGAAAGACAATTTTCCTACTTTTTACACCATACCATTAACCCACAGGATCGACCACTGTTTTTGTAACATATACTTTTGTGTGGGTAATCTAGGCACTGCACCTTGGGATTTTCATTTAGGCATTGACGTGTATGGTCATTACTGTCTACTACACTTGCTTCTTTCATCAGAAGGATAGATGGTGTAAGAATTAGGGAGGAAAGAGAAAATACTAGATCCTGGTGCCTCGAAAAAAGTAGATCATTCTCTTGCAAATCTCTATATCCTTTCATTTATTGAATTCCTGATGTTTTCCTATATATCGTGCTTGTGAATGGCCATGCACGATAATGTTTAACTTGTATTTTGATCCCCCAAGATTGAGTTTTTGTGATATATTGCCAAAAGAAAAAAAAAATCCTTATCGAGCCTTAAGTCCTCATTGGTGTTGGCTAAAGAAATTGAAGAAAGTAGGAACTTTCTTCATTGTTCAATTGCTAGTGCCATTTAAACTAGAATTATTGGGCCATTGAATTGGAATTAGTTTGCAGTTGGAAGAGGGGAGTGCTCATATGCTAATGGAAGGCGACTTCCTCAGCGGTTGAGAATTATTGAGAAAAACTAATTGTAATGCAAGATGGGTGATAGCTCCACTGGTTTGCATGTGCTGACCTCTACATGAAGCCAAAAGTTTGAGCGACCCCATATGAAAGTTGGAGTTGTGGTTTCAGGTGGTGTAAGAGCAGGGTGCCTATCAGGAAAAAGGGGGAATCTTATTGGAATTCTATGCCCTTTCGTCCTTGTTGAGCATTTTGGTCAATTGGTTGGAGAGGAACAATTTCATGATCACACAATCTCTATGCAACTATTAATTGTGGACGCAAAATGTTCTAGTAAGTTATGTGAATGAGCTCAATTTCTTTTTCCCAGATTGATGTTAAAATTTAGTCATACTCGCAAGAAAGAAAGAAAAGCAAATGGAATTGTGAAAGTTATGACATTGGCCCTTTTTTCTTACTTAGTTCAATAGATTAAGAAAGGGCCATACTTTCTCTCTTAATCACTGCTCACGAAGCATTTGAATTCAGATTAAAAGGTTTACCTTTGATCATTTATTGAGATGAATTTCTTTCAGGTCACTTATTTGGAACCTGGTCAAAGCTCTGAAATTGAAGGAAAAGATGGCTTGAACGTCAGAGTTCAGGCTACTGCCGGTCCTGTTTTGGGCCCTCCTTGGCAGCGTCCAGAGAATGGGTAAGTTCTCTCACTGATCAAAAAATACTACTCCGTCATTTCTTTCTTCGGTATAAGTATTGTCTTGAAGTGTTAGTGCCTTCATTTGATTTGAAGTCAATGAAATCTTCTTTCCCCGTCATAGGCTCATAATCTATTCAATTGCATCATGCTAATGGTTCTAGGTATCTTGTAACTTCTCAGCAAGGCCAGTTGACTCTGTACTATGAACCTCACTGCGTGTACAACCAAGAACTTTTACAAAACAAGCAGGCTGACATTGTCATTACACCAGTTATAAAGCAATTGCTGCCAAGTTTCACGTTGGTATCTGGACAAGAAGACGCTGTTCAGCTAGCGAAGCTTTTGAAAGCCAAGTAAATTTCCTTTCCCTTCGTGGTTCAAATGTGATAAACTTCTTTGCTCAACTTGGGTGTAACATGGGTGTAACATGCTGCCTTTTATTTGCTCTTTCAGGTTCATTGTACCTATGAAAAATGGGGACCTCGATGGCAAAGGGTTTCTCTCAAGCATCATAACGTCTGAAGGAACAATAGAGTCATTCAGTGTAAGTCTTCCCGGCTTCTATTATTGAAATCGGTCTTAAGCATATGAATTATGGCCCTTCTCTGCCATTCCCTTTCTATCTTTGTGAACAATCTGTGTGCATATGTAAATGCATGTTATATAAGGTGTTGATAAAATGGAAATATGAAATAGACTAATAGTTGAGATGGATGGGATACAAATGACATTATTTGAATTCTAATATTTTGTAGAATTCTGCCTTAATTGTATTTATAGACTGTTAGCTTTCTTGCTGTGGTCCCTTTAAGATGTGGAAGCATAACATAAGTGCATGATAAGAGAGCCAATGCTCATCCATAAAAAATCTCATTATACAAAAACTCAAACACAATTTAAGACATTTCAAAAAGTTCATCCTTCAGTAAAATTTAAGGAGTTGAAACTAAAACTAAATTAAAATAAAAGTTCAGTTTGTTTAGCTAGCTTGCATCAGTGCTAAAGGGAGAGCTTGGGGTGTTACTATTATTGAAGATGGAGATCACACTACTACAACTACTACTACTACTACTACTACTACTACTACCAATAGAAGTCATTGTTTACAAAGGAATGTTCCATCCATAATCCGAATTAGTACGGATATTGAGACACATGATTTATAATTATATCACATCTTTTTTTTTTCTTTTTGACAACAGTAGCAGATTGTTAAGGCTAGTTTGTTTATTTATTTTTTAAATGCTCTGCAGTGTTATAAGCATATGCTTAATTGTAAGGTTGTGACAAGTGTCCTAGCATCAAATGGTTATAATGCTTTCTTTTGTTATGGAAGGAGGGCAGATATCCTTGTTATGTTGTTCTGTTACTCGAATGATACATATGGTCTTGTGGAAGACTTCTCGAACAGCTTTAGATATTGAGTTCTGGTTCGCGGTTCCGGACAATTATTTGCATATGCTTTGAGAGTCAAACCTTAGTTTATTCTCGTCAATTCGAAGAAATGTTAGTTTCTTGTAGGCATTTCGGTTGTTCGAATAAATTATTCATTGCAATCTGTTGCTGTCTGATCAACCGTTTATTGGCTGTTGATTTATGGATGACTGAAATTGGCTTCTTCATATTTGAAAGTATTTCCACCAATTAACGACACTGATGTGCATGCAGAATCTTTTATCAAAAGAACTACCGGATGCGCGGATGTTGGAACCAACCCCGGGTGTTCCACTTGAAATTTCAAATCCTTCAATTGTCTCGTAATACAAAGTTTTCCTTTTTTTCATTCCATAAGGTTGCAAATTCTTCTAGTTATGTATATATATTTTTTGTTTCTGAATCACTAGTTTTAGCTGCTTTAAATCGAGATGACTGGAAGCTTTTGACACATGTGGATGACCTCAACTAATTTTAAGTTTAGGCTTAGTTGTTGTTGTGAATTATTGGTTATAGAATTCTCGAGTTGTATCTTTAGCTTTGTGGTTTTGGTGTGCTTTAGATCTCGACAACTCTGCAAATTTTCTTTTTAGGTGCTTCTCTCTTTACTATATATCTTAAGAGTATGCAACTCTATTTTCTCTTTAGTTGTGGTCACGATTTTCTTTCGGATTTTTTTTAATTTTTTTTGCATATATGTCCCTTTGAGGCAAAAGATTTGCACTTGTGACCCCTTGTCAAACCACTTTTTTGTCACTAAAAAATGGAAGGCGCGTTTAGAAAATGTGCTTTTTGAAGGCTCGTTTTGAAAATGTATTTTCTAAGGCTTATTTTCAAAACATGCTTTCAATTTAAGTATGTCAATTTCTACTTATCTCATAAACTGATAAATTTTTTAGATTATTTAGCTCTCCCACTTTACATTAAGTCCTTACGTTTCCTGGAAGTGGTTCATAAATTTCGGACCATCAAATCACTTTTTGACTATCCCACCAAAGGTGTAGTTATGAAGCATTCAATTTAAGTATGAAAAAATTTGAAAGAACTCTCGTTTGATAACAACAATCATTTGTAGGTAGAAATTGTCATAATTAAATTGTAGGCACGTTTTGAAAATGAGACTTCAAAAGGGGTCACAAGTGTAAATTTTTTTGGGTTGGGACATATATATGTATACTAGTTTTAAGACGTACTACGCGCGATTCCCTCGCTCACTTCGCTCGCGGGAATTAATTTCTAAGAATTTATTAACAAAAATTATAATTATAATTAAAATTTAAAAATTAGAAATACAAGTACATTTTTTAGCTTATCAATATTCTCTATTGTGATTGAGATAAGATGTGAATGGAAAAACAAGTTAATCATGTTAAGACATTACTTCTTCAAAAAAAGTGTATTGGATTGATGATAATGAGTTCATGATTGATTTGGAGATGAAGAAAAAAACGTGTAGTGAATTGATAAAGAGTTAGAGTTTGATTTGGATACAAAAGAAAAGGTTGATTTGGAGATAAAAAAAAGTATAGACAAATAGGTAAATTTCATTACCACTCAAAAATTTGTGATTCGTGCTTTTATATATTTATATATATATATATATTCAAAAAATCCTTTTCTTTCTGCATTACTTGGATCATTATTATTATTATTCATACATCATGAAAATCTGCGCTTGACAAATATGAACATAAAATTTTTATTTAGGAAGCAACTAAAGATACTTCAGTTCTTGTTGAATGGGCCTCATTTTCAATTTCCATTTTTGCCCTTTAGGGAAATGACAATGTTGCCCCTTTATTTAAAAGAGTTTTTGCTCACCCACCCTCACTCATACCCCAGTCACTCAATTGAAATCGCGCTCGACTCAAATTTGATGAAATCCAGTTGAAATCACATCAATTTGATGTTGTGAGTGCGTTTCCCACTTTTTTTCGTGTCAATTTTTGGGTTTTCTCGAGTTTTTGTTTGTTGTTTTTTAGTTAATTTTTGTGTTGTTGAGTTTAGAGCTTCCATTTGAGGTTTGAATTTTGCATTTTAGGCACAAAAAGTTGATGGAATCGAGAATATCAAGCAATTCCGAGCAAAATCTATTATTTTTTGTTATTTTTATGTATTTTTTGGATTTTTGAAAATATTTTCTTTGTTCTTGTCACCTGCAAGTTTCAGACACAAGGCAGCGACCTCTAAAGAGGTCTCAACTAACTTCCATCGAGACATTTTTAAAGGTCTCGGTCGTCTCCCATCGAGACTGAGACCTTTTCACAATCTTAGTGGGAGATGATTGAGACTTCTTCAAAGGTCTCGATGGGAGTGAGCCAAAACTTCTAAAGTAGGCTTGGCTATGTGCGTCGGAAACCCTTGAGCGACACTTCCTCACTTATAGGGTACATTTAAGTCAAATCCAACCTTGTTCGACGAAAAAAAAAAAAAAATCTTATGGCTCTTCTTACTTACAAATGCTCTACAATGGTCAAAATCGAGAAATAAAAAGGATTAAGGGGTGTTGGGGTGAGGATGCGGTGAGCAAAAATATTTTGGGGGTTTCAAAAAAAATATTTCGAGGGTTTCAAAAAAAAGCAGGGTACATTCAGCAATTTGAAATTCAAAATTGGGATATGCTTGAATAATGTTGTATGTGGTGTATCAAGTGGGGTTTATTTAGCCACTTCTTTTATTTATTTATTTATTTATTTATTTATAGTGTGTTTTTGTTAGTGCAAGTTTCAATTTTCCCTAGTTAATTATACTACAATTATACAAAATCAAAGAACTGAAACTAGGGTCAATAGTCAGAGATTAATCTAGATTTCGATGTATATATGATGCAACCTTCAACTAAATCCTTTTCAACAGTGTTTTCAGTGGAGTAGCACAGCCTATTGGTGGTGTTCCCACTCGAGAGTTAGATTTAAAAGTCATGGTGTCTCTCATACTTTTGATACATGATAGATTTCAAAGAAAAATCTAAAAATATTGCATTAATGTGAGCGAATTGAGTAGAATAGAGTCCTCTTATTTATAGATCTGAATAAATTATAAAATATGAAAAGTTACCAAAACTACCTAAATATCAAAATATAGAAACTTCCTAAATACATAAAAAAAGATAATTGATAAAGAGAATAATGTTTATTGTGTGTTGATCTTATATACATGATAATCTATATATACGCACACACACGTTTTAGAATACAAAAGGAAAGTGCAATTACAAAAGGAAACTATCAGTTAAGGAAACATTCTTGTGTTTAGGAAACTACCCGTTAAGGAAATTCAATATTACATTTAGCAGTTAAGGAAATAAGTATCTCGTGTAATTAGTAGTTTCCTTTTGTGATTATACTTTCCTTTTGTATTCTAAGGCGCGTGTGTGTATATATGAGTACCATATACATAAGATCAACACACAATAAACACTATTCTCTTTATCAATTGTCAATACATACCATTGCTTTTCGCTACACGTTTGTTAATATTGCCCTTTGAATCAACAAGTTTTGTGCAGTTGTGCATCTGTAGATCTCAAATGCACAAATGAAGAGCGTAAATGTTCGATGGAAAATTTTACGCGTAATCAAAACGCACGTTCGAACGTGATGTGAGTTTTGATTTAGATTTGCTGATGTACGCATCACTCTCCAATCTCGATGCAGAATACAAAGATGCTCAACAACTTCGTAGATTATTTAGAGGGCCGCTATGGGCACCCCACCAATTCATGAAGACACTCATATTTTTTGTAATTCTCCCAGCTAAAATAGAAATGACTATTTTGCCCCTTAATATATAGGGACTCAAACCCCACAAATCATTTTGCAAGTAAAACTGGGGCACCCCACCACAACATTGATCACAAGTGAAACCTAAAGCCACATTGTGTTTGTTGAGCGTGTATTGATTGTTGCGGCTTAACATCATCCGACAGCGAGGTAACAATGTTTGCCAACCTAATGATGCTTTGTAGGAACTGTAATTTCGGTCAAAAACTGAGAAAATGATGGTTTGGTTTGTCAACGTAGGGTTTGATAAATTCGAGCAATCCGAGTTAGTTTGCACTATAAAATGGAAAATTGTACTGCATTGGTGCAAGAGAAGGTAGAACAATAGGTAATTGTTGAAATTTAATGTGTTATATATGCGGTTTCTCAAACAGTCGATTTTTGCACGGGCGCGAATGATTCGGCCTCGCAGGACCGAGAGTTGTAGAAACGTCTCGGTCGACATCAACCGAGACTTCTTCGTAGTTCACGTCATGCTGTGAACGAAACGAAGGCATAATCTCGGTATGGAACGATTGAGACAATGCTGTAGGTCTCGGTTGTACATGAACGAAACTATGCATAGATTCGTGGACTTGTACAACCGAAAACATGTTTTTTTGGGTTTTTTGGTGAATTTACTGTGCATTTTGGTTGATCATAATGTTACAATGTTTGTATTGAAGGTAATGCCGGTCTCTACTTTATTTCAAGACTACAAGGATACGTTTACACCTTGTAGGCCATTCCCCTCTAGAGAAGCGGCAATTTCATGGCTTCAAATGATAGGCCGAGAGAACATGTTTGTGTTAGTGACGAAGCACTTTGATGTCGGGGGCATTAAGCGCAGGGGAAGGGTGAAACTTGCGTGTGAGAGGTCTAGTACATATAGGGGAATGTCACAAAGAGTTGGGAAGGGGAAAGCGACAAAAATTGCTTCGAAACCAAGAAATGAAGAAGAAGAAGAGGAAACGGGGAGGACTCAAACCGGTACGAAGAAATGTGGATGCCCTTTCCTTATTAACATCAAGGAAAATGCTGACTCTTTGTGGTATGTCACTATCATATGTGGGATGCACAATCACGAGCCCACAAAAAACTTGGACGGCCACTCATATGCCGGAAGATTGGATAAGGGGGAGCAGGAGGTTGTGGTGTAGATGACAAAGGGTAATGTGAAGCCAAGAGACATCCTCAATACGTTGAAGCAAAGAGATGTTACAAACGTATCGACAATGCGGACAATATATAATGCAAGAGAAAAAGTCTGAATTGAGGATGCGAGTGGGAGGACTCAAATGCAACAACTATTGCACATATTGAAGAAGAATAAGTGGATGTCGTGTCGTAGGAAGCATCCCGATACAAATATCGTCACTGATTTGTTTTGGTCACATCCTGATTCAATCAAGTTGTTAAGGTGTTTTTCATCGGTCGTTTTGATGGATTGCACTTACAAAACAAATAGGTATTGAATGCCTTTGTTGGAGATAGTTGGCATCACTTCAACGCATTTGACCTTCTTCGTTGGGTTTGCTTTCATATCCTCAAATAGTCATGCAAATTATGTTTGGACACTTGAGAACTTGAGATCCATACTGGATGGGTGACTTAAACCTGACGTGTTAGTTATGGATCGGGACTTAGGTCTTATCAGTGCCATCAATGTAGTATTCCCATCATCGTCTCACATTCTTTGCTCTTGGCACATCAATGAAGTAGTATTGGCCAAGACTAAGAAGATGTTTGGAGATAACGAAGGCTTCGTTCGTTTCATGGATAGGTGGACGAGTGTGATGTATGCTAAGTCCGAGGACTTAGTTGAATTTAGGATGAATGACTTGCGTTCTGAGTTTGGGAATGTGAAGGGTCTTCTTGATTACTAGGAGAACACTTGGGTAAAGACGTACAAGGAGAAATTCGTACCGGCTTGGACAAATCGAATTATGCATTTTGGGGAAACAACTACACAGAGGGTGGAGTCTGTGCATTCCACTATGAAGCTACATCTTAGCAACAGTCAGGCAGATTTTGAGACTTTGTGGAATGTGGTTGATGACATCCTTAGGATTCAACACAACAACATCAAGGCTTCATTTGAGCTCAGTTTGAATGTGGTCCAACATGAATATTTTGATGAGTTATATCGCCGATTGCGTGGTTATGTCTCTCAACGGGGGCTTAAGTTAATTCGAGATGAATTGGAACATGGAGAGGATGTTGGACACGACTCAATTCGTTGTGGTTGCGAGATATGTACCACACACGACCTTCCTTGTGCCCACGAGCTGAATTTCCATAAATTTGCTGAGACACCCATCCCTCTCGAGGACATTCATGTGTACTGACGAAAGTTGAGTATGATACCTGAGAATCATGTGGATCGCTTTGGGTACAATGTGCACGATGAGATTGAAAGAGTCATGCAAAAGCTCCATGCTTGCAGTGAAGAGGACAATCACATCATAATTATTCAGCAACTCAGGGAGATTAGTCGACCTTCATCCACACCGGGAGTGGTGCCACCCACGAAGATAAAGACAAAGGGTGGACACCGGGGTTTCAATCTGGTGTATGTTGAAAAGGGGAAGTAAGACAGGATCAAAGAGAAAACACGATGAAGACGAATTTTCGATGACAAGATTGCCTAGCGGATTCGAGTACGTTCTATCAACATAAGAGGCTTCTAGTTCGAGGAACAAAAAAAGTAAAGTGGGGCCTAAAATGCGTCGTACAAGTCGACGCACCAAAAATGCATCTAACATGGCTTACTCTCATTGCATAGAACCGGATTGGTTGCTATTTGTTGACAGCACTATCGATGGGCTAGGCGATGAAAATTGTGGATATCGGTGTGTTACCTCCGGGCTAGGTCTTCCCGATGTAGACGGTTGGAGGAAAGTTCGTAGAAGAATGTATGATGAGTTAATCGGGTATGAAAGCCTTTGGCAGGAAGTGCTTGGAACGAGTTACAAAAATGTCAAGACAGTTGTGCATTATTCAGATAATCATGTTGGTGCCTCCTTCGAAGAATGGTTGACACTTCCAGACATGGGATTGCTAATATCAATGGCCTTTAATGTCATTCTAGTCAACCTCTCGCATGGTAGTGCGTCGACATTTCTTCCTCTACGTAGTGCTCCACCGGCGTAGTTACATAACAGACTTATCATTGTCATGATTAATGAAAGGAATATCTATTGGGTTATGGTAAGTGTGTAGATTTTTTGTGAATTGGTTTTTTCTCATCCTTAATCGGGTATGTGACAATGAGTCATCTTTTGTACTTCTAACTTTGACAGGTGAAGTTGACTGTTAATGCTCCGTTGTCATCCTTATATCCCGTGTGGGATCGATATGTTGATGAGTGCGCTAAAGGATGGCGTGATGGATTTACTGTTCGTGAAATCGTGTCAGTCATACCTTTTGAAGAAAGAGCTCTATCCATGGTAGATTTAGATTCTCCATAGTTTGACATTCATGTTTGTCGAACCACCGATTTTTTGTAAATATTATTAACTCTGACAATGTAAAGTGATGTAAAGTTGTGTTGTGAATAGTATAAAGTGAGGTTATATGGACTTTTCGTTGTTAATATGTTATGATATCTAAATTGATGTTGGTACTATGTTATGATTTGTAGAGTGAGGTGGGTACAACGTTATGGTTGTCATTCGTGATGTTGTTACGGTGTTTTCGTTTGTAAACCGATGTTGTTGTTATGTTTTGCTTGGTTATTGCTCCCAAATAACCCATCTCGGCAATGATAGTTTGTTAGCCACGCACACCTTTCGACCGAAATCAATCGAAAAGCAAGACAATTCTCGGTATGCTAAGACCGAAAAACATTTAAACATTTCGGTACGACAAAGCCGAAAGTACTCTCTGTTTGGGTCTACATCACTCTCGGCATGTCCCAACCGAAATACAACGATTAATCTCGGTATTCTGAGATCGAAAACCATGACAACTTCTCTGTATGAAAATCCGAAACAAGTGGAGGTTTCGGGGAGTACATCACTCTCGGTTATAAGTCAATTAGTACCAGGTGAATAAGCTCGAAGGGACATGGCCGAGACGTATCAGGATATCGCGGCTGTGCGGTTCCGGGAACTGTATCTTAGTTTTGGTCCTGAACGACCGAGACCAATTTCATGGCACATTTTCCACAATTCAAATGCACAAACATAACAAACATAGTTTAATAACTCAACAGTTCATTGTTTGTAAGTAAACGTATTGTACCTTATTAACACCAGATCATGAAAACCAAAAAAGGGACATGGAACATGATTAAGTATTCAATCCAAAAAAATCAGGCAACTATAGAAACATACAGTTTGATAACACTAATGAACAGTGAAACAATGCCAAATATTCTATACAAGTTTCATGCCACATGACCCGATCAAGAACCATTCAACGAAACATAAAGTAATTGTTCCTCAATTCAAGAAAAAATCATGCAACTATAGAAATGTTGATGTCGATGTGCCTTCATTCCTTTGGCTTCGTGACATTCCTTCGTTGGTATTCCTTGCCATGCATTCTCTTTGGGGGGCGAGCAGACCCGGGTGGTACATTAGCCGGGGTGGAGTGTGTAGAAGTGTTATCGTGTTGGGACTGTCTACGGGCTGCTTCAGTAGGAGCTGATGTGTCGGTTGCGCCGGTGGCAGTGGTGGGTGTCGTAATGGATGTGGTGGGACCAAAACTCCTCCCCGAAAGGAAATTGACGATGTCACTCGCCATTTGCCTTGCAGACTCCAACGTACACAACTCCGGTGGCAATAATTTCCACCTTAATGCCGCGTCCAACGCTCGCCTATTACGCCGATAAAAAGAAAATTAAATCCGTTAATGTAATACATATCAGCATTTAAAAGTAACATGGCTAACACTTCTACATAATATTTATACCACATTCAATACCTCAAGTAGCTCATTGTCAGTGATAGTCGTCGCAAGCACGTCGTCATCGAAGTACCTCGGGTTGGTGAGCAATGGGTGAGAGACTTTTAGGAACCAAGGTAGATAGTCCGGTGTAGCCAGAAACTCGAACTCTGCCTTCTCACCGCGCACTTCGAGGGCCAACAAATGGTTGCGCCAACGTTCCCAATTGTCTGCTTGGAAACCATACTTGACCGAGTATTTTAGTGCGGAAGGGCCTCGATGTGCTTCTAATGGCCGGTACGGAGGATCTGGTATAGATTGCACGTGCCCAAACTGCCTCAAAATCCTCTCCGAATGGTAGGGCTCCACCACATCCATGTACTTCAGTGTGTCATTGTAGAAGGCCATTACATGCACAGCGCCATTCTCCCGGTGATTAACATATGGGTCCCAAGTAACCTAATGAAACATATACAAACATAATTAATTACCATAAACTAAATGCAACATTTAGTTTCGAGAAGGGCATAAAATCTCACCTCACTTGGGCGCAACCCGTCCAACGTTCGCCTAATGGACCCAACCTTGTCTTGATTCATCACGGTCTCGTGCCTTTGAACCCATCTGCAGACACGAGGTTGCACGTAGTCCATGTATTTTGCATTAGGTGTGGCGGACCCAAGCTTGAAATGCTCGTACACCCATCCCTGCGAATAGAAACAACGCTAGTTAGAGAAAAAATGAATAGTAATCACAAAGGCAATAATTCAAGTCGATTTAGTATAAAACCTCAAGTAATGTGAGGTATCCGGTAATTTGAGAAACTTGTACTATGGTGGCCGACCCCAAGTGTCGGTACAAGTAGGCTAATGGAGCTGCACCCCATGTGTGTTTTTCCACGTCGTCCAAATCTTCTAGAAGCTTTAACAACGCGATAGATACCCGAGATCCACTCTTATCCGCAAACAGGGTGCAAGATAGTAGGTACAACAAGTATGCTTTGGCTGTGCATTCTACAGGAGGATAAGTTGTGTTCCTCGCACCAGCTTTGGGGCACCATCGACTCTTCAACCAACATTTTCGGACTGTGAGCCCCTTGCTGATGTTCACTTCCTCATCAACATCTTCAATGCTAACCCCAAGTAGTTTCGACACCAGCTTAATTGCATCCAAGCGAGATTCGTCGGTGTACCTCGCAAAGTTCTCAACTGCCACCACCTCGCCCGTGACAGGAATCTTCAGCAGCATGCTCACATCCTCCAAGGAGATCGACATTTCACCGAATGGTAGGTGAAATGTGTTTGTCTCCGGCTGCCACCGCTCCACAAAGGCAGTGACAACCTCCTTGTTAGCCTTGCAGTATGAGCAGTCTATCAGCGTATTCAACCCAGAGCGCTGAATAATCCTCTGAAGGTCCGCTGTCGGGGTGGCACGACTGTAAGTCCCATTCTTGTATCTGAGCACCGTGATTGATACACTTGAGTGTCGGCCAATCCTGCAACGACAAAAAACATTTCGTCAACTAATTGAACACCCAAAATTGTAAACTACTCCATACACGGAGAAATGTATGTACCTCATTGCTCCAAATCGCTAAGGCTACATGATCTTTAAGGCTCTTCAACAGTGATCCATCTTCGGGACCACCGGGGAAAGGAGCACACATTTCCCCCTGCCCACGTGACTCTCCCTCATCATGGGCACCTCCACCACTAGTACTCCCACCCACATTATGATCACTACTTGTAGTGTCCGCCGATGCTGATGAGTCACTACTACTAGACTCAGATGCATGCGCCTCATCTTCACCTTGGGCAACGACAAGATTTAAGTGTTGTCGTGCGTCAATGTTTGAACCCTCATCGTACAATTATAATTTCTTCGCATGTCCTCCACCAATCTTACCCTTTCCCTTCAAATCCACATTCTTTTGCTCTTTCTCTTTCTGATAAGATGTCGCCGGGGGTCTCCGTCCGCCTCGCCCACGGTTACCCCTCGACACCTCAATACCAACCTCCTCCCTAGTCACCGGGGCTTTCGAACGAGCCATACCTGAGAAGACTACAACATGTAAGCGTCTGACGCACAAACAGAAAAGGAATATAAAAAAAAATCATCCATTCCCATAGTCTCGGTCAAGAAGTATCGAGAAACAAATATCATTCTCGGTGACTTGTGACCGAGACCTCGATATCAGTTTTGGACATGCACAACCGAGACAATTTCTAATGTCTTAGTTGTACATCACCGACATGACATCTACTACACACTTCGAATTACTCTCGTGCGATGGTACTTGAGAGCACTCACTGCGTTACACTATCTAACATAATAACACAATTATAATTTCGGCGACACGTGACCGATAAACCCGACTCAGTCTCGACCACTCATTGTCGAGACTATAGTGTCTCCTTTCTAGCCGAGAACCACGATTCCACAAAAATTTTCCCTAGGTCTCGGCCATGCTCGGCCGAGACTAAGCTAGTTTTTTCTGGCCTGTGTGGCCGATAACCACGAATCCCCGTTGCACCTACCATTGAATGCAATGCTACACAAACTTAACAAATAATTGACCAAATACAACTTAATTAGACTGTCAACGTACCTCCAATCGATCTATTCCACTCCTTCAGCCCGAGAACGACGACGAATCCGAGCCCTAATGTCGACACCAACTACATCAATTCGGTGAACCTCCAAACTCGAACGGCACAGCCAAAATCCGCCTACAACAGAGGAGAGAAGAGAGGAACGAAGACAAATCCGGGGTTCGTAGGTTGCAGGGAATGGATTGATCTCGGTTTCTAGGGTTCATATGCACGGTGGTGGGCTGGTGGTGTAGTGTGGTGGGGTGCCTCCACTTTGGTGGCAGGGGTATTTTTGAGATTTCGGCCCTGAAATTTAGGTGCCCTTCGAAATTTTGTTTGTGCCCTTATTACATGAGTGCCTTCATGAATTGGTGGGGTGCCTACAGCAGCCCTCTTATTTAGACTCACGTCGTGCAAAATAAAATTTGTCCTATGATCAGTTGGCTTAAGCAGTGAAAGATTTGTTTCCCTTAACTAAGGTTTCTATACGAGAAATATTGAGGGCCGCTAAGGGCACCCCACCGTTTCATGAAGACACCCAGTTAATGTGGGCACTAACCAATTTACCTGGGGCACCAAAAAATTAGACCCGAAATACCCAAAATACCCCTCTAACCAATTTACCAGGGCACCAAAAACCCCTCCCCGCAAAACAGAGGCACCCCACCACCCCACCACAGTCCTCTTGCTTGACTTTCTCCATTTCTCGTCAACGAACCACTTAGCAATCCCGAATCTAAGTTGTATTCGTTCCTCTATGTCTCTCTCATCTGTTGTAGGACGTTTTTCGAGTTTGAAGACTCGAGTTTTGGTCGATTTCATATCCAAATTAGGGCTCGGATTAAACAGATCATGTTTAACTGTTTAATTCGACTCGTTTGTGTACCTGTTTATCAACCTGTTAAACATACTACTAGATTAATGATATCTCACTACAAAATCAATACAAACAACATAAAATATAAAATTATAAACGCATCTAATACAAGGAAAAATTAAAAGTACAAGTTCTCAAATAGTCAAGTTCAAGTTTAATAACCCAACTACAAGGTTATATGAAGTTAACATAGAAGTAAGAGATAATTCAAGGTTAATGAACAAAAAATGCTTCGCTGGAGATTTGTATCTTTATCACAAGCATCATCATCATCATTAGTGTGTTCAAGTTCAATATCATCAATACTCTTGGTGTCAAACTCATCATCATTGATGTTGTTCAACTGCAGCACATTAAAAAAACAGAGAAATTATGATGTATGTAAAAACAAACAATATATATGATGTATGTAAAAACAAACAATATATATCATGTATGTAAAAAAAAAAACAGAGATGAAATGGGCGGATAGAAGAATTAAAAAACAGAGATGAAATGGGTGACGCCTCCCCCGCCGTGAATGCCCCCCCTCCCCCCGCGTGCACCCGCGCATTAGAGATCCCCCCCCCGCGGCTGCGCACGCGCGCTCCCCCCAGCCGTGAGAATGCGTTCCCCCCCCCCCCCGGCGCGCTGCATGCACGCGACCCCCTCCCCGGCGCCGCCTGCACGTGCACGCGACCCCGCACCGCCGCTTGCACGCGACAAAGCGCGCCCGACCCAAGGTTTTGTGTTTTGAGACGAGAGAGAAGAGAGAGAGAGAGGGGGTGAGAGAGATTTTGTTACCCGAGGTTGAAGGCGAGGCAATCTCCTTCTTCCTTGTTGGCTCTTCGCGTCGTCATCGTTGCCGTCGACCCTAGGTGGAAGAAGAGTCGCCGACCGCCGAGTGAAAGCTGAGAGGAATTTGAAAGTTTTGAAGTTTGAACGTTTTGGTTTTTAGGGTTGGAAATGAAAAATTTCTAGCTCGGTTCAAGTTTTTCGTTCACACATCGATAGTGTTGAAATCGATCTTGCATTTGATAGAGTAGTTGTTATGTTTGTGTGGCGGTGCATTCAATGGTTCATTTATTGAGCGTTCGTGGTTCTCGGCCACACAGGCCAGAGATTTTGTTTACAGTCTCGGCCAAGCATGACCGAGAATGTAGAATAGCTCTCGGTTGTCCATAACCAAGACTTTTATTGTCGTCTCGGTCACCACTTCACGAGAGTAAGTCGAAGTGTATAGTTTATGTCCCGTCGGTGATGTCCAATCGAGAATGTAGAATAGCTCTCGGTTGTCCATTACCGAGACTGTTATTCAGTTCTCGGTGGATGGTGACCGAGACGTGTGCATAACTCTCACGTCTCGGTCCTGCGAGGCTGAATCAATCGCGTCTGTGAAAAAACATCTAAAAATTTGAGAAACCCTACGTTGACAAAAAACAGTTCCTTCAAACCATCATATGGTTATCAAACATTGTTACATCGCTGTCGGATAATGTCAATCTGCAAGAATCGATAAACGGTCGGCAAACGCAATGTCGTTTTAGGTTCAAGCTTGGTGGTGGGGTGCCCCATTTTTTCTGTCGAAATGGTTTGTAGGGTTTGAATCAATATATATATAGGGGCAAAATAATCTTTTCTATTTTCGCTGAAATTTTTACAAAAAAAGTTAGGTGCCTTCATGAAACGGTGGGGTGCCTTTAGGGGTGCTCGAAATATTTTGGACTGGTCCGGTGTATGGGTTTCGACACCGCCAGTGCTGGAATGGGAATTAGTAAGTGCACACTGGATCATCTCAACATTTTTGGCGGGTAGTGGCAGTTGGCGGCAACTGACAGAGGCTCGAAATTCAAAGAAGAGAGAAGCACGTTTGGCTTGTTTGTTTGCTTGGATTCAAATAAATGTACACACATACCTACACAGAGAGGCAGTGCAGACAGAGTGAGTAGACGTTACTTAGAATCTAAACATAGCTTTTTTCGTCACATCTCATCTAACCACACCTCATCACTGTCTCGTCAATTCCCTTTGCAGACTCTTATCTCTCTCTCTCTCTCTAACATGTCAAATCTTGGGAACCCAAATTCCCTCACCTCACAAAACTCATTCAAATCCAATCTCCATCCATGTACACGTACAGATCCGCTGTAATCTCAAATGGGTCTTTTTCTGAATTTACTGAAAATGCTCTGAGGGGGTTCAAATTTCTGTTTTTTGAGGTTTCTATGGCTGGGCCTTCATCAATGGTGGGGATGCAGGGTTTCTCTGGAAACACTGTAATGTACTGTTACTGTTCCTCTTCTTTTCTCTTGTTCTTCAGTTTTAGTAGGTACCCTTTTGTTTAAATTGATGTTTTTTGATGTACTATATGATTGAAATTACTTGTTGAAGGAGCCAGACTTGCTTTCCTGATTTCGGCGAGATTGAAGAGTCAACAGCAGGGTATTCTGCTTTCAGTACATGCAGCCCAAGTAAGGAGGATCTTTAGCTTTTGTTTTGGCAATTTAAAGGGGAGTTTTTGATTTGTTGTTTGGGACTTTGAGTGGTTTTCGTCTGTTATTTTGTTTCACAGATTCTATTTTCAGTTCGAGCAATCCCAGTGGTGCTGTTGTTCCCCCTTTCAAACATAGCAGATTGAGAGAAGTGAGATTTTTTGAATTCTGTTTTTCCTTTTTATCTTATCGGATTTTTAGAGACAATGTGTTCTTTTTTGTTTTTTGTGTCACAGAACATTGATGTTTCAGAAATATGCTCTCCATATGAGATGGGAATCTGTTCTGGATATTATAATTCTCAAAAGGGTAGGATTATGCCGGATTCTAAAGAGCAGTTTGAGAATGTTGGGGATTCTGGCATTGGAGATGCCAGTCAGCACACTGATACATCTATGGATGTAGATAAAGATGATATTAATCAGGTGAATTTCGCCTTTGAGAGTTCGATGCAATGTGTTTTGAATCATAGTAGTTTGCTGATTTTTTTTTTCTTGTTTATTTCTTTTTTGACTTAAAACTGTGATGTAGTTGTTCTTTCTTCTCGAGGTCCAACGATATATTGCACTTGAAACTGAAATGTTTCCTGATATTTGTACTTTTCGAGCTTTGTCGATTCCAATTAGAAAATGGTGTTTGGAAAGGTGTTGTGGTCTAGTTATTGAGGCACATTTTACATTTATTGATTTTATCATGGGTAGTAAGTATAATGTGTGGCTTATTCGAGGAAATAGATTTTAAATTTTCTGATCCGTGCTTTTCTTTGATCCCAATGAGGTCGGCGGTTCCAGTGAAATCTTACTGTATATTAATGTCTAACTGCCATGCAATGCTTTTTAGTTATATTCCATTTTTTCAAGGGTGAGGTCTTCAAATGCCCTTTTGACATTTTTCATCATCATCATCTCTACTACTACCACTACTATTACTATTATTATTATTATCATTATCATCTTGTTGTTTCTTATTCTTCTTATTCTTATTCTTATTGTTTTTTGTTGTTCTTGTTCTCGTTCTTGTTGTTGTCGTTGGCTTCTGTGTATGATATGTTTTCTTTTTTGGCAATTAGACTGTTCCGGCTGTCTTCCTAATTGATTGAACTAATGCTAAAGAAGTTCTAAATAGGGATGGCACTGGTCGTGTTCAAGTGAAAGTGTTCTGGGAATGGACGTGTATTTTGCAAGTATTTGAAGGGGTTTTTCATGTCAATTGGTAGATTTCGAAGAATGTTAGGTTAGAAGAATATGCAAATGGATAAAATTGTATCTTTGGTTTCAGTTTATGCAGAATGAGGCACTCATATCTGTTGATTCCGTGGAGAGGGCAAAAAGCCAAAAAGGAGGGCAAAAGGTTTCATATTTCTCTTGTGCACTGTTACTATACAATCTGGTTGATGGTAATTAAAAAATATATATTTCTGCTGCACACAGACATTTCACAGGCTTGCTCAAAATCGTGAAGCTGCGAGGAAGAGTCGGCTTAAGAAGAAGGTTGGATATTTTTTGGCTCCTAATTTGTGGACACTTCGAAAGTTCCTTGTATTTGTTTCAAAGGATATTTTCATGCAGGGTAGTTCTAGCATGTTATGGTTGTGTCGCTTAGCTTTTGTACTGCAGATATTACTCTCATCAGTTCTATAAATCTGAAAATGTGTGCAAGGGTCTAAACATAGTTGATTTTAACAATTCGAAATGAGAAGGCTCTGATTGTGTTGGCTATCTGTTAAAATCAAAAATCTAAATCTTGATGTTGTGTTGAGTTGAAAATTTCGTGATTAATTTGAAAAGAGAGCGGACTTCTGGCTGTACCAGACAATAAGTGGCTTACTGACTTCTATATGAATTTGCATTATTGCCTATCATAAGTTTAGACTGCTGAACATTTTGAAGCTTATGAAACGATCACATCCTCATGAAATGAGAATCCCTAGCTTTAGATTGGTGCAAGTATTGTTGCATTAGGCCAATTTGTGCTACATTTTTGAGTGCCTATTGAAATTTGGTTAGATGTTGTTTCATCAAGTATGCCCCTATTATGACTTGATGAGAGTTTGCTCGAATCATGGTTCTATTTTCTTTGGTCGCATTGTTTGATGAGGGTCATGATTTTGACATCTCTGTAGTAAATGGTGATGGTTTCAGTACATCTCGTTTCAGAATTATCTCTTTCCCCTCTTTTTGTACAACACTTATTTTCTTGCTGATCAGTTTATCTCAGTAGATTGTAAACGTAGTTTTATTGGAATATAGGTTCTCACGGCATCAACTTAATATTGCTTTTTGGTTTGGTTTCCCAGGCATATGTTCAGCAGCTAGAGAGTAGCCAATTGAAGCTAAATCAAATGGAACAAGAGCTTAAAAGTATGCGCCAGCAGGTAGAGTAAGCAAGTTCCACACTTTAATTCTTGTAAATTTTTTTATTTGTAATGGCAATGCAATCTGGTGAGAGCATAAGGATAGTTGCAGAGTTTTGACATTGGAAGCGCCTTCTTTCTCGCAGGGTATGCTTATGTACTGTGGAAATACTGGAGATCAGTGCCAAAAAATGGCTGGAACTGGTATTCACCATGACAAACACAATCCTCTGCCCCCTTTTCCCTACTATTATTGTCGTAGCTCTCTAGGTCGTAAGATCTTGTTCCTTGCAGCTACTGGTTGATGTTGACCAAAATCATGATAGCAGCTTGATGTCTTTTATCTTGGTGGATGAATTGACGACTGAAAAATCTATTGGAACAAATTTTCGTGCCATGTATGTAGAAGGGTATTTAGAGTTTTATGGCCAACATGGATAGCGGCTACTTAGTACTAAGAAGTCTAGAATTTAGATGCTCAAAAATATGAATTGGTGATGAGCATAACTGCCATATTATCCAAGCTCATTTTTCCCGAAAGGATTTGAATGATCTGACTGAATTATAGCATCATTCCCGAGGATTGTCATGATTTATCCTTGAAAGCCATCCTGATTTCAAGCCTTCAGAAGTGCTCAGCTATGACTGCAATGGCCAGTTGTTCAGACTGAATCAGTTAGGTCATGGACACAAACTATTTTGTTTGTAGTAAGAACCTAAAAACACCATGGAAGCATATCAAGCATTTTTCAAATCTAGGGATTCAAAACCTTTAGTTTACAAATTAGCCTTTGTTGCAGTGCAAGAGTTGTTTTAGATGGTATTCAATCTATAATATTTTTGGGTAACAAGGTCTTGTAGTTTGTGCATGCTTTTGAAACATCATGTTGTGTATATGCCTGCATAAATTTTTTCATTCATATGAATGCTTTCAGGGGCCTCATCATTCGATGCAGAATATGTGCGATGGCTAGATGCGCATCGGCAAAAGATTAATAATCTTCAATTAGCCATCAATGCCAATGTTGGGGACAATGATCTTCGAACTCTTGTTGATGGTGTAATTGCACATTACGATGATATGTTTAGACTAAAAAGCATGGGAGCAAAACATGATGTATTCCACATGCTTTCAGGCATGTGGACGACACCTGCGGAACGATGTTTCATGTGGTTGGGAGGTTTTCGCTCTTCCGAACTTCTAAGAGTACATATACTTGATCCAACTGCCATTGCATTATCATGAATTGTTGCAGTCTAACATTTGCATCTACTGGTGGATTGCTTTCCTACATAAAATATGCTTTACACATTTTTCGTCACTTTGTAGATACTTGGAGATAGCCTGGAGCCTTTAACCGATCAACAGGTGATGAGCGTATGTAATCTGCAGCAGTCTTCGGTTCAGGCTGAGGACGCGTTATCTCAAGGAATGGAAGCATTGCAACAATCTCTGGCAGAAAGTCTGTCTTCTGCTTCTCTTGGTCCTTCTGGTTCTGGAAACGTCGGCAATTACATGAGCCAGATGGCGATCGCAATGGGGAAGCTGGGGACACTTGAGAATTTTCTTCACCAGGTAATACCTATGATTTTGCTAGCTATATACTGCTAGCCATGCAGTGGTGTAAGAACTCGCTTGTCTACTCTTATTAGGCGGATCTTCTGCGACAACAAACTATGCGACAAATGCATCGGATCCTAACCACAAGACAAGCTGCCCAAGCACTACTTGTCATCAACGATTACTTCTCGAGGCTGAGGGCCCTTAGTTCTCTCTGGCTGTTGCGGTCTAGAAATCGAACTTTTGCCTAAGCTTGTTTGTTTTAAGTTTGTACCAGGTTCTTATATATATATACACTCAGAAACTTATCTGCAAATTCATACTTGTGAACGTTGAGCGTGAAGTTTTGGGATATTATAGTCACGAAAAGGTATTTCTGATATTTACCATGGAAGGTGCGCTGCATCTGGTTTTGTACTTGGAAGAAAAGTGGTAGGAATGAAGTCATCCATGTTAGCTTTAGATCGATGATTCCTAATCATATATACACAATAAACATAAAGCCACACAGATTCAGGATGATAAATATAAAGTGGAGATAAATATAAAGGGTAATGATGCCTTTCAATTGTAGTGAGGGCCGCTAAGGGCACCCCACCGTTTCATGAAGGCACTCAGTTAATGTGGGCACTAACCAATTTACCTGGGGCACACAAAAATTAGACTCGAAATACCCAAAATACCACTCGAACAAACTTCTCACACCCCACCACCACCACCACCACCACCACCACCGAACTCCTTGTGAAAGAACCCATTTGTTTTTAACCGACCATTGCGAGGATACCTCGAAATCATCGTTTATGTTTGTCTCCGTGTGTTTCTCCTTCATTGTAGGAGGTTTTCGCAGTTTGTAGGCTCGGGGTGTTTGCCGATTTCGTCTTCAAATTAGGGCTCGGTTGAAGATCGTCGAACACACAAATTTTGCGTGAAATCGATCGTTTGAAGTTACATTTGGTAAAGTAGTTGTAATGTGTGTGTGGCGGTTTGTTGAATGGTTAAAAAATTGGGAAATCGCGGTTCTCGGCCACACGGGCCAAAGAGTGTGTTAACTGTCTCGGCCACGAAGGCCGGAAGAGTTCACAGTGTCTCGGTTACACATGGCCGAGAATACTTTAGTTATCTCGGCCGAGACATGACGAGAGCTACAATTAGTGATAG
The DNA here is from genome assembly GCA_039657365.1 of Stephania yunnanensis. Classification (NCBI taxonomy): domain Eukaryota; kingdom Viridiplantae; phylum Streptophyta; class Magnoliopsida; order Ranunculales; family Menispermaceae; genus Stephania; species Stephania yunnanensis. The sequence continues at coordinate 12,736,278 of CM077589.1, read as the reverse complement.
GTAATGTGGTGTCGGTGGTGTACAATCGAGAATTTGCTCTACTCTCGGTTGTACACTGTCGAGAGGGTTAGAGTAGGCTCTCGGTCTTGCGAGGCCGAAACAATCGCGCACATTGAGAATTACTCAGTACTCTCGGTCGTACCATACCGTGACCTACTCACACCTCTCGGTCCTTTATGACCGAGACATTTCTATACATCTCGGTCCTGCGAGGCCGAAACAATCGCGCACATCGACATATAAACTTCGGATAACCGCATAAAAAACACAATAAATTTGCAAAATTCGTGAGTTCGACCTCCTCTTGCACAGTAGCAGTACAATCCTACATTATATAGCGGAAACAAGTTCGAATTTGAAGAAATTACCAAACCCTAAGTTGACAAACAAATCATCATTTTCACGATTTTACACAACTAAACAGTTAAAAAAAACCATCGAATTGTTGTCAAACATTGTTACATCGCTGTCGGATGATGTCAATCCGCAAGAATTAATCAACGCTCGCCAAACGCAATGTGGATTTGTGGTTCAACCTTGTGGTGGGGTGCATTTTTTTGTCAAAATGATTTGTGGGGATTTGAATTACTATATATACAAGGGCAAAATGGTCTTTTCCAGTTTTGCTGGAATTTTTACAAAAAACTTTGGGTGCCTTCATTAAACGGTGGGGTGCCCTTAGCGGCCCTCATTGTAGTTCTATCCAAACTCTCGATGGGGATAGAGAAAAGACAATTGAGGACCATAACTCAATAAATAATTGGTTGGACAATTATTGTGTGATGTGCCAACTTTGCCCCTTATTGAATTGCACATCAATTTGTTTCATGACTATAAGTATGTCTTTAGCCAATAACATTATACATTAGTAGATCACTTTAATTTAGGCTAACTCACATAATGGCATGACACATTTTACGTTACATGTGCGGCCCCAATAAATTATTAAAATTTTCTATCAATCTATGTTTTGATTTAACAAGGAGGTTGATTTGTTTTTTCTTGGTTTATGGACTACTTGCTTCGGGTGTTATCATAGTTAAGCCTTGCTTAATGGTACTATTGGTGTTTGGTTCGGTTGTTAACTAGCACTTGATGTTACCAAAACATTTAAAAGGGGTATTAAAGCAATTTACTTAAGATCTTTCCTCCCAAAAAGACACACTTCCCCTATATGTGGTAAGCTAAAGATTATACGAGTGAAAAAAAAATTTACTTAAAGATATTTTCTACCCAAAACAAGCAAATATCATTAAAGGGGTGTTAAAGTAATTTTAACCAATTAAAGGATGTCTTTGATAAACTAAACCAACGTCATAAATTTTTAAAGAGCGCCCCATCAATTTACGAAGGCACCCATTTTTTTTTGGGTATTCTCTCCTCTAAATATTACTTTGAAAGACATTATTGCCCCTTATATTAACCCTCAACATTCCCACAACACGCTTTTGAACAAAATTTGGGGCACCCCACCTTCTTTGTCTATCAACTCTAACTTAAACCTACATTTCTTTTTGGCGAGGATTGCACTTTCACGCCATCCGATAGTGATGTACCACTCAGTTAACACCATTTAAAGGTTCAAATCAACTGTTTTTTGTGTTGGAAATAGTATTATTGATTATTCGTTTTTCATTGTAGGGTTCCAAATATTTGACCATTTCGAATTTGTTTTCAACGTACAATGGATGAATCCGCCGCGATGGTGGAAGAGGAGATACAGGAAGAGATATTTTTTTGCTGTTTTTTGTGTTTTCTTTTTCCTTTTCTTTTTCATTTTTCCATGTCTGTGTTCGGTCACGATTGTTTCGGCCACGCAGGACCGAGACCTCCCATTAAGTCTCGGTATGTCGGAGCCGAGAATATTGAAGACTTCTCGGTCACTCTGAAACCAAAACATGTTCAAACGTCTCGGTTCCAATGTACCGAGACATTACATTAGGTTTTGGTCCCCAAGAACCAAAACTTAGTGTTATGTTATGGCCTGTACTACCGAAACAATATTTTTTGGGTTTTTTTTCGTGAATTTGTTGTGTATTAGTTTTAAGTACTTATGGTTCTGTGTTTGTGTTGCAGGACATGCCGGTTTCGACGTTATTTCCAAACTACAAGGATGCTTTCACTTTTTGTACGCCGTTCCCATTAAGAGAATCGACTATTTCATGGCTTCAACTGATTGGTCGTGCGAATAAATTTGTGTTAGTAACGAAGCACTCTGATGCCGAAGGGATTAAGCACAGGTGAAGGGTCAAAATTGCATGTGAGAGGTCTGACACATTTAGGGGAATGTCATAAAGAGTAGGGAAAGCCAAAGCGACAAAACTTGCCTTGACACCAAGAACTAAAAAGGAAGAGGAAACTATGAGGACTTATACTGGTACAAAGAAATGTGTGTGTCATTTCCTTATTAACATAAAAGAATATGCAGATTCTTTGTGGTACGTCACTATTGTGTGTGGGAGGCACAATCACGACCCTGCCAAAAACTTAAACGACCACTTATTTACAGGAAGATTGGATATGGGTGAGCAGGTGGTTGTAGTGTAGATGTCTGAAGGGAATGTGAAGCCAAGAGATATCCTCAACACGTTGAAGCAAAGAGATGTAAATAGCGTATCGACTATGCACATCAAAAATTTTGAATTGAGGATGCGTGTGGGAGGACTCAAATGCAACAACTATTGCACATATTGAAGAAGAATAAGTGGATGTCGTTGCATAGGAAGCATCCTGATACAAATGTCGTCACTGATTTATTTTGGTCACATCCTGATTCAATCAAGTTGCTACAGTGTTTCCCGTCGGTTCTATTGATGGATTGCACTTACAAAACAAATAGGTATCGGATGTCGTTATTGGAGATTGTTGGCATCACTTCGACGCATTTAAAGTTTTCAGTTGGGCTTGTTTTCATATCATCGGAGACTAATGCAAATTATGTTTGGGCACTTGAGAATTTGAGATCTATATTGGACGGGTGGCCTAAATCTGACGTGTTTGTTACGGATCGGGAGTTTGGCTTTATTAGTGCTATCGAATAAGTATTTTCATCATCGTCTCACCTTCTTTTCTCTTGGCACATCAACAAAGTAATATTGGCCAAGACTAAGAAGATGTTCGGGGATAACGAAGGCTTCACTCGTTTCATGGATAGGTGGACGAGCGTGTTGTATGCTAAGTTGGAGGCCTCATTTGAACTTAGGATGAATGATTTGCGTTGTGAGTTCCGTCATATGAAGGGTCTTACTGATTACTTGGATAACATATGGGTGAAGATCTACAAGGAAAATTTGTACCAGCATGGACAAATCGAATTATACACTTTGGGGAAACAACGACACATAAGGTTTAGTCTACGCATTCCACTTTGAAGCTACATCTTGGCAACTGCCAGACAAATTTTGAGACTTTGTGGAATGTAGTTGATGGTCTTCTTAGGATCCAACATAACAACATCAAGACATCATTTGAGTTCAGTTTGAATGTAGTGCAACATGAATATGTTGATGGTTTTTATCACTAGTTGCATGGATATGTCTCTCAAAGGTCGTTTAAGTTAATTAGAGATGAATTGGAATGTGGAGAGGATATTGGACATGACTCTACTCGTTGTGGTTGTGAGATACATACCACGCATGGTCTTCCTTGTGCACAAGAGATAAACTTTCATAAATTTGCCGGTTCACCCATCCCTCTTGAGAACATTCATGTATCCTAGTGAAAGTTGAGTATGGTACCAGAGAATCATGTGGATCAGGCCGAGTATAATGCAAACGATGAGACCGAAAGAGTGTTGCAAAAGTTTCATGCTCGTACTGACAAGGACGATCGCATTAAGATTATTGAACAGCTCAGAGAGATTATTCATCCTTCATCTACACCAAGAGTTGTCTCACCTACAAAAATAAATACAAAGGGAAAGACACCATGGTCTACAGTTGGAAGTTTGTTGAACAAAGGAAAGAAGAAATGATCAAAGAGGAAACACGATGAAAAAGAAACTTCGACGACAAGATTATCAAGCGGGTTTGAGTATGTACTATCGAAAGAAGAAACATCTAGTTCGAGGAAAAAATAAAATATAGGAGGGCTTAAAACACGTCGGACACATTGGGAGACCCAAGGTGTATTTAAGGTTGGTTATTCTCATTGCATACAACCAGATTGGTTGACAACGTTGAGAGCACTATTGATGTGACTGGCAATGGTATTTGCGGATATCAGTGTGTTACCTCTAGGCTTAGACTCTCCGATGTTGATGGTTAGAGGTTAGTACATAGAAGGATGTTTGATGAGATAACTGTGTATGAAACTCTTTGGTGAGAAGTTCTTGGAACGAGTTACGAGAAGGTTAAGGCTGTCGTACATTATCCAGATGACCGGGTTGGGACCTCTTTTAAGGAATGGTTGACATTTCTAGACATGGGTATCTTAATATCAACTGGATTCAATGTCATTCTAGTAAACCTCTTGCACGATTGTTGCTCGACATTCCTTCCTTTACGCAATGTCCCACCGTCATCGTTAAATAGTCGGCTTATCATTAGAATGATTAATGATAGGAACATCTATTGGATTAGGGTAAGATCGTATTTTATTTGCGAATTGTGTTTTGACATCTTCTAATTAAATGATAATAACTTATTGTTGTACTATGTATTTGATAGGTCAAGTTGACTGTGAATGCACCGCTGCCACCATTATATCCATCCTAGACAAGGTATTCTGAGGAGTGCACTACAGGTTGGCATGATTGATTCATAATTCGAGAAATCGTGCCAGCTATGATTTCTCAAGAAGGCACGCCTTCCGTAGTAGATTTAGCTGTGCCGTAACTACATTCAGATTTATGTTCTATACTTCATATACCACGAATTTTTGTTCACGATGTTTGGATATGTTGAAGTTATTGTAAAGTCAATTGTTATTTTCTATGCTTCATTGCAATTTGTTTGAAATGTCTATGATTTTATTTGAAAATGTTATTTGATTTGTCTTTGATTTATTAGATATATGAGTGAAAAATTGGTGCCGATGTGTATATAAAATTTGTCTTTGATTTGCCTTTGTTTGTTGTACAAACCAAGATGATTTCTACATGCTAGGAAACAAATAGAAAATTTAAAATTCGCAGATGCTGGTAAATTTTATATAAAATTTTAGTCCCGACCAAACAGGTCCTTGACCTAGCTATATGTTTCGGTATGGTATGACCGGAATCTAGACATAACTCTCTGTCAGAAACAATAGAAATTTATTCTATAATCTCAGTCATGCATAATCGAGACTTTATCATGTATGATTTACTTGTTGTCACGGTGATCAACAACCGAGATCATTGTCTATGTCACGGTGGGACTTAGACGAGACTAAGTATTCATTTGCGGTTTTGCCTTACCGAGACATATCTTTCTATAGTCTTTTATATTAGTATCGGTTATGCGTGTCCGTAACTACCACCAACATCTCGTTAGACCAGAACCGAGACATATGCATAAATGTCGTTGTTGTCCTACCGAAATAGAGCAATTACTTGCCTGATATACTTAATCCAAATGGATTAGCCAAAAATAATGTAAGGAATCAACAAAACCTAAAAAAATAGTTTACAATGCTATAGCAATACCAACAACAAAAAAAAGTTACAAAATCAAGAACAAAATGAAGTATAAACATTTCGATTCAACCCAACAAACATTTTACAAAATAAACATAAAAAATAACAAATGGTTTAAAAAATCCCAATTCAATGTCAAAAACAAGAAATAGTTCTACAATCCGGAGGGCTCGGAGGGCTTTGTCTTATTAAATACCTTCCGTTGATATTCATTGCCATGCATGCACTTAGGAGGAGCAGCAACGGGCCGGGCCGAGTAGGAGGAGCATTGGACCGAGGAGTGGCATCGGACCAAGGAGGAACATCACTAAACATGGATTGGGTCACCGTGATGTCTTGTTAGGTAGTAGCGATAGTGGTAACTGTGGTAGTGGTGGTGGTAATAGCGGTGGTGATCATTCTCTTCGACAAGAAGTTCACGACATCTCTCGTTATTCTTTTTGCAGAGTCAACGATACACTCATCCTCTGGCAAGGCAATCCACTTCAACGTGACGTCCAATGCACGTCGGTTCCGCTGTTCGAAAACAACATTCATAAGTTTTTTAAGTTAGGTAATAATGGTAGGAAGTGAAATGAAAAGAACACCACCAACTACACACCTCAAACACGTCATTATTGGCGATGGTAGAGGCTACGATCGCATCATCCTCGTATGCCGAGTTCTCGATAATCGGGTGAGAGATTTGTAGGAACCATGGAAGGTACTCTGATGTGGCCATGAAATCGAATTAAGCCTTCTCACCTCGGACTTTAGGTGCTAGCAGATGATTACGCGACCTCTTTCAATGCTCCGGTTGGAACTTGTACTTAACGGAGTACTTAAGCGAAGACGGGCCTCGGGATGCCTCGAGAGGGCAATACGGAGAGGCTAGTACACCTTGCACATACCCGGACTGTCTCGGGAACCTTTTCGGATAGTATGGCTCTACGATATCCATATACCTCAAGGTCCCATCGTAGGACGCGATCGGGTTCACCATACCATCCATCCTGATCTCAACATACAGGTCCCGCGTTACCTACATTAGTAAGAATATATATATATATTAGTAGCAAGTAAGGCCACACAGGGCGTATGTGAAAGAAATGAAGGAGAAGCACCTCATTTGGCTTCAATCGATCTAAGGTATGCCGAATTGACGCTAATATGTCCTGATTCCCGACAGTCTCGTGTTTCTGGATCCAATGCACAACGCAGGGTTACACTCCGTCCATGAACTTGGCGTTTGATACGACAAACCCAAATTTGAAGTGCTCGTACACCCATCCCTGGCAAAAAGACGAAGACATTAGCAATGATACCACAATTGGTAATAAATGAAAATTAGAAAGTAAGTTGAATTTGTGTCAATTACCTAGAGCAAAGCGAGGTAACCGGCAATCTGCGACACTTCAAATCTAGTCGCCAACCCAAGCTAACGGTAAAGTACGTCAGCACAGTAGCGCCCCATACGTACTTGGCAACATTGTATAAATTCTCCAGCAACTTGAGTTAAGTGATGGAGACTCGTGATCTACTCTTGTCGGTAAAGAGAGTGCAGGACGAGAGGTACAAAATAAATGCTCGCGCTGTGCATTGCACGGGAGGGTAATTACGCGACTTCGACTTCTCGATCGTGGCCCACCGAGTCTTCAACCACGCCTTTCAAACAGTGAGGCCCCTCGTGATGTTGACCTCCTCATCCGCCTCCTCAATTGTAACACCAAGCAACTTGGAAACTAGCTCCATTGCTTCCTTACAAGAGTTTTCGATGTATCTTGAGAAACTGTCTACCGTAACAACCTTGTCGGTCACCAAAATCTTCAATAATATGCTGACGTCCTCCAAAATACTCCATTGCTACTATTTGTTAAGCCCCTAAAGAGTGTTAGAATTATGAGAATACCTCACATCTCATAACAAAAAATTATCAACTAGTATTTCAAATTCATTAACATACATTAAATTGATTACCAAACTCTACAAATGACGTTGGGAAAGGATCAACTCCATACCAACAAGCGTAAACAAAAAGTAATGTTTACCAAAAGCAACACCCCATGCTTGTGTTAATTTGTGACTTAGTGGGCGCTTTCATTACTCATGTAATATTGTAAGTACTAGTAGCTAGCAGTGTGACTTTATTGGAGGAACAGACGAGCTACGTACCATATTATCCCAAATCGCAGCTGCAACATGATGTTTGAAGCTCAACAATAGACTCTGGTCTATTGGCCCACCGGGTAAAGGAGTAGACGAGTTTTTTTCTTGATCTTCTTCATTTGTTGTGGGTCGGGTACCACGACCACCTCGACTACCTCGCCCACCTCGATTTCCTTGGTCGCCTCGTGTGACTCGTGTCCTTTGGTTGCCTCCACCACTGGTACTACTACCTACATGATCTTGACAAAGTAAACACAAAATCACAATTGTCAAAAAAGGATAAAAACTAAGTAAATAGTAAGTAACAAATTCAACAATTGTAAATAACTTAAAGCAAACTTTCTTCTATTTCTTCATTCCCAAGTGAGTGCTCAGAAGACTCGGAAGCTTCACCTTGACTTCCACCTCGAGCAATAATCAAATCCCTTTCCCGAGGCTCGGTAATATATGAATCCTCATCTTCTACAACACCCTTGCGAGAAAGTGTACTTGCCTCTGGTGTCTTGACCTTGGTTTCAAGCTTTTGTTTTTCCTTCCGATAAGAGGCAATCTGGGGTCGCCGACCACCACGACCACGAGCATCTCTTAATGGATTGCTACCGGTTTCATCCTTGGTCACAACTGCTTTGGAACGAGCCATATCTGAAGAGAAAATTCAAATAATTAATTTAAATAAAAAAATTAAACAATGTGTAAAAAATATGTCTCGGTTGAACATGTCCGAGAATTAACATAATTTCTCGATACCATGTCAATGAGACATACCTATAAGTATCGGCTACCAGGAAACGAAACATAATATAAAGTCTCAGTGATATTCGACCAAGATAGGTAGAAATTACACTCGACATTAGTCTTGGTAATATATTACCAAGAATATGTGAAGTTGCCTCTGTTAAAACTAATCGAGACAAGTACATATAGTCTCGGTTAGTTGTAACCGAGACATACTATATGCTACTTTTCACTATTAATCAGGACATTCTCGGTCATTAGTGGTCGATAATGTCCCATACATTACTGCCTTATGCGGCTGGAAACCACGGGTTTCCATATTGGAAACCCGTGAATGAAGATCAAACAATTCCGAAAAACAAAATCAACTAAAACAAAATCATTTCCAACCAAATCGAATAAAACCTTACATTTAGTCATTCAAATCGACTCCCGCAAGCTCGAATCGAACAAACCAAACCCTAAATTTGATGATTTGAAGAAGAGGATTCGAAAGAGATGGCTGACTCGGTGATGCTCTACACGATGATGATGGATACGGTGATGTTGGACACAATTTGGACAACATAGATTAAAGACAGAGAGGTTCAACGACATAGGAGAAAAAGAGAATAGGAAACCAATTACTCGGGAACGATAGAGGAGATGATCGAGTTGGGTGGGTGCACATTTTGGGTAGGGGTATTTCAGGAAATATACCTCATTTTTTTAGGTGCCTTGAGTAAACCAATTGGTTCCCTTAATAACGGTGTGCCTTTGCAAATTGGTGGATTGCCCATAGTGGCGCTCTTTTTAAATTGTTAGCAGTGTCTTGAATGCATCAACCATTTCTTTAGTTTCCATTCCGAGCTTTGCCACTTTATCAAGGGCCTTGTCCTTTTATTTGGTTGAATTTAGAATCAATGATTTAATATTCAATCCATATTCCTGACACATCTTTCTGTTAAGTTTTTTTTAAGATGCTGCTAAACACACAAGTAGTGTCCTTGTGCACATTTCTTTGACAAAAAACTACCCCATCTCCCTCGCACACACCACGAACCAGCACCACCGTCCATTGTCGACCGCCACCGTGTTGGTCAGTAGTGGCAGTGGGTGTGAGGTGAGAAGGTGTGTGTGTGTATAAGGGAGAGGGAGATGAGGATATTGTAGTCAAAAAAGAAAAAAATGATGTGTATGTGTAACAAGCCCATTTTAGAAACTAACAACTTGCCTCTACACACGAGTCAAATCCCAATCTTGTTCTTGACAAATATCGTCTCGTCCATTTCGATATATATATAATATATTTTTTTTTTTGAGGATTTTGAATATAGATATTTTAGCATATTTTTAGCTCGAGTTAGAGCAGCTACAATGAGCATGCATTACACATGCCAAAGTCATTTTGTTTTTGTTTTTATGTTGAATAAATCTGATTCCTTTTTTTTTTTTTAAAGAATAGCATAATGTGATTATGAGTATCATAAAGTGTGTAGTATAGGTGTATGGATAAATTCTTAAATGGTGTTATAAGAAATTCAAAGGGAATGATATGTGGACACATATTATTAAAGAAAAATAGGATCAAGTTAGTTGATGATAGAACTGACATTAAATCGAAAAAGTTATGATATAATTAATAAATTCCAAAGTTAAGATATACTTCTGATAAAAAATCTAAGCCTTTCTAGCAAAAATTCTTAGTCAAAATTATAATTCCTTTTTTGGAATTCGAATGTATTTATTATTATTTTTACCAATTATACCTTTATACAATTTAAATATTTATCATTTTTCAATTCTTTAGTTTATTTAGAGCGTCGCTATGTGCATCCTGCCAATTTGCAAAAGGCACCTATTTTTTAGGGTATTCTCTCCTCTAAATTTTACTTTGATGTAAAAGACAATATTGCCCCTTCGTATAAACCCTTAACAATCCCACAACACACTTTTGAACAATTTTTGGGCACCCCACCTTCTTTGTCTATCATCTCTAACCTAAACCAACGATTCTTTGTTGGCGGACGTTTATCAATTATTGCACTTTCATACCATCCGATAGCGAGGTACCACTCGATTAACACCATATAAAGGTTCAAATCAACTGTTTTTTGTGTTGGAAATAGTGACATTGATGATTTGGTTTTTCATTTTAGGGTTTCAAAGATTTGACCCTTTCCAATTTGTTTTCAGCGTATCATAGATGAATTTACCACAATGGTGCAAGATGAGGTACATGAAGAAGTATTTGTTGCTTTTTTGTGTTTTTCCTTTTTCTTTTTCATTTTTTCATGTGTTTGTTCGGTTACGATTGTATTAGCCATACAGGACCGAGACTTCTAGGTAAGTCTCGGTACAAGGCAATAGATACTAATGCAGATGTCTCGATTACAACTAACCGAGACATGTTGAACAATCTCGAGTACCACGTACGGATACCGTTTCATCATTCACAGTTTCCAGTAACCGAAACTCAGTATCAAGTCACGGACCTGCAGTACCGAGACTATGTTTTTTTTTTTTTTTCGTTAATATATTGTGTATTTGTGTCGAGTACTTATGGTTCACTGTTTGTGTTGCAGGTAATGTTGGTTTCGACGTTATTTCCAGACTACAAGGATGATTATACTCCTTTTAGGCCATTCCCATCTAGAGAATCGATTATTTCATGACTTTAAATGATTGTTCATGTGAACAAGTTTGTGTTAGTAACGAAGAACTCTGATGCCAAATGGATTAAGCAAAGGGTAAGAGTCAAACTTGTATGTGAGAGGTCCAATACATTTAGGGGAATGTCACAAAGAGTACGAAAAGCTAAAGTGGCAAAACTTGCTTTGACTCTAAGAACTTAAGAGGAAGAAGAAACTACGAGGACTCAAACTGGTACAAAAATATGGGTGCCTTTTCCTTATTAACATCAAGGAAAATGCGGATTCTTTGTGGGTACGTGATAAGTTGGTTTTTATATGCTTTTAATAGTTTATTTTAGTATATTTAATTATGCAAAGTTTCCAAAATATATATTAATTATATTTATTGGTCATTTTCGGGTGAAACGGAGTGTGCGGTTGAATTCGTAGCGGAAAATACTCAAAATGGAGTATTTACATGCAGTGATCGGATGCCAGACAGTTTGTCTCGAGTTACGTGTTGCGCTGTGGGTAGAATAGAAGATAACATATTTCAACCAATTACATGCCACGTCAGAGCATATCTTCTATCGACCAATCACGTCTCACCATGTCAACGACCTCTATTCTCTCATCTAATCAGTAAGTGCCACCTCATGCTCACCATCCCTCCAGCTTGCAAGCAAGGCAACCAGCTCCACAAATCACATGCTGCCATGTCAGCATCAACACATCACACCACGTCATAAACCAACATCATTTATCCTCGCTTCAGCCTGTTGGGGCATGTGCCCTAGGTCAATCCATTAACTGTCTTTATGAATACTTTTAGTCAATAAAACGGAGAATTTCATTTGCTGTTTATTATAATTAATTTGCATGTTTACATTATAATAAGATCCATGGGTATTTACATAAATATCCTAAATGTCCCCAGTTGATCATTATACTGGGAACTATAAAGAATTAAGACTAGTGTGAGTCTTGATTGATGATCATATGATGATTATACGTATAGGGATACGAATCAAGATCACGAGCACTTGTTAGGGAACAAAGTACTGGACCGACTCGCTATGAGAACATCACATGGATTAAGTCATAGTTGTTTCTCATGATATGTATATTTTTTAGTCCTCCGACTTGAGATTACCAGAGACTTCAACATTATGAACATAGTGATTTGACGCTATCAAACGTCGTCTTTAACCGGACGATTATAAAGGTCGTGATTGGTTACTGTGTGAGCAATGTGATGAAGTTGTGTAATCGAGATAAAATTTGTCCCTCTCATATAAAGAGAGATATCTAGTGGATCCCTCGATGTGTTAGACTGTTAAAAGGCCTAATTTAAGTGAATTGATATTGATCAATGTCACTTGGATGTTTTCAGTCTACCTAGAGATCGAGACTGGTACGATTGAACATGTTGGATGACAATTCCATGCCTTATGTTTGATCAAAAGGATATCGTGTGACAAAAGGATGTTATATACACTATTGATTAGGTTGTATCGATTTGATATTCGTACAACTTGGGTAGTCATAATGTCTTGCTAGAGGCCGCTTATGACTTGTATACCAAAATGTGTTTTGGTACACTGCCAACGTTGTATGAGCATATTGGGTCGCACACTAAGAATGGTTTTGCGAGATTTTAAGATGGTTCAGAAAAACGAATTTTATATGATAAAATTCATGACAGAAACGTCCTTGTGGTGTATTACACTTATACTTCTTTGCGTAGGGGTATATGCGTAATTTACTTAACCGTCTATATACAAGGGTTGTATAAATAGACGCTTTTAGTTAGAATACACGTACGAAAGATTAAAAAGGCCGAAACTTTATTTTCGTTTAAGAAACGACTTAGGGTTTTTTGGTATGCTCTAGATCGTTTTGGAGAGAAACAAAAGGTTGGTATTCTCTCGAAGCTAGCGCTTCGAATCTCGGCCGCCGTTCGTGTGTGGACTACTGGTAGAGGGCGTTCGTCATTGGCAGCGCCTTAGAGATCGATCAACCTTCAGAAAGGTATATTGCGACTGAGGTATGATTGAGTTTTTCATGGTTTAAACGTTTTTAATGAAATTAGATTCGGATCCTGTTGGGGTTTTTGTCAAAATTGTTTTGTAATCTCCGCTGCGCATGAACCCCAAAACCCAACAAGGCCTCCAACGGTTTGTCCTCGGGATACGCATTCGCATAAGCTCCCACATCTTCGCTGATTCACGCGACTCTCATTCCACCTTTTATGCGCCACGTGTCGCTCAATCATAGCGCCAACCATGTCACAAGCTCCGGTTCAACCAATCAAACGACACCACGTCAGCGCTCTCACCAAGCCGCTGCATCATCAGCAGTTGTCTCCACCAATCAGAAATTGACACGTCAATGTGACAGTAGGAAACGAGCCAATAGGCTGTGGACACGTGGACATAACCCATTTTCACCCCAAAAATAGTCTCTAGATGCTCCTCAGCGCACGTGTTACAAGACCAACCCCCAAAATTAGTTTCTCTCATATCCAGAAAGCAAGTTTTAGTGGTTTTTCATATTAGAAACTAGGGTATTTATACAGGGAGAACACATTGGAGTCGACACACATAACATTTCATACTAGGAGATTGTAGAGATGATGTCGGGCTAGACCAACCTTCGCGTGGGTCGAAGGGGAAACAAATGAGATTCATGATTCATGGCAAATACTATGTAAGATCTATGATTTTTATTTAATTTGATTTAATTTCTCATATTTCATTGTTGTTGATTTTAAAGTATATGGTTTAGATCTAGGGTGTGTATGTGACTAGTGCATGCTTTTAGGCTGACAACTTATAGTTATTTGGACCATTAGTGTCTGTGTAATTGTGCTTTTGGACTAATAAAGCGGCAAACACTCACCCGTTTGCCGTCAAACCCTTTCGATTCTTGAGTGTGCAATAATTGAATCTAGGTTAAATCGGAAGTGGATGCAATCCAGTTATTTAGGATTACTGTTCCCACAAATCCAAATTAATGCGGTTAGTGTGTTAAACCTGATTGACTGATTTCTAGGGTTATACATTGATTAGGGAAATAGTTAGTGGCGGACGTCCTAGCTATCAAGATTAGGGGAACTAGGAATTTCTGGCGGACGTCGATTTTCCATAGCTAATCTAGGAGAAATTGAATTAATAACTTTTTGGAATGATTGAGGACCATTAAATGCCATTGAATCTTGATTCTTGCTTGTGGAATCGTAGACTTAGGTGATTTCTTCTCATTGATATTATATTTGCAAATTCTTATTTGTGCTAGTTTAGTTAATTATTTCATTGAACTTTCTGAAAACCCCCCGTTTTTAGTTAACTTTGAGTAAAACTCAATCCTACGTATTCGACCTTGTATTTTCCACTACTACACCCTTGTGGTTGGTAACTCGATTACGAGTTATATTTGGCATGCACGTCACTATCGTGTGCGTGAGGTACAATCACAACCTCGCCAAAAACTTGGACGGTCACTCATTTGCAGGAAGATTGGATATGCGTGAGTAAGTGGTTGTGGTGCAGATTACGAAAGGGAATGTGAAGCTAAGAGATGTCCTTAACACGTTGAAGCAAAGAAATGTAAATAATGTTTCGACTATGCGGACAATATATAATGAACGACAAAAATTTCGAATTAAGGATGTGGGTGGGAGGACTCAAATGCAACAACTATTGAACATATTGGAGAAGAATAAGTGGATATCGTGGCATAAGAAGCATCCCGATACGAATGTCGTCACTGATTTATTTTGGTCACATCCTGATTCAATCAAGTTGCTATGGTATTTCCCGTCGGTTCTTTTGATGGATTGCACTTACGTTCTCGGTTGGGTTTGCTTTCATATCACCGAAGACTCATGCAAATTATGTTTGGGCACTAGAGAACTTAAGATCCATATTGGATGGGTGTCCTAAACCTGACGTGTTTGTTACGAATCGGGAGTTAGGCTTTATTAGTGCTATCGAAGAAGTATTTCCATTATCGTCTCACCTTCTTTGCTCTTAACACAACAACAAGGTAGTATTGGCCAAGACTAAGAAAATGTTTAGGGATAATGAAGGCTTCATTCGTTTCATGGATAAGTAGGCGAGTGTGTTATATTATAAGTCGGAGGCCTTATTTAAACTTAGGATGAATGACTTGCGTTGTGAGTTCGGTCATGTGAAGGGTTTTGTTGATTACTCGGATAACACATGGGTGAAGATCTACAAGGAAAAATTTATACCAGCATGGACAAATCGAATTATGCAATTTGGGGAAACGACGACACAGAGGGTTGAGTCTGCGCATTCCACTCTGAAGCTACATCTTGGCAACTGTCAGACAAATTTTGAGACTTTGTGGAGTGTGGTTAATGGTCTTCTTAGGATCCAACATAACAACATCAAAGTATCATTTGAGCTAAGTTTGAATGTGGTGCAACATGAATATGCCGATGGTTTGTATCTCCTGTTATGTGGACATGTCTCTCAAAGGGCGCCTAAGTTAATTAGAGATGAATTGGAACGTAAAGAGGATGTTGGACATGACTCTACTCGTTGTGGTTGTGAGATACATAACATGCACGGTCTTCCTTATGCACAAGAGATAAACTTCCATAAATTCGTCGGTTCACCCATCCTTCTCGATGACATTCATGTATACTGGCGAATGTTGAATATGGTACCAGAGAATCCTGTAAATCGGGCCGGGTACAATGTGAACAATGAGATTGAAAGTGTGTTGCAAAAGTTTCATGCTTGCACTGACGAGGAAAATCGCATTAGGATTATTCAGCAGCTTAGAGAGATTAGTCATCCTTCATTGACACCAGAAGTTGTCCTACCTACAAAAATAAAGATCAAAGGGAAGAACATTGGGGTCTACCGTTGGAAGTTTCCTGAACAAAGGCGGATCAAAGAGGAAACACAATGAAGAAGATACTTCGATGACAAAATTGTCAAAGAGTTTGAGTATGTACTATCGAAAGAAGAGGCATCTAGTTCGAGGAAGAAGAGAAATAAAGGAGGGTCTGGAAACCCAAGGTGTATCTAAGGTTGGCTATTCTCATTGCATACAACCAGATTGGTTGTTATAAGTTGATAGCACTATTAATGTAACCGGTGATGGTAATTGCGGATATTGGTGTGTTGCCTCCGGGCTTAGACTCTCCGATGTTAATGGTTGGAGGTTAGTCGTAGAAGGACTTTGATGAGATAATAGGGTATGAAACTCTTTGGTGGGAAGTGATTGGAACGAGTTACGAGAATGTGAAGACTGTCGTGCATTATCCGGATGATCGAGTTGGGGCCTCTTTTAAGGAATAGTTGACACTTCCAAACATGGGACTCTTATTATTAACTGCATTCAATGTCATTCTAGTAAACCTCTAGCACGATAGTTGCTCAACATTCCTTCCTCTACGTAATGTCCCACCGTCATCATTTAATAGTCAATTTATCATTGGAATGATTAATGATAGGAACATCCATTAGGTCAAGGTAGGTTCGTATATTATTTGTGAATTATATTTTGACATCTTCTGATTATATGATAATGATTTCTTATTGTACTATTTATTTGATAGGTCAAGTTGACTGTGAATGCACAGCTGCCACCATTATATCCATTTTGGGCAAGGTATTCTGAGGAGTGCGCTAAAGGTTGGCATGCCTTCCGTAGTATATTTAGCTTCGACGTAGCTACATTTGGAGTTATATTTAATAGTTGTTTTTATTCTTTTAAGCGAGTGGATCGTATTGTAGTTATTTCCTAATATCTTGGCGTGTTTTCTATACTTCATCTACCACGGATTTTTGTTCCTTACGTTTGGATATGTATACTTGCAAACTTAATTGATCTTTACATTTTGATTTTTAATGCTTCTTAATTACCTAATTTTGATCGTATTGTGTAGCAGAGTTTATTGTAGTCAAAAGTATATATATTCTATATAAAATGTCAATTTTGGCCAAATAGGTTTGTGATCCAGCTACATGTTTCGGAAAGGTATAACCGAAATAACATCATAAATCTTGGTCACAAACGACCGAAGCTTATTATATAGTATCCATCATGCATAACCGAGACTATATCATTCATGATTTACTATTTGTCACGGTGACCAACAACCAAGCTTACTTTCAATATCACCGTGGGATTTAGACAAGACTAAACATCAAATCGCAGTGTGGCATTATCGAGACATCTCTTTTTATTAACCCTCGTATTAGTCTCGATTTTGGATGCCCGTGACAATTGCCAACATTACGTTAGGTCAGAAATGAGACTAAATTATTATTTACGTTCCCGTGCTACCGAGACAAAACAATTAATTGCCTGATTGACTTAATCCGAATGGATTGATCACAAAATAATATAAAGAATCAACATAAACCAAAAAATAGTTTACAAAATCTCCATACAATCCAACGATATCCATATGCCTCAAGGTCCCATCGTAAAACGCGATCGGGTTCACCATACCATCTGACCTGATCTCAACATACGAGTCCCAAGTCACCTATACCAGTAAAAATATATATTAGTAGCAAGTAAGGCCACGCAGGGAGTATGTGAAAGAAATGAAGGAGAAACACCTCATTTGGCCGAAATTGGTCCAACGTATGCCGAATTGACGCCAAGTTGTCCTCATTACCGACAATCTCATGTTTCTGGATCCACCGCGTTACACGGGGTTGCACTCCGTCCATGTACTTAGCATTTGATATGGCAAACCCAAGTTGGAAGTACTCGTACACCCATAGCGAAAAAAAAGAAAACATTAGCATCGATACCACAATATGTAATAAAAAAAATAGAAAGTCAGTTGAATTTGTATCAATTACCTCAAGCAAAGTGAGGTATCCAGCAATATGTGACACTTCAAATCTAGTCGCTGACCCAAGCTGATGGTACAAGTACACCAACGCAGCAGTGCCCCATGCGTACTTGGCAACATCGTCTAAATTCTCCAACAACTTAAGCAATGCGATAGAGACCCATGATCCACTCTTGTCGGTAAATAGAGTGCATGACAAGAGGTACAACAAAAATGCACGAGCGGTGCACTGCACTGGAGGGTAATGAAGTGGCTTCGACTTCCTGTCGGGGTCCACCGAGTCTTCAACCAAGACTTTCGAATGGTGAGGCCCCTCGTGATGTTGACCTCCTCATCCGCCTCTTCAATGGTAACACCGAGCAACTTAGAAACTAACTCAATCGATTCCTTGCGAGAGTCCTCGGCGTATCTAGAGAAATTATCCACTGCAACGAAATTGTCGATCATCAGAATCTTGAGTAACATGCTAATGTCCTCTAAAGTGATAGATATTTCACCGAATGGCATTTGAAATGTATTTGTCTCCAGTTGCCGCGCTCGACAAAAACTGAAATCAACTCCTTATTATGCTTTCGGTATGAGCAGTCAATGAGCGGGGTTAACCCGGATCGGTGGATAATCCTCTGAAAACCCTCAATATTAGGGTGACATGTAACAGCTTGAATTTAATTCTTCGTTATTAATTACGTGGTTGCAGACGTGGTTGCAGACGTGGCTGACAGCTCAAACGCTCGTGGGACTCGCAGTTAGGTTTGTGCGCGCTTGAAGCTAGGTAAATAGTTACTTTGTGTACTGATTTGTTTAATTTGCGATGATTATGCTGAAATATAGTAGATGACATCGCAATTTGTGTGATTATATTACATTTGACGTGCGAGACTGTGTGTTACGTATTCACCTCGATATGCCTGTCGACGCGGGTACCGAGTAGTCTAAACAACTTAACACTAGGTCGGGGGAAATAATACATACATAAAATGAATAAATGTGTTAAATAATAATTTGTAATGTATATTTGGTGGTTAGGGACATGGTAGAACGCGTATGTCGCGGTTTGGGATGCGAAACTGGGCGTCAGAACACCCGAAACACCACTTTTTAAGTTAAATACAAGGGTAAGTGTGCAATTGGTGTCAATTTTAGAGTCATGGGAGGTTGGGACTAGAGCAAATAAGATGCTTTGGATTGCCTAGAGATGCACAAGCGAGGAGAGATGCCAAGTCACCTATAAAAGTCACCTTGACTTTCAAACCACCACCTTTTCTCTCTCCTTATCCTTCTATCCAAAAACTGAGACAATAAACCATGGGTTTTGGAGATCAAACTTGGTGATTCGAGGAGTGTGGAGTGGGGAAAACATCGAAAGCAAGGTGAGAATCACAAACAACTCAACTTTCTCTATCTTTTGATCTTAATTTTTGAGGTGTTGGTGTGAATCCAATAGGGATTGTTTGGTGATTAGTGAGTTGTTGTTTTGATAGGTTTTAAGTTCTATGAAGTTAAGTTGTTGGTGTTGGTGTTGTGGTTGTTGTTGGTGTTGGTGTTGGAGTTGGTGGGATTGTTTAAAACCCAGAGTTTTCAGCAGACTTGCCTTCCAGAACACGATTAGCGCGCTAATGACGTCATTTGGCGCGCTAGATGAAAGTTAGTGCACTAGGCTAGAAAATAGCGCACTAATGTTCTTCCTGACGAAGAACGTCTAACAATAGGAATCTAGCGCATTAAGTCCCAGGCCCAGCGCACTAGATCCTACAGTTTTGACATTATTTTGGCTAAGTGACTTAAAACACATCCAATTGACTAAAAAACAATTATAAATGGAAATAGATCATTTCGAGCGGTAATTTGGGATATCAGGGATTAGGCGGAGCCAGACCGAGGGTTATTGACGGGACACGAAGTGCGGTTTGAGGTGTAGTATCCCAACTAAGATTTATTGAGCAGTCCTTTATTTTGCTTTTGAATTCATATTATGTCTTCATTACTCTATTCTTTGTGTGTTATAATGGACAGACGTTGAGGCTCTCCCTCCGTGCCGTTTATGTGTGTACGTTTACTAGGCCATAGCATGTGTGCCATATCAGTGAATAGGTCGACCCGAGAGTCGTGTTGGGCACGCGTGGGTGCATCGTAGTCTCCACACTGACCACCTAGTGGATCCAGATAATGGCCTTGCTTGAGTGCTACTTATCGACAGTAGTTTGTTGGGAGTCCGAAGTATGGCGCTAGTCTGACCCTAGGCTCTATGAACACACACTTTGAGCTTTCACTATTACTTATGCATGTGATGAGCACAGTTGACTGTTTTATTTCTGCATGTTTATTTAATAGTTTTATTTAAATTTCAGTATTTACTTTCCGTATTGCTCACTTAATTTTTTTAGGAATACTCACTCTGGACTCGTCATCTGCCTTTTTCTATGGCTTGAGTGCAAATCCTAGTACGAGCCGTGACAAGGGCAAGCTACCAAAATATTTGTGATTTAGAGCCATTGAGCTAGGCTTGTACATTTGTATTATACATATTTTGTTCTATTTTAGGAATATGGGATTGTGAGATACCTCGGGACTTAATACTTTTGATATTTTGATACATTGATGACATATGGGTTTTCTATACTAGGTATCAGAGTTCAATGCATGACTATAATGTTTGGTATTTTAGTTTATCATGATAAAAAACTTTCGCTGTGGTTTATTTGGGATTAAAATGATAGTATAAGCAGATGATTAAAGTTCATAAACAAGTTAAACAATAAATTGTTGTTCGTTAAAGTTAATAACAATTAAATGGTGGAGGAGTTGGCATGTGGGACACAGCTGGCGCTGGTAGGCCAGGTTGTGGGCCCGTATTAGCCCCCGTGGCGGTCCATTTGGAAAATGGGTCGTTATATGACATGATTGCAAATCCCATTCCTGGATTTGAGCCCCATGGTCGATGTATTTCAGTTGTGGGCGATGCTGCAAAACAAATGAAAGTTACACAAATATATATATATATATATACACACACACACATTGACAACTTAACTAATTCAATTGTAAAATATATACATCGCATATACAAAGCCCACCCTCAAACGATAATGATGTGTAGACATACAATAAATACAAGCATCCATTTGTTGTTTGTATGACTTGAGCTCATAAACGAAATGGACCAACATTTATTTCATTGGTTTGTGGATCACTATTGCTTTAACAGAGAGACACATAAAGTTGCTACAATTCTATGACAAGTAAAAAACACAGAGAAAGAGACTCATCAGACCACTTTGAATTCAATAATAATTTTTTATTTCAAAGTCATCTCCAAACAATAATTAATGAAGAAAACACATCAACTTGTAATTTTTTTTTGTCTTTAAATATATGTAAAAAATTTAAAAACCCCTTATCAATTTGAATTCATGAGTCCAAATAGATTTATTGTATGTACAAACATTAAAAACAATAAAATAAATGACCAAATCTCTAGTGAGATATACATGACATTACATGTTAAAAGTCGAAGGTGTGAATATTCAACTTGCGTTGAAGTCATAAAAAAGTAGAGCTCCTATTGTAACCCACCAACTTTACTCCAAAAAGGCAAAGACATGCATATCAATGTGCTATTATTTAAATATATTTGGTTAAAACAAAGGTAGGTCATTTCATGCATATTGGCAACTCCAAAGCCTGATGATTGAGATTTGAGACATGCAAATATTAATATTTAATATGCCTTTTATATAATATAGGTGATTTTTATTCTATCAAGTAGTAGTAGTCTCACATTATAAACAAAAGAGGTTTTTATGGAAAGGATAATAAACATAGATGATAGATCTCATATTTATCAGTATCAGAGCTTTTTAGAGAAAAACCTCATGACTATAGTTAGAAAGTAGGCATATACTCTAAAAACCATAACATACTAATCAATTTGTTGAGTTCAGAGTCCAAAATCAAAGGTGCAAAGTACAGTGACAATAGATCTAACAAAAAATAAGATAAGTTCATCGCGTGATATACGTACGACATTATCCCAAATCACAGCGCGACGTGATGTTTGAAGCTCAACAATAAACTCTGGTCTATCGGCCCACCGGGTAAAGGAGCAGACGGGTCTTCTTCTTGCTCTTCTTCATTTGTTGTGGGTCGGGTGCCATGCCCACCTCGACTCCCTTGCCCACCTCGGCCTCCTCGAGTGCCTCGTGGCTCGTGTCTCTCGGTTTCCTCCACCACTGCTACTACCACCCATATGATCTTGACAAAGTAAACAAAAAAAAAAACACTAGTGTCAAAAATGGATAAATATATAACCAAGTAAATACTAAGTAACGAATTAAACAATTGCAAATAACTTAAAACAAACTTTCTTCTTTTTCTTCATTCCCAAGTGAGTCCTTAGAAGACTCAGAAGCTTCACCCTGATTTCCACCTCGAGTAATCATCAAATCCCTTACTCAATGCTAGACAATATGTGAACCCTCGTCTTCTAGAACACCCTTCCGAGCACGTGTACTCGTCGCTGGTGCATTAGCCTTCGTTTCAAGCTTTTGTTTCTCTTTCTGGTAAGATGCAGTCTGGGGTCACTGACCACCATGACCATGTGTCCCTCCTAATGGATCACTCCGGTCTCCTCCCTGGTCACAACTGCCTTGGAACGAGCCATATCTGAAGGGAAAATGAAAAATATAATCAATTTATAAAAAATAGATGAAACAATATGTGAAAAATATGTCTCAGTTGAATAGGACCGAAAACCAATATAATGGTAATGTCAACGAGACATACTCCAAACTCTCTGTGGCCAACAAACGAGACGCAATGTAAGGTCTCGGTCACATTAGATGGAGACAAGTATAACTAAGATTTACATTCAGTCTCGACAAGTTATGACCGAGAGTATATCGAGTTGTCTTGGTCACAACTAACCGAGACAATGTCATTTAGTCTCAGATTATAAACATCGAGACTCTCTTCATTCTAATTTTAACCAACTTATGGGACATTCTCGATCGTTACTGGGCATGAATGTCCCATACTTTACTGCCCCGTGTGGACGAAAACCACGGGCTTTTAGATTTGAAACCCGTAAATGAAGAGCAAACAATTCCAATACACAAAACAACCAAAACAAATCCATTTGCATCCAAATCGACTAAGAACGTACCATGTGTCATTCAAATTGACTCATGTAAGCTCGAATCGAAACAACCGAACCTTAAGTTTGACGATTCCTCTAAAAACGAAATCGAATCCAAACACCAATACCACACCGCTCGACAGAGATTGAGAATAGAGGCGCTTCGACGACAAGCAAGAACAGAGATTGAGAACATAGATTCAAGGTTCAAAGGAAGGGGAAGAAAAAGATCGAACGTGATGTTTAAATGAGTTGGGTGGGGTGCACATTTTGGGTAAGGGTAGTTCAGGAATTTTACCTCATTTTTTTGGGTGCCTTGAGTAAACCATTTGGTGCCCTTAATAACGATGTGCCTTTATAAATTGGTGGGGTGCCCATAGCGACCCTATTTATTTAACATCAAATAACGTATATGTAAATTACAGTTATAATTAATGCTGTCTTAATTGACTTGTATTTGTTTCCGGGGTTAGTAATTGATACGCAATATTTTTTGATCATTTGGCTTTAATTATATTAGAAGTGATCAAAGTCCATAAATTTCTTCGGTGACTTTGTCGATTTTGAGCATCTCCAATGGGACAATGGATTGGAGCGGAAATGAATCCACTTATGATACAATCCACTTCCAACTTGAAAAATGTTCTTCAATGGGACCATAGATTCATAATGTCCATCTTATGCGATATTGAATTAAAGTGGAGGGTATATACTACATTGTCTACTTTTAGACATTGTGGTAGACTGTTACGTCAGCATTATTAATTTTTAAAATTTTTTATTTTTTTTCAAGGCTTTATTAATATTATGAAAATTAAAAATAAAAGTGTTAAACTCATCAATTCATAGTCTAAATCTACATTACCGTTGGAGATCATTTTAAGAGGTGAATGTCTATCTAATGCCACATAATATAAATATTTTCTTGACATCCATGACGTGATACTAATCTATAGCCTAAATCCATGTGACCTTCGGAGATACACTTAAGTTGGTACGTTTTGTTTGTGATCCATCCATCCATTCCTGCCATCCGTTGTTAGAAATGGGGAGCGTGTGGTTGATCTCCACTCGCTCACACTTCCTCCTCTTCCCATCGACAACATTCCTCCGCTCCCACTCCTCCCCCATTTCATCATCAACTCCAACCTCTCTTACTCTCTCTTCAAGCAACAACAACAACAACAACAACAACAACAAACTCATCTTTAGGTGCAAATCGACCCCTGAGCCCTCCTCTGATCATTCCGACCTCCTCGCTAGGGTTTCTGAACAAGAGAATCTCGCGTCGTCGTCCGAGCCGATCGACCACGATGATGATTGTATTTATGGTGTGGACGCGGACATCCAAATCGAGAAGCTCGGGAAGAACTACAGGAGAATTGGTGCGAGAATCGGCATTGACGCAAGTCTGAAAGTGGTGTGGGGTGTGTTGACGGATTACGAGAACTTGTCCGAGTTGATTCCTGGACTGGTCGAGAGTCGATTGGTGGAAAGAAGAGGCAATTTTGCCAAACTGTTTCAGGTATGATTCCAGTTGAAGAAGCCCTAGGGGATTATAAACTGGGATTCTAATTGAATAGTATTTCACTGACCAACTGGTGGCTCAATAGTTTGGTACGTGGTTAATTATGAAAGGTTTCCATGTGCAAGTTCCGAACATCACCGCTAGGCTGATGATGGGCCTGATTAGTCCCTCGGGGTATTTAGAGGGTGTATTCAATTGGGGATTTGAAAGGATTTTAAACGAGTTTGGAGGAATTTGAAATTTAGGTGTATTTAATTTGGATTTTAATGGAGTTTTACAGGGGTGTATTCAATTGAGATTTTAATAAACTTTTAGTTACTTTTAATAACTAAAAAAGTTTAGGTGTATTCATTTAAAACTTTTAGAGAGTTTATAAAAGTAAGGTGTATTCAATGGAGACTTTTATAGAAAGTTTTGGGTATTCAATTTAAACTTTTAGAGAGTTCATAAAAGTAAGGTGTATTTAATTTTTTTGTTACTTTTGTAGATTGGTTACAAATCTTAACTTTTGTAGACTTTTTGTATAAAAATACACATAAAAAAGTCTTCAACTTCTCTTCACCTCAACCCAGAAAATTTTAGAGACTTCTAATTTAATTTTTGTTGGTTATATTCTTCAATAAGGACTTCATTGTTCACAAGAGGTATTTTCTTGTCAATTGTTTTTATCAACTTCTCTAATCACTCATAACTCTTTTGGATTTCATTGCTTACCCATTATACTTTAATATCTATGTTGATGAAAATGGATTGATGTCATTATTAACAAAATCTCATTATTGCATCACTATACATTTTTTATAGTTTTTTTTTTTTTTGACAAAGAAGTTTCGTTTATTTATTGTATTATTATAATCTCAAAAAGTGTAGTACTATTATTTTTGAAGAAAATAATTGTATAATTTTTTTATAAATGCAAGAAGTGCATTTTTTAGAATTTAAACTATCATTATTAAGGAAAAAATATAATTTTTTTTTGCTTAAGTCAAACAAAAAAAAAGTGCAAAAATATTTCCAATGATCTTTTCTCCAGAAAAAAATATTTCCAATGATCTTACTTGATTTTTTCCTACCACTAAGAGATGATTTATTTACCTATTTATTATGTTGATATTTATTTACTTATTTGTTATGCTACTACCTTGAGAGTAATTCATTAATATGTCTATATTTTTTTTTTTTACTAAAATACAAAAATACTTTTAAAAAAATTAGTAATAGTTCTTAAGAAAAAAATATAATTATTTATTTTTTTATAATAAAGTGCAAAATATTTGTTTCATTTTAAAAATCACAATAAAAAATCATGTTTAAGAAGTTCACAAAAGTCACTAAAAATCTTAAATGTCGATAAAAGTCATCATAATGAAATCTACATAAAAGTTTATCAAAGTCTCTAAAAGTCTACCAAAATCTAAAACTTCATAAAAATCATTCATTTATAAAAGTAACCAAAAGTCTATTAAAATCTCAATTGAATACACCCCTGTTAAAAAGTTTAGAAGTATTTAATTGAGATTTCGATGGATTTTGGTGGATTTTTAAAAGTTAATGTCTATTTAATTTTTAGATTATCATTAGGATTTTAATGGATTTTGGTGTAATTTTTAGATGAATTTTGGATCAAGTCCTTCCAAATCTATCAAATTCCGTGAAGTCCATAGAAATCCATCACTTAAAAAACTCCATGGATTTGTCAAATTACACAGAAGAAATCGGAGGGAGAAAGGAGTGGGTAGGTTTCGAACTCAACACATTTATCTTGGTCTGCGTGTTAGAGAACGAAACTTACCACTCGACCAACACCAATGCCCTTGCCTCTGGAGGCAAGTTGCATGCTATTCATGGACAATGAAGAAAATGAAAAACCCATCTCCAATACTCGTGCATTCAAAGTGATGTGGCGGTAGCCGGTAAGGATATAGGTGGAGGCTTCCTTGTCCTCTGGAGTATATTGATTGATAAATCCAATTGGATTGGCCATATTTAATTGTAGTCCAATAAAGATAGACTGCAACAACTATTCATCATGAATCATTTTTAGAGTCTAAAATCTATAGTTCAACGGTCGCCTATGTTGATGCAATTTCCATATATTTCGCAATCCTGGACTATGAATTTCTCTTGGAGGTGTTCTATGCCGTGGTCTTTTTTCCGCACTGGTTAAAGTCATTGGTCTATTGAAAATCTGCACTTTTCTAATTTTTCAAGGCATTACCTAAGCGATGCCATAGGCAGTTAAATAGTTTTGAGACCTACTGCCTAGTTAATCAATTAGGCTTTGTGGGTCTCTTTCTAAATAATAACAAATTTGGGAGGGTCTTCGTGAAGGTTAAAAAATTTTATGTATAAACCAAATATTTAAACCTTAAGTTCGATGATAAACCTTTTGTTCCACCACGATCTCCTTACCGATCTGCCACGATTGTGGCAGGTGTTCAAATCTCTGCCCCTATATTCTCTCTTTATTATGCAATGCTACATACATAATCTTGTGTATCATTTAAATCAGGTCGGGGAGCAAGACTTGGCATTTGGTGTGAAATTTAAAGCAAAAGGAATCTTAGATTGCTGCGAGAAGGATCTTGAGAATCTTCCCTTTGGTCATAAGCGGGATATTGAATTTAGCATGGTTGAGGGTGACTTTCAAACCTTTGAAGGAAAATGGTCCATAGAGCAGGTGAAGAGCCTTTTTTTCCGGTTTGAACTTGAAATCATAAACAAACATCATATAACTTGTCCATTTCGACCAAGTCTCCTCATCATTCTTTAGTTTTCAATGATACTGTGCCTGGAATGTGCATATCGTATTTCTCAAATAAGCAAATATGATGCAGTAGACGTAACTAAGTAGGAGTTGTAGCATAATGCGGTGAACGTATTATTTTATGGCTGGGGCTTTTAATATACATTGTGGTTGTGGAGCAGATCACTAATGGAAGACATGAAGCACAAGCATATCAGACGACTCTTTCATACATTGTTGACGTAAAGCCAAAGTTATGGTTGCCGGTTCGTCTTGTTGAAGGTAGAATCTGCAGGGATATTAAAATAAGTCTTTCCTGCATTCGGAAAGAGGCAGAGAAAGTAGCTCGGTCACCTCAGTTTACTGTATCTACTGAAATATAGGAAGTATACATGTATTCAAATGTGAATTATTGCGCACCAAAAGTGTTTGCATACCTTTATGATAAGAAAAAAAAATCATTCATAAGAAAATTGCTTTATGGGGATAGGTGTTTCTTATCATTACAAGAACTGCTCCACAAGGTAAAATAAATTAACACTAAATAGGAGAAAGAAGCATAAAAACTCAGACCAACCTGATGGCGAGACCAAGCTATTATGGATTTAGAGAACATTCCTCTACCAATAAGCTTTTCCAAGCATTGAAGCTTGTCATTGTCGTTGAATAACACCAAGAGGAAAGAAAGGTAAATCAGATTAGACCATGATCTCTTCATTACTCTCCCTCATAGATTCCCAAGTATGGTCTTTGGTATCATGTTGATTGGACTAAGTGCCTATTCAAGCACAAGCATGGTTGATGGCTTTGCACATTAAGTATTTGATTGGGATTGCATAAACTGGTTTTGGAAAGACACTGGCTTATCTACTTCCAGCCTTAATGCATTTTAACACCAACCTCCTTTGAGTTTTTCACTTGGGTTGGGAGCCATTTCTTTTTCTTTTTTTCTTTTTGGTTCTTCATTGTTAATTTTTTGTCCAAGTCTATCAAGTTTTTCTCTTGTAAAAGGTGATGGCCCCATTGTACTTGTTCTAGCACCTAGAAGAGAGTTGTCTGTTTAAATCCAAGAAGAAGCTGTATAATTTGGGTTCAAGTATCAAAACTCAAAAGTACCTGCATTTATGGTGGTGATCCCAGATGACATTTCTGTGATCTTCAAAGAGGTATGATTTAAATGTTAATTTATTGCTATTTGAATTTTATACATTTATGTATTATTCTTCAACTGGTACCAGTTCTTATGGATATATTTTTCCATTTTGCTGGGGTGTCAAATTGTTGTTGCAATACTGGGTTGATTAATATGTTGAAAGACCTAATTACGAACTTGCAGAGGGTGGCATGCCTTGTTTTGGACGAGGCTAATTGTATGTTGGAGATGGGGTTTGAGCCTCATACACATAAAACTGATCCCTAAGTCCTAAGTATGATTTGTGCTCGTTACAACATTTATTTATTTTCATTTATTTTTCCATATCTTTGTCAAATGCATATAGTCGATCCTAACTAATTTGGAAAACTGACGCTTCGTATCTTTGTCAAAAGCACCACGCTTCAATTTCTTTTGACTATAATTATCATTTTCATCAATTGCCATCAAGTGCATCAAATTAAACATATTGGAAGAGTGTTATCCATGTAGCTAACCCCAACTAATTTAGAATTGAGGCTTTGTTATTATTATTGCCATTAATTATTTGTTATTGCTTGTTATTAGTATTGCCATTAATTATTTGTTATTGCTTGCCATATTGGTCCATGTGAAACACACCCTTGCTCATTTTCACTACACCCGGGCTCCGATGCAGCGCGTCGCTAGGTGGGAACGCTCCAACGTTTATATATGTTTGATCCATTTCATGAAAAGTGACAAAAGTTTTACGCTGGCTGTCAACCTATCGTAACCCTCCATTTTCCAAGAATGGAAAATGAGCTTGGGGTCTCCCTCCCCCCTTTTCGGGTATGAAAAGTGAGTTTAAGACCTCCCTTACCCATTTTTAGGTATGAAAAAATGGGCTTCAGAGTCTTCTTCCTTTATCCAGACTTGGGACCGACGTTGTTTCACATCGCCGCTTGGGTGTGAAGAAAAATGAGCAAAGGTTCCCACACATAGGACGTGTGTGGGTAAATAATCTAGTTCCTTCACATCGTCGCCTGGATGTGAAGAAAAATGAGCACAGGTTCCCACACAAAGGACGGATGTGAGTAAAGAAGCTAGTTCAAAACAAACACGAAAACAAAAACAAAATCATAGATACGAATACTAGATCTTTTAGACAAAATAGAAATAGAAAAGGAAAACAAATACAAAGGGGAGAAAAAACTCGTTTAGGAACATTGAACATAGGAACACTTACGGGGAAGTTAATAGAACTAGTAGATACCATGATTAGAATGAGAGTCAATATTGTTTGCCTCCAAGAGACAAAATGGGTAGGAGAAAAGAGTAGAGAAATAGAAAGCACATGGCTTGAATTGTGGTACATTGATATAGATAGAAAATGCAAAGGAGTAGGAATTGTGGTGGATAATGATTATAAGGATAAGGTCGTAGAGGTTAAAAGAATGGGGGATAAATTGATTCTAGTTAAATTAATTATTGGAGACGAAAAAATTAACATACTTAGCGCCTATGCACCACAAGTAGGATTAACCGATTAAGCGAGAGCATCAAACGCAAGTTTTGGGATGATATGGATGGATTTATGCAAAGTATACCATTAGGTGAAAAGGTTTTTATTGGAGGAGATTTAAATGGGCATGTCGGGGCAAGTGACGATGAGTTTGAGAGAGTTCATGGAGGTTTTGGTTACGGTAATAGAAATGAAGAAGGAAATCAATCTTAGAATTTGCTTCAGCATACAATCTTGTCTTAGCAAATACTAGTTTTAGGAAGAGGGAGTCGCATATAATTACTTTTAGTAGTGGTCATAACAAGAGTCAAATAGATTTTCTTTTAACAAGAAAAATAGATAGAAAAATATGTAGTGACTGCAAAGTAATACCTGGTGAAGCACTTACTACCCAACATAAGTTAGTAGTACTTGATATTAAGCTAACACGACGACATAATATGAGTAAAAGAGTTAGCGACCCTAGAATAAAATGGTGGAATCTAAAACATAGTAAACAAGTAGAGTTTAGAGAAAAACTATTAAAGGAAAATGTTTGGAATTTGACTTAGATGCTAATACAATGTGGCTAGAAATGAGTAGTTGCATAAGGAGAGTGAGATCAAATGTATTAGGTGTATCTAAAGGCTTGGGACCACCAAAGAAGGAAACATGGTGGTGGAACGAGGATATCCAACGAGCAATTAAGACTAAAAGAGAGATGTATAGGAAAATACCTAAGTGTCAAGATGAAGATGTGTACAATCAATATAGAGAAGTTAGAAAACAAGCTAAAAAAGTAGTTAGTCAAGCTAAAACAAATTTCATGGAAGATCTATATACAAGGTTAATTAATAGAGATGGCGAATATATAATATATATATATATATAGGCTAGCCAAATTAAGAGATAAAAAGAAACAAGACTTAAGTCATGTAAGATGTATTAAGGACGAAAATCAAAATGTTGTAAGGCGCGATGATGATATTAAGGAGAGATGGAGAAGTTACTTCGATAGTTTATTTAATGATGACCAAGTTGATACTATAATAGATGAAAACCCACACCAAGAAAGAAATGTAAACTATACACGCAATATTAGAATTGTAGAAGTTAAAGAGACATTGAAAAGAATGAAAATAGGGAAAGTATGTAGTCCAGATGAAATACCCATAGAGGTTTGAAAATGCTTAGGAGAAATTGGATTGACTTGGTTAACAAAACTTTTCTATAAAATTTTAAAATCAAAACGGATGCCAATGGATTGGAGAAGAAGCACGCTTTTGTCAATCTTCAAAAACAAATGAGACATTCAAAGTTGCTCAAACTACCGGGGAATTAAACTTATGAGTCACACTATGAAACTTTGGGAGAGGATAATTGACAATAGGCTAAGGAGAGAAACAACAATATCAGAGAACCAATTTGGTTTCATGCTTGGGAGGTCAACTATGGAGGCGATTTTCCTTGTAAGACGATTGCTAGAAAAATATAGAGAAAAGAAAAAAGATCTTCATATGATATTCGTAGATTTAGAAAAAGCATATGATAGGGTCCTTAGAGATGTTCTTTGGTGGGTTCTAGAAAGAAAAAAAGTGCATGCTAGATACATAGACACTATTAAGGATATGTATGATGGAGTAGTAACGAGTATAAAGACATTTGGAGGAGCTACAAAAGAATTTTCCATTACGATAGGACTACATCAAGG
Organism: Stephania yunnanensis; assembly: GCA_039657365.1. Taxonomy (NCBI): domain Eukaryota; kingdom Viridiplantae; phylum Streptophyta; class Magnoliopsida; order Ranunculales; family Menispermaceae; genus Stephania; species Stephania yunnanensis. The sequence goes on along the minus strand of CM077589.1, from coordinate 12,704,585 downwards.
ATTGGCCTTAAGCCCATATCTATTTACTTTAGTTATGGATGAACTAACTAGACATATTCAACAGGATATACCATGGTGTATGCTATTTGCAGATGATATTGTCTTAGTGGATGAAACAAAAGATGAAGTGAATAGGAAATTAGAACTTTGGAGGAATACATTAGAATCTAAAGGCTTTAAGTTGAGTAGGACGAAAATCGAATACATGCACTATGAGTTTAGAAACACTAGACATCGAGATGATGAAGTGGTAAAATTAGGGGAAGTAGAAGTTCCTAAGGTAAACCACTTTAGATACCTAGGATCAATTATACAAAATGATGGTAACATTGAGAATGATGTCACACATAGAATTCAAGCTGGATGGAAGAAATGATGGAGTGCAATAGGGGTGATTTGTGATCGAAATGTTCTTACTAAGTTAAAAGGAAAATTTTATAGAACCGCAATTAGGCCAGCTATGCTCTATGGAAGTGAATGTTAGGCGGTAAAGCAACAACAATTATATAAAATGAACGTAGTAGAAATAAAGATGCTTAGGTGGATGTGTGGTAAAACTCGTAAAGATAGAATAAAAATATAGAAATTCAAAGACAAGTAGGAGTAACACCAATTGATACAAAGATTAGGGAAGGTTGGTTGCGGTGGTTTGGTCACCTGCAAAGATGGCCTACAAATGCCCCAACTAGAAAACTTGACTCAATAGAAATTGTAGAAATTCGACGAGGTAGGGGCAGACCAAAGTTAACATGGGATGCATTAATTTGGAAGGATTTGAATGGTTTGAAAAGCTCACCATCAATTGCACTTAATCGAGCACAATGGAAAAGTTTGATCTATGTAGCCGACCCCAATTAATTTGGGACTGAGGCTATGTTGTTGTTGTTTGTTGTTGTTGTTGCCATATTGGTCCATATTCTAACATATTACTGAGAACACCCTTAAAACCCGTTTCTGATTTATAACTTATCCTACTTGGTTTTCCTTTTTATTGTGAAACCTGGTTTTATTTATGAAGAATTGTCGTTCTTTGCATTATCAACTTTTTGGTTTTGTCTGACTTATGTGCTTTACTAGGTCTGAAAGCTGAGCAGCTTTGTTTAGGAAATTGATTGGATGACTTACTTTTGATAAACACATTAGCTGCACACTTGATTGGATGACAAGTTATACATTGAAGGCATGCGTGCATGCTTCAATACATGATACAAAGGATTTGAACTATTTATCAAATATAGAATGCAAAAAGTATTTCGATCTCTTCCCTTGGGTTAGTAGAACTGATACTTGAATAACTTCTTCTAAAGTAGCATTATGATGATAAATTGTTTAGTTTTTATCATTATTATTTAAAATTCTTAACTATGCAAGTATTTTACTTTGTTCTGATTGTTTGGGTAGTAGTAGTAGAATGGGAATCTTTAAAAAAACGGGTTGGTTATGCATTTTGACTTCTGTATATAGCATATATGTGTGAATGTCTTTAGATAGCATTCAGCTTCAAAGAAAAGAGAACTCAAGTAGAGGAAATTGTTGTTCAAGTTCCTAAAATGTTTCCGTTGTTTCTTAATTTGCAGGCTCTAGTTGTACTGTGTCTCTCTCACTTCAATGGTTGGCATTGCTCTCAGGACCGTAAGTCAGATCTCTCTGAGACACCTGAGATTCAAGGGTGGTTTCACATGGTTTGGTTTATGTTGGGTGGTTCACGTTCAGAGCCGACTACATAGCTCTTTCAATAAAATCCATCACTGCATCTGCATGGCCACTTCATACAATCTTTGGATTGGTTGGTCTCAACGCATATTTGTTGCTTTTGGATCAAATACGAGAAGTTGAAGTGCAATGAGAACGTAAGAAGTCTGCTCATGGTTTTAGTTTTCGAGTACTTTCTCTCGCTGCTTATGCTTTATATGGATTTGATAATTTAGCTCGAAAATACTTGCCTGGTGTGACGTGATGTTAACAATTTGAACTGTTTCAAGTTATAGGGAGATTGATTTCAGTTTCCTCTAGCGATGCTGTGCAAAACGTTTGATAAACTACTTTGACATTGTTATTGATTTCATAGTTTATTAAACAGGTGTAGGAGCAACCAAACTCTCCAGTTCACCAGAGTGATCTGTAGCTACTATCAGTGAGTGGGTGATCATGTTGTAGGCTGGTCAGGCATGTAATTCATCTTGCATTGCAACATATTAAGGCTTCCAACCAATGAAGAATAGTTAATATGCACAATGTAATTTTTTTCTTCAAAAAAAAAAAGCGCACTATGTAATTCATCTTTAATTGGTTGTCCATAATATTTTGAAGTTTGAGATTATTCTGATTATATATTTTTTTTAATATTAAAAAGTTGTATTCATATTTGATTCAACATTGGGAGCATTTTGTATAATCATAACTATCTCATGAGGAGGTTGATTCCATACATTTGGTTAGCATATGTACGGGAAAGCCGCATCATTACATAAGCAACCCTATTTGCTTTCCAACAAATTTTAAGTCCAAAAAACTTTCATTAATAGAAGAAAATTAAACTTCTAACAGTGGAGAAAATTTAAACTTCTAACAAGGGAAGACAACTAATTTAATAAAACTAAAATCTATAGGAACAATCAATCGAAAAATGAAGACAGAAAAAGGAAAAGAAAAAGAAAAAGAAAACCTTAGATTTATAGCTCAAAAAGAAAGAAACTATGAGATTAAAGATCGACTTTATCTCTCGATGCAAAATAGGGTGTGTACTTTGAAATAATAGAAGTAGACAATAACGCCTTTTGATTAGGCGTTATTGCCTATTTTTAAAAAAAGAGCATTTTCACCCCATTTTCCTCGTACAAAGTAATTTCATATGTACTTTTGTGAAAATTTCAAGGAGGGGGTCATAGTGGAAGGTGACTAGCGACTAACAAAATGTAACGACCAGAGTAAGTTGCAGCTTGCTGGTCCTCAAAAACCTAGGAGAACTTTTAACAATCTCGCACACAATCAAGATTCTTAATTTTTTTGTTTATTGTTAGTGACATTAAAACTTTGCTTTTCTATAGATTTTTTTAAGCTAGAATTTATATGTTTGTATTTTTGATCAAGAGTTTTTTTTTTTTTTACAATATTTTGCTAAGTTAGTTCTTATTGTAAACTAATTAGAGAACAAAAGTTAAAAAAGTAAATAAGCAAAGAAGTAGAATAATAACTTACAAGTAAGTAGGTGTTACAAAAGGTTAGGATAGTACTGGTCATCCAATTTTCTATTACATTTACAACAGTTCGTAATGATCAAGTTGGTTGGGTCCTTGGAATGTGTAGACCATTCAAGAAAACAAAACATTTCCAAAATATTTCAATATTACAAGTCGAGCTGTAAACTGCAATTGAGTCACTTTCAAAACCCTAGCCATAACCTTACCTCAGTACATTGCTCTAAATTCCGTATTGAATGGTATGTTTCCAAATTTCTTTGCTTGAAACCATACAAATAATTCAGTAAGACTAATTTAAACTGCCAAAGCATATCTAGTGAGATGACTTGTCAAAAGGAAGTTTAGAGAGGTCGTAAGTTCGACCCTATTGAAGTATAAAAAAAGACTAATTTAGACTATTTTGTAAATATAAGAGCCTATCCTTTGTCTTCCAACAGCACAAAGGCCTCCTAGGTTTTTTTTTTTTTTTTTTTTTTTTTTTTCTTGGATGACAAATCAATGATTTAATAAATTATAAAGAGAACCACTTCAATGCAATCAAAATCTCAAAGCACCTTTTCTTATATAAAAGTTCTAACGAGGCTCTTGCCATATGAACTACTACAATATTTGCATACATTAGGTGGTCCAAATATACAAACTCCAAACGCTCTAACAGACTAATGAGACCGACAAACTGTGCTTTCCACATCATGTTGCTCAATCCCTGAATTTGATTTCTTGCCGCGGAAATATCGCCTTCCAGCAAAATCATAACTTCGACTGACCATAAATACGCCTTGACAAAACAATATGTTCTCAAGTTACATACAACTAATATTTGCTAAATAGGCTCGAAGAAATTATGTTTGATCCAAAACCTTGCTTTCTTCAAGCCTGCGAAAGTCGACGAGGCAAGTGACTGATGGAACAGCTGCACAAGATGGGAAGACTTCAACTGAATCACCATTACCACCATTGCATTCTAGACCTAATGAAGTCTTTCAAGTACTGATTTTCACGAGTTCCTTTCCAGTATTACCGATCCAAGCCTCATGTTGTCCGTTATTTTTCTGGTTATCTGAAAAGTAAGAGCGTCTACGAATCCGAAACAGTTACTCTGAGTAATTCTTGCGATCAAGGTTGCTCACCAGACGATGATTCACTATCACTTGCCACTTGTGGCTCTAACCTGGACACGTGCTCATCCCTAACAAGTGACGGGTCTGATATGGAAACATCATTTTCATCATTTTGTTGGTCTTCCTTATTCCTTGAATTGTCTTCTGCTGGACTTACATCACTCAATACCTTGTCATCGATAAATTCGTCGCCTTCGAATGACAACTGCACATCTTTGTGTTTAATTGTTTCTGAAACTTCACATCTGTCCTGATGGATACTAGATTCCGCAGCAGCATTCTCGATTGATTCCTGATTATAGAATTCTGGAAGTTCATTTTCTTCGCTTAGCAAGTGCACTTCATGTATATTATCCGCTGAGTCGTGTGTCTCACTGTTGGTTTCTACATCTTCTGAAGGCTGATGACCATTCATTTCAAAATTATCATTATGGTTATCTCTTGCATTACTGTTCTCTTGATTAACATCAGCATCAACATCAGCATCAGCCGGAAAAGACTGAAATGCATCCCAATCATCATTTTCTTCCATATCGTCATTATCAGAGAATGTCAAAGATTCCGTTGCATGAACTTGGGAATTACTGCTTGTGCTTGGTTCCACTTGCACAGGTAACTTAATGCTAGGAGGTGAAGCAGCTGGCTTCGTGAATACTCTATCCTGGTTCACAGAAGCACGAATGATATCCTAGAAGTACAGAGAGCGATCAATCATGAATTTATCAAGAATGGAGAAAAAAGTAACATACTTCAAAAACAAATTTCAGGGCCAAGTGGCGAATTCCATAATTAATAGAATAATACTTTTTTTTTTTACTCCAAACGGGCTTGCCCTTGATAGTTGCATCGATGTGTGTGCATCCATGTAGACACAAAACTCGATGTCCATCTGAGGGATTCCCAATGAGTGCGTGCTCAATTGGCATGCCCATTTGGACTCAATAGCAGGACTCTAATTAATATAATTAATGATACTCCCAAAGCAAATGGGGAATAAAAGGAATGCCATCAAGGAAAATAATAAATTCATTTAGTAAGAAAAAACAATGCAGAAAATTCTGCATTGAACAAACATTTATAAATTCCATTATATGAGCATATATCAGGGTTGTCCTAAATATTGAAATTTGAAATAATCCACAAGTATAAATCTTGTAAACCACTTGCTCAAGAGATCCAAAAATTGGAACCTAGTTAAATGCTCAGTTTTATGAATATTTTTCCTTGAGGAAAAACATGTCTGCTTTTTTTTTTTTTTTTTTTTTTTTTTTTTTTTTTTCACATGTTGCAGCAGTTGCTCAACGTTAGGTCTTTCACGACCACTTATTGGTGATATGTGGGTTCTCTTAATCACAGATCATTTGGTTTATTAATTAGTTTGTCTATCATCTCGTCCATGACTGATTCTAGTTCATTTACTTGTAGGTTTGAAAGTAAAGTGAGATAATATTTAATAAAGTAATGAAGAGGACAACGAGCCATTGATTAAACATTAGAAGATTCAGTGACGATGACTAGTTTTCTGATAGTAGGTTTTCTTATATTGTATTTACTGATTATCCCAACAAATACTAAAACTTAATTAAACATATATAACGCTTGAGCAATTATTCAACAAAGATAGGAAGTTATTATTCGATAATGTTTAGTTTCACGACAATAGGATCTTAATCCATGGTCAAGAGTGTTTTGCACATTAAGCGTTTGTTTATCCATTATTTTTGTTTTTCTTTAACATGGACCTTAATTATGCATTTAATGACCATTAGATGGTGGTTTTTCAGATCACCATTGTAGTAAATAATCCATGTACCAAGAACTATTTGTTTGTGTTGTTTACCACCTTGATACAAAAATCAATATACATGCAACATAGTAAATAGTCCAAATTGTAAAGAATAAAAGATGGTCTTAATCTTGTTTTGCTCTGACATTCATGTCGACAAGCATGTCAAAAATAGTCCTGAGACTCATTCTGGGGGATCATATGTAAGATGCATTTACCGTTAAAAATGACATATTGCATTAGAAAGCACTAACAGGGTTCCAAATTAATAAAATGCAGATAGATTACCTGAAGTCGCTGCCTATTTGTAGCAGGCATCGCTAACAGTACATCTCTGAAGAGGACAGCTGAAGAAGCAACTTGCGCAAGATGAGATACAAACCTAAATGCAATATTTCTGATCTCAATGAACTCCTGAAATTAGCAGTTATTAAAATGTATATCCAAAACATAGAAGCTCAAATTAACAGTTTTTAGTTCACCATTCTAATGCTTTCAATATTAAGTTGGATATACCTGTGAAAGTTCACTATCAGATGCAGAAACAACCATGACTATGACCTCAAGAAGCAGATTGACAAGGGTTCCCTGATGTTCAGTTACTTTAGATAGTGTCTGAATAAGGAATAAGAATTTCAGGCATTCACCAGCAATGATAACTGAGTCCTTGGAAGCTGGCTTCTGCAATCAAAGACTTATTCATCTTGTCATATGCCTCTTATATCACGACACTTGGTACTTGGAGTAAGAATACAAAAACTCGAATTACCTTAGAGATCCTCTGAATTAAGTTGACAATCTCCAGAAAATGCTCTCCACAGAAGAACATAAAAAATGATTGATTTCCACTATTTGAGCCTTCAGCAAGTTCTCTCTGGGCTATGCTTTTTAGAACTTGTAACCCAACAGCTTGAACCTGTATGCCAGAACCATCTTAATGATCACATAAATTATTGCATGACATGGTAATTAACAAATACAAATGACTAGTACCTGTATATTAGAATCATTTATAGATGTCTTCAAGCACTGAATGCAACATCCATACAAGGTACAAAGGAAAAGGGCGTTGTCATTCTCCAAACAACTCTGTGTTTCATAAACCAGTTTAGCAAGAAAATAAGTCTGCTCAAGGAAAAACGCAAGCTTCAATTTCAACAATTGGGATGCCTCCACCATCTTATTTTGAAGCAAGTGTAGGGAATTGATGCAATCATCTGTTAAGCTAGTAATTGAATTTTGCCAAGCTCCAAAGACTATGATCAAATTGTCTGAATGATTAATGTCCTTTGCTTGATCTGAGAAACAAAATTCAAAAAGTTAAACCGGTGTTCTTCCGATGTAACGACAACAACAACAACAACAACAACAACAACAACAACAACAACAACAACAACAACAACAACATAGCCTCAGTCCCAAATTAACTGGGGTCGGCTACATGGATCAAACTTTTCCATTGTGCTCGATTAAGTGCAATTGATGGTGAGCTTTGCAAACCATTCAAATCACTTTTAATTAATGCATCCCATGTTAACTTTGGTCTGCCCCTACCTCGTCGAATTTCTACAGTTTCTATTGAGTCAAGTTTTCTAGTTGGGGCATTTGTAGGCCGTCTTTGCAGGTGACCAAACCATCGCAACCGCCCTTCCCTAATCTTTGTATCAATCGGTGCTACTCCTACTTGTCTTTGAATTTCTATATTTCTTATTCTATCTTTACGAGTTTTACCACACATCCACCTAAGCATCCTCATTTCTGCTACGTTCACTTTATGTAATTGTCGTTGCTTTACCGCCCAACATTCACTTCCATAGAGCATAGCTGGCCTAATTGCGGTCCTAACAACAACAACAACAATAATAATAATAATAATAATAATAATAATAATAATAATAATAATAATAATAATAATAATAATAATAATAATAATAATAATAATAATAATAATAATAATAATAATAATAATAATAATTTGATTAAGTAGAATGATTGTGAATCTGTGATAGTCAGAGAATCAGAGGAACCCTCTGAACAATTATGATCCGGGTGGTCCATCATCAAAGTGTCTCCACAATACGGTCGCAAGCTAACTTATGAATCTGTAGAACTTTGAGAGGCGCCCATGCAACTTTCAACAACTTAATAAAGAATGAAGTTATGGAAATGCTACACAGAGATGAGAAAAAACTTTTGAGCAGAAAAACACTGATCTAACGACAACAACGACAACAACATAGCCTCGGTCCCAAATTAATTGGGGTCGGCTACATGGATCAAACTTTTCCATTGTGCTCGATTAAGTGCAATTGATGGTGAGCAGAAAAACACTGATATAAACATTAAAATAGGAGTTACCCTGATTGGAAATGAAATGAGAGCAAGTTGGTCTATAATCTACCTATCATAATATTTAATAGATTTGATGGATAACTAATGATCAATGAATTTTAATCGACTCAACCATAAAGAAATTCTCTAGAATCTCTACTTAGTAAAAAGTTTTAATTAGTAAACAAAGATTTTATTTCAATGATCATCGATCAAGAGATTTCAATTTCATATAGCTAAAAACTTAGAGAAACATATAAGCCATTTCACTTAGTAATATCATTATACATATATAATTCATTATTCACATTTCATCCTGGGTCAATTACTTTAGCTAAAAACTGTTAACAGCTCACAACTTAAGGCCCAAACAGTTAATCCTGAAACAGCAGGCTCATCCTCTAAAGCAAACTGACATTTCAATTGAGAGAGCATAATGGGGAAAGTTTAAAATACTTACATTAAATAAAAGGTCATATGCTTAGATACACTAAACTCTATTCATGGATCTTTTATAAAACTTTTAAATCTTATTTTACTTTTTAACTTTTAATTTGCATATATGCCGAAAAGGTAGGTCCCAAACCTATTTTTCATACCCGAAAATGAGGGAGGGAGGCCCTAAACCCATTTTTCATTCTTGAAAAATGGAGGAGGGTTGTGATAGGTTGACAACCCGTGTAAAACTTTTGTCGGTCATGAAATGGATCAAACACGTATAAGCGTTGGGGTGTTCCCACCGTGCGACCCGCCGCATCTGATTAGGAGGGATTTGTATAGTTTGGAAAGCTCACCCATCAATTGCACTAAATCGAGCACAATGGAAGAGTTTGATCCATGTAGCCGACCTCAATTAATTTGGGACTGAAGTTATGTTTTTGTTGTCGTATATGCCAAAAAGAGAACAAAATAAAGCAAAACAATGACAAGCCCACGCATTCGCATTAAGCATTAAATGCCATAATTCATTAAGCATATTTAATATATTTGTGTGTTCACGAATTGGAAGTACGCTATTATATTTGTCAAAATACATTTTAAAATATATGTAGACAATTTTAATTCCTAATAGCCATTCATGTCCTAGCATCATGGTAGGGGATTCAAAGAGGTTTGAAGGATCATCGAAAACCATTTTTAAGAGGCATGAAACAATCAATTAGAATATCATGTTAAATAAGTTAAAAAGGTATTAAAAAGATATACATGCTCAAAATTAATGAGGTCTTGGGATTGAGTTTTTTCAGTTTTATACTTACAAGAACAAGAACAAAGCCTCAATCCCAAATTAGTTCAAGTCGGCTATATGGATAAAGCTTTTACTCTCCGCTCGACTTAATACACTTGATAATATGTTTTCATAATCCTTCACATACTTCCTAATTAAAGCATCTCAACTCATCTTAGGCCTATCCCTACATTGCCGATTTTCTTCAATTTCTATTGTCTAGTTTTCTAACTTGGGCATTTGCATGACATCTTTGGAGTGAAGTATAAAACTGCTTCACCATCATCCAACGGTTATTTCTTTATATACAATATAGGGTTAAGTCAATATTCTAAATGCACCCTTCTAACGAATTTTAATAGAAGGTCTCGAGGTCAAATTGAAGTTTCCTAAAATAATTATGGAATTTCAATGAGGCAAAAGTAAGAAGTGATGTTAATTTTCTTATCCTTGTTAAGATGGCTTACATGCATAAGGAAGACCATAACATACACTTTTGGGAAGGAAATTGCACTAATGGTGACACTCGAAAAAGAAAAAATAATGTAGAAATTGAAGACCAACGACTTTATAAGCAGAGTGGAGGAAACAGATGTATATTTCTGATCCCATTTTGTCTGCAAAATGGTTATGTGGAATTTGACTTGAGTTTCAGAATAATGTGATATCAATGTGAATCCATTAGCATTCAACTGCTTTACAGGAGTAGTACAAAATACTTACCCATAACGTAATTCTTCAATAAAGAGACAGATAGCTGAAAAATATTGGCAACTTTTGTGAAGTGTATTTCACTTGAAGATCCTTTTAAACAGTTATAAATAGTTGAGAGAAGTGCAAGGATGGCTCTCAAATGTAACTGCATCAAACAAGAATAAGTTAATGCCAAAAGCAGATAAAACTGAACATCAGTTAATGCAAATTTGATAGAAAGCAAGGCTCCAATGGCGGGAACTCGAAGTAATTGTCACTCAAAGGTACAACTAACAGGGTGGGACCTTGTTGACTACAAAGACAAATAGGGAGGTGCGTTAACGAACCTGAGGTCTCAAATAATCAACCAGCTTCTCCATTGTGGCAAATAAAGCAGTAAGCAAATTATTGTCGCTCAGGTGAATATGGAATTTAATCTCAGTGCTGAAACATTGTTCGAAAAAAAGGAAAGTTTTAAAGTTCATAATTGACCCCATTACACAAGTACAAGACACTCCATGTGGTTACTTGAATATCATTAACAGGTACCTCTGAAACATTTTATGAAGACAAGTAATGCAAAGCTCCATTGCTATGGATGCAAAGTCATCCACTGCAAAATAGTCTTCACAGCACGCCTGCACAATCTGAGCAGGCAAATTAAAGTGATAACCACATTCTGAGATATCAAAAAACTTGTATTTAGAGCCCCAAAGAAGTATGAGTATTGAAGCCCTCTAGACGCTTATGCAGCTATTATAGAGGAAAGAAATTCTCAGCATGCTCAAGCCCAGAATAAAATCTCAAAATATGTTAGGGGTGAGAATTCCTCTGTGCACATCACTATTGATTAAGCTTACATCTGATATTATGATTAGTTTGGTCTAACAACCATTGTGGGCATTGGAGATGTTAAATTGACCTTTTCCGGTCAAAGATCTCTGTTGACTATTAACCTTTCATCTATTCCACATTGTACTTGCTTGCTCTAAGCCTATCATTTGGATTTCATGAATCAGAGATGGAGCTTGCCAAGAATATTAGTCTACTGTGCATCTGTCTCTGTTGGATCAAAACCTATCCACAAAGATGTAAATAGTGGTGGTTGAAATTTATATTATTGAATTGTAGGATTTTTTTTTTATAAAATATGACATTGCAGAAAAATCAAATAATCTGTCATTTTAACTTTTTCCCATGTGACTCAGTTTTTTGTTTGTCTTGCACCGAAATTTTGATATGTTATTTCTTATCCAGCATTCCACTTCATGCAATCATGCAATGATCTTTCTTCTCCTAAGTGGAAGCAAAATGGATCCAAAACCTTTTAGAACTCTTTAATGAAAGAGTATTTATCAAAGCAGATGTGGGAGAAAGGTATGAAAGTAGCATCAAAATTATTTGAAAACAAAGCTCACTCTGCGAATGAAGAAATCAATTTTCATCTCCTTAACATAATGGCGCTGCCCAAAAATTGCAGAGCCTAAGTAAATGTTGTTATCAAACGACAGGAATCGATAATCTATAGCATGGACATATATTTAGTAAGTATGGTCCTCAACATGATCCCTCACTTTCTATTGCCAGTGCTAGCCATTGTTTGATGAAACTTCGTAACGAGGAAGGCTGCCCTATCATAATTTGTTGAGTATTGTCCAGTGATTTCTTTGACTAAAAACAAAGCTAGAAGTTCCGTTTTGAGATGTCAATTTCATTTCTTCCACCATCAAATGCCGCTTCCCTTGTTTCTCACTGGGGATTATTAACGTGCTATATTATTTAAAAGCAGACCCTCTATTGTATATGAGTTGCACTTACCAAAGAATCTAAGGTGGAAAAAGTAATGCTCTCTCCTATAACATTCAAGGCATGTGGCAACGAAAAAAATAAAAGCAAACCAGTAAGTAAATTTAACATGCTAAGTATAGTTTTGAATGGTTTGGAAAGCTCACCATCAATTGCACTTAATCGAACACAATGGAAAAGTTTGATCCATGTAGATTAATTTGGGACGGAGGCTAGTTGTTGTTGTTGTTGTTGTTGTTGTTGTAAGTATAGTTTTTAATGATTTGAAGAAATTGCAAGGCTTTTAAAAATAAGAAATGATCTGTTAGTTTGCACCAACTCTGTAGCCCTTGAATGGAGTTAAAGACCCTTTCAAAGCATTTCAAGAGGAGATTGTGAAGTTGTCTATTTGATCCAGGTAGAGCTCTAATAAAGCAAGGCAGAATATTTTATCAAAAATGAAATAAACATAATTTGATGTCAAGGAAGATAATACACAGCCTTATAATCAACAGTTAGTCAAGAACAAAGAATACATAAATATTAAATAGTCATATTCATAGAAGCCATGAATTCATTAAAGATTAAATATGGCAGGGTGACAAGATTGCCTTCACATTACCTGTGAGATAATAGAAACCACAAGACCTGTCAATGAATCTTCCAACTGAATGGAAAATGCAAGAACCTGCACACAGCATGTTATACATCAAATTAAAATAACTTATCTTCCAAGGGTAGAAAATTCAATACAATAGCATTGAAATTTGCATCAGAATTTACAACAAAAAATAGGGATGCAAGTGGGGCAGGGATTCTCTGTCTCAAGATTTGTCGCTGGGAAAATTTGCCCACACTTCCCACCCCACGGAGATATCCACCCCTAGAGGAATCTGTTAGGATTGTAGGCCGACCTCCTATCACAAGGGGGTACATTAGGAAGGCTAAGCGGAGCACAGGATCATCTCTTCCTCCAGAAGATTCTTTAGTTGCTGCTATTGGACCCACCGAGTAGGCGTGTGAGTGGTCAATGCATAAAGTGTGTGTCAGTGTGATGTGTGTGTTGCACAGAAGGGCTGAGGAAGAGTGTGTGAGTTAGTACATAAAGATTACTGTTCGCCAGAGTAGGATATCGATTATCTTGTGTATTGGGTAGACTTAGGTCTTGGTAAGAGGAGCACTATTTCCTTCTCTGGTTTGGGTTTTGTAAGCTCGAGCTCTTCCCTTCTGCCCCTAAATCAACAAAGCTCTCCGTGGCATCATCGTCATTTCCCTCTTAAGAGTTAGAGTTCTAATTGAATTCTCACCCCAAAATTAGCTTTCTAGTATACATAAAACTACTAATAATATGTAGAAGAAATCAATAATTGATAATAGAATAGAAGTTAGATAAATCACAAATAAAAAACTTTCTAGCTAATTAAAACAGTACAACAACACGCATGATATAATAAAGTAGAAACCTCTACACACTGACTCAGTACGAGCAATAAACAATGATTATTTCATTTTACATAAATAAATACAAATCAATTATGATAATTAAGTATAATATGAAGTATAGATTATAAACTATCATTAGTCATTATCATCATATAAGAATAACAAGATTTCTACATATACATATTTCTCTAAGGGAGAATGGGGATTCCCCAATGAATTACCATGAGGAATGGGGCCCACACACACACACACGCACAGAGACAGCGGGTGTAGAATTCTCCCCATTGCCCGCCCAGGAATGAGTTTCAAAGATACCCTACCCCACTCGCATCCTTGCATAGTATTTGCCAGTGATTTGGCTCAAGTAACTTTGGTTTTCGCTTCTAGATAGCATGGATTTCAAGGGGTGGGGGTGATCACTGATGAACAAAAAGGATTCTTTTCTTTGGTTTTCGAAATTACGTCTTTGATACATTTTGACAAGGAAGAGGAAGGTTCACACATTAAAACACATCAAGACAATAGTTTCATAGGGAAACTTTCCCATGCTATAAACCAATGGTGATATTGCAACTTTGTTTTGAAGAGACAAATATATCACGGGAACTAAGATTAAGTTTGACTTAGAGTTGCCGGCACAAGTATGAATGAACACTTAGTGATTCCAATGACCAAGTAAATTAACTAACCAATAGATACATCTATGGACAAATTATTGTATGTTGGGACAATCGATAGCTGAAATACCAAATGGCACTATGCACTATAGAATCATTCAATTGGTGCAAGGATACTCAAGTTTAGGTAGCGCATACATGCTAACCAACATCATTTCTAAGATGAACCATGTTAGATTTTGTTTGAATAAAAATAAAAATAATAGAAAAAAATACTTTAGATGAACAGAAAAGCATCATCACCTGGAACAACTCTTTGCATGCATTTACATTCAGATATCGAACAGAAAGAAACCCTGCTGCTGAGAGAGACTGAATCACATGTATTGCAATTACATATGCTTCTGAATCCACATTTTTCGTCCCCTCAAGCACTGGATATCCAAAGACTTTAGCATTATGAGAATGAAACAATGGCATCGTTTCTGATCCCATCATTGAATTGTGTCCTTGAAATAGAACAAACAGTGCAAACCCCCAGAGAAATTGAAATTCTCTGGGATCAAGTTCAACCATTTTGTATCCGGACAATAATATACTATTTGGATTAATTGGTTTGGAAGATTCTTCTAATTCCTGCTGCACAGGTAATGCGTCCAAAGTAACTGCCTGCAGAACTACATGCCATGATTCATCTAAAAACTGTTGCAACTTTGAAGAAATAGATGGCGACTGAATTCCTTCAAGGAATGGTTTGTACTGCAAGTTGAAAGAAAATGCAACAACAAATAGTTAGTAGAAAATTAGATAAACACATTTCTTTAGAATGTAAACTTGTAACATAGAAACATAGACGAATCATAAAGATAATAAAACGTACTTTAGTTTCAGATACCATGCGGAAGCAAAGATAGCTATAATCCCTCAAAATATATATCCAGTAGTTTCCCAGAGTAATTGAATTTTTTGAAAAATGAGGTAACAATGCTAGATATTCATCAGAAACTTGGCTCTTTTGTTGCTTCAGGAATGCGTAAATATAAGACTTCACAAAGGCATGCGCAGCTAGAAGTCTTATTCTGATCTGGTACCAAAGATAACAGATAAAACTTGAATGAAGTAGTCTGAGTTCACCATGCAAGATAAAACTTATATCTGAACCTTCAAAATGAAGCGAATATGAAAATGCAAGAGAAACTAGACCTTGCACGCAACCCATTCAGCAAAGGACGGATAGTAAAGATCCTTGAAGTCATCCAGGGGCCTTGAAATCAATGAAAATATACGCTTGACTGCAGATTGATCTCCACGAGTAATGCTGCTTGTTAATATCTATGAATTGCAGAAATCATTGAATCAAGTTATATATATATATATATGCAATATAACAGGGAAAACTGCAAAAGACAAACTGAAATTAACTGTCCTAAACCTTTGTAGCAAGATGAAGTCCTGCTTCCAAGAGCAATGGGCCAGAAGAAGCACTTAGAGCTGTACGAACAGCAGAAACAAATTGGGCCTGCAATCATTAAACAGTTCATTATGCACATTTATTGAGATCAAATAGGATTGATAACATAAAATAGTTACTTTATTGAAAATTCCAGAATCATGTCTACAAGAACAATGTAGCACAACAAAGCAAATTAGGATCATCAAAAAAGTTCAGCGAAACCTGATATTGCTCAAGAAGAAAGTGACCTGGAAGCTCTGGATCTGGTACGTTTTCAAACTGAAAAGAAAAACAAACCAAATATATGAACCGAGCAAAACTGAGAAATTTATATGATCAGGTGTATAAAAAAGCTTGCGGCAAGAGATATTGTAAAAAAGATGGTGCACAACAAAATGAAACATCCAAAGAGTTATTCTCAAATAAAGTTAGTGGTGCAGAAGCAGAAAAAACAATGATAATTATCTTAAACCTTTTTAGTAAAATATGCCGAACAGATAGACAACTGTATCTCTTTACAGAATCACCAGAAGATTCCAAGCTAATAGCTTCCATTCTATCCTCAATTTCTCCAATTTCATTGAGAGAAACAGATTTTCTTTGTTGGGCTAGAATAACATATATTAGAAGATTTTGAAATTTCAACTCCAACGATGTAGAACAAAGAGCTTCTCCTACGCTTTACATTGGTGATCCCAACTCTGGGTAAGGGAGGGCTGCGATACGAATGTAAAATATTTTTAACTCTCTACGAACATAAATCAAACAAATATAAATTTCAGGGCGCTCCCTCTTAGAAATGCACTGCAATCCAACCCAAGTGTAGTAAGCAAGAGTTACTTTTTATGATCGATTGGATGTGGAGACAAATGAGCAAGGGTTCCCACAAAGAGCACAAATGCGGATAAAATCCAAAACAAAACAATATAGGAATTTAGATTTTTCTTGAGGAAATATGAATGGGCATGTTTGGTCACATAATGATGGATTTGAGATAGTTCATGAATGATAGGATTTTGATAATAGAAATAATGAAAGGGAATCCATGATAGAGTTTGCTTCGGAATATGAATTAAGTCACAATCAACACTAGTTTTAGAAAAGAATAAAAAAATAACTACTTTTTGGAAATGAATGCAATAATAGTCAATTAGATTCCCTTTTAACAAGAAAAAGATGGACATAAATGTAATGATCAAAAAGTAATACATCATGAACACCGAAGATAAGCTATGAGTACCTGATATCAAGCTAAAAGAACAGTTTAATAAGAATAAAAGAAATTAAAATCTGAAATAAGTAGTGGAACCTATGATAGGCCACCAATTACTGCAGTTTATTGTAGAAAGAAAAAGAATAGTTCAACTCGGATGGGTAGCAGTTCAGCAGTGCACGAGGCATCAAATGGGAACTTGGGTCCACAAGGGCAGCTACATAATTATAGTCCTAGATCTTAGAGAGTGAAAGTATAAATAGTTTAGTTGAATGTAGGGTGAAAGCATCTGAAAAGACTGTTGGTATTCTACTAGTCGGCCATTGTGTCTTGGGAATTGTATTTCATTCTACAGCGTTTGACTCTACAATACAGTTGAACTAGTCAATGGCATTGGATCCTATCAACCTAGAAAACAATAAACAATTACTAAAAAAAATTTGTAAGAAAGAATTTTCCATAGGGCAATATCATGGATCAACTTTAAGCCTATCTCTTTGGTTTAGTCATTTCGGATAATGACTTAAGGAGAAGTCGAAGTTCCGAAAGTAAACCATTTCAGATATTCAGGATCAATTATACAAAAGGATGGATATAATTGAGGAAGAAGTTATGCATAGAATTTAAGCTATATAGAATAATTGGTGGCGAGCAACAAGTGTGATATGTGACCAAAATATTTGTATTAAATTAAAAGTATAACCCTAAGACTTGCAATTTTGTGAGCAACGCTTTACGTGAATGAATGTAGGGTGGTAAAGAAACGACAAATACATAAGATGAGCATAGAGGGGACGAGGATATTGAGATGAACAAGAAATACAAAAATTTAAAGAAAAATATAATTAGCACCAACACATGCAAAAACTAGGGAAACGCGATTATGCTGGATTGGACACACCCAAAGATGGCTTGCGATACATTAACTATGAAAGCATATTGTCAAATTTCATTAAATCAAACCGAGTGGAAGCATTTGATCCATTTAGCCAACTCAAACTAATTTGGAATTGAGGCTTCGTTGTTGTATAAGATTTTGAAATATCAAGAAAACTTTTTTTTTTTTTGATAGGAAAGAGAGAACAATTACATTAAACATAGAAAGGCAAAAAGGACCTTGAGTTCTCACTCTTAGCAAATTTAAATCTGAAATAAGAGTTCGACTGGGAACAAGCAACACAACTGAACATTGTAAGTATGCCTATGTGCCAACTTGTCTATGATAGGAACCTCCAACGGCAGAACCAATTTCGAGTCTCTTGACCATGTTAGTAACAATGTAAATCATATTCCATATCATTGATTCTACTATAAACGCTCTGTGCTTTTAGTGCTACAATCACCATGGCCTCTCATAGGAAACAAGAGGTAACTGTTTTATCATACTAATATTTCTATGCATACTTGTTAGTTTGAAATGCAAAGGAACACGTTTTGCAATCTTGACTGATAAAAAAAGGATGAATATCAAATACAGCCTCTTCAGATAAAGGATCTTAGTCACCAAGTCTACCTGATGGTCTCATGTGTTCAGGCCAACATGTATTGTGCGTAAATGAAGAACGATGCAAGTAGATGCTTGATACTTTATAGTATCAGTACATCAAACACATGCTTTAAGTATGAAATCGATCCTCGAAGAACGATAATAGTGAACGAATCGATCTTAAATTATGTGATTTGACAATTACCTAGTGCCATTAGTCTGGGTACAGAACGTATAACCATTGAAGATAGGGGAGACAAAAGTTCACCAAGTTTTCCTAACATCTATAGACAAGCACAAAAGAATAATGCAGAAGAAAGCTTTCATAACCTCTCTCTTCGCTAGTCCACAGTTTAAGTCTACTACTAATGAATTCAATAAATAGCAGCTGATAATTACACAAGTAACACAGTTGTAAGAAGATGGTGAATTTTGGCAGGAAAAGAAAAGGTAAATATAGAAAATCGCGATCATTTACTACATGCACAAAAATTCACTAGAGATTTTGAAACTGTACCTTTTCAATAATGATGCACAAAAGGTGAACCCCAATTGGTTGAATGTTCTCGAATTGGATAGTGCTGATCTAAATTGAAGAAAAAATAAGACAATTGGATCAATACCACAACATTAGAGAAACTTGTGGGAATAGAAACTATTTAGGACAGCAGAAGCACTAAAAAAAACACAAAAAAAAAAAGGAAGAGAGAAATATAACTTCCCATAATCAACAGTTCTTGAAGTCTATGGAAAGAGAAACCGCTTTTTTGTATATTGTAAATTAAAAAAAAATCATAAAACTGATTGTGTTACAGGATTGCTTATAGCTTGAACATT
Organism: Stephania yunnanensis; assembly: GCA_039657365.1. NCBI lineage: Eukaryota > Viridiplantae > Streptophyta > Magnoliopsida > Ranunculales > Menispermaceae > Stephania > Stephania yunnanensis. The sequence goes on along the minus strand of CM077589.1, from coordinate 12,685,392 downwards.
CATCTGCATTGAGCATGCATGTTCTATCATGCTTATTAGCAATAGATCTAACGACATTGAAAATGGGCGTGTTACTTTCAGAGAACAAACAGATAGAGTTTATTTGTTTGAATATTTTTCCTCTAGCCTCTGCAAGGAGCTTACATTAAAATTGGAATTGAGAACCATTTTATGTTGTTTATTTTTTTTTCTTCAAAATTTGGCTTTAATGAGAAGCGGAAAAGTAGATCCATTAGTTGATTGCTTTGAAATGATCACCAATGAAAAAATAGTCAACAGCTGGAAGTTGATTCACATTGGCATTATTAAGTAAGGCGAGGAACAATGTCAAGAAACTGCAGCTGGCCATAATAAGGAGATAACAGTTCTCACAACAAGCCCATAGTCCAAGCCTCTATCATTCCATAGCTTAACTCTAAGACCATGGCACTTGATGTTAAGAAAAGACTAATCAAAGGAAGATATTAATTTTTAATGGAGCGCAATGGGAAATGCTTTCCCCTCCCACTACATCTCCATTGCGATGCAAAAGGCCATAAATACTCTGTTACAGAATTCCAAAAGCCACCTTGGGCCTTGGAGACCCTCCAATGCCTGGTTACCAGTGTAAAATTCTTCCACTTCATGTCACCAACCATAACCATCTTTTGCTTCTAGGATGATGTAGTTTCTTCCAAGTTGCCTAGTGATGGTGAGAGCCATTCATTTGTTCCCAAAAGGATCTCCATGTAAGACTCACCACAGCAGGGATCTTGAGAAGTGACATCCAATACATCGGTGTGATCATTAACGGAAAGGCTGTAAGCAAAGATTTGAGCCAGAGTCAGTGGACAGGGGTAGCACTCGGTCCTCTTGATTGGGGCTGCTCCTTAGCTAGCCCATTTTGATTTGACCTAATTGCGAGCTTTTCAGTAAAGTTCGTCGGATTTTGAGGTCCTTTTGCAAGGGTCCAGACCATTCCATTGGGGAGAAAGCAGGAGTGAGTGCTTCAAAGAGAGTGAAATGCCCTCTTTTTGATCGAATACATCAGTTCTACCCATGAAGTCAATCAGAAAGTGACATGAATTATGCATGAGTGCATGACAATACCAACTTGGTTTTCTTAAGAATCATAAAAGGAATCATTTGGGCAAAAAAAAAAAAAAACAACTTTGTTTTTTACTTTAATGTTAATGTTAAAGAAAAGAACCTCCAGATGGCTGCGTTGATTAGCTGATATGGATATCAAGGGTTTGCTATTATAAAAAAATAATAATAATAACTTCGAGGACTGAAACGGGTAAACCTTGTACCTACAGAGTTTTCTAGTTATGCTATTATGCATTGAGATGAATTGCAGCACCGCCGTACACAGCATGAGACACAAAGAAGTTTTATGACATTGCATGTTAATCAGAAGATTCGATCTGGGAGTTGTTTCATATCAAAAAAAAAAAAAAAAAGAAGCTTCAATCTGGTACAGAACAACAAAGGAGTTTCCTTCGTTCATCAATAGAGTTGACATGTTTAAGATAGTTTGATAGGGTATCGGAAGATATTTAAGTGGCAGTTACAATTCATTAAGGAGTAGCTTTCAAGGGCATCCGTGAACCTTCTTGTTAAATTATTTACGTAGAAGCTTTTATCAGTCCAACAGATGCATAGAGCTACATTAGCTTTTATCCCTCCATTTATTATTACAGCCAAGTCTTCAAGTTGAACTTCAAGTTCTTGTGGATGAGAATAACCAACTAGGCACGAAGCTACTGTGCCTTAAAATGAAAGGTGTACCTTCAGCTCATAATGATGCTTGGCCTTTAGCTCAATTTAATGCACTTGATTTATGTGCTTTCATAATCCTTCCAGATTAATGCATTCTAGAACTACCATCAAGTTTCTTCAATTTCTATCATGTCAAGTTTTCAAACTGGGCATTTGCAGTTATCTTAGGCTGACCTTGGAAATATTATAGAATATTCAAGGTTTATCATGAGCACAATAACAAATCCAACTAAGACGAGAGCAAGTTCAATAATTAGCTTTCCAACCTTCCACCACCCTCCCAATCGAGTCATGGCTTTCATGGAAGCCAAGCTTCCTTGCACCTACAGATTAACATAATTGATATTTTCAGTTTGTGGAATAGCATGATCGGCCGTTCTTAAAGAGTAGTTAGATAAAAGGTTTAAGTTAGTTCGAGCTTCTGTTTTATTTTTTATGCAGTTTTTTCTATTTTCACTAGTGTAATCGGTTTCCTTTTCAAATTAGAGCACCACTCTAATATCTATTAGGCCATCAAAGATGGAGATTTTGATGCGGTTTTTCTTGTCACTCATTGTGCTCATTTGAGTATCTTATTCTTGCCTTTGCAACAAATTTACATCAGATTACAACTTTAAGGACAGACAAAATATTCAAACTGAAAATATTCCTCTAATACCGCATGGCACTTTCAGAAAATATTAATATTAACCGACATGCATCTCTAAAAGGAAAGCTCCCTAACAATATGTTGCATCTCAAACAGATGCTCACATAAAAGTATAACACTATGAAAAAATCAAATCGAGGAAAGAAACCTGTTATGAACTTGAACATAGATATCTTTAGCAAGTTGCAATTGCACCGGATGGTAGTTTTTCACATCACACAACATCAAAGTTCCTCTTGTTTATTCTTTTCACAGAAAAACCGAAAATATAAGTAAGCAAATCTACAGGTAAATCTTTAGAATAGCTTGCAGAAAAGGTTATTTTTTCTCCTTGTGCTCTGGTTTTCGACACAAAAGATAAAACAGACATTGGACATATTAATGGTTTGAATCATTATATGCAGACTCCTAGTCATTCTTTGCACATTGAGCTCACCTGATGAGCATTTGACATACCAAATAATCTAATTCATTATGCACAGAAAATTTGAGTCATGCTCCGCATGTTGAACCCACCTGATAAGCAAGGGAGATTAACTCTTGCAGGTGCAATACTAGCCAATCAGTACCAACATTACCATTCCCAGATAGTTTCCGTGCCAAACTCAGATCAAAATGAGCAGAATCATTCCCGACTGCTGTAGGTAGATGATTTAAGCACCTATGCAGCAGTAAGAACAACAGCAGCAACAAAAACATGAAAACAATTGTGTCAACAAAAAAGAAATAAACACAATAGTTCATTTCACACATGACTTCAACTAAAGTTTTACAGGAAAAATGTTTGGAATTAGAGGAAAGAAACAATGCTGAGTGTAACTAAATTAATAATTGCCCATCTTTTAGAATAAAACTAAACCAAGAAGATGTTTAGCAGAAGAAAGTGTGCTCAGAAAATAATTGGAATGCAAAAGAAATAATAAGTTACATACTCCGCTGCGAAGATCCGAGTTCGATATCTGAGATGACTTTCTCTCTTACTATCAGTGCCAGAAGAATCAGGGATGGAGCCATCCGTTTCTGCTGCATTAGACACCATGTTTTCATCATCGTCACTATAGTACAATCTTCGATCACGATCAAATTTTACTGCAGGATCATTAGATCTGGAATTGTTGTGGTATGCCTTTTTTCTAGTTGGTACAGCAAGAATCTGGCAAATACAAGATGATAATTACAAAGGTTCTTATAACTTTTGTATTGAATCAAATCAGAAAGTGGAAGCGGCGGCATGAACCAGGCTCCCGTGGCACAGTAGGGAAATACAGTCTTAAGGGGACTATGCATGATTGCAATAATATTTTCTTCTAGACATAGTGACTTAAAATAAGGTTATCATTTTTGTGAGGAATTCGCGAGTATTTCCTGTAACTGACATTTAAATTAGTCAGACTTATTTCCTTCTCACTATAATGCTTTTTTTTTCCTTCTCACTATAATGCATGCATTGTTACATCAATGATCTATAGCATGGATCAAGAATACATGACATACATACATACATTAAATCATATTTCAGGGTCTAAGGAATAGCATCCAATGGATTTTATAAAAGTTTGATTAGCATGAACCAAGTCACTGATGGTCTTCACATCAATTGAGCACTGAAGTGAACGAGGCACAATGTTTCACCCTTTCAAGTTTCAAGGATTGATCTATCTAAAGCTCATTACAAATTAATTCCAAAGGCCACAAGCATCCTTATTTTGGACACAACCATGTGCGTTTTCATGATCAATATGTAAGTTTCCAAGTTTCCGACAAAGAAAAGAAAAAATAAAAGAGAACTATTCAATCTAAATAAATAAAGCTATCAAAAAGGTAAAGTATAATAAAGATGCAGCAGGAAATAAAAACAATGCAAGACAGAAGCTACCATTGAGCGGCAAACAGACATCCAATGTGAAGGACAAGAAGGGCAAGACTTATACAGCAAACGCTTGATGGTCGCACGTATCAAATTACCAATCCTACAATCAATTGTACACAAAATCATGAAAAGTATCAAAATAGTTTATTGGATTAAATTCATTGACTGCACATTTATCTATTAAATTTTATAAGGCATCAAAAGATTCAAAACGGTTAATAAAACAAAAAAATAAATTTGCGATAAGTTACAACATCATCGACATGTAAATCAGTGCTTGATTATTTCTTTATCCATCTAATCTATGACAAATGTATGATAGTATTATTCCTTTGACACCACTTAATTTTTATCCCAACCTGTATAGATTGTTTAATTTGTATCTTAAACCACTTTTGAACTCCAAATTTGATGATGTGACACTTAGATAATGAATTTAAATCATAAAACTAATAAATTTTTTTGATAATTATGGGTCGATGAAGTGGCTTTTTAAAATTCATATTAAGGTGTCACCTCATCAAATTTTAATTTAAAAATTGACATGGGATACAAATCAAACAATCTAAAAAGGTTATGATACTTTAACCAATTAAGCCTTTTTAAAATTACGACATGTAAATTCAATATAGGAAAATGTGCACTGAAAATATTTAATATGTTAAACACATGAGACTTTTTGTGGTAGGGTGTCATAATAAATTACTAATTTTTTAAGAGCTTCTAAGATTTTTTTCTTTTTTTCTCTGCCTAGGCACCGGGTCTCCTAGTGATGATCTCCCCACTTTACCAACATAGATATGAGATTGACAAACCATTATTAACGCTTTATTCAAAGTAGAATCCCCATGCAATTATAAATTAAGCAAAGACAAATCAAGGGGGAAATGGTAAAAATTTGAGAAGCATTTTACTCTAATGCTCTTAATTTCTTGAATAGGTGCACATAGAATAAATAGTATATGGATCAAACCCTTCCAAGGAAGGAGAGAATGGCATCCTAACTTCCTCCAATTTACAATTTAAAACAATTGAAAATCATAAACGAAATAGAAGCTACCTAATTAGGAAATTGTGTAAAAGAATAAGACAATTATATATATTTTAGGAAACAAAGGATCTGAAAACATAAACAAATAAAATGAAAATGCAAATAAATTGGACTGGAAATCATAATTTTCACACTACTCTTTAAGCATGGACCCATGGTTGAGCGAACATAGCTTCAAACTGAGATTATAGATGTCACATGCTGTGTAATCTAAATGAAACTCCATGAATAATCTTCAGTAGCACGACCTTACTGAGGATATCAGCAACATATTGAGTAGATACTAAATAAAATAACACAAGCCTTTCATTTATCTTCGAGAAAGTGTCGATCAATCGCGACATGTTTGAACCTGTGATAATGCACTAAGTTCTTTGCTATACAGATGGCATATTAAACAGTAAGCAAAAATTCAAAGAAACAGTATATTTTAAAGGCAGCCTATTTTAAAAGGGTCTATGATTGCAAAAGTTCACTAATTACCGTTTTGAGCCAAATTTCTTCGAAGATATCATATGCAGTGCAACAGCTTGCCTGTGTACTGCACTGCTTCAAGACACCACTGGTTACTTTTTGCTTTGTCAAGACTCAAGCAACCAAATTATCCCAGACACAACACAACTACAGTAGCCTTATGCAGATCTACAAGTTATACATCCACCCAAATAACATTTGTGAAGATCTAAAATCACTTTGTTTAATGCCTCACCTTTACATACTTCAAAATCTTGTTTGCCAGTTCCAAGTATGCTACGGTTGGATTTCTTCAAAGTGACCCAAAATGGTTGCAAGAAGACCATAAGGGGTCTAGGCTGTGCAACATATCTTAGTTTTCCAACCAATCTGTGATATCTACCATATCAGCAGGAGTACAACTTTTCCTTGCTACCAAGTTTCATTATGGAGTCCATGGGAACGTCAATTGGCTTGTATTAGAGTGTCACTATCTCTAGAAAGAGATACAAGACATGCTCCGGGGAACCAAAAAATCTTTTCGCGGTTGTATCACATCCAAGCCCAAAAAATATTTCAAACTACCTATATCTTTGATTCTAATTCTCTGGCAAAGAAAATCTTGATTTTGAACATTCCATGATCAAGATCTCCTATAATTATGATATTTATGAGAAGTAGAGCCATGCACTTTCCTCATTTTGAGTACTTTCACTCCACATATGTGCTATTTCAACCAAGTTAATATCAAGATGCACACCACATTCACATAGACATAGTAGACCCCCAACCGAATTGGTGAGGTGGTAAAAGTTTTTGAGATGTCCTTGGTGACCAAACGGTCACGGGATCAAGTCCTTCCATCCAACTCCAAAATTCCAAATATGATGGTTTCTTATGGGTCATGGTGTCGGAGCGCCAAACTGACTCACATGGGATTAATCAAGCATAAGAAAGAAGGGGACAAAAAAAAAAAGTTTGGACACCCAAGATTATCAAAGGAGAAAAGGAAAAGGAAAAGAAAACCATTTATATGGTAAGCCACTAAGCCTTAATGAACACCAACGAGAAGGGGATGATTGAAATATAGGCTCAATGAGAAATATGCTAATTAATGTATCAAACGAAATTTTCGAAAAGCTAACAAGAAAAGAAACTAACATGAATATTTAGGAATAGAGCTCGGAGACATACTCAAGATCAGTTTCTTCATCAAGCATGTGGAACAAGTTTTCTTCGATATGCTCCTCAATTATTGAAATCTTCAAGAGAATAAGCATTCATTATAAATCATGCCAATCAAACGAGTAAAACATAATGTAAACGCCATTGATAGATTGAGGTATACTAGAAATATCACAATGATAAACAATTTAATAAAGGGACTAGAATAATCAATAAATTATTCACGATAGCTGCAACGATCTTGAAACATACATAAATAAGATCTGATTAATATTTGCAGAAAGAAAATGGCTCTTGCAATTATTCTCAATGCGATTAGAAGTGGGACCAACAATTTTATGCCTCATCTTTCTTTAATACTTATGTACTCGATTTGGACGGGATTAAGAAGACTACAATAAAGAAACTAATAGTAAGGACTGAAAACAAGTTCCTACATCGAAACCTAACACTCGAAATTGAGCAGACAATTCTTAATTCATCATTCAATTCAATGACTAAAACTACAGAAGGATTACATATTTTAGTGTATTGAAACCACAATAAATAGAAGTAACAAGAAACTTAGAAACTGACTACAATGAAGAAACTAATAAAAAGGAGTACAAATATTCTAGTAAGAAAATAAATCCTAAATAATTAAGGATAAGGAAACTATCATAATATATGCAGTTCAAAATAAGAAACACTAAAATACAGTGTCCTATTTAGAATTTATGGGCTTTCATCTTATATATGTGTTGTGCGACTTGATCCATAAAATCATGTCACACATTCCACATCACTTTGGTCTTCAAGTACAACATTTTCCATCATTAATACACTTTTAATTGAAAGAGAGAAAAACACGCGCGCGCGTTTGCATGATTATAATAGTACCCATAACTTTTTGAATTGACCAAATCAATAAGTTGAAACAAATGCAAAGTTTTAAGTAAATCTAATGATGAGGTATTGAAGTTCCAAATTATAGGTAGGTTATGATTTTTAAGCTTGTATATCAATGTCATCCAAGTTTACCCAAGGAAGTTCATGGATTTAAGTATTTAACAGTAATGCTTTATATTAAAGATATGCAACGCTTTGCAATTGCAAGAGAAAAAGCAAAATAATTTACATGTAAAAGAAGCAATGACTGATTACTATTATTATTGGCAATCTCATCATTCCCATAATCAACTTAATTTCTTAGAAGAAATGATTTTATTTAATTTATGGAAGTCTGAGCGATCCCACCACAGCCTAAGTTGGTCATATTAAACATCATTCCATCCTTAGACTAACTTCCAACCCAACTTTATGATATGGGAGAGGGTTGCCCTCCAAAAACCAAAACTCATATCCAATAATCAATGATAACCATCAACACCCGTGAAAGAAACTAATATCACCACTAAATGCAACAAAAACAAATATGAACTAGCAATCATTAAACTGCAAAAGTTCTTACTGGATTTGTTTCAATCAGATGCCGCAGTGTAGAAATAGCTAGATGCCTAAGATTTCGCTGTTTCAAAGAAAAGTTGAAAGATAAGCAAGAAAAAATCCAGCCAAAAAAATAATACAAATAAACACAAAGTAATTTGCAACTGACACCTGTCCAGAGGAGAGAGTCGGAAGAAGAGTTTTAAGGTGAATGTGTACTGAAACAGCTTGTGGGGCAAAGAGAACAAGTTGTTGTGTAAACCTGACACTCCTGCAACATCAACATTTAAGAAGCATTATCACCACATTTGAGCACCGATATCATTTCAATTACAACTTTGTTTCATTTTTGCACTAAATGGATCATAGCCAATGGAATGAAGAAAACCATAGAAACCAAAGGATCATGCTTTTGACAAGGAGAAACCAAAGAAACATTTGAGAGACTTACTCAAGAACTGTTGATGTTTCTTTCCCTGCACTTATCTCTGAGACTACAGACTGCAAATAAATAAGATATCAGAGTCAAAACACCAATCATCATCAATGAAGCATCATTCTGGTAAACAAAGGGGAAATTTTGACAACTAAAAGTTGATCAATTATTCAAAGAATCACATGATGTCAGGAATTTTCATTGCAAACACAAGGTTCCATTATCAAATATCAACCATTAAACACATGCCAAAGATCATGGAATATTCTACTTCAGCAATTTCAGGCCGAGTCATTGCACCATTTTGCGTAAAGACAATTATGTAAGAAAAAAAAAGAGTAATTAATGGTTATCAAATATCAAATATCAACAACAACAACAACAACAACAACAACAAGATAATAGCATCAATCTCAAATTAGTTGGGGTCGGTTACATGAATCAAACACTTCCATTGCGCTCGATTTAGTTCAATTGATGGTGTGTTTTCCGAATCGTTTAAATCCCCCTTAACCAATGTATCATAAGTTAGCTTTGGTCTACCCCCACCTCGTCGAATTTCTCCAATTTCTATTGAGTCGAGTTTTCTAGTGGAGACATTTGTAGGCAGTCTTTGGAGGTGTCCAAACCACTGCAATGGCCTTCCCTAATCTTTGTGTCAATTGGTGCTACTCCTACGTTTCTTTAATTTTTTGTATTCCTTATTCTATCTTTACGTGTTTTACTACACATCCACCTAAGCATCCTCATTTCCACTACGTTCATTCTATGACTTGTTTCTTTACAGCCCAACATTCACTTGAACAGAAAATAGATGGACTAATTGTGGTCCTATAAACTTTTTACTTATTAACTTGGTAGGAATATTTCCATCACATATCACACCTGTTGCACTTTATTTCTTCCATCCAGCTGAAATTCTATGGTGTCATCATTCTCAATATTACCATCATTTTGTATGATTGGTCCTAAATATCTAAAGTGGTTTACCTTAGGAACTTCTACTTCCCCTAATTTTACCAGTCCGTCATCTTGATATCTAGTATTTCTAAACTCATAATGCATGTATTCAGTCTTTGTCCTACTCAACTTGAAGCCTTTAGATTCTAATATATTCCTCAAAAGTTCAAATTTCCTATTCATTCCATCTCTTGTTTCGTCCACTAGGACAATATCATTTGCAAATAGCATCCACAATAGTATACCCTTTGGATATTAATTCATCTATTACTAAAGTAAAGAGACATGAGCTTAAAGTCAATCCTAGATGGTCCTATCGTAATTAAAAATTCTTTTGCAATTCCACCAAATGTCTTTATACGAGTTACTACTCCTTCATACGTCTTTAATAGTATCTATGTATCTAGAACGCACTCATTCTCTTTCTAGAACGCATCCAAGAACATCTCAAGAAACCCTATCATATGTTTTTTTCTAAATCTACAAATATAAAATGAAAATCCTTTATTTTCTCTATATTTTTCCATCAGCCTTCTTACAACGAAAAAACGTCTCCATAGTGGACCTTCCTAGCATGAAGAAAAATGGATTATCTGATAGTGTTGTTTTCTCTTGTCAACTAAGAGTGCACTCTTCATAAGTTTAATCCAGTTTGGCATTCTTTGTTTTTTATGATTTTAAAGTGCTTCTTTTATTAAAAATTTTTGTTAACCAAGTCAATCGAATTTCTCCTAAGGATTTCCAAACCTATATGGGTATTTCATTTGGGCCGCATGTTTTTCCTAATTTCATCATTTTCAATGCCTCTTTAACTTTCAGAATCTTAATATTATGTTTGTAGTTTACATTTCTTTCGTGTGGGTTTTCATCTATTATGATATCAACATGGCCATCATTAAATAAGTAGCTTCTCCATTTCTCCTAAATGTCATCTTTGCGCGTTAAAACATTTAAATTTTTGTCCTAATACATCTTAAATGACTTAGGTCTTGTTTCTTTTTATCTCTTAATTTGCCTAGCCTATAATATATTTTTTGCCATCTCTATTACCTAACTTTAACAGAAAAGAGAACTCCACTTCATGGGCTTTGGATGAAGACGACTTGCAATCAAACAGCAAGTGAAATGAAGTACTAATATAGTAACTCATCAGAGAGAATTCAGCAATGCAGTTTAATATTTGTACACTTAGTAATTGGTGCAACGTTAATGGTAAGACAGATGAGGAATCACTTGCCAAAGGCAAGGTTGGGGGTTGGACTCATGTTGAAGTCGAGTGTCGTAAACTTGCAATTAAGTTTGTTTCTTCTCAAAAAAATGGTAGCTAAATAGTCAAAAGCAGATTCAGATTTCATCAATGAATGACGATACTGCATTCCATCAAATGCTTGGCACGCCATAATGAAAGTTCAATTGCTTCAATTGGAATTGAACAGGTAGCTTGCCATGCTCAACCTTTATAGTTTACATAAGCATGAAGTCACAATGAACTAATCCAGATCAAATTGAGAAGCACTAACAAAAAAATATCAATTCAAAATAATACAGCCTGCTTCCATCAAAGAACAGAGCATGGAACAGATGATACTGGAAATGTTTAACTGGGAGGTACTCAAGAAGGAATAAGCACAAAACCTTGCAACGAGAAAAGAAAATGCTTCCTGGGGCAAGTTCAGGGCCAAGAACAGCAACCACTGCATTTATAAGACGTCCTATCCCCTGCCGAAGATCAACCAATCCATTCTCATCTGCTAACAGGATTTCCAAAGCAAGCAGAAGAGTTGCCTACATGTCGGAGTTGATAAAAAAGTTGTTAAAAGGGATTCCTGATAGTAAGAGATGCATAATTAAGTTCAATAACAACATTTGGAATCCATAGCTCATAACATCACTTAATAATTTACAAAGGAAAATAATAAGAAGTGGAAGACAGACAGGAGGTTCAAAATTTATGACTATCACATTATCAGACTCATGTAAAAGCCAAGCTTTTATTCTAGTGAGATGGGGGTGAGGGGGCAGTTTGCTTTGTTTGCAGTGGCCAGCAAAAGGAAGTTGGAGGCCGACCTAAACACCTTAGGCAACAGTCTGTTATGAACCTAGGAATAGGTTCTTCGAATAAGACTAGTCCGTGGCTAAGTCTTGTATAGAAGAGTATGTGAGTACTTCTTCTTCGACTAATTTTTTCACAAAGTAATAGCTTGCTTTATTATTTCATAATGATAGTCTTTTATAGACTTTTCACACGATAAGAATGACTTGCAAAAATAGAAACTACTAACATTGAGTCCAACTAGGAAGGTAAACATTATAATAAACGAATAAGAAAATCTATCTAATTAGTAACGTTCTATTAAGTAACTTTCTAATAAGTAAACCTTCTAATAAACTAATATCTTTAATAAGGAAACTTCTAATTACGTTATGTTGTCATTCTTTCGGAAGTTGGGCCCACACAAATATTATATGATCATATCACAGTCACAAGACCTAACCCTGCTACAACCCTCGTTAGTCGATCTGAAAATGAAGCATCTCTATCTTAAGCCGAAATGGCTACAATTAAAATCAACTAGGTAAATTTCCTACTATAGAACATCAATATCCTTATCATTGTTTACTTAAATAGTGATTTCGGTGTATTAATTAGAATCTTAGCCTTCTACTCTTCTACGTCGAAGGAATCCAAGCCTTCTTAAGGAGTGAGTGGAATTTTGAGGCTTTAAAGCTATGGATAAAACTTGACACTTAACTGTGGTTACTCACTTGTTAATCATGAACAAACACTAGATATTACCAAAGGAAATTACATCTCTTCTAATTTGTTAGATTTAAGCAACTCTTGAGAAAATTCTTTCCAACGTATGCCTTTAAAAGAAAATTCTTTTCTTTTTAGTTGATGATATTCAGTTGTGGAATTTTTATTTGTTTTAGGTTCTAATTGAGGAGATGCTTGGATGATTAGCTTATGCTAGAACTTATTTTTTCCTTATGAACCCAAACTGGATTTAGTTAAGACAAAAAATCACCTTTACGAGATGTGCTTTTGGGTCAAAGACTTGTTAGTGTACTTGTTAGTGCATTTAACTATTCATTAATTGTGTTTGGCTCCCCTTGAATAGTTCTAAGTAGTGAACCTAGTAAATGACCCAGATTGTGAGTGGAATTATTTTTATGCAAGTCCTAGATCTTGAATTTGTCCATGTGCCATTGATTTAATCCAAGATATACATATGAATCATGAGCTTGTGAGGATGTATAAATTTAAAATTTAATAAGGTTCTAAGGTTCTACCTTTTATAGGAAGTTAAATTCAGGTCCTTTGAGAAACTTATTTTGGATTTTAGCAAATGGTGGTCGTAACTATAACGGTGGTGAAATGATTGAGTTCATGGTCCTAGGAATGTGATACCAATTACCAAGAGTTATGTTTATCTCATCTAAATAGAACCGTTTGTAGACTAATTGGAACCTTGGAATCATTCTAGGAAATTACATACAAAGTTCGTAAGTGTAGACGATTAATCTAGTGATTTCACATGCATTGAACTAGAAATAGGTGACTTCCTTTCTAGAGATTGATTGAGAATTATGAAACAAAAAGGGAAGTTGGGAGGTTTATTAATTTTTTTTTTTTGGTTACACTTTGGGTGTATATGAAACTGATTCTACTAAGTCTTTTGGGTTGCATTAGTCATTAGTATGTACTTCCACATATTCCTTGAATATGGGACCACTTTAATATCATTAGATACCAAAGTCATGATTTCTAAAACTTGGAATTATTAATGCATGATTGGGATACTTAATGGTGACTTATTATAGCTTTGCATAAGTACCACGGTATCGATTTTAACTTGTTAACATAATCTTTTGATTTTGGGATCTCATTGTAGAGTTTCAAGTACTAAAAGTCTCAATTCTAAATTGTGCAAGTCTAATTCGATCTTTATACGTAATCTCCGTATTATCATCATATACATTTGATGTGTTTTTTATTTGTATGAAATGGTATTGATGCAACCCTTTTCATTGATTAGGCCAATTAAATTGATCATTCCTATCGATTATGGATGATGATGTGGATATCTTGTGGATTGTAGCCATGTTTCATGTTGACACAGAGCAAGTGGTAGAGGCAAGGTCCACTTGTGTGCATGATGTGGGTATCTTACCACAAGGCATCTATTCTATACACACAAACCAAAGCGTTCCAATTATTAACACGCAGAGCTTGTGATAGGTGCAAGGTCCATTTGTTTGTGAACTTGAGCTGAATATCTTGCAGCCCTACTTAGAGTTGATCCGTGTGGCTAGGTAGGAGCAAGGTCCATTTGTTGTTATTCGTATTAAAATTATGACGCTTTATTTCATCTTTCTAATGAAAATAAATGATTTTTTATGGGCGAGTACGTGATGATATGTATGCAGTTTTATTTTCTTCAATGGGCTTTGTAGCTCATTCTTTGAAACTCTAGGTTCTTCAACAAAACAAATAAGGGTACCAACCATTGCCTTGGTGTTGTGGTTGGGACCTACTAGTTGTTCACTAGTGCCTCTAAGAGGGCTCATGTTTGAATCTCCTAATTTTCCCAGGCATATCTCTTGTAGCATGGGGTGTGTCTTTTGAGAAATAGTCAAGGGTGATCCTAGACACCACAGTATCAAAGGTAAACAAGGACAAGAACGTAGCTAACTAAAGGATCAAATTTGAACATTGGCTAATGAATAGGACTTAAACTCTGGTTCAGACACTTTGATATTTATAAAAAGTCAACTTCATGTGGGTTGAGTTGTAATACTTTTGAGTCTTCCATTTACTACTAAGTCATTGTATTGGTTCTTACGTTAGTTTATGACACTATATGTGGGCAATGTTGAGGCCTAAGTCAAGTTGGACCGTATTGGCAAGAATGTTGAAATTTAAGACATGCATGATGGAGAGTCATGCTTAGAACAAGATTGATGGATTAGACTACATAAATGTTGTGATTTCATGGACTGAACATATCTATAGGTTCTCTCTTAAATTACGAACAACTTATGACAGGTTTCTAACATTTGAGACCCTAACATTTAACGATAAACTCTGCCAAGATTTCAGTAGAAACCAAAACTAGGATTTGAGAATAATGAAGCGTTTCTAAGCCGTTTACAAAACTGAAAGAGTGGTTTTCGAAGTCTTAGCTCAATTATCACTCGTATATCGATGAATTCGGGAACCGGTCATGACATCTCATAATAAAAACTATTCTTGCTTCAATGACTTCACAAACCTACGCCTTCGAAGAAACAAGTGCAACCAATATGCATTCAAATACATATCATAATTTGTAATCAGACCAAGAGATCATATACAACAACGAAACCAACAAGAGCAATAACAAAGCCTTAATCTCAAATTAGTTGGGATAAGCTACATGGATCAAACTCTTCTGCTCAACTTGATTTAATGCATTTAATGGTGCACATTCAAAATCCTTCTTAATTAATGCATCCCAAGTTATCTTAAGTGGACCTTTATACCATTATCTTGATCTCTACCATCCGTGAACTCACAATACATGTACTTGATCCTAGTCTCATTCAACTTAAAGCCTTCGGATTAAGTAAAAAAATGAATAGGGAAATAATGTTGTTGAAGACTATTTAGAAACAATACTCAAATCATTAACAAAATATAAAAATATCAACAGACTGTTAGCTTGATCATATAAATATTTTCCTTCATACAGAAAATGCATAAAAGTATCCTATGAGCCACTCAACAATCAACATCATCTAACTTACCTGCACTTGGGAAACAAATGACAATCCCGCAGCCTCAATGGTCAGGAGAAGCCCATGCAACGACCAGATCTGTAAACCGGCATTCGCGCTTTTGGCCAACAAGGAGATTGAGTGCACAGTTGCAGGCACCAACGTTGACAAGGCCATTCCTCCAGCACTGCGTGTAGAAATTGCTCAAGAGAGACAAATTAGAAAACATTGCTAATCCCCCATCTAATAAAAGAACATTAGTCGACTAATGAAATATACGGCAGTGTATTAATGGTAAAGATTCTACTAAAAAAAGCATAGTTATAGATACAAATAGAGCATATACAAAGTAAAAATGTTAAAAATAATTTAGAAATAGGTTCAATTAAATATTCTATATTTTTCAGGACATGAGGATTCAGCAATGTCTAAGAATTTGGACAAAGATGCTTAAATATATGTGCTAACGCGACCGGGGGGGGGTGTGCATAAAATGGACACAACAGACATAAGTATAAGGAAGTTCTTGTTGTTTTTATTCCTCATCTTTTTTACATTTCGAATCTTTTTAAGGAGTGCAACAAGTGTAATCTGTGATCGAAATATTCCTAACAAGTTAAAAGGAAAAAAAAATTTATAAAACCGCAATTAAGTCAGTTATGGCTTTATGGAGTGAATGTTAGACGGTGAAAAAAACAACAAATACATAAAATGAAGGCCAAATTGGGTAAATTTTCCTAACCTTTCACAAATTTTGTTACTTTTGAGATTTGTTATTATATCCAAACATTTCTAGATTGTCAAATTTGTATCCTAAACTACTTTTGAACTCCAAATTTGATGAAATGACTTTTTAAATTCATATTAAGATGTCACCTCATCAAATTTTAAGTTAAAAAAAACCGACTTGGGATACAAATTAAACAATTTAGAAATGTTAGGATATAATAACAAAAGGTGTGAAAGATTACGATATTTTAACCAATTAAGCCAAAAAGAACGTAGTGGAAATGGGGATGCACGGGTGGTATTTGGTAAAACAAGTAAAGATAGAATAAGAAATACATAAATTCAAAAAAAAGTAGGAGTAGCATCAATTGACACAAAGATTAGAGGACGGTTGCATTTGTTTGGACACCTCCAAAGACGGAATACAAATGCCCCCACTAGAAAACTCAACTAAATAGAAACTGAAGATATTTGACGATTTAGGGGTAGACCGAAGCGAGCTTGGGACGCACTAATTAGGAGGGATTTAAAGGATTTGAAAACTACCCCATCAATTGCACTAAATCGAGCAGAATGGAAGAGTCTGATCCATGTAGCCGACCCCAACGAATTAGGGATTGAGGCTTTGTTATATCCAAGAAATTTTAAATTGGAGTATCCCAATATTTTTAAGGTTGCCGCTCAACATGCATTAACTTTTCGATAAAGGAACATTGGGTTAGAATGAAAGGTCTTAGTAACTTAACCACGAAGCGCCACACTAAAGGTGTACGTTTTAGGCACTACATGTGTACACTTAAGGATAGGTAAGCAAGTCTTAAGCTTTACTATGCATATATCAAAGCTTAACCCACTACATGTTTTCTTTTTGTTTTGTTTTTTTTTTTGTCAAAGAAAATTGTATTTATAGGTTCCAAGCCCAAATAGGTAAGCCGATATATTAAAATAAAAAGATATTACATCGCACTGTAGCCTAGAACCAAAGTCCGAACCACGTACATAGTGATGCGACAACAACCATGCAATGGGTCGATTAAATGACTTCAACTACTTTTTTAGATGATCACAACTTTATTTATACCAGAATTCAAAACTCACACACCACCTTCTTCGTGACTAACTTGCAAACTCTCTTACCTCACACCTATAGTATTGTTGTAGCCTCTTTTTATCGGATTGGAGCCATCAGACCGCTAAAAAATTAATTCGTTACAAAAGAGGACAAGTCAATCGCAAGCAAGCAAGCACACGCACATATATATTTTCCATCTCCTGCTACCAGTCTCAATCATTTGGAAAGCATTTGTGCTACATAAATCAACTAATTTGGAAAAGAATGAAAAATCCGTTCAAGCTCCCCAACTACCATGTTTCTTGGGAGTTGGGAATTGGTACTTGGGATTGCATTTTAAGAAGAGATTTAGTGGGAAGAGCCTTTCTTTTACTAGATCATTCATGAACTGTAGCAGCTTTTGCCATGTTATGGCATATTCGAACAAAGCGAATCATATTACATTTTTGGACAAGCAACCCAGCACAAATGAGGTGAGGATGTAACAGAATTTCACTCAGTTATTTTTGAATCAGTCTAACCTATGGGAATAAAAGAACTCATAATCAGTTTTTTGTAGTTACGACAAGTAGCAGTTTATTGGCAATACCTCATTCTTTTGCTAGATGAAAAGAGCAAAAACTCTTTACTTCCTAAGTGGACATACATGAGGATCCATTTACAAAAAGGACATTTTCAGAACTGAAACATGAAAGGAAATAAACAACAAGCCTCAGTCTCAAATTAATTGGGGTCGACTATATAGATCAAGATAAACAACAACAACAACAACAACAACAACAACAACAACATAGCCTCAGTCCCAAATTAACTGGGGTCGGCAACATGGATCAAACTTTTCCATTGTGCTCGATTAAGTGCAATTGATGGTGAGCTTGGCAAACCATTCAAATCCCTTTTAATTAATGCATCCCATGTTAACTTTGGTCTGCCCCTACCTCGTCGAATTTCTACAGTTTCTATTGAGTCAAGTTTTCTAGTTAGGGCATTTGTAGGCCGTCTTTGCGGGTGACCAAACCATCGCAACCGCCCTTCCCTAATCTTTGTATCAATTGGTGCTACTCCTACTTGTCTTTGAATTTCTATATTTCTTATTCTATCTTTACGAGTTTTACCACACATCCACCTAAGCATCCTCATTTCTGCTACGTTCACTTTATGTAATTGTTGTTGCTTTACCGCCCAACATTCACTTCCATAGAGCATAGCTGGCCTAATCGCGGTCCTATAAAATTTTCCTTTTAACTTAGTAGGAACCTGTCGATCACAAATCACTCATGTTGCACTCCGCCATTTCTTCAATCCAGATTGAATTCTATGTGTGACATCATTTTCAATGTTACCATCATTTTGTATGATTGATCCTAGGTATCTAAAGTGGTTTACCTTAGGAACTTCTACTTCCCCTAATTTTACCACTCCGTCATCTCGATGTCTAGTGTTTCCAAACTCACATTGCATGTATTCAGTTTTCGTCCTACTCAACTTAAAGCCTTTAGATTCTAATGTATTCCTCCAGAGTTCTAATTTCCTATTCACTCCATCTTTAGTTTCATCCACCAAGACAATATCATCAGCAAATAGTATACACCATGGTATATCCTCTTGAATATGTCTAGTTAGTTCATCCATAACTAAAGTAAATAGATATGGGCTTAAAGCCGATCCTTGATGTAGTCCTATCGTAATGGGAAATTCTTTTGTAGCTCCTCCAAATGTCTTTATACTCGTTACTACTCCATCATACATATCCTTAATAGTGTCTATGTATCTAGCATGCACTCTTTTTCTTTCTAGAACCCACCAAAGAACATCTCTAGGGACCCTATCATATGCTTTTTCTAAATCTACGAATACCATATGAAGATCTTTTTTCTTTTCTCTATATTTTTCTAACAAGCGTCTTACAAGGAAAATCGCCTCCATAGTTGACCTCCCAGGCATGAAACCAAATTGGTTCTCTGATATTGTTGTTTCTCTCCTTAGCCTATTGTCAATTATTCTTTCCCACAGTTTCATAGTGTGACTCATAAGTTTAATTCCCCGGTAGTTTGAGCAACTTTGAATGTCTCCATTGTTTTTGAAGATTGGCACAAGCGTGCTTCTTCTCCAATCCATTGGCATCCGTTTTGATTTTAAAATTTTATTGAAAAGTTTTGTTAACCAAGTCAATCCGATTTCTCCTAAGCATTTCCAAACCTCTATGGGTATTTCATCTGGGCCACATGCTTTCCCTATTTTCATTCTTTTCAATGCCTCTTTAACTTCTACAATTCTAATATTGCGTGTATAGATCAAGATAAACATTCCTTTAAATATTTAAAGGCATAACAATCTGCGATACTCGGACTCCGCACTTTGTGCCAGAGTACCTGTGTCGACACGATTTGACAAGGATCCGGACACAGAATACGTGTCAACACAGAAGATATGAGTTCGGATGCGGCAGTAGATAAGAGAGAGAGAGAGAGAGAGAGAGAGAGAGAGAGAGAGAGAGAGAGAATATGCAGCAGGATTGAAGAACTTGAGATGCAGCAAGATTGAAGATGCGGCAGAAACCACCGCCATCGAGATGCAGTCTTGAAGCCATGAGAAAAACCAAGCCCTATCCCTATCCATTGAGCGAATATAATGGGCTCAAGTACTTTTTTTGTCAAATGGGCCCAGTACTTTCTTGACAAAATGAAACACAAATGGGCTTTGGACAAAAAAAATACAAACAGGCTTTGGACAAAAAAACACAAAAGGGCCCACATACAAAGTTTTTCTTTACTACCTTTTTTTTAAAACACATAAAGCGCACATGGCCCACATACCCTATAAACAATTTACACACGGTTCATATTAAAAAAGGATGTATATGGTTAAGTTTAATTTACCTAGTATCAATAAAATCATAAATTTATTAATATATATATGCCTTGTCCAAGTACCCGTGTCCAAATATTTGGACACTTACTTGCCGAGTCCCTGTATACTTAAAATCAAAGAATTGCAGGTTCGACCCCTAGATATGTACTCGTACCCGATACCCGTACCCAAGTCCAGGTAACATTGTGATAGAACCCTGAATTTGATCTATTGGATTGAGAGACAACAGCGATTACAAACTCGAAAGTAACCCCAGAGAAGAGTCTTAAAACTCTCTCACCTAACTCCTCAGAGTTCCCAAATTACATTCAAGATGACAAGTTCTTTTTCTCTCTCTTGCAGCCTATATTTATACTACTACTACAAACTTACTCAACTACCCCTATAACTAACTTGGACTCACACCAATACTATTGTGGTGGTCTCCTTAAACTCTATCACATTGATAACAATTAACAAACAATAGTTTAATAGAACTAATATATCAAAAAAAAAAAAAATCAGAAGCAGCTTTATCAATATATATCAAAACAAATCAGGTAGTACTATAATGGGAACTTAAAAAAGTTCCCATAGCATGAGAAACACTATTTTAGTTCAAAATTCAAATGCAGTTATTGCTCAATTAATGCACAACATCAAACACCATTGGATGATTGGATCTTAATCCGATGGTTAACAAATAAAGTTCCCATAGCTTGGGAACTTATTAAAGTTCCCATTGTAAAAATACCCTATATATAATGGCAATATAGCAGAACCATTGATACCTTACCTACGATGAATGCAACCCAGTGACAGTGCAATAGATCCGCTGTAGTTTAAATCTGTTGCTGCAACTAGGTCCCCGAGCAGTGATCGAGTCTGTTTGAGTGATGAAAGGGATAAAAGGCTTAGGCTTTGTTGAACACTCTTAGACCAGAAATTCACAGACCATTCTTGCAGTAAAAACAAAAAAGTACTCTTAAGACACGAAAGTTACAGCAGATAGAAAGGAAGAACAGACCATTCTTGCAGTAAAAACATCATTTCCAAGACGAGCTAGAAGACCAAGACCCTCTGAAGAAGCTCTGCGATGTGCAGCAGAAATGTCCCCCTCTGATAAAATGCCCTATCACATAAACCAAAATTAGATCAAACGAAAAACATAGGACCAATATAGAACCAAAGAACAAGGAGACAAATGTGTCATTTCATATTACCCAAATTATAGTACCTGAAAGATGGCTTGCACAGAACTCAAAACTTCAACTTCCAAGGACTGGGGGCGTAAAGCAAGCAAAGACTGCCAAGGGCATTAAGATGAATATTGAGTATGCCAATTAATTAAAACAATACAGACTACGTTTCAGGTAAATCGGTTGCTTATATAAAAAAACCTTTAGTGCAGCAAGCAAGCCAACACATGCATTGGTAAGACTGGCGTTGTGCCATGATTGTTTCTTCCCAGCCTTTAGACACCGCTCAATCATGCCAAGGAGCAACATAATTCCACCATTGTCCTAGATTGACAATAGATTTTTCCCGTCAGAGAATTTCAGCCACGGTAATGAAGAATACAAACCATAGGTTAGCTCACCTTCGTGGCCAAAAGGATCCCAAAGCAAAGAAGCATCTGATTAACTAACATCTTGCTCGTGGTCACCGGCTTCATGATCAAAAGCATACAACAGATATTAGCATTATCATAAAATAGTTGGCATCGGAAAATTCAGCAGTGAAGAATACAAAAAAGGCAACATTGAAGCCTTCTGGACCAATTAGAATGAGCACGCCTAGAATGAACAGGTAAAAAAGAAAATTTCTTCAATGTGCTATCTCAGTGAATAAACAATTATATGATAACCATTGAGATGTCACCCTATACTTTGAATTAATGAAGATTGATTTCAGCAAGTACTTCCATAAAATCATGGAAAGAAAGCACCTCAAATGCTCTTTCAAACATCATGAATGATGTCTGCTAAATCACCGTTGCTAAACACTTGGATGGTGTGTAAGATAAAACAAGAGGTAATGCCACATAGTAGAAACATGTTGAAAAGAGGAGCAATTTTAAATTTTAAATTATAACATTACCTCCTATTACATTAAAACCAGCTAGTGAAGTAAAAAAACAATTGTGGCCTTCCTTTTTGCACGCATCCAAAGAAAAAAAATCACTTGCGAATGCCAACAATCCAAAAACCCCAAATGTTTTAGGCATCATGAACTTGGCAAATGAGAAAAGCAAAATGAAATATGTGAATCAGGTCAACAGCTAATAGATCAAAAAATGCGTGAAATTACTTCAAGAGAAAAGGCAATGAGCTTCAAGAGACAAAAATGAGAAGCAGCATGAAACCTAGTGTTGGAGTACGTAATCCCAAATCGGAAATATAAAAAGAGTTGGTGCGATATATAAGTGGAGTAGATTGGATCCTAGCACAAGCCAATTGATTTTGTGCAAGATGGGTACCAACTTCATTTATATACCCATATATGCGCGTGCGGCCAACACTCTCCAAGCCCATGGATTTCTACATGGTATCAGAGCGAGATGATCTTGGACTCGTGTTTAAAGACATGGTTGGGCTAGCAATGAAGTCTAGACCCGTTTGTGCACCTTGAGCATCTAAGGGAAGGCCTTGTAGCAACTTGTGTCCTTAACCTAGTGATTAGCACTAATTCGAATGATAATTAACTCAAGTTAGGCTTGTGGTTAAGCCCGGCTTGTCTAGATTAGCGTGCATGTGCGTTAGTATGTTGTTTGGTGTTTGTTTGGTGTGCCAAATCAAAGTAAAACCAAAGATACTAAAGTTGAATCAAAAAAAATCACAAACCACCAGATATGCCTCGTTATACGAGTATATGAGATTATGTTTTTCATAATAATGTTTCAGTTACTTTAAGTGATTTGGACATATGATGTACCTCAAGATGTGCGCATGGAGATCATGAAGATGATCTAACGGATATGGAGAGAGAGCATGAGTTGGATGCATGGAAGACATGAGGTGGCATCACATTACAGTGATTATGGTGGTTGAATAAAGGCCCTTAGATCAGTCTCGAGATATTCGACATGTATCTCGAAGAAGATCAAAACTTAAATAGCAAGGAAAGCTTGTTTTCTTCTCATTTGAACGATAGAAAGTGAGGAGAAGAGAGTGATGGCTGTTGAGATTGAAAGAGAAGCAATGAGAGAGTGGAGAATAAGTGTTTGAAGGTCCTCAAGCTTAATCTTCTTCACGCTTTTCTTCAAGAGGTGAGTTCACTCAATCTTCTCTTGTTCTCTTCATCAATAACAAGGGGTTTAGGTAGGGTTTTGTTGAGGTGTTTGAGAAGTCTAATAGGGTGATCAAAACCTATTTTGAATGTTAAAACAACTCTTTTTAATGTCCATTACTGCTGTCCCATAGTTGAAGTTGTTCAATGCAGGAATGAGAGCAAAAAGTGATGGAAAAGGATGGATTCAAACAAGGACAGCATTAGCTGACCCTATGGTCAAGATTTTGGGTTTGTTAGTGATGCGTAGCATAGTTTATATGTTTTATAGTAGTATTTAATTTATATTTCGGCAAAATAAATCAAGAGTTTATACTAATCTGGGGCATTTGTGTGCTTGGTAGGAAAAAAGGTGATTAAACGGTTAGCGCAATAAGCGAGGTGAGAAGGAGGAAAGTGAGACAAGAGGCGAGAAATGAAATGATGATACCTCACAGGGTTTTATGTGGTTTGAAGATGTTTGGAGGTTTTGGGATGAGAGAATAAAAGGTTCGGGCAAAGAACGACATTAAATTGGCTAAGTTTCGGCAAACTCCATTTTGACCAATCTTCAGTGTTTTGGCCATAACTCCATCATTTCAAATCCAAATGACTTGTCATTTCTTCCATTGCAAAGTAGACTCAAAAGTCAAAACCGAACAATTTCATGTCTCACAAGATTTATCAAATTCGGCCTCTAAGTGGTCCAAAATTGTGTCGCAAAGTGGAGGATATGCGTAGGATTCGAGGCCAGCATCCCAGCACCCAACACCGGCGCCACAAAACGGTGGCATAAATGAGTGGGCACTGACCTTGGCGCCCTAGAGCCCATTGTGGGAAAGTGCGTAAAAAATGAGTTTTAGGGGCTTTTCAGTAATTTTTGGACCAAATTGCCTTTCGAGGTATAAATAAGACCTAAAATTAGGTTAGTGAGAACTTTTGCCTAGGAGAAACACTCATGGAGGCTGGAGTATTGGATCAAACTTGGTGATTCTTCCTGGGTTTCTAGGTCTTGAATCATGTTTACTTTAGTGTATACCACGTTTTGTGTTGAATTGAACCCTCTAATGGGATAATCTACCTTGTCCTGGGGATCAAAGGATTCCGAGTTGGATTCCGTTCAATTCCAATGTAATTCTTGTTTGTTATCTTCAATTTCTTGTTAAGATTTGTTATTATTGTGCTCTATGCTATACTTATCTTGATCACACATGTGTAGAACCTAAGGATTGAAATCCACCATGACCATTGGGGATTTTGGACCTGCAATTAGTGAATCACAACCCTTGAACATGCGGCATGTCGACTGAAGGTCGTTGACAAGGGAGGTCGTAGAATTTGGAGTTTGATGCGCCGTTGTACTTACGCTACTCACGCTGACCGGCGGAGTCCGAGTGCAACTGTAACAGCCAAAATTTGCTAACCATGTTTACTTCCTTAAACAGGCTCAACAACCCGTACTGTGGGGCCCACACCGTGATATGTCCATTTACCGAGGCAAGGGCCGAGGTTTTTTTTTTTTTGTGATGTATGCCTAGTGTATTGTACATGTATAGACTATTAAGTCAATTTATACGGATGTATAGGCATCGAGACGAGTGGGGACGTACCTCGAGTCGCGTGTCGACGTGGGACCGAGGTAGCGACATATTGGGGTAAATTGAATTAAGTTGATGTAAATGTGAATTTATATTAGTTTAATAAGTGGCTAATGTGGTCACATTAGAATTAATGTTAATGTGCCTAAGGTTGGAAAATTAAACAACAAGCACATGATGTGCATCGAGACACGCACAAAACCCATCATGAGGCAAGGTGTCCAATTGCTGAGTCACTCCATGGTGACTTGAGAGACAAGTGGGACAAGTTGGTCCATGAGATGAGCCTCGAGAAACGTGTGCATACAATGATCAATGGCCACCATTCAAACATATCTATATATAGTCAAATGGAGCATTAGTCAACATGTTTCATTTCTTATCTTCATCAAATCGGTTAGCTGTGAAGGAGAAGAGAAAAGAGAAGTTGCTGGTGTGAATTTGGAGGAGGAGAAGGGTGCAAATCATTGAAGCATTGGTGAGGAAGAAGATCATCATCAAGCTAGGTAACTATTCCACACCATTAGCTTTTTACTTTCATGAATTTGATGTTGGAGTGACTGGTATACATTGGGATAGGTGTTAGGGACCTCATGTAATAAGTCGAAAAGATAGCCTATGTGTGGCAAAAACCCAGAATTCGAAGTGCAAAATTATGGGTTATGTTGCACATAGAGCGCTAGGTCCAAAATCTAGCACGCTCATATTAATTAGCGCGCTAGATAGATGAATTAGCATGCTAATGTTTGAATTAGTGCGCTAATGCTGGTTAGCGCGCTTGACAGCCGAGGTAGCACGCTAATGTTACAATTAGCGCGCTACTGTTCACAATTAGCGCGCTACTGTTCACAATTAGCGAGCTAATTTCCCAGCCAGTACTAAGAATCAGCCAAGTTCAAAAATGGTCTTAACACCATAAATAGGTTTAAACACACTCTAACACCTGTCAAACACCTCCAAGGAACTAAGGGGAGATCCCGGGAGTTTGGGCACACATTTCGGAGTGTCGAGGGATCGGCTAGGCTAGGACAAGCGTGTGAATTGTAAGTAAAGCTGTGAGAATTCTTTATTTCCTTTTATCCTCTTATTGATTTATTGGTCTATTTGTAGACATGGCTACTTGTACTCTTACATCATGTTGTTCTTGTGTCTATTCACAATTGAATATTGTAACATGATGCCTTGTGAAGTGTTTTATTGATTCCAATTCCTACTTTTGATGTTGTTCGTAATAGATAATTGATGAAAAGCATGCTATTGGGATACTGTGGATTTCATTGGACTTGTGTTCCATTCCTTTGAGCTTTGTAGCCTACCTTGCTTTGGAATCCTAGAGATTTGAACTTATTTGTCTTTGAAAACTAAAGTAGGGATTATCTATTGTCCATTGCACAAGAAATGCGTGGTTAACGGGGACATGGGTCTACCGGGGTTCCGGCACTCACCACTTCACTTGCGCAGCACACGAGTTATGGGACTCGGGGTGGTCGGCAAGAATGAGATTGATGATGTATAAGCGTATAGCACAGCTCCGCTATTTGTGTCAGATATGTTGAGCGTAGCTCCATATAGTAGTGGAAATGTTAGGTGATAGTTCTCATCGTCGACCGGACGTATATCATCTCGACTTAGCCTGTGTCAGTTTATACATTGTTAACCGTGGTATTTAATTGCATTACTTATTCCAGCAATTCTTTAGCTATCTAATGCTTTTATATACATGTCTTCTCTTTTGGAAATGTGACATAGAATTCTCCGGTTATTACTTAAATATCACTATACTCACCGTCTAGTTTGTGACGGTAGGTGTAGGTCTGTCGAGCAGCAGTAGACCGGGAAAGGAGAAGATCGGCGACTTTCTCTAAACATTTCGGCGACTCTCCTCACTCATCATGTATGACTCGACCTTTGTTGTAGTATTACTGTACATTTTAGGTTGTATGGGTTGAGTGCATAGTTCCATATATACATGCATGTGATGCTGTAATTTCCTGGTTTCCCACACTTAGGAATTTTGAAAAAAATGAAAGTTTCCGCACGATCTTTAAAATACATGATAATATGTAATCATATGAACATAATAAAGGAAATTTTAATTACCTTAATAATATCAAAACATGTGTAGTGAATGAGATATAAAGACGAAAGGCTGACTAATACGTAATTAAGTCTTATGTGGTTAGGATTAAGGCTTGATTACGGGATTAGGTCGGGCGGTGCCCTGTTTAGAAGTTGGGGTCATCACAACAACGCTAGAATCTCTATCACCGAGACCTCGGGGTGGAGTGAAAATTAGTGAAATTTGCCTATCTTAACTTGAATTGGGGTCGTTTGAGATGAAATTGGATATAAAGAATTCAACCTTGGTGAAATTGAATTGCTAGAACTATATCTCCATAGATTAAATCACCAATTTAAATTCGTTGCATTAGTAAGTAGTTAATTAGCAGTGAAATTTCAATTCAAAATCAAAATCTAGGTTCCTAACTTTATTTTCTAGTTAAACTATGAATTAGCATTTACACCGTCCTTGGGGTTTGATATCCGCAACCCAAACACTAGTTTGGGTCGCTATTACTTGCAACAAAAGCCGTATACTTGCGAGTCTCATGTCATTTAGAACCCATTGATGAAGAGAAAATAGCTAGTTCAACTGTTTCTCTCTGCTGTCACACATTTACACCTAAGTTCATCATGTTTATGTGCAAAAAATGAGATGAATTCTTGTTGGATTCTCATTATTTGATGATCCAAATTTAAGATGAATGGGTTGGAGTGATGTTAAACCTCTTTTATACTGTTCTGGGCAGTTAGAGGTGAATCGGGGAAGTTTTGATGGGGAAGGGCTGTTGTAATGCGACAGCAGCCCTGCAGCAGCACAGGCAGCACACTGCCCCTCAAAGGGAGGGTGCTGCCCCATTTCAAAACTGCACTTTTGCAGCTGAATTCTCAAGTGTTTGTTGAAACTTTAGGGGACTTTTAGGGGGTCCCTAAACGTTACAAATGGACTAGGAATTGATGCCTAATGATTGGTTTTAGGTTTCCGAACTCCAGGGAAAGATTCGAGGTTTCGAGACTTAGGAAAAGTCAGGGATATTAGGAAGTGCGACCAAGGTAAGTAGGAATTAACTTAGTTTATCTTTTATGCCATGTCTATTAGTTATATTAGTTTCATATAGCTTATGGATTGGGTTGGGGCCCCGTATTGGAATCTATGTTTTCATTAACATGTTAAAGTGAATATTCAAGAGAGGTCTGTGACGAAGCACCTACGGATTGTTCGATTGTTGAGTCATGATCCAGCATAAATCCGCATTTGTTTTACAGATAGTTCGGATGTGGAGTCGTGATCCAGTACTGCATTCGCGGCTTAGGCCAAGGGTTCCCATAATAATTGAGATTTCACTAGGTATGTCGGTGAGCTACATTACACTGGAATACATTATCATTACCACATAGCGGCCATTGTGTAGGTCAGGTTTTGGAATTCTAGTATGAATTATTTTCGGTCCTTGTTTCTAAATTTTTTCAAGTGATCGCCAGTACAGTAGCTAATTTAATTGTTGAGATGCATGTAGTTCTATCTATTGTTTACATCATTTTCATTATCCCCACTTGAAGATATTATTTCTCATTTAGTTATTGCAAATGAGGTAATAGTGGATAATGGATGGTCTAAGTGGAATTCATTTAATAAGCCCATTGAATGCTCACTCCCCTATTCAACAATCTCAAGTACCTCGTTCGGCATTCCAAGGCAGAAAGAGAGAAGGATTAAGGTTTAGTTCCTTCTCAATGACGTGAAGACTTTTCCTTTAAATAATATTGTTATTGAACTATTGTTTTATATAAACAAGGTTGGGAAACAATTGCAAACGGTGGTTTAACTAGTTTTGTAAATCCGTTATTTAAAATCGAAAAGTGTTTGATTTCTGCAGCGTTTATTTATGTTTTATTTTGATTTTCGAGACATACATGCCGTATTTATCAGGTACCGAAGGCAAGCTTCTGGCATGGGTTGAGCCCACTGATTTACTGAGGCTTAATACGTGTTTCAGGCCGAACGGCGCCTTAAGCAAGACGAGGGTTATTACAAGCCTAGGCATGTTTGTACGGACCTCTAAGAGTGGGTCTACGTTTGACAAGTGACAAATGGTCTAGGCCCAGTTGCACTTGAAGTGGAGTGTTGAAGTATGTAATCCAATATTGGAAATATAATAAAAGTTAGTGTGATATGTAAGTGAAGTAGATTGGATCCTAGCACAAGCCAATTGGTTTTCTGCAAGATGGGTTCCAACCCCATTTATATACCCACATGTGCACATGAGGCCCAACACTCTTTAGGCCCGTGGATTTTTACACCTTGCAATAGAAAAAAGGAGACCAATTTCCCCATTGAATCCTTCTTAAGGAAAATGTGGATCCAGGAGATATATTGATAATCAAAATTTGGAAGACTCAATATGCAACAAGCTATTTATGAAGCGTGGAAAGTTGATAGCAGGGGTGTCAATGGGGGCAAGGAATCCTCGCGACAGGGACGGGGAATTTAGATGGGGATGGGGCGGGGAAGGGGAGAAGATGGATTCCCTGCGCGGGGATGTGAACGGTGATAGGGAAGAAAATATCCCAACGAGGATCTCCAAGGGGAATTATATATATAGGTTTATATATTATATACATATTAGTATATATAAATGTTATCATATTATAGTGAACAATTTTTTTTATAACTCAATTACAAGTGCATGACATGATAGTATTTTATTTTGGTTAACCTTTCATCAGTTGTAATGTGTCTTTGACACCTTACTTTTTGCTTGTTTTTTTTTTTAGTTTTTTAGGAAAATTGACACCTTACTTTTTAACTTGGTTTAGAATTTAAGTTAGAAATCTATGATTTATAGTTGAGGTGCATGCTTGATATAGAATTTGATTATTAGATCATTTTAAAGTAAATTGTTTTATTGTGTGACATGGAGATTATTCCCACGGAGAATTAAATGAAAAAAAAAAAAAAAAAACTCCTCTTGGAGATTCCCCGCGGGGAAAATGATGCAAATCTCCGTGGGGAATTAAATGGGAAAAAAAATTCCCATTGGGATTACTCATCCCCGCGAGGAAAATGATACAAATTCCTCATGGAGAATTAAATGGGAAAAAATATTTCCCCACTGGGATTAGACGAGGACGGGGATGAAAACTCATCCCCATGTGGGGATAGAAATGGGGATGGAGGGTGAATTCCTAAATGGCTAAATGGGGATGTGGATGGTAACCTTATCCCCATCCCCGCCCCATTAACACCCCTAATTGACAGCAACCATTGTTGCACCATCGGTACTAACTTAAACTTATACAAAGCCAAACAATTCTACAATGTCCTATGACTCTTATTAGATATTGTAATTATAGGCGATTCAAAGTCATACCCTATAAGCTCATTCGGAATAAGATTGTTCACTTCCATTTTATATTTTCAAAAGAATAAATTCTATTTTAGACATTTAGTAAAAATGTTAAAGTTTATTCGGTCAAAGTTTAAAAAAGTAAGTATTAATACACCATGGAATTAGGACTAGCAAAAAAATTTACAGAATGTAACTAATAATGATAGAAAAGTATAAAAAAGAAGAAAATAACCCCTTCGTGGAGATACTGATATTACCTGTGGGAAAGCAGAAATTTCCTATGACAACTATTAGATATTGTAATTATAAGCAATTAAACGTCATACACTATAAGCTTATTCAGAATAAGATTGTTTGCTTCCATTTTATATTTTCAAAAGAATAAATATCTATTTTAGAAATTTAGTAAAATGTTAAAGTTTATTTGGTCAAAGTTTGATCCATGTAGCCGACCCCAGTTAATTTGGGACTGAGGCTATGTTGTTGTTGTTAAAGTTTATTCGGTCGAAGTTTAAAAAAATAAGGATTAATACACCATGGAATTAGGACTAGCAAACATTTTTACATTCTGTTATCTCATAATGATTGAAAATTATAAACAACAAGGAAATAGCCCTTTGGTGGAGGTACTATTATTACCTGTGGGAAAGCAGGAATTTCCTTCTCCCACACACAAGGCATCAGTCCATCTTTTCCCCCTTGAAATGCTCTAAGTTCATCCTCAAACCAATCCCTTTGAAAATAGAAAAAAAAATATACTGTTATTAAGAAAATGGAAAAGAACAAGTTCTTCCACAATTGAAGGAATAAAACTTGTTGATTTCTTCCAAACTTTCTAAATGCACATGTAGTCACATCTTACTTTACAAGAGTTGGACTCCAACGGTAAAATCAAGCCAGGCAAGGTTTCAGTGAAAAATTGAGAACGGGTTTGATAAAATAGAATACAAATAGAATTTGCAAAATCATTGACTGCATCTCATAGACTCATACTTTGTGGTCTTTATTTTTAATGCTATGAAGATAAGATTATGTTATTATAATTTATTTCTGTAAAATTTATTTAAAAAAAAAAAAAAAAAAAAAAAAACATATTCCACCAATGGCGACCAAACAATTCACTTCCTTGACATCTCATTTGCATGGATTACAATCCAAGATTCATAACATATAAGAATTCGCTAGAACTAAAGAATGAAACAAACAGAAGGACAAAGACAAATTAGTACTACAAATAAAACCTCTTATGAACCACAGGTATTCACTAGTCAAGCATTTTTAATAGCATGTGATCATAGACCACTTGAACACACAGATCACAAGTGCAAGATAATAAAGAAAGCCAAAATGAAAATCAAGAATTCCTAAGTTCTCTTCTTTTATCATGAATTTCTAGATTTTCCTTTTTTAATAGGGTTTGATCTCTGCCCACTCAAATACATAAATAACAAGCGCAGGATTATACAAAAAGTTGAGAAACAAAACAAGACAAAACAAGACTTTCCTTGTTTCTCATCTCACACTATGAATTTTTGTGCTTTGTCTCATCACTTGAATACACAAATAACAAA
This sequence comes from Stephania yunnanensis, assembly GCA_039657365.1. Taxonomy (NCBI): domain Eukaryota; kingdom Viridiplantae; phylum Streptophyta; class Magnoliopsida; order Ranunculales; family Menispermaceae; genus Stephania; species Stephania yunnanensis. The sequence continues at coordinate 12,653,344 of CM077589.1, read as the reverse complement.
AGCAAACAATATAGTGAATTATAAAAACAAAAAACTAAAAACTAAACAAAACAAGACTTTCCTTGTGTCTAAACTTCCATAATGAACTTTGTGCTTTGTCTCATCTTACATTTTGCTTAGTTCGAGAATTATAGAACTCTTTGATTATCAGTGGCATCAAGCAATAGCTTCAATTTAAACTCAATACATGACAACAACACAAGGTCAGTTTTTAGAAGACCAAACTATGAGGAAAAAAAAAATTGCTACCAGACATACTAACCTTCCAGGTATCCAAGGGCCCAACCATGCATCTCTCTTGTCCAGCAGCATTTGTAAGCACGAGCTTTCTTCACATCCAGAAGGCTCCCTACCAATCGTCAAGAAAACTAGCAGTGTAAGTCAAACCCATTGAACACAACACCTTGCATATAAGCCTAGAGCTATCACTAAATAAGAAACTTATCATGAATCGGGTTTGAGGATATCATATATTATAAGCCGACTTCCCAAAGATCAAAATATACCTAAAAGGAGTGGTGCATAGCTGCATAAGCTGAGAATGGTCATTTTTATAAGCCATTGGATCAGAAAGGGATTGATATGCCATTAATGTTCTGATGGTAAAAAGATCCATTGCAGGCCTCGCATCTGGGAGTTGCTTCGCTGCTAGAAATGATATATAGGACAAAGCCCTACCATGCAGATCAGCAACCAAACATAAATTATTATTTATTACATCCAACCCTAGAAACTACTGAGCACTAACTAAATATGTAATTTACCTGCTGAGGTACATTAGCACTGGCTGAAGCAAGATCCCAGTCTTGGGAGCATCAATTGCAGGAGAAATGAAGCAATTTATAAATGACGTTAGCGCTTCGACTGCTACAGACCAAACCCTATAAGACAATAGTGGGAAATCTTGTAAGAAAGCCATTGAAAGATCAAATCATAAAATTCAAAAGCATAAAGTGCATCCTACGGAATACAGGCCCACAGACCAAAAGGTCCTGAAAGAGGAACATGAATACTCTCTATTGAGAGAGGGAGCATTAAGAAATATAAACTTGCCGTGAAAGAGGAGCATGAATATTGAACCTCAAGTAAAGGGTATTCTTTCAACAAGGAATTCATTTATCAAACGAAACAGGACAACAAGATGTTAAGACTTAAAAAGTAAGTCTAAAAAACAAAAGCGGAAAAAAGGCATTATTGGGACTTAAACATTGTTTCCGAATGAGATGTCCCTACAAGAATCCTACAAATAAACACAAACACACACACAAGAGAAAGGAACTCACAAGTTTTAAAAGCACCAGGAAATCAATTGCTATTAAGCATCTATACTCTGTAAAACTACTACAGTCGCTATTGGTGCCCAGTCGATAAAGCATGATACCAGTCACCTTCTGAACGATAAAGAATAATTTCAGTCCATATCTCATAGGGCAGTCGTGGTTTCAATATCCTACCAGCTTCTTCAAATAACCATTCAATTTTTAAAAAGTTTTCACAATGAATTATGAATCTAATGTAAGAAACATTTTTCAAAAATTCCATTTATGTTTGGTAGAGTACAAATCATTCTCAAAACTCAAAAAATCAATTGAGTTTTTAATATCTTTTCACAAATAAAATTGCAAGAATGCAATTACAAACTTCCAATTCATGACAAATTATTTTTAAGGAATACAGGCCCACAAGACCAAACGGTCAAACCCTATAAATGTAACATATAAAAACTGAAAAATAATAATAATTCTTCAAAAAAAATAAAAAATAAAAAACAAAACATAGCTTAAGAAACGTAAAAACTGAATTTAAAGAGACGAAAAATGCAATCTAAGAACATAAATAATCACCTTATCAATAAAAAAAAAATCATCGCAAGTTCATGAATTCACTTAAAGCAACTAAAATTCATAATTTGATATGTTTCCAGCATACATATTTGTGTAAGCAGCTCGTCAAAGAAAAAAAGATCTTTGGAGCAGCTAAATGAAAATATCTATAACAAATGTTAACAGGTATCTCAAAAAAAAGTGTTAACAGGAATTGTTTACATTGAAGAGCGTATCCCTAACAAATTCAGAATATTCTGTAACTAATTTTCAAAGTGAGTTCATATTTCTAATTCTTTATTTTATCGGAGTTCAGATTTCTAATCCTTGAGTATAATAATGCATGTCTGCCAGTGGCGGACCTAGGAAGGGGCAAGGGGGCCGGCTGCCTCCTAACCCCCGGGACCCCCTATAGTACCCCTACGTATAGTAAAAAAAAAAAAAAAAAATGCTTAGTTTTTCATATGGTCACCCCCCCCCCCCCCCCCCCCCCCCCCCCCCCCCGAAACCCCTTATAGTTCTGCCTAATTTTTTAGTTCCACCACTGATGCCTGCGGACGTTTGTATCCAAATCAAGTAAAATGTGCAATCTATATCATACTCACTGCACCCATCAAGACCAACAATCAGCTAGTAGATAATATTATGTAAAATCACACTACTAAGCTGTTCTACTATGCATGGCAAGTTCAGAATTTGTGACACTATCAACCACTAAGAGGTGGATTTGGGATAACAGACAAGATATTTTTCTGACTTTAAACTAAAAGTACTTGGAGAGACAAATTACCATTACCTTCCTAATATATGATTGTGAAACAAAAATATAATGTGGTCTTCAATCCTAAGCTCTCTTTTTGTTCACTTTTCTTTAATCTCTAACACTAAATCTGATATCCTTCATCTCTTTCTGAGTCTCTCTCTCTCTCATGTAATAAAATTAAAAAACCACAGTCAACAGTAACTGCGAGGAAATGTCAGCCAAATGTAAAATGCTAGAACTTTTACCATTGAAACTGATAGCTACTTTAACCCAGGCTATTCACCAGTGCAATGAGAAAATTGCAAAATAAACATCTTGTTCTGACCAAGAATGTCCAAAACATCTAGTTTTTGACTTTTTGCAGCTAATCGAAGACAACAACTATACACTATGGAAGTGAATGTTGGGAGGTAAAGCAATAACAACTACATAAAATGAACGTAGCAGAAACGAGGATGCTTAGGTGGATGTGTTATAAAACTAGTAAAGATAGAATAAGAAATATAAAAATTCAAAGACAACTAGGAGTAGCACCAATTGACACAAAAATTAGGGAAGGACGGTTGCGGTGGTTAGATCACTTGCAAAGACGGCTTGCAAATGCCCCCACTAGAAAACTAGACTCAATAGAAACTGAAGAAATTCGACGAAGTAGGGGTAGACCAAAGTTAACTTGGAAAGCATTAATTAGGAGGGATTTAAATGGTTTGATAATCTCGCCATCAATTGCACTAAATCAAGCACAATGGAAGAGTTTGATCCACGTAGCTGACCGCAATTAATTTGGGACTGAGGCTACGTTGTTGTTGTTGTTGTTGTTGCAGCTAATCGAAGACGGTATGAATTGAACAATTAGCTTACTGTATCTGAGATGTCAAATCTCCAGCTTGCCTAATTTGGTATTCTGGATTTCCACTAAAAAGGGTGGCCCAGAGAGAAAGAACATCAAAGACCTGGTCTTCAAGGTCCTGCAAACAAAGCCAAATAGGTCATAGATTGAAAATAATTTGCAAAAGTACATACAAGAAACCAATATGCCATTGCAAGGTACCTCCCTTGGCATTGAAGCTAAAAGCGATCCCAAAAGCAACCACCCAGCTTCTTTGTCAACGGATGTTGCCATTGGGTTCCGACTGGACTCGGTTAGCATTTTCTTTGAAACTTCAAGCACCGTTTCAGGCAATCTGCTCATGATAATTTTAAAACAATATATCCATGAGAAGTATATTTTGAGGGAGGTTGGCCAAAAATAAACTATAAGCTCACACTCGCACGCGCAAACTACATTCACAAAATTCCAACACAAACCAACCCCTGATATAGAGCATAAATTGCCAACTAATAATATAATTGGGGAAAAAATAATTTAGATTTAACATGCAATAGGGGAAAACGAACAAGAGTAGGATATTTGTGAAAAACGTAGCCAACAAAGATACATACAACTATCAAATATTCTTTAGTGCTGCAAATACACTGATTATGTGTTGCATCTGATTGGCATGAAATAATACAAGAGCATAGGTAGTGGCCATCTAAGAGACACAATTATGAGGTCAAAATGACAACAACCATCTTAGTTGACTATGAATTGCTCCTTCCACATTACTGACTTTCCTCTCTTAAATTTCCCAAGTTTCATTTTCATGTTTAGGTCAAGGCCCTTGTATAGGGGCTTAGGTAACTTAATGTTAAGGCCCCTATATAAATGTTGGAGAAGTGGGGACTGAAAGTTGGTCCCACATCAATAAGTGTGACTTCATAATGACGAATATAAGTGTGGATCTCCCCTCAATTAGTACTGAGGCCTTTTGGAGTAAAGCCTAACACTTGTTGAGTTGAAGGTGGTTAAGTTGGGGTAAGTATTGGTACTAGTAGAAATCCACAGGCTAGCAGGGCAGTACTGCGGGCAGGCCGCTTGCGGATAAGTACCGCGAGTGGGCCTAACAATGATAATAAACAATTCCGCTTAAGCAAAAATGCTTGGATGAGGGGGGGAACAAACAAACAAAGTGTGCCCAAAAACAAGACCCTTCCTACCACTATAAAATTTTCAGGAGCAGTCAAAATTCATTGACATATAGCCTAAGAAACTAAAAACTCATTGCTGCTGTGAGTCTTTCTCATGATCTCTTCTAAATTTGAAATTTTTTCGCACAAATGAAACAACTGAGATGACCTGAGACACAAGCATGAAAAGGGTGAAATGAACCCAAGACCTTCCATAAAGTGTCCTTCAGGTTTTCCATTTAATTTCAATGGCTTGTCCTCTATGATAAATAGAAAAAGGCAATTTAACCATCACGATTGTTAGAGCTTCTAACTTCTAAGAAATTAATCAATGGCCTAATGAACACAAGTATAACAACAACATAGCCTCAGTCCCAAATTAATTGGAGTCGACTACATGGATCAAACTTTTCCATTGTGCTCGATTAAGTGCAAGTTCAACATAGGTGGAGTTCTATTTCCAATGGCCTAATGAACACAAGTATACATTAATGCAAATTATTGTGAGTTGCTTCTATTTCCAAATAATCTTTTCTTTGGAGAAAAGATGATGCCTTATATCATAAATAATAAATTAAAATAAAAAGTATAAAAAAGGATGTTAAATTAGGGGAGTACAAATACACCTGACCAAGAAACCTAAATAAACAACTACATGTCTTGCACTTATATTAATCAACAAACACTGATGTGACCACAAAAAGTAACACAAAAACATCTAATAATTTTCAACGGGAAGACAACTACCTAAAAAACAAAATCAGTGCCAACTTTCTGACCAAATTGTTGTAGCAATATAACTTAAATCCAAATGGAATGACAGTACCTAGCGGGATAACCGAGAGGTAGTTTTGGAGAAATTGAAACTAGAGCTGATATAACTGAAGCTTGTCCATGCAAGGAATCAAGCTCAACTTTCAAATTGGTCCCCTGAAAGTTAATAGAAAAAGATAAGGTTTTAAAATATTTAACGAATGCAAGGGGAAACACCAAAAAGTTTTCATCAATGAAAAGCAACTTGAAACTCCCATCACTACTCATTTCCAACAGAAAATGCCATTAAGAGTTGAGACATTGTGTCTCCTTAGCAGACAGCTTTTTCTACCAGCACCGCATAAGTAAAGTGATTGGACGAAATACTTTTGATACATGTATTTTATACAACAAAATGGAGTCTGCAAAGATAAACTTCTACATGCCCGAGTGCGCTTTTACGTTTCACAGATTTTTCCAACATACATTTTCTAAACGACAACATGATTCATCACAGAGCTACTTTCAATGATGAAAACAAATAAAACTAGTAAAATTAGTGAATTTCAACGAATTGCATCAAATTTATATAACGGAACTCAGAAGTATGATATTTTATGTTTTCCAAATGTACATTTTCTAAACGAGAACATTATTCATCCCAGAGCTACCTTTCTATCAAATAAACAAATGAAACAGCTAAAATGAGTATACATAATAATTGCATTTTTTATAAGATAATAATTGAATTTACAAATAAAGGGAAACAAACAATACAACATTAACGATGATCAATGTTCAATGAAATTCAACAATTGTACTTTTTTTGGTTCTTAGGTATGTTTTCTACCAAAAAAGAGTCAATTGCTCCACTTTGTACTCAATTATACTATAGGCTAGCTGTTCCATCCAAACAAGTGTGAATTTGTCCACCACAATGATAGGTGTTTATGCCAAGACTACTTCGCACAATTTAGCCAAGGTGGAACATTGGAAATTAAATGTACGGATTTTGAAAGACCTAAGGATAAGTCAAGTATAAGTCAAGTAATTTTACAAAACTCACATCAGGCTACTACAATTTTGTTGGCTTTGTTGACACAAGATGACTCATGATTATTCTTACTTTACAAAAATATGATTAATATTGGATGAATCATTCGTTAAAATTTTCTTTTTGGAACTTTTGGATACCAACAGCAAATTGGTTTTCAACCTCATTACGAAAGATGAGGAAAACAAAACTCATGTCAGGCCCATGCTTTGGAAGAAAGTTCCATGACGCACAAGCGCAGCAATCAATAAATAAAACAATTTGCAAGCTCTTGAGAAAATACTAGAAGAAGTTCCCCAAAACAACTACAAAAGAGAACAAGAGGATTCAAAGTTCTTCCATAACAAATATGAAAATAAGCATGTTTTACACTTTGCTTTCATCCATAAGACGTGAATGCATCAAATACGTTTTACCGATATTGAAATATATCTTTCAAGCTAAAAGAAAATTTTAGAAGACCGCACTTTGGCCAACTATACTATGGAAGTAAATGTTGGGCAGTAAAGAAACAACACATACATAAAATGAGAGTTGCAAAAATGAGGATGCTTAGGTCAATATGCGGTAAAATTGGTATAGATAGAGAAATAAGGAAATTAAAAGAAAAGCAGGAGTAACAACAATTGTATCAAAAATTCAGGAAGGTCATAACGGTAGTTTAAACACATCCAAAAACAACTAGCAAATGCCCCAATTAGAAAACTCGAACACAATAGAATCTGAAGAAAATCAACACTATATGGATAGGCCTAAGATAACTAGGGATGCATTGATTAAGAAAAGATAACTTGGGATACATTGATTTCAAAGTCTTTAATATCCTTTGAAATCCTCCATTGAATAAACCTCCCTAAGAAAGATTTACAAGATTTTGAAAGCACGACATCAAGTGCACTAAATCAAGTGGATTGGAAGAGTTTGATCCGTGTAGCCGACCGCAACTAATTTTGAATTGAGAATTTGTTGCAAATGTCAATAACAAAAAGGATACAAAAATGTAACTTAAAACATGATTATAAAGTTTACTTCAAGGGACTTCAAGTTTTAGCAAATTTCCAAATTAGAATTTATCATACTATAGAATTTGGACTAGCTATATTCATAATATTATTTTGAAGTAGAAAACATGCCTAAGTACCAAATCTCAAACCTAGTTGTCTACACCTTCATAACTAATCTAGTGGGATTGTTTTGGTTTGCTTTAAAAGTACCTATCGTGTAAGTTAGATTGGAAAGTCATGAATATGAACAGTTCTGGTCGGTTTAGTTTTTGAATCCCTCAAATGTGTCCTTGGTTACTCTTGTCTACAAAAAGGATATCATTGTTATTTCCTTGATCCTAACAGGTACTTTGTGTTTGTTGTTGTTCCCCCTTCCAAAAGTATCAGCCTATCAGGTTCTTTCCACTTAATTTTTCTTCTCTACAAGATGTGTGATGTGTCTGCTCTCCATCAGTTCAAGAACGACCGAGCAATGTAGCAACAGATGTTTTTGCAATTTAAAGGAGCCCCTAGACAAAGTATTGAACTAAGTGAAAAACAACCACCCAGCAGGGGTGGCGGAGAAGTAAGAACTTTGCATGTGGGTTTCTTTACTACAAGGAGGTCTCATGTTCGAGTCCTTGCGTCAACAAAGAAACCATTTCCTGGTGGTATATCCCGATCAATGAGTTTGGTGGGACCGATTTGAACCTGTGGGATTAGTCATATCCGAAGGGTGCGAATGCCCATAGTTATCAATAAAAAATAACTAAACTGAGTGAAAAATGTGGGCATACTTAAATTGAGTGTTTCTCATTTGTAGATAGTCCAACATCTAATCCCCATGTTTCACGAATAAATGGAGCACATCGAAATTTGCTATCACTTCATTTTTGAGAAAATAAAGCAGGGATTGATCTCTGAGAATACGTGAAGATTCAGAAACAATTTCGTGATATATTTAAAAAATATCCTAATAGTGTTAGAATTGATTAGTTAACTAAGAAGCTGAGAAAAATTAACATCTAAACTCCAACTTGAGGGGGAGGGGTACAAAATAGAAAAGTTGCACTTATTTGATTTGTTATAGAATAGGCATTTGTACTTGTACATACATACTTGAGTAGATCACAGTTCGAGCGCGCGCGCGCACACACACATATATATAGAGAGAGAGAGATAGGAATGTGAACTGCAGAAGATGTGCCTAGACTATTTAAGGGTCAGCTATACACGAAGACCAGTTTCCTAGTTGTAGCTAGATAATAAGAAAATGATACTGTGATCATTCAATAATATAGAAAAAATGTTGAAGGAAAAACGAGCCGAATACCACTGATTGAGGCAAATATCGCAAGGCATAATGCAGTTGTTATATACCAACCTTTTCAAATGAAATGCTTTCTCTCAAAGCATTGAATGTCGTCACTGCATAAGAAATTAATCCACCAACACAAGTGGGATCAACCTCTGCCAATGCACGCAATGTCAAAGCAGCTTCAATGCGCACCTATCACAATTCCTCAAATAAGGGTCAACCAGAAAATAACATACCACAAAAGGATGAGAAAAATAAATTATTTATATGTCAAATATAATAACACAGAAACCTGCAAGAATATTGCAAGTTAGCAATCAAGACAGACTTTATGAATTTGTCGAGACTTACTTTCCCCAAAATCAATAATAATTAGAGCGTTTCTGATTTCACATGAATAGATTTTGGGCAAAACTTTCTCATCTTAAGAAGACTCAAAGAATTAAACTTAAAAGTTCAGAGATCCACTCCATCTTTAAAATACAATAAGGCGAGCATGGCTTATCTATCAAAAAAGTTAAATCATACACAACAGCTTAAACATTGTTTATGGTCTTTTCTTTTCTTTTTCCATGAGAGGAGACAAAATGATATAGTAATGGGATATGGATGGGAAATGCCAGTAGGACACAAACTTCATCAAGCCAGAACAACAACAACAACAACAACATAGCCTCAGTCCCAATTCAACTGGGGTCGGCTACATGGATCAAACTTCATCAAGCCAGATCCAACAAAAATGACAATTCAAAATCTGCAATAAAAGACCTCCCTAGTCCCGCAACAAGCAAACGATGTGTGTGTAAGAGTTTGAATATGCTACAAATTGCATGTCATTTTCATTTTAAAAGAACACGAGCTATGTAAGCTTTATAATCCTTTACCATTGATTTTATGTTGTATACCAAAATATATACAACATGAGGCTGAGTTCCAATCCCATTTCCCATATCATTCTAAGTTTGGAATTTGAAACAACGGGGAAACACCAATGACTTTTTGCTTCTTTTAGAGACCCAATCGCCAAGTAATATGTGTGGGACAGATAAACAAGTGATGTCGTTTCCCGACATTGGTCCCAACTGCTCTGCCAACACCTCATCGATTAGAAAGACCATTAATTTGTTCCTATAAATTATAATTTCACATTTAAATACTAATAGAAAACATAGTTCTGCAAATAACTTTAATTTCAACCAGCAAAATATGCATTAACTTTAAGTATAAATGTAATGATCTATTCCATACAACAACACGTGATGCTTCATGATTTGTTCAAGTGCACTGGAGATTGTAGCCCAAATGATATAGTTTCATCTCTAATTAGCTATCAAAGTTAGCTTCTAAAACAGTAATTTAAGCCCTCAAATAATATTATTCACATTGTGATTTAATTAATTGGTTCACAAATCACAACCATTTGAAGCCAATATTCTCTTGACGTTGATAAAATATTGCAGTCTTTATTTTACTTTTTTAGACCATGTGGTATTTTTCAAATTGAGAGAAGATGAGTATTAATTATAATGAAAAGATGAAGCGTAAAGATATTTTTTTAGAGAGAAACTAGAAAAGATGAAGCGTAAAGTTATGAAGAACCTGCGAGTTTGCTGCAGATCTGTGTCAGGGACTTGAAGTAATACTGACATGTTCACTTGAGTATTCCCTTTCTTATGAGCTCAAGCTACTAAAATGTAAGTGGCATTTGTTTTCTTTCTTGTGTATTTACGTTTTTGTAAACAAGAAAATTCTATTAGTATTTTGAGAACATCCTAGACATTTATTGTTTTGATATAATATTAAAACAACAATATAAGCAGTTTTCATATTCCATCTTGACGTTATCACATACATAACTTGCACCATATCACTCCTTGAGTTGTCCCACAATTAATTGTTTTACGTTTTACAAATTAAAAAAAAAAAAATAACCACCTCATCAACCAATTCCTATTTGAGATTACACTAATTGAAACTGCCAAAAGAATTCTCGAAAAAAGAGTTAAAGCAGCATTTAGAAAAAAAAAAAAAAAAAGTTCTTACAAGTAATGCAGAATGTGATAGCGAAGCAACAACTGTATTATCCAGAATTTCCTTGAATTCGGGTGGAACCTACAAGAAGATACCTATGTTTAAATAATTAAAACAAATTTTCTGAGAAACATTGAAACAATTACGAAGATGTTAATCACATCTCCGACTTCCTTATGTACTATAAAATTTAAGCATAGATTTTTGCACAAAGAAAAAGGAATCATCTCAGCATTGTTAACTATAAGTGGCAATCAAGAAAAAGAAACTGAAGTTGCAGTGGATAAGTAATACCATAAAATCGCATCGACGTTGGGTAAAATATCAACATGAGTGAATTGATCTTGTTGTCAAGGGAACAAAATGTAACAAAGTAAAAGAAGATAGAGAAAACGCATACGTTCATGATCATTTCATACAATTCACAAAACATAAATATTCCATTGATTAGTTCCAAACTTTAATTAATATTGAAAAAGTCATTGACAAAGTCGAGTTCAAAAGGTGTATGTAGTTTTCTAGCACGCTGATGGCATGTGTGACTTAACAACAAGATCATAAGCAATATCTCAAGAGTGAACAATTGTAATAAGTCCAACAACTATTTTAGGAGCTAAAAGTTAGGGGAGCACTAGTCAGTAATTCACATTTTGTTTGTTTAAGGAAGTCTTGCTCTGTACTACTTTAGGAAGATCATGTATTTGCAATTTAGATTTAAACTGGAAAGTTAACACTTTTACAAAATCAAATATTTTCTGCACAATTTAGTCAAAATAGGAAATGAAATCTAGAGTATGTACTTTGTAAATGAAAGTCTGTATGACAAAGATAAAAATTTTCTTGTGCATGGACAGAATTAGTGTCATTAGTTCAGGCTTCTTTAAAAGAAATCATTAGAAAAAGCAAAAACTACAACGTAAAATATGAAAAAGAAATGAAAGTTACTTACAACCATACTGACACAAACGATGAATTTGATTGCATTGCTTAAAATCCAAAAAGAAAATCAATGTCTATTGCAATGATGACAACCACAACCACCAGAATTAACTAACAGAAACCTCTAAGCTACGACAAAACCATTGCTAATGATTAATGAACATCAAATAAAATTTAATTTTATGAAAAAGAACCCACTGAAGAAAGCCTCTCAAGTAACTGTTATTAAGCATAGCTGCAAAGGTCTGCACAACAACAATCCCAAATTAGTTGGGGTCGACTATATGGATCAAACTTTTCTATTCCACTTGATTCAATTCCCTTGACGGCGTGCTTTAATAATCCTTTAAATCTTTCCTAATTAATGCATCCCAATTTATCTTAGGTCTATCTCCAGACCTTGAATTTCTTCAACATCTATTATATCTAGAGTAACTGTTATTAAGCATAGCTGCAAAGGTCTGCACAACAACAGTCCCAAATTAGTCGGGGTCGACTACATGGACAAACTTTTCTATTCCACTTGATACAATTCCCTTGATGGCGTGCTTTAATAATCCTTTAAACCTTTCCCAATTAATGCATCCCAAGTTATCTTAGGTCTATCTCTAGACCTTTGAATTTCTTCAACATCTATTATATCTAGTTTTCTAACAAAGAGCATTTGCAGGCCGCCTTTCAACGTGTCCAAAAATGCAACCGCCCTTTCTTATTTTTTGCGTCAATTACTCTGCACAAAGTACAAACTAAAACCTCTACTTTATGTTGGGCAGTCTTCCAAAAGGATACATCAAGTCAAGAACTGTAAAGTTGAAATAAAAGTCAATGCTAAACCATATTGCAATCAACTTACCTCTCCTAAGGTTGTCAAAATGTGCGATACAGTATGCAATACAGCAACTTTCATGGAAGGACTCAGTTCATGTGATTCCAACTGCAAGGGACCATAAAGTTTCTTTCAGTTTCCAACAACTCTACAATACAAATATAAATATACAGAAATCAACAATTATAATGAAAATATTGCAATAATTTTAACTGAGTGAATGTTTGTGTTCGCCTGTCAAAGTATACCACAGATCAAAGACCACGGATGCCACTAAAATAAAAGTAATTGTAGTAAAAAAATCAAAATATCAAGAAGAATTTAGGGGATTTTATGCATAGTGTTAAAATGTTACATATAAGGCGACTTTTTTATTAGATCATCAATCTAAGTGGAACTGCAGGTCATCAAACTTTCTTTACACACAAATAGAATCAATACAGATTTTGTTTCTCCTCGAAATAGAATAAACAAGAGAATAAATGCAACATGGTGTTTCTTTACGGACGTTTCCTCTATCACCCATGTGGGAAAAAAAAATGCATGTCAAAGTATCACAGTATATGCTAGAAACCGCGCAATGTTTATGCCTATACATCTCAATTATTATGAAAAAACACTCGATGATATTATCGAATAAGTATCCCCTTTGCTGATTTCATTCATCGTCATGTTTGTTTTCTTTTCCCAGTCAAGAAAGAAGAATATAAAAGATTATAGGAGTTCTACAAATTTAAGAGACAGAAAATACTCATGTTTCAGATATCTGCAAATAATGCAAGTCCATTTTCATAAAATAAATAAAAAAACATATAAGGCGAGTCCTATATTAAATTATATACCACATTATTCAGCATTTATTTCAAATTCAGAGATTTTGGATGACCGTGTTGCAGTAAAAATAGACATACTGCGGCAAACCTGACTTCCCAAAAGAACTAAAAAGCTCCTCTGATTGGTTTCAGTCATATGATCAATCACTCCCACCCGAAGGATGTACAAGACGCATGCCTTCAAAAAAATTAAATTAAATAGGTTGAGTCTTTCTAGAGTAATTTTCAGAATCAATTAAAATATTTTAAAAAAAAATTAATAACATAAAATTGATGTGACAGGCTTAGCCTCAGGATTCAAATTGATTATACAAAGATGGAAGATTTCAAGCTGACTGAAACAGAAATTACAGAACTTGATCAATCATTTCATAATACAGAAGTACGGGAGGATCTTGTTCTTCTACCACAGACGAACTAGGAGAAATGTCAAGAAAATCTAGGATATGACATGATCTGTTCAGGTCTCGTCCCAGATTCTTCCTCATTAAATGAGATTAAGCTGATATTAAGACTCAATGGCAACAAATCACTCTCGTCTGAAGTGTTACTTCTTGGAAGAATGCTAGAATTATAAAAATTTCTGTCCACTGTGAATCTGAGACTCAGAAGTACTTGTTGACCATAGGTTTTGTCAATCAAAACCTCTAAGTTCCAACTGCCACTACAGGATGGCAACTAAAACATTTAGTACCAGAACTCAGACCTCCAGAATTACTCTCTTTCAGCTTGCTGGAGAGATTTATGATTCTTATGAATACAACTAGGCGCTGCTTAGCTTTCAGACAGACACCGACAATTTTGGTCCAAGACTGTACCCAGGATCTCATCTAACCTTTGTACTATAAAGACAATAATTTAATTTTTACGTTTAATTGAAATGGCAATCTTATTTGTGCTTCAAAAATTTGCCTCCCAAGTTCTATGAGAAAAAAGGAAAAAGAAAAAAAAAGTAAGAGATGGGTGATACAAGAGCATGTGCATCCACAGTCGAATCCCCATGAAGCATTTCTATGGCATGCAACGCGAAGTTTGCAAGGTCTCCGTCAGGACGAACATGTTTGAGTTGCATGGCCTGCAAGATAAATGTCAAGCATTAATGAGAAACTCACAGGCAACATATAACACATTAAAATAATTGCAAGCACACCTGCAAAATATTGGTCATGGTGGTAAATTGCAAACGAATAGAATAAAAAACACTATGGCAACAAAACTTCCTAAGAAATACTAGTTGACCTCCACCAAATCCAAGATATAGCCTTCGCAATGTGGATCCTTAAAACTTAACCGAAGTGACTCCCTTCAATTAGTTCGAAGTACCAATTCAAAATGGTCATGCATGTGGCTTTTAGTCTCAGCCATACATGCATAGAAGAATCCATTAAGCAAGTTTTTAGCCTAGCCCACAATGCTCGTAGATAAAGGAGATAAATCTTCGTTGAAATTGGCTGGCAAAGTTGTTGGGCAACTACCTTTTAACCTATTTGAATTTACCTGTGAGCAGTTATTCCATCCCTCACTTCATTGGCAACGGTTCTAATTAAGAAAAGCAGATCCCCATTCTCAGCTGAGGTGGGTTTTTATTTTGAGGCTGATAGCATTGATAGAGCCAATTCTAGAAGATACCAATTTTTGTATTTTTTAACTTTGTATAGTCATTTCCTCTTTCTTAAAAAGACTGTCGAACCTATCAAAAAATAAAGCCAAAATATTTTTGTAAAAAAGTAAAGCCAAAATATCGGTACCAACAAAAATGTGAGGAAGACGGTCGCACGTGTAGCACAAAAAGACTAGTGAAAGCCAAAAAAGAAAAAATAATTTCATAATTAATTGAGACAAATGATGAAAAAAATTAATACAAAAAGAATAATGGGATAAAAAAGGAAGAAAACATAAAAGGAAACGACAATCCAAAGACATTGAAGAGCATCAAAAAACATGTGCACAAAATCTTTCAACATTTGCAATATGAGCAAGCAGGAATAAAAAAAAATAAGGAACAAAATGTCTGCTCCAACGTTCGAGTATGATGTGTAATAAGAAAGTAAGAAGGGGCTGAAAAGATTCAGACACCCACGGATATCCATGAAAAAAAAAAGATAACTAGTCAGAAATGCAATTTAAATAGGAGAATCATATGACATGAACAAATTCAGCCCAAGTAATTCAAATTGTAACACTGAAT
Organism: Stephania yunnanensis; assembly: GCA_039657365.1. Lineage (NCBI taxonomy): Eukaryota > Viridiplantae > Streptophyta > Magnoliopsida > Ranunculales > Menispermaceae > Stephania > Stephania yunnanensis. The sequence goes on along the minus strand of CM077589.1, from coordinate 12,637,823 downwards.
CGCTATCCCTTTGAATCACAAGTGAATCACAATAAACCATTGGTGAATTGTAGTAAATCTAAGATTCACCAAAGTTTTTTAAAACTTCAAGGTTGTTGGAGTATATAAATCCCCCATTGGAAATATAATAAGATTTTGTGTAGTATATAAGTGGAGTAGATTGGATCCGAGCACGAGCCAATTGGTTTTGCACAAGATGAGCTCCAACCCCATTTATATGCTCACATGTGCGTGTGGACCAACACTCTCCAGGCCCATGGATTTCTACATGGTATCAGAGCGGGATGATTATGGGCTCGTATTTGAAGACGTGGTTGGGCTAGAAATGGAGACTAGACCCGTTTGTAGACCTAGAGCCTCTAAGGGTAAGCCTAGGCATTTTTGTATGGACTTCTACGAGTAGGTCAATGTTTGGCAAGTAACAACTCATTCATGTCCAATTGCACTCGAGGGCGAGTGTTGGAGTATATAAAATCACACATCGAAAATATAATAAGAGTTGGTGTGGTGTATAAGTAGAGTAGATTGGATCCTAGCACAAGTCAATTGGTTTTGTGCAAGATGGGCTCCAACCCCATTTATATACTCACATGTGCGTGTGTGGCCCAATACTCCCCAGGCTCATGGATTTCTACAAAGGTTTCGAAATTTCTTAAGAGGTTACTTCTTTTATTTAGAAAAAAAAAAAAAAAAAAAAAAAACAAAGGGATCTAAAGTTTTAATAATAATATTTCAAATATCATTGTTCATAAAGACAAAAAAATATCACCATAACCAAATTAAAACTTTCAATGAAAATGGTTGCAAAGTCCTAATCACAACTTGCATAAACTTTTAACTAAAAAAAATATATTTATTACTAAAAGATTACAAAAAGTGCAACAGACAATTATAAGTTCATATCCTATTATCTTTGAAATTATAAACAATTACAATTATAAACTACAACAAAAAAAACTATATAATTAATATATATATATATAAATAATTACGAAATTGCAATTAGATTAAAAACAAAAGTTGAAAATGTCACTTAAAGTCTATATAGTGAAAAGAACAAAACTATATGTATACAATATACTATAATAAAGATCATGAAATTTGCATATGGTTCAAGTTTGTCTCATTAATCTTATGATTTGTCGATCAAAATCCTGATTAGAATCAGCATGATTCCACCTATTCGTTTCTAATCCACAATTACGACTACCATGATTCAGAAGATAAGCAATTTGTGACATCACATCAATTACAAAAGGAAAAGGAAAAATCAACGATAACAAGAAACTCGATCATACTTGAAGTCTTGAACATGCAACAGATACAAGTAAACATCATTTCCCTTCCTAGTTCAACTTCTCAATGTATATGAATATGTAGGCATTAATTAATGGTCCAATTGTTGCATAGCCTCCCTTCATGACCTACAACAATAATGTGCAAGCATGGCAAAGCAAATTTTCTAAGCAGTCTTTCAAGGAAGGAGTTGGTTTTAGTTGGATATGATATCATAGAATCCTAGTAGTCATCCTACTATTTGCAACTTATTCATCTCCTGATACTTTCACGAGTGGACGCAAGAAAACTACTCGAGATTTACATTGAGGAACACAATTTCTTTGAGGTGTCAAGTTCTCCTTGTTCATAAAGCTATCTCTTCCGATCTTAGATATATAGTTAAAAACTAGAACTACTTAAACTTAAGACAATGACATGGTATTAGTTAGTAACCGTGAACATTTTTAAGTCTACCTGTAGAAAGAATACCCAAGATAATGTAAGCCCGATCCGCAATTCCTTGTGTTGTATTCCATTTGCTGCAATTTTAAAAATATATGAACCTTAGATCAATGATGAGCGATAATTTGTGATAATGTAGACAATATTCAGCAAAACAAGGTTAGTAGAATATATGATCCCAAAATTTACAAATTTTGTCAGATTTATCCTAAACAAAAGATTATGCCTTAAGAAACCCGAACTAAGGTTTACCTTAGAACTTCATTTCACAACTTTGAGGGTTGATTTTTGCTCAATTTGACCAAAATTTCAAAAGAAGGAATGAACTAAAAATTTGACCACCCAATTACTCCAATTAGAACTCTCATTCAGCAAAAAACAAACGTTATGCCATACATGGGCAAGAGACCAGCGATTATTCAACAAATTGGATAAAATATTGTCATCTCATATTAGGAAAAAAACTTCTTATATATGCAATCACATTCAAGGACATCATACAGCTACAACCTTTTCTCAACAATTCCATGCAAGAAAGAATTCCTCCTAAAGCTTCTTCGAGAACTATTGAGTATTGACTATATTATACGTCAAAGAATTGGCCTACATCAATCTTAATATACATATTATTGATCTTCCAAAGTGGATAAGAAATTCCATGATGGTATGGTACTCCTCTCTTCATTTATCCTATATTGCTATCAAAACCAGTAATTTACAAAAGATTTTGACTTTAGAAGGAATTCTATATTTTTAACAGAGCACAACAAAGCCTCAGTCTCAAACTAGTCAGGATCAACTGCATTGATTCAACCTTAATAAGTGCTCTTTGCTGCGGATCAAAGTGCTCGATCAGGATGTAATTGATACGGCAGCCGCTACTCAGTGCAGATGGGATCTTGGCCCATGAAATATTTAGGCATGCCACTCGAGGGGCTCCCAATTGTCTGCCTATTTTTGGGAACCAGTGTTGAAGAAAATTGCAAGAAGGCTGGATGGGTGGAAGATGGGTTTTCTGTCGAAACGGGGGCGAGTTACGCTAATTAGCTCAGTACTCGATGCCCTACCCACAAACTTCATGTCATTGTACTGGTTACCGACAGGGGTGGCGGAGAAGGCAGAAAAAATGATGAGGGATTTTTTGTGGAAGAGGATGGGTGCGGATAAATCATGGCCCTAGTTTAGGCAAGTGGTTATGGCGCTTTCAAGATGAGCAAAACGCGAGGTGGGTGGAGATTGTCAGTAGCATATGTGGGAGAAATACGAATGGATGGTATTCTGCTGGTCAGTTTTGAGCGTCGTATAAAGCGTCATGGAGATCCATATTGGACTGCGAGGTCGAGTTTCGGAGGGGATTGTTGTTCATGGTGGGGAACGAGCATAGAGTTAAATTTTGGACAGATCCATGGTGTGGGGATGATATCTTGGCACAGTCGTTTCACACGCTGTATCGGCTTGCCCGAAATCCCAATGGAACGATTGTCGAGGTCGTATCACGTGGGGAGTCAGGTTCAAAGGCTCTGGAATGGGCACTTAATTTTTGAAGACAGGGAATAGGAGCTGCGGAGTCCACACCATACGAGAGTCTGGTCCAACAGCTAGAGGGAAGACTCCCAACCTCGGGAACTGATTCTAGAGTTTGGAAATGGGAAAGTTCTGAAGCATATAGTGTTAAATCGGCGTTGAACAATATGTGCAAGGAGGAGCCGGCTCCAATGGGTTCATCATTTAAGGTTATTTGGAAGAGCCCAGTGGCAATGAAAGTGAAGGTTTTTGCGTGGTTAGCATGGTTGGGCAAGATCAACACGTCGAATGTATTGCAGAAGAGATGCCCCCTCAAAACCATGCTACCTTCTTGGTGCGTATAGTGCCGCCATGCATGTGAATCAATCGACCATATTTTGCATGGGTGTACTCTACTCGTGTGTGGCAAGCATTGGCTTCCAAGCTGGGGCTAGGTTGGACGGCTCCGGCGTCGTTCAAGGATTGTTTGGAGCATGCACCAACTCAAATTCGAAGTTTCAAACAGCAGATATTGTGGCAGGTTGGCGTATTGTACGTTGCTTGGGCATTATCGGCGGAAAGGAATAATAGAATTTTTCACGAACAAGATGGAAGCTGGCAGGAAGTTTGGGAGCAGTCGAAAAGAGGGGTTGCGTCGACTCTAATAGGGCACAAGGAGTTTTTGGGACGTCAGTGGTCTCACCTCGTGAGACAATGGAATGCACTCCTAATGTAATTGCAGGTTTAGGGACTGGGGAACTTTTGTTACAAATTTCTTATGGTTTGTGGGTTTTGTGGGTTTTGATTTGAAGTCGAACGGATGGGAGCGGATTATGAGAAGTTTGAAGTTGCCGCACTGAGCACTCACTTGGACAGGAGCAGTGGTCGGGTAACGGACGCTATTTGGCTCTAGTCGATGTTAATGGTGATAGATTCTTCTCTATTTCCCTTGGCACGTACACATGAAGATCGCAATCGGACGTGTTTTGGCTTAGAGAGATGGCAAGGAGATAATGGGGGTGGGTTACAAATGCAAATTACCAAAATCAGGCATCCGAGTTATGGGGTTGGTTTTCATCCGTCTCGCCCTACGATGGGAGTGTAGTGGGCGAGAAGGTTGGTCCACAGAGGCTGGACCTTGATATCGATGCCTAGCTTCTCCTAGTTGAGTTTGTACTCCAAGCCACGCCTAGATGTGCTTGCGGGGAGAGTTAGAGGATGTAGAGTGAAGACTCTAGGGTTGGATGCGGCCTTTGATGTTTAAGTACATCATACTATGGGGTGGTCACACGATACCAATGATATTATTTTTGCACATAGTATTCTTTGTACAGGAAGCATACAAAAGCGACACAGTCCCTTCTTGCAATATACTTTGAGACATAATATAACTCTTTGGAGCTAGTCTCCAATTTCTCAAAAAAAACATTGATATTCCGCTCGATTCAATAATGATGTGATTAGGTAATTTTTTAAATCTTTTACAATCAAAGCATTCCAAGTTATTCTACTTCTACCTTTATACCTTCAAGTTCCTTCAATCTCTAGCATATCAAGTTTTCTTACTAGAGCATTTGTAGGTAGTCTTACAACATATCCAAACAACCGTAGCCGACCTTCCATTATTTTTTTCTACTGCATAGGCTACCCTACTTCTCTTTGAATTTGTGTCTATCTTGTTACATCTTTACAAGTCTTACCGCACGTCCATCAATTAAATGGTAAGAAATGAGGTTTCAAGAATAGCAACGAGAGCTCAAAAATGATTAAAACCCCTTAATAGAAAAAAAAAAAAAAAAAATCATACATGGCCAAGAAATATATATTTTACTGAAAAAGATTTCCACTTGTTAATTAGTTTAAAATTAAATCCTCAACATTTGCAAATTCAATTTAGACTAGTGTGCATTAAATCGTTAACAATGTTTATGACAAGCAAAGCAATCTATAAGTTTGTATCTCGCACTTGGATGTGCCTATGAGAAGTAATATACATAACATTGTTCATTATTTTCTAATACGCAAGTTTCTTCTTATTAATAGTATTTATTTTTTACAAATTTCAAAATTAAATAAGCACATTCTACAATCATTATTATTTTTAGCCTTGTCAAAGAAAAAATCAAATAAATTAGACCTCAATGTGGATGGCTCACTGGTTTGGCATGTGGTTGCTTGAGTAAAAGGTCATGAGTTCGAGCCTCAATGTGGCAACTTGTGGTTTCTTTCTTATCAAAAATAAATAAATAAATTAGACCTCATCAATGCTAAGTTTTTAGTATCCTTCAATCCAGTAGTATGCTTGTGATTTTTGTTGATCCATGTTTTGAAGACTACACTAAGATTTGCCTAGTTGCCAACCGCCTAACACAACACCTCCACCTCCCTATAAGAGATCATGACCTGATGAACATCATGCCCATGATAGTGAAAGTCATGGAAAAGCAATCAGAAAATAAATAAAAGTCCCAAAGAAGCAAGAAAGCTTAAAAAGTGCCAATTGACTAGACTCCTAGTAGATGAAATAATTTGAGTGCAGAAGCAAAAACAGCACCTCTCACGAATGGCATGGTCAAATACTTCCCCAAAACTCCTTCAAGTTTCCTTGCAGGACCAGAACGACTCTTTCCTCTTGTTTGGACCTAATAATAAAGAACTATTAGAATGCTACAGAAGGAGCTGACAATAATCTTTTCTCTCGTCAATACCTGTGTCTCAGGATACATTCCAAGAGCAAGAAGGGAGCCCAAAGCTTCAGCAAAAACATCCCTAACTGATAAAATCGGGTCCTCGAGAACCTAATCAAAAATAACATTTATTATTATATAATTAACCAGTGAACTAAAAGAGCTCTAATTAAAACAACCTGCCTTCAAGCAATAAGAGTAAGAATACTCGAGCTCGGCAACACCCAACCCAGGGCCACTAATATTAGCAAAGGCCTTTAGACACCTTGCAGCAGCTATTCTCACAATGAATGATTTGTCCCCCACTCCTAACCGTGTGATGAGACGAAAAGCTTCAGCATAAGCTGTAGAAGCACCATTGCCACCTGAACCTTCCAATGCATTATGAAGCAATTCCAAGGCTTCCTGTCTCACGAAATCCTGTAAATTTCGAGTCAGGGGATACATAAAATTAATTCTCATGCAATCACAAAAACAACCAAAACATGAATTATTTACCCACAAAATCCTTTAAAATTGATGTAGTTCATGAAATTCTAAAAACATTGTCAAAGTGCAAGGCCATTCCTTCTTGGTTTCAAAGGCCTGGTGAATTTCAAAAAACAAAATGTAATTGATATTTAAAAAAACCGATATAAATGTATCATGTAACAACCAAAAAAGGCAGATATGGATTGGAATGCTCATGAGAGTGTACCAAAGCATTACCTAGACTTTTCTGAAATTTAAATAACTCTAACCTGAGCCATGCATAGCTCGAGGTCTCTTCAAAATAATAAGTAAAAAGTACTTCAAAATCATACGCATGTCCTTTCCTATAATCGCTATTAAGAGTAGTGTAACCCATCCAATTAGATTCAACTAGGTCTACCAGAAAAAAGGAATTCAAGTCCAGTAAAATACTGTAGATAAATATTAAAAGGACAGATTAGTCACAATGGGGAAAGTCAAATAAATAGCATGATATGCACGATGTAGTTTCATGCCATAAGGAACACAAGTACGCCACAGATGCGCAATATAATTTAAATATATAATATAATGTGCTAGATGGTCATATTAAGGATGACGTTACACATAGAATGAACACAAGTACGCCACAGATGTGCAATATAATTTCAATATATAATATAATGTGCTAGATGGTCATATTAAGGATGACGTTACACATAGAATTTAGGTTGGATGGAAGAAGTGGAAAAGTGCTACAAGTGTGATATGTGATTTGAAATATCAACCTTAAGCTATAAGAAAATTGTTACAACATCGAAAAGCAAGCAACACAAATACGTGCGTGTTTCTCCATTTCCACTTTGCACAAACCATGTGAACCACTAGAGTTGAATCGTGAACCATAAGATTAGAGTATTTTTTTTTAATTCTCAAAACATAACTAAAAACAATATGAATCAAGTTAGTTCACCTATGTAAAACCTAAAATCAAACTAATGCAACATGCACCATCACCGCCACATTATCCACATACATTTTGGTAACATTATTTTCCCGATACCGCTCCCAACATTTTCACTAATTCTATGATGGCGTTAACCACGCTAATGAATTATCATTAATTTAGCATTGCTAACACTCCAGTTAACCATTATTATTGTGTAATTTGATTACTTCCGTTTTTAAAACCAACTCATAAAAATAGTTCCCATGAATTCAAATAGAATCTGCAACGCATTTTGCTTCTTCCTTTCTACTTAAGTTCTAAACTTTAAAAAAATTACATTTGTTTCCCTTCAAAACAGCCCAACTATCATTACATCAATATCCCTTCATTTTTGTGATTATTAATGTCCATTGATATTTCATTGAGTTTAGGAATGTAACATGTAATATAATTCTACAATTAGGCAGGATCAGCTCAACATAGTTTCTTTTATTAGCTCACAATATCAAGATTTGTATAAATAACACATAATATTATCTTAATTCAAGAAAAAAACACATAATTTTATGAATATTAATTTTCTGGGGAAGGGGGAAGCACAACTACAAGTATCATATATACTGAACAGCATATACCCCAACAGATCACATAATGACAGAATTACATGTATAGCTAAAGCATCCACAGAAAAAATGGGGGAATATAAACAAAAAGATATAGCTTCAAGCGATTATATATTTATTTATCATGAAAACGATACCTCGTAAAACTTCAACAGTTTTCCAACAATATTAGTTGTTTCTAACAAACCAGAAGTGATCTTTCTCCCAAAATGATGATATAACTCTCCCAGGCATTTGGCTGCACCTGTATTGAGCAGTTGCAATAGACAAACCAGAACGAAAAAAAAAAAGGAAAAAATTAAAAGAATTAATAAAACATTCCAATTGTATATACTTGACAAGTACCAAACAAGTAAGTGTTAGAAAGATGTGGCAAAGATTAACTGGAGAAGTGAGAACTTCTTGAAAGATAAAATAAAATATGGAAGGAGAAGATAGTAGTCAAAAAAGAATAGTTGTGACAGATGAGAATCAAAGACTCAGCATGAAAATGGCCTAGCCTACGACGATAAGTATATTCTCAAAGGTAGCTTGTCTTCTCCTTCCCCTTTATCAGTCTTGAGCATTCTTTGGCCTAGTGAGGGGCAAACATAAAGCAGAATCATCCTCTTCCAACAGAAACTAGGTCAAGCAAAAAGAAGCCATCCTTATCATCCCCAAAATCGTTAAAAAATTGGGGACAATGTACTTTTGAACTAAGATTTTTTATGTTTACAGATTCTATTCAAGTTTGTTTAAACAATAGGAAGTTTTCTAGAAGAAATATAAGGTACTCCATCTAGTGACATGCTATTCCACGGACTTTGCTGATGGGGTCGAATCAACGTATTCAAAGAAAAGTAATAGAATATGAATTTCATTGATTTCATTGATATCATTGATCTGACAAGCATCGCACCAACTCCCCACATCAATTCAGTTGTGTCAAGATATGTGAAACATCCAAGTCATACAAATAAAGAGATCATACAATAAGAAAAACCATAAACAAGATCGAATTGGCGATAGAATCAAATCCAAGACACAAACAACAACTTTTTTTATGATTGGATACTACTCTTTTCTACTAGTAATAAGACTTTACACTTACGAAAGCATCAAGAATAGCCCACTTTACAATGGAGAACAATCCCACTTTAAACTAAAGCCCACACATTAAACTAGTCACTCCTACGCTCTCATGACTAGGACTTGGGTCTATTACAAAAAATTAATAATAATAACATGGTATCAAAGATTTAGAGTCAACAGTTCGACTGGGACCTGTCGAAAAGGCACCTTGGATGGATTTCGGTCCAAGGTTTGGAGATGTGTGGACCGAAAGTTAGTCTCACATCGAATAAATGAAACTTTGATATGAAGTATATAAATGATGATCTCCATTCTTATAGTACCGAGATCTTTTGGAGTAAAACCTCAGACCTATGAGTTGAAGGTGGTTTAAGTTGGGGACAATATCGACCTAACGGAGATTCGCGGGCTAGCGCCTACATGTGCGTGCGGGCCCAACATAAAAAGATAACATGGTATCATAACCCTAAAATGGCCTAACCGCCATTGAAGATCCAAAGTCCAAAGAAATAAAAGGGCAAGCAAAAACAAAAAATGATGAAGCTAGACCCAAGTTGGAAGACCTGAGACCAATGAGGTTCAAAAAAAAAAAAAAAGAACACAAGCCTATGCTTACCAAATGTTGGAAGACATGTGGCCTCTAAGGAAAATCGTTGATGCGGTCTTATTGTAATGGAATATTCTTTTGTAATTCCTCCAATTTGTTTACACTGGTAAGTAGTAACCACTCTTCCGTACATGTTTTTAATAGTGTCTACAAACCAAGCATGCACCCATTTTCTATCTAATACCCACTAAAGAACATCTGTAGGAACCCTATCATATGATTTTTCTTAATCTAAAAATATCATATGGAGGTTTTTCATCTTTCGTATATTTTCTTTAATCTTTTTACAAGGAAAATCGCCTCCTAAGTGGAACTAAATGGCATGAAGCCGAATCGAGTTTCCAATACTATAGTTTCGCTTCCCAGCCTATTGTCAATTATCCACTCTCAAAATTTCATGGCGTGACTCAAACTAATTTTCCGATATCGTAGTTCCCCTCTCAACGGTATTGTAGTTTCCCCTCTCAACGATATAACAACAAAAGAGAAAACAAAAAAGAGTTCATTATTCTGATTTGTTTCAACAACACTATTGAATTTGAAGATTTAGAAATCAAACAAAAATAGAGAACCAGATCTAAATCAAAAGAAACGAAAATGAGTTCGAAGTATTGAAGAAGATCAAGAGGTTGTGAATTGAAAGGTGCTCAACACCAGCGATCTAGGTCTTCTTCTTCAGCATTGTTTGTTTCATTTTTCCAAACTTCCAGAGAAGTTTTCTTCCTAGGTAGCACACTCCCTCAAACAAAAAACTTCCTCAGAAGTTGATTTTTTTTTGTTTAGTTCGACTTCAAACTTCCGAGGAAGTTGCATATTTTAAAAATAATAAAGTATGCAATTGACATAAATACCCATTAAAAGTAGAGAAAAATACATGAGAGAGGGGACTTTAATGAGGGGCAATTGGGTCACAACTCCCAAATTCCTCTAAGGAAGATAACTCCTCCTCTTAAGGGAGTTACCTTCCCCAATATAGGGCGGCGGGGTCAACTTCCATGGAAGTTGGCACAAAAAGTCAACCAAACAAGAAAACAACCAACTTCCCTAGAAGTTAACTCACTCTCGCACTTCCTCCAACTTCCACCTCCAACCAAACAAGGCCTTCATCATCGCTTCAATTTCACACCTGCTGCTAGGGTTTTAGGTTTGTTAAATTGATGATGAGCGGTTGATTATTAGACAAAGTTCGAAACTTTGACTTTACTCTAAACTTTGCCCACTCAAAATTTGAAAATGATTCGAGGAAGTTGACTTCGAGGAGGGGAAGTTTAACAAAAATTCATCGATGCGCAGAAGTTTATGAAATTTCATTTTAAATGTTAAAATCTCAAATTCTCTAAGAAAATGTTTAAAATACATTTAATTACACAATAATGACAAAATAGCTTGTTTAGATTTGGGACAGGTATAAAGATAATCACAAACATGATGCACAATCTAAAACAACATATTGAGTGTGTAAACAAATGTGCAAATAAGTATGTCACAACTCAGTTAATGGAGACAAACAAAACCACACGTGATTTGCATAGTCGCGCAAATGAATCATGCTTCTTCATCGGACAAGGACTCCTCTTCGAGTCATCTACTCTCCACGACGTCACCTCTCAATTTCATCTTATTCTTCACTCCATGTCTTGAGCCTAGAAGGGGAGGGACCCTAAGCCCTAATATCGCCACTTCCATCCTCAAGTAATTCAAAAGAAAAAATCAACATTTAAAGATGATGAAAGTGAACCACTATTTGGTTGTTCTGTTGTTATTGTTCAGCCATGGATTTTGTTTTTAGATACGTTTTATCCTTCCTTTATTTTCTGTTTTGATTTTTGTTTTGATGCTTGACATTTTCAGCAACTTCTCCAAACTTCCCCAATTTTTGCGATTTTTGGCAAATTTGTATACATCAAAAAATCGACAAACTTCGTCGAACTTTGATGGAAGTTTGTTGCTAATGAAAATGGGAAAGGAAACCATGTGGCAATGTAGAACTTGCAAAGTTTCGCCTGAGGCTGAAACTTTGACATGTTTCGCCAAACTTTGATCGACTTCGATGTTTTTCATTGAAACCATTAAAAAGAGACAAAAAAATGCAAGAATTCGAAGAAATCAACGACGTTTATGGGGAAGTACTCGAAGTTACCCCTAAATAAAATAAAATTAGAAAATTAACTTCTTTTCACATCGAGTAGCAATAATACAATTTTGACAACTTTGACAGAGTCAGGCGAACGTTGGCAAATTTTTAGGCGAATTATAGCATTTTTTCTCTACATCTAAGTTTGGCTTCCCCTCTTCTGTGATTGACAAATTTTGTCAATTTTTTAAACCTTGTTATCAGATTGCCCTCTTTCTTAGTGATGCCAACCGAATGAACTTCGATAATACACAATAGTTAAATCGAACGACAAAAGTCATATGGTAGACACCACATAGCTAACACCAATTTCCTCCCTTGCATATTAGGTGAACCAAACAGTCCATAAGTTCTTAATTGCCGCCAATGCAATCATGTTGCCATAGTGATTTGATTTATGAGTCGCATTAAGGCATGAGCCACAGGCGTGCCTTGAGGCGAGGCGCAGCATCTGTGCATCAACATCACCCAGGCACAAGCACTTTAATAAGCGTGCACCTTGAAGCAATTTCAAAATGCTTGAAGGCGCGCAAGGCGTGCACCTTGGTGAAAAGATATTTTTGGGTCGTATATTTTTTAACAAAAAAAAGAAAAGTGATGGTTTTAGCTGTCTTTTTTAATTCAATCAAAAAATTTGGTAAGAAACAATATAGTTGCAATTTCATATACCAAAAATAGAGAGTGAAATAACAAGGAACAAAGTTGGGATATAAATCTAAAATGGAAAGGACAAAATATGGAATGGAAAGGTATGAATTTGGAAAAGTTGACCTTAAAAGTTGGGGGAAAAAAAAAGGAGAGTTGTTTTTCCATTAAAGTTTCCATTCAAGGAATTATTCTTCAATCTTTCTCTTTTTAAAAAAATCAAGACGCATTTATGGTAACATTGTATGGCCAGTTGTACCATAACAATAAAACGAAAAATGAGCGAAAAGTAAAAAGACAAGAATTTGGAACGAATCTTAATAGTGGGTTTTAGAAAATTTGAAGTGAAGTTGGAAAGAATGTAATGGGATAGAAGTTCCTATTCCTAGTAATCTTCTTTTTCCTTTCATAATCTGTATTTTCTTTCATTCTTCCCTTCAATCTTTTTTTCCTTAGTTCTTTTTCGCCATTCCTTTCTTTCTTTCTTTCTTTCCCTTCTTCCTTATGTTTCTACTCCATTCTTGTTGTTGTCTTCTTTTTCTTCTTTTACATTAGCCACCACAAATCAACGTGGTAAGACTTATTTTTCTAAAACTAACATTTTTGTGTTTTCTTCTTACCTAAGTGAAGTCTTTGAGGTGGAAGCCAGTGAGAAATTTTTGTGCTTTCTTTTCATTTTGGTGTAGTCTCCTCACCCAAACTTAAGCCAAATACCATTGTCTCCTAAACTTGGACTTGGGGCTTCTATCGTACAAAATCTAAAAACTGTAAATAGGCTACATAAAAGTGACCCTAATAACAATTTGACATAAACTAAAATTCCTATTCTAGCACTTTCACATAGCAAATTAAACTCGAAAAGATAATTTGAAAGATATTCTCAATCTCTATAAACAATTATTGATAACCTAAAACGTTCTAAATTGACATGAAAACCAAAAGAGACCCCTAAAAAGTTAAAATACTTAAAAACCCATGTGAAATTCGCACCGTTCAAAATAGTCAATTTCAACTCAACCTTTGACCCTTAAATAGTCAAAATCTAGAAACGCATGTGAGAGAAAAAAGTTTTAGAGCTTCGCGTAAGCTTTCCAACAAACCAAAGATCATCTAAATCGGAGTTTGGAGGAGAAAAACATGTCCAAAATACAAAGACTAGGTTAAACTTTAATAAACGCAAATCTTGACTTGGGCATGATTGTATCAAGACCGTTTACCAAGAGGCATCAATTAAACTTATAATAGACGCATGTCGAGTCAAATTTTGTGCACCAATGGACCTTGTGGCAGAATTCAGCATTAGTTATTCCAAGGATATCCATGGATCACCCACCACCATATAAGCCACTAAACAACTTACAATTACCAACCAAGTGGATGGCTCCTTGGTTTGATATGGGGTTACTTGGGTAACGGATCCGGAGTTCGAGCCTCATAGTGGGCAAGTAGTGGTTTCTTTCTTATCAAACAACAATAACAACATAGCCTCAGTCCCAACTCTTGACTTAATCTACCACGTGCACCCATAACTAGGCAGTTGAGCAAATCATAATAACAACCCCATCACCAACTACAAGCATTGACCTGTTCAATACAGTTGTTACTTGTTACCATAGAGGCACAGCCAAAATATGGTTTGTTGAGGCAGACTCTATAGTCTACAGCGCCAACCAGTTGCCAAACGCTTTCGACAAATAAACCAAATGAACTCATATCCTACAATGTACTATGCCCCTTCAGCCAATTAGTATATAATAAACCAAAAAATCTCACATTTCCTTCTTTAACTATACTTCCTATCGCCCCTACATTTTCATAACTAGTCCACTACAATTCATGCCAGTCTCCAATCAACAAATTCAACTACTGAGCTAAAGTCACTACAATAAGCAATAAAAAAAGGATGAAACTTGATAAGATAGGGCATCAAACCTGCAGCGCGAAGCGGCTCGCTCCTCTTCCCATCAGCCAGAAACCCTTGTAAACTACTCGCCCTGGAGTAAACCGAAATCCCATCACCTCGAGATATAATCCTGGCCATAGCCAAGGACGCCAAATGCCTCACTGGCCGCCTCGCGCCGAGAACGACCAGCGAGTACAAGGCGTCCTCGCATTTCCTCTGCCACAGAAGAATCGATTCCTACAACTCAAACCACAAAACGAGATCAGACAAAACCCCAACCGATCAATCTCAATACAATCAAATGAACGAACGAACGAACGAACGAGATCGCGACCTTGGGCTCTTCTTCGATGGCGGAGATGAGATCGGAGAGCAGATCGAAACAGAGAAGCGCGTCTGGGGGCTTGTGAGCTGCGGAGGCGACGATGGATTCCAATTGCGCGACGAGAACGCCGAATCGGGAGAGGGGGACGTTCTCGCGAACGTAGTTCTTCGCCATTGTTGGAATGTGTATGACGCGATGGAGGAGTGATGGGGCGGAGAACGAAATCGCATTTGCAAGAGAGGATCGCTGTTCGGGCGAGTTTGATCACTCTTGATTTATTTGGGTTTCGATTTGAGGGAGCTGTGATTTATGGGCGTCGAGATGAGTGTTGTGCTAATCGTAATAATTGTTGGATTTTATTTAGAGAGTGACTATTAGCATCTCTATATCTTATATTAGCCACCTATTTAGTTTATGTTCTAAGCACCCCTTAATTGTTAGTAAACTCCCCAAATCCCAATTTACCTCTAGCCTATATTTGCCCCTCACTCCCTAAAGAAAATCATCTTTTCATTTTTAAAATCCTCAACCTCCAACCTCATGTTGCACATCATTTTTTTCTCTCATTTGTCTCAATTCGCTTTGTGTTGCATTCTAAGATTGATTCTTCGATCCTTAAAAGCAAAGATTCAATACAAATAAATATCATAACCATTCAAGAATGTAAATCAAATCTCAATTAACTACTATAATCAAGATGTGATATTTGGTGGTGAGTTGTTCAAGTTATGGACAAAGAGATGAGAGGAGTGCAGAGATAAAAAAAAAGTAGAAGAGAAAATAATATTAGTTTATGGTTTAATTTGGGGCGGGGTATAAAAAGTGAAATTAAAGCATAACGAATAAGGTGAGTGTAGTGAGTGGGATAAAAGTCGGGGATGAGTTTAAAGTTTCATTTAGGGAGTGGTGTAAAGAACGAAAGTAGAGTTGATGAGGGGTGTAGAAAGTAGAAAGTAAAAGGGGAAAAGGCAATGGGTTAACCAAAGTGAACGTTCATGCTTTAGAGTGTGGTTATTTAAGTAATTTCATCTAAAAACATTTTAGTTTGGAAATGTATAAATTAAATGGAGGCTAATATAGGGTAGTGGGGGGCTAATAGTCTCTCCCTTATTTTATTTATTTTTTTGTGGTCTCGATGAAAGATTACATTTGATTATTCCACATTAGACATATTCCACAATATGTAAAAGATATCTATTAGAAGATTATGAAATTCGAACATAAGAGCCTAAGACCTCATAGAAACTTAAGTGAATAATTAGTTGGTATCAACCACCTCACTAAGGGCAATTGCTACTGGGATGTGCAGTGATTTTCTTAAAAAAAATAAATTAGAATGTCATACTCGAAGTCATACTCGAAGTCACATTGGGTCACAATAGTCGCCTCATGCGGCCTCCACTTGCGTGTTATGCATTGAGATATGTGCATGCTCGCGTCTCAAGGCATACATTGACGCCTCGTGGGCCCGATGTGACTTCCCTATTGTCATTCTAACATGTCCTTTTTTTCACGTGGCAAATGTGCAAGTAACCATTGACTTGCACACCAAACGGTCAAACAACTCAATTATAAAATATAATGTAACTACTAAAATTGCACACTAGACAGTCAAACTCTTCTTAGTCTCTTTATACTTTGATTCGATTATTTTACAGAACAGCTAAATGGACCCCAAGTTTTGTTAAACGGACCCTTTTTCGAATTTTAACTATTTTCATTTAACCCATAAGCGAAATGACCTTATTGCACCTAATATTTAAGGGTTTTATTTTGCAATCATACCTCGTCTTTCGAAAATCAAAACGTTGTGCCGCTCCACCTTCTCAAAATCGTCTCAACCACAACTTCATCCAATCTCATTTTTCATCCAGACAAGGATGAATCCTCACAAAATCGATCAAATAAGTCATATTTCTTCTCATTTATCATTATATAATGGGTTTGTTGGCATTTTTCGTGTTTGTTTTAGTTCTCACGGTTTTGCCATTTTCGGGTTTTATAGGGCTTTAAGTTTGGGGACAATTCGTTACTTTGAAAATGAAAAACTCGAAGGAATTGCCAAGACAAAGCGAACCAAAGTCGAATGAGGTAATTTCTCAAGTTTGACATCAATTTACTTGGAGATTTTGAATGTATTATGTTGCCCGTGTTTCTCGGACTCACGTAGCTGAGACGCCAACATGCATCTCTGTCATACTACATCGTAAGTAGGTAACTCTACTGGGCTAATAGAAACATATATGATGTTTTAGGTTTCGGCTATTATGATCTGTTATATGGATATACCTTTCGACTCCACGTTACCAAGATGCACACTATAAGTCTTAGTCAAGTTACACCGTGGGTCTCGGTCTTACTACTTTGTACAGTTTATTAATGATGAAATTTGATGTTTCTGCCATTGTTCAGTATTTAATTAGTGCTTCTTTAATTTCTTCATTGTAGGTCCTTACACACGACATGGTGTGTACATCCAACGAAACGTTCCCAGACTTCACCACTACCTTTACATCAAACGAGTCGTTTGATAATATAGAGCAAGTAGTTTCTTGGGCACATGTTACAACAAAATAATTTGGATTTTTTGTCATAATACTGAAATTTGATGCACCCATGGGTCGGAGAGCTATGATGTCCATCAGATATAAGAGGTTCAGTTATCGTAATATTTCAAAGGGAAAGAAGAAGAAAATGAGTAGCAACAGTAGGGATGGGGCTGATGACAAGCATGAAGTCACTGCCTTGAAGAAATGTGGATGTCAATTCAAGTTCAATGTGAAACACGAGGTCGATAACAAATGGCATGTGCGAGTTGTATGTGGGGTGCACAACAACAAGTTTACAAACAACTTGATTGGCCACGAATATGTCGGGAGGCTTACCATATCATATAAGGTGATTCTCCAAGGTTTGGGCAAGACTAGTGCCTGGTCTCGAGACATTCTAGCCAACATTAAGGAGAAAAATCCATATAATGTAATTGTCATAGAAACAATCTACAATGGTAGAGCTCGGATGAGGAGGATTGAAGTAGAGGATAAGATAAAGATGCATATGTTATTGAAAAACGTGGATGAGCATGGATATGTTGAGCAGCATGTGTTTTTGGAATGATCGGACGTTTGTTCTTTGCTCATCCCATTTCACTGCAGCTTCTTTAGTGCTTTCCTCATGTCTTGCTTATGGACTACACCTACAAGACTAACATATTCAAGTATTTATTACTTGAGATTGTTGGTGTCACCTCCACTAACATGACTTTCATTGTTGTGCATGCATTCTTAGCCAAGGAGATGATGTTTGACTACGCATGGGCTTTGAGGCAATTGAGGTCATTTTTAGATGGACGCCCACTTCCTGGGGTCATATTGATCGATAGAGATCAATCTCTTATATGGACCATAGAGGAAGAATTTTCGTGTTTTACGCACTTACTTTGTGGTTGGCATGTAAATAGGAATATGGTTTCCAAGACAAAAGAATTTTTCTTTAAAGATGAGGACTACGATCGATGGTATGGAATGTAGATGGATGTGGTACTCTCTCATACTGAGTCAGCATATAGCGGTAAGTCTAAGGAGCTAGAATATAAATATGGATGAGTCCAGGTTTGCTAGATTACATTCAGGACTCGTGGTTGTGTTAGAAAGAGAAATTTGTGGCTACGTAAACGAATAAGGTCAAGCATTTTGGGAATGCCACTACAAATCGTGTTAAGGGTGCTCATTCTATTTGAAGAAGGAGTTGGGCACATCGCAATGACATTTTGGGGACGTGTGGAAGTCCATACACTTGATACTTTCCACCAATAAAGAGTCGTTGAGTCTTCATTTAATCGACCTTGTGGCACATCAGTTTGAGCACCACATTTTCAGCAATATCATTGGGCTCGTTTCTCGGTATACATTGGATGAGATCCAAAGAAAAATGCCGACGGTTAATAATAGTGTTGAGCTTGATAGGTCCATTTGTGTGTGCATTTTACGTACCACTCATGAATTGTCGTGTGCCCGCGAGATTGCATTACATATGTTGGACAGTAGCCCACTTACTCTCGATGAGGTTCACTCACATGGGAAGAAGTTGAACTTATGGCCGATGCTTGTTGGTGATGAATAAGGATATGACTTTGAATATCGGGCTGAAATTGAAGTAGTCGAAACCAAGAACCGAAATGATGATATGCGAGCGAATATTGTCCAAAAGTTTAGGGAAATCATTGCCCCACCTCAAATTTTATTTCCATACCGAAGGAGAAGGTTAAGAATATGGGTTGTTCGCATAGTAGTGGTCCCTTGGCTCCAAAGAATAAGCCCCAAAAACACAAGGAGAAACTCGACAAATTTACAGCGAGGGGTCCAAGTTAGTTTGAGTTTATCGAGGCTCGAGCTAAGTCGGACGAGGCTCGAGGAACACGAGAGCCTGGGTCTTGAGTTTGCTGAGGCTCGAACTAAATTTCTCGAAGCTCAAAAAACACAAGAATCTGGGTTTGAGGCTGCAGAGGCTCCAACTAAGTCTCCCGAGGCTCGAGGAACCTAAGAGTCTAGGGTTGTTGCTTCTAATTCCACCGAGACAACCCAATCTCATAATAGTGCAATGGGAAGGAAGTGAGGAAAGGGACGAAGTCGAGTTACTTCAGTCCTATTTGCCACACCTAGGTAGTCAACGACCCGATCTCAAACTTCTACAAGGTATGTTGATGAGATCCTTGATATATGGGTGCAACATTGGCATAATACGTGGATGTTGACTCTGACGGCCACTGCTGGTATCGAGCAATAAAACATGCTTTAGGGTATGTATCTAAGGTAGGGTTGTCAGCCCCCTCGTCATTAAGACGACTGATTGGCCTAGATTACCCCTGATAGTTTAGTCAGTCTAATATATTCTTTCAACTTTAACCTCAAAATACTTTGCATTTTAATCCTTAATAAGACTCCAAAACTAAATTTATATCCTCAATGAAACTTAATTCATGATTCGTTCAATTGGAGCAAATAAGGAAATAATACAGATTACACTCCATATTTTTATAAAAATTTTGACTGCTCCTCTCCTAAATATCTCATGCCGAAAAATTCACCTAATAGACAACAAAATTTGGGAGAGGCATAAAGGACTCAAAACTCCCCATAATTCATAATATGTATCAAATTCAAATTAATATACAAAGTTAGAATCTTTGAAAACTTAATTCGAACTTAACTTCCTCAATAGACCCAAAATTAAATCATAAACCTCTCAACATATTTTAAACTGACTTAGGAAACTTTTATAACCATTCAGTGAAAGTTACGCCCTACACTCACCCAAAAAATCCCAAAACAATATATATAAACAATTTACAACAAGAAATTTACTTTAACTTTTGAAACCAATTACCACAATCTTTAAGACTTGTCCATTCTTCCCTTGTTTTCGCATAAAATCTGACACCATCAAATGCAACTCGAAGATGTCAGGTAAGTAAATTTTTACATTGTTCCGTACCCCTACAATTGTTAATTTGATAAATGGAGACATGCAATTGCATTTTCAAATAAACAATAAGATATATACATCAACATGACATGCAATCCACTTTGTCGTTGTCTCCTAATTGTAATCAGACGTCAACAACAATAACATAGCCTAAGTCCCAAATTAGTTGGGGTCGACTACATGGATCAAACTTTTCCATTGTGTTCGATTAAGTGCAATTGATTGTAAGCTTTTCAAACCATTCAAATCCCTCATAATTAATGCATCCCATGTTAACTTTGGTCTACTCATACCTCGTCGAGTTTCTACATTTTCTATTGAGTCAAGTTTTCTAGTGGGGGCATTTGTAGGCCGTCTTTGCAAGTGACCAAACCACCGCAACCGCCATTCCCTAATCTTTGTATCAATTGACGTTATTCCTACTTGTCTTTACATTTTTATATTTCTTATTATATCTTTACGAGCTTTACTACACATCCACCTAAGCATCCTCATTTTCAGCTATGTTCATTTTATGTAATTTTTATTGTTTTACCGCCCAACATTCACTACCATAGTGCATAGCTGGCCTAATTATGGTCCTATAAAATTTTCCTTTTAACTTAGTAGGAACATTCCGATTACAAATCACCCATGTTGTACAAAGACAATATTGAGAGATCATGAAATCTTCCTTTTAGATATAATCAAACAAACGTTGACTTCTAAAAATTGTACAGAGACAGTATTAAGAGATTATGAAATGCAGAGATAACTTGTCGACGTTAGACTCTGTTAGTCTCACTAAACGACTTGGAGGTAGGACTGAAACCTTATTTCAATCAAACCAGACTCCGAAACAAGCGTATCCCCCTCACTCACTCCATGTATGCATGACCAATAATAATAAAATGCAATGCATCCTATGATACAATTATAGATACGAAGATAAATTCCATAAATAGTAAAGATTGATGTAGGGTTTACTTAGAACCAATCAACTTTGAGCGTAATTTCTGGGGTTCTCGGAGTGTCAAATCTCATTAAAAATTAATCCAATAGCTTCTATGCATACCCAATTATATTATAGGTTAAGCTTCAAGTGAAACTAAATCACGAAATCCAATGAAAATTGCGACCAAAGTACGCTAGAGAACAGTTTCCAAAAATATTAATTTATATAATTATTTCAACTGTCGTTCAACTAGCCAACTTAAGGTAACTTTTTAACCTTGAAAACCTCAATATTTGTAATGATGACCTAAAAGAAACTTGTAGTACGCATATTATACTTTTCACGGACTCTAAGAACACTCAAATCTGAATACTTACGAAGAAGTTATGAATTTCCCAAAATGGCATGCTAATTAGGCAAAATTTATTTTATTTTGAACTGAGAAATTCTCCAAATCAATATTTTCACAATTAAAACTTCAAAACTCGACAACAAACAACACGAAACCACTCGATTCCTACATCAAAATATTTTCATAGCCTGTGTAGTTGATTTAGATAAAAGCAATAATCCATTCATCCAAATACCCGATTTGAATCAATATCAACTCTTAAAACATTTCCAAAATAGTTATCAACTGAATTACATTAGTTCAATTAATCAAAACTCTAATCCACATCGGTGGGATTTATTCCAAATCGGCATACATCAACCCAATACATCAATTCACAACTATCCCTATCAATTTCTATCAAAACCTCGCAATAAAAATAAAAAATCGCGAGAATTTAAATTGAATTAAGAAAAAGGCCCTGAATTTACCATTTACCAAATTGCGAGCCGAATACCTCGTTTCCATTGCAAAATCTGGGCTCGAACCGATCATTTCGCGATGCTCTATGATTATGCGATGCAAAAAATTGGACTTCGGGAGAGCGCGGAGTGAAAACCCAAGTGAGAGGGCTTAGAGAACGAACGTTTCAATCATTCTTTGTCGATTCTAATGAAAAATTCTATTCATTTAATCTTTCATATATATATATATATATGTATGTATAAACCATCAGCTGCTTGTCAACAGATTTTTATTTATTTATTAGTTCTTGAAATCTCTATTTTAATGTGTTTTGGCTTGTGGCGCTCATTTTCGATCAAGTTTTTCACCGAATTGAATCAAACTCTTAACAAAATAGTCTATTTTCATAAAATGTCCATAACACTGATTTTGGTCACATTAAAACCTAAAAAATTTTAACTTTGTCCACGACAAACTAAAATTTTATGGACCAATTTTCTTGCCATATTTAGCCAAACGTGTCATGATTTAGACCCAATCTCAACTGCGACCACCACCAACTGATATGAAACTCGAGGCAAAGTCTTGTACCAACTTTATTCTCACATTACATTACACCAATCCCGACTTGCATGCAAACCAAAATGAAATATCTGCGTGAGGATTAACACTTGGTTAATTAGTTTTCAAATAGCTAATAATTAATTTTCGCTCTTGCCCTTAATACACACGCTTGTAACTGCGAGTATGATAAACTGATGATACACCTCAACACATCTCGACTTCCTGACAAAATAACGTATATTACACTAAATAAGCATTCACCATACAAAAATAATATTTTGACTTATGATCTCCGATCCGAAATGCATGGGTCCCACCTCAGATACTTAAATCCCAAATTAAATTCGAAAATACTTAATTAGCCGCCTAATCAAATTTATAAAATTCTCGGGTGTCACAAGGGTGGATAAGGGTGAAGAGGGAACTAGTGGAGGAACTTGATAGTAACACGAAATTTTACATGAATGTGTTCCAATCGTAGAAATTTCAATAACTGTTTTTAGACCCACGCACCGCTTTATCTTGGTTGGCCTTACCGGACATCACCAATTGTTACGAGAGGCCTTTTGTCTCTTTGTCGAATAAACAAAGCGTTGTTTGGTTCCCTGCCATTAATGCGACCCTTCTTTTATTTGAAAGACGCATTATTTGGTTGTGCTTAGTTAACACTTCTCATTTTGTGATGGTGCGAGTCCTTACATCTCTCTTTTTGTGGCTTGTGTTGTTAATTGTTCATTTCGAACTTACTTTTACTATTTCTCAATTGTAGTTAGGCATGATGAACGACACACCTTTACCACCTGTCGAGAGCCAATGAAAAATATACGCTAAGGAAGAAAGTAAGGCATGGCCTTATAAGTTCAACGTTCTACCTCGACCAAAACCAACTGTGCCTGCAGCTTGCGTTTGTATTGATTGATTGAAACTTGTAACTTGATTGATTTGGACTTGGAACATGCACCCCTTTTGTGTTTATGTGTGACATTCGAGAATTTTAAAGACTCGATTAGTAGCCTAATTAAGTATATTCAGATTTAAATTAGGATATCAATAAGCCCTGACTGTATGTGTTGCTTTTATCTTTTGGTATACACGGTTGTATATGGGTGTATATGGATGGTTATAGTATAGGATTGTGTTGGCTCCTCTTTTGTTTGAATGATGAACATGTGTAGTTACTCTTTAAATTGTTTGAATCTTAAAACATGTGTTATGTTTATTGGTTGGTGATTATACATTGTGTGTATGGGTAGGAATACACCATCTGTTTGCAATTTGTCAGTTTCGTCTTGCTGAAACTAATTATCGGAGATTCATTGGTTACTTTTGTATTCAAATTCTAAATAATGGAATGTACTTTTTTATGAGATTCATTACTTGTTTTTGTTCAATTGTGAATCAAAATGCTTTACAACTTGCATTTTTCTCATTTGGATATCCACATATTGTTACGTTTTTGTGTTATTGATTTTGTGCTTGTAAAATGTAGTGTTTTATCGTTTCTAAGTGCTCTAGGTTAGACAAGACCATTACGATTCCTAACTTACAGTACTGATTATCCGAAACCAGTATTCGAGTTTCGACTAGGACCAACCGTTACTAGAAACAATGCGTCAGCCACATACCATCCAACTGCTACTTATACCACAAATAATTGCTACACATACCCCACTTATAAATTTCGAACTTCATCGTAGGATGATTCGGTTGTGTAGAATCGTAACTCACTTTATCAAATGAAAATAAGCAACCGTAACCGAACACTACTAAACAGTCACTTATAATTGTTTTCCTCTTCGTACTCCACTCCTCTAATACCTCTACCCAACTATTTTATAAAATTATGCAACACAAAGAAAGGAAATCGAACCTGTTTACTAGGTATCGGTTAATGGTCTCCGAAAGTTATAATTACTCTCGGATACGCATAAATGTTTTCTTATCAGTACCCCACTCGGTGGTACTTGGACCCTAATGTTTTGCAAAAGCACGTACAACGACGCTGTAAACCATAAATATTCTTGGTTACGTATGACTATAATTCTATCCATACCCCATTATATTGCTACTTGTAATGGCTCAAAAATTTTACTTGTGCCACGTGTCAGGTCAGGGTCGTTTGTGGGATCCACTCGTCGAAATGCGTATGTCCGAATCTCGAGTGGAGATGATAATTGTTGAGAAATGTATACGCGGAGAATTCGGGGAGCTGAAACACGAACGAGAATGCGCCTCGAGTTGCGTGCCAACGTGGAACCGAGATAGTCGTTTTATGTGGTTTTAAAATGTACATTGGATATGCCTCGTGATACGTGTAGCGCGAGTATCGAGATAATTTTAGTCAAGCACAAAGGCGGTAGATAAAGAGGTGAAATTATTAAGTTTGCCTCGAGATTAGTGTTGCACGAATCTCGAGGAAGCTTTTGATTTGAAATTAAAAGAGAAAGAGAAATATATATATATATAAAAGAAAAAAAGGGAGATTTGGATAAGAATCGGATGGAGGAGAGCAAAGAAGGGAGAGAAAAGAAGAGAGAGAGAGAGAGAGAGGTGAGGGAGCTCCGGCCGGCGAGGAGCGGTAGCGACCGGCCGCAACTCGACGACGGCAACGGTGACGCGGAGGCCGTGAACGGTGACCAGCAGGCGGACGGCGGAGTGGGACGCCGTCGCGCTCCAGTGACGACCAGCAAGAATGTGCGGTGGTGCGGCTATGAAGAAGACGCACCAGCTGGAGCGGCGCGGCCTGCGAGCGCCGAGGACGATGGCGAGCCGACAACGCAGAGGATCGGTAGCGGAGCGGCTTCGGCTAGCTGGACGCAGACCTGCAGCATGGTTGCGGCGCGTGACAGCAGGACGACGGCGCACGACAGCTGGACGTCGACGCCGGCAGCGACGGTGGTGCCGGCAGCGGCAGTGGCGCTGTTTCGACATCGGCACTTTGTTGGACCGATCGCTCATCGACGAGGGGTGCGAATCAACGAATGTCGACGACGCTACGGATGTGAGGTGTACTTCACCTAATTTTAGTGCGATTTGCATGATTTAAGTAATTTAATTGGTATAAATTGATACCAGGGACTTAAGAGGCTATAGTCGGGTGTCGGGTGCACATATCGAGGCGTGAGCGGGACGTTCTTGATGTAAGTAAACCAGTGAGGAACTGTACGGTAATTTCATTGCCTTGATATTATTGTTCATTACTTTGATATTGTTATTCATTGCTTGGATATTGTCATTGAAAGTGCTATTGTGTGGAGTGGTCCATTGGCTATTGTTCACTGCTTTGAGATAGCTTCCTTTCACTATTGTTGATTACTGTTTTGTGATAGCTATCTTTGAAATTGTTGTCGGTTGGGTGGTCCATTGACAAGTGAGTCATGGTTACTATTTATCTGCGATATGATAGGGTTAGGGTTGGGAGGCAGGGGTCTCGTCCTAAACCCGAGGTCTTTCATGATCGTCCGTTAATATCTCCCAATTGAGTGTACGTTAGGGGCTTTTATCCGGGTCCATGGATGGTTCATAGTCGCACGGGCTAGGGCTGGGAGGCAGGGGTCTCGTCCTAGATTCGGGTTTGTGAATGTCTCATAGTCGCAAAGGTTAGGGTTGGGAGGTTGGGGTCTCGTCCTAAACCCGAGTCTGCTGGGCTTTTACCGCGACTCAACGACCTTTGGTCGGGACTCCTTGTTATTTGGCCTCACTCATCGATTGATTTGTTTTCAGTCTTATATATTTATGCGTTACATGTTTCCTTTCTTTTTAATTGCATGAATTCGACTGCTTTGGTTATTTTGAAATGTTGTATATGTCCTACTGGCTTTACTTACCTGGGCTCGTCATTTTTGGGTTTGACTAAGTGCAGATTTATGATCCAACAAGGGAAGGCTACATAGCTAGGTGAATGTTTGTATATCTTGTATTACTCTCCTCTGATGATAACGTATTTACTGGGTTCCACAATTAGGTTGCCTAACTTTTTAATTACGGTTGAGTTATTTTATTTGTAGTAATTGCTTCCGCTAAATTGTAAAACTTGCAAACAATTAATAACTCGACTGTAAAATTGCTAATTTACTGATAATGATGGATTGGAAGGCTGGCTAGGCCTGCGTTGACCTTGCGAGACTGGCTCGGGGGTCCACGTGGGCTTAGGCCAGGCGGGGCCCAGTTTGTGTGGAACAGGGACCGTCACACTACCCATACCCCTTTATTTTTAAAGACAATGCTTTATGGAGCATGACCACCGTAAGTTGATTACAAGTGATGGGCACCTACTACCATTTTACTCTACGTACCCCATATTTTGCTAATTGTACACCACATTTTTAAAATATATCATAGTTTAGGAGCACCAAATCTATTTAATATGCAACGGTCTTGTTTCGCCGAAACATCTTAATTAGTTACGGTTACGTATAACTATTTTACTATTCATACACCACTATTTTTGTAATTGTACCCCACTACTTCTAAAATTATGAAGTGCGGAGTGGAGCAGGTTGACCGAAGCTTTTGTTTAAATTTTCAGTCATGGTTTTTTCCTCAATTACGAAACACCTTAGCAATGTATTTGGATTTTCATGTACGTACCCCACCTTTTGCAAGTTGTACCCTACTTATTTGTAGAATAATAAGCTAAGAAGCTCTTAAACCGAGCCAGTAGACAAAGTAACGGTTGTTGTTGTCTGTAAGTTTTGAAAACAAAGCAGTTAGGTTTTACCGCTAAGACCCACTACGTTACGGTACAATGTGACCGTACGTTAGCTATACCTATTAGCATTTGTAGACCAAACATTCGCACATACCCCACAAAATTACTTGGCAAACCCAAATTATTATTGGTTGCTACGTGTTGCGGCCATTTGTGATAGAAATTCATTTACCAATTTCAACATAATCCAACCGATATGATTGCAATGAGTTCGGTAGGGATCGACCGTTACGATACTATACCTTTCAGTTTGCAAGTACGACAGACAATTTCATCTAAACAAAACATAACAAATACAAAAATAGATTAGCAACAACAGCTAAGAACATTAAAACACAGTTTGCAAAAGGTTCCCAAATAAACCTTGCACACCACAGAAGTCAAAGAATAAACAAAACGGTTACAGAATACCCAAATTGAACCCCAAATTTCTAATGCAAACTAAAACAACAAATTTTGTCAACAAGTGTACAAGAAGTAACGCATAAATTTTGGTCTAAATTTCCTCGATGTTCGAGCTGTTGGGGCATGTGCCCTAGGTCAATCCATTAACTGTCTTTATGAATACTTTTAGTTAATAAAATAGAGGATTTCATTTGCCGTTTATTATAATTAATTTGCATGTTTGCATTATAATAAGATCCATGGGTATTTACATAAATATCTAAATGTCCCTAGTCGATCATTATACTGGGAACTATAATGAATTAAGACTAGTGCGAGTCTCGATTGATGATCACATGATGATTATACGTATAGGGATACGAATCAAGATCACGAGTACTTGTTAAAGAACAAAGTACTGGACCGACCCGCTATGAGAGCATCACATGGATTAAGTCATAGTTGTTTCTCATGATAAGTATATATTCCGGTCCTCGACTTGAGATTACAGAGACTTCAACATTAGGAACACAAGTGATTTGACACAATCAAACGTTGTCTTTAACAGGACGATTATAAAGGTTGTGATTGGTTCTTGTGTGAGCAATGTGATGAAGTTGTGTAATCGAGATAGAATTTGTCCCTCTCATATAAAGAGAGATATCTAGTGGATCCCTCGATGTGTTAGGATTTGTTAAAAGGCCTAGTCTAAGTGAATTGATATTGATCAATGTCACTTGGATGTTTTCGGTCTACCTAGAGATCGAGACTAGTACGATTGAACATGTTGGATGACAATTCCATGCCTTATGTTTGATCAAAAGGATATCGTGTGACAAAAGGATGTTATATACACTATTGATTAGGTTGTTTCGATTTGATATTCGTACAACTTGGGTAGTCATAATGTCTTGCTAGAGGCCGCTTATGACTTGTATACCAAAATGTGTTTTGGTACACTGCCAACGTTGTATGAGCCTATTGGGTCGCACACTAAGAATGGTTTTGCGAGATTTTAAGATGGTTCAGAAAAATGAATTTTATATGATAAAATTCATGACAGAAACGTCCTTGTGGTGTATTACACTTATACTTCTTTAAGTAAGGGTATATGTGTAATTTACTTAACCGTCTATATACAAGGGTTGTATAAATAGACGCTTTAAGTTAGAACACACATACGAAAGATCAAAAGGCCAAAACTCTTTTTTCGTTTGAGAAACTACTTAGGGTTTTTGGTATGCTCTGGATCGTTTTAGAGAGAAAAACAAAAGATTTGGTATTCTCTCAAAGCTAGCACTTCGAATCTCGTCCGCCGTTCATGTGTGGACTACTGGTAGAGGGCGTTCGTCGTTGGCGCGCCTTAGAGATCAATTAACCTTCAGAAAGGTACATTGCGATTGAGGTATGATTAAGTTTTCATGGTTTAAATGTTTTTAATGGAATTAGATTCGGATCCTGTTGGGGTTTTTGTCAAAATTGTTTTGTAATTCCCGCTGCGTATGAACCCCAAAACCCAACATGAGCCTTGTGGGATAAACGTCTTATGAGTCATAGTCGTGCCGATTGATGTTGTATCTCCATCACTAAGGGTGGTCATGGTAGTGGCTATCTCTTCCTCTTCAACACTAGGTACAAAGGCGATTACCGCATTTGCCATTGTGATTGCATTGTCGGCTATAATGTTGGCCTTATGCATGGATCTGAACCACAATGCAACTTCAAGTGCCCAACGACTACGCAATCAAGACTAGATAATAAAGTAAGTAACCGATAACATAGATCCAATGTGACATATAAATTAATATATCAAAACATAAATCATATTCCTACCAAAGTTGACTCACCTTCCTCATTGCCTCCCTTTACATGTTTTGAATTTTTTGGGCATTGGTGACTCACTGACTAAAACCGTTCATGATATCTTAGTGCAGCTTGTCATAGATGATTTGCCTTTTCACCATATCGCTCTTTAGAAATGAGATGACTCTCCTAATCCTCCCAAAATTGGGGGTCGTAACTTTACTTCGCTGAATACGTATGGGCTAGGTTACTCCGGTATGAAGAAATTGATTAGTATGGTTCTTTTGGAATGCCTTGAACATATCTCATTTGCCTCTACACCCTTGAAGGATTGTGTTGTTCAATGATATCCAAATATTTCATCAAACCTGCATAGAAGACCATTTCGTGGACAAGAGGTGCACATTTCTTACTGGTATCCTAAAGTACTTAGAAAATATATATAAGCCTTTAGTATATTAAATTAAGATAATTTTATGGTTGTAGTGCAGTGTAGGGTCGTCACCTTATGGGGTCGCATCCTATCGAAACGCTTCCTAAATGCTACGAGAAGATCCAACATTAACCTTGACTCTTTTTATGGTGCCACTTCATAATACGAGGCATTCCCACC
This sequence comes from Stephania yunnanensis, assembly GCA_039657365.1. Lineage (NCBI taxonomy): Eukaryota > Viridiplantae > Streptophyta > Magnoliopsida > Ranunculales > Menispermaceae > Stephania > Stephania yunnanensis. The sequence goes on along the minus strand of CM077589.1, from coordinate 12,607,897 downwards.
CCGTAGTCATTACGCATGTGCGGCTTGATAAATGGAATGCGATCGCATATCCAGCGCTGCGCAAAACAATGTTTTGAACAAAGTAATAATAAATCAAAGTACATGGTTCAATAGTTTACCTATAACAATGTCATGTATTCATAAGTTTGAGTGATCCTTACGCGACTTGCAATACTAAGTTGACGATACATGTAAGCAAGCGTCGCACCACCACAATCATCTCTATCTCTTCCAACAGCTGAATGTGAGTAAGGGGGACTCTTGTACATGACTTGTTTGCAAAAAGGGTCGCTCCTAGGAGGTATAAGACGTAGGCTCTAGCCAAACACTCGACGACTCAATGGGAGGATATACATACTCCCCTTTCTTCCCCTCTTCCCCTCTTCCACTTCCTCTTCCCCTTTTTTACTTGGGACTGAAAATCATTCCTTCAACCGAGCCGACCTAACGGTGAGGCCAAGTATAGTCCTAATCTCTTTATCGACTTCACTAATTGAAACCCCTAACAAACTACTTACCATCAATGTGACCTCAATGCGCTCCTTAGACTTGACAACCACTATCTTTTCAGTGACCTCAACCCTAAGAAAAACTCTCACGTCATCTAAAGTGATAGTTATCTTGACAAATGGCATGTGGAACGTGTTGGTCTCAGGCAGCCATCTCTCAACAATGTCAGAGATCCACACCTTATTACTACCATCATAGATATAACCTAAAGGTGTCAAGTCGAAGTCCTTAATCAACCTCTTCTCCCTTACTTCTCTGGATGTCCCTAAATAGTCTCTCAAACTGAAATTCGAGAACTATGGTTGATGCACTTTAAGAATCCTCGAGTCTACAAAAAAATGTGTCGGAGTTATATTACAATGAACTAAAACATTTCAAAAAGTAAGGAATGCATACAAATAGGTACCTTGTTCTTCTAAATGTTTAGCAAGACATGGTTTCAAAAAGAAGGTAAGAGCGATAAATTGGACGGGTCATCAGGAAATGAAGTGGTCGTTTCATGTTCCGCAGATGTAGATGTATCGGTAGAGGAGTCCTCTGCACCCTCAATATCTGCAGCATTAGCCGCAATATCTCCATTATTACTTGATTATGTATAACTAAGCTCAGTATCTTCCCTACTCCCACGTTCATCTATGAGTGCACCTTTATCCCCAACAGAAGAAATTGTAGTCATATGCTCGACTCCATCCTCATTGGCTTGCTCTACCCATTGGCCTTTGGGGATAGAATTATTCTCTTCCACTTTCTTTTTCAGGTTCGATGAAGTTGGGCGCTTTCTTTCAGGATGGGTAGCCTCTACGTAGAACGTTGCGGTACAACCATCACTAGCCTTTGTACTCCACACGCCCCTCCCACGCTACCCAATAGTATGAGATTTCCCTATTTTGCTTTTTGATTTCCACATACCTAAAAATGAAATAAATCATGCTCAATATAGTCCCACTAAAACAACACCTTAAACTATCCCAAGAAAGGTAAAAATAATGTAAATTTCATGACCTTTGGATCTATATGACCGATCTCATTAGCATGGGTGTTGATCAAATGATATCAAAAGCTCCCTAATAGTTACAATTAGGGGTGATTGAAAGTAAAGAACTTCACTCGGTCACATTATGTCGAAAGTAAAGACCCCACACGATTGGACAAGGTAGTAGCACATTGAAATGCTCAGCCCTGTGAGGTTGTTCTTCTTCAAACATTCAACTAAAATCCACAAAAATCCACACGCAAATCGCGACGGCCAAAATCGACAAAAATATAGCCAAATGAAGTGGAATCTCATTACGAACGTTTAAATGCTAATAACTTACTCAATCGACCAAGATTATGCAACAACTTCGATGGTGGTTCCTTGCTCCCTGACTTTTACCAAGCATAAATTTGGTAGGGTTCAATCAATAAGAGCCTTCCTCGTGCACCCTTGACCTCTATACAGTGCTTAGATTGACCCAAATAACGAGAAAGAATAGTATTGATGGATTCATATTTGGGATTAGAAGGGAACATAAGAGAGAGGGTGAGAGTATTTTCTTTCATTGAATGCAGGGGTAATCTTAGAAATTTGTCAAAAAAGTGGGGTCCGTTTAGTAAAAAATTTAAAATTAGGGTACATAATAGTAACGAGGTCCATTTAGCAAAAATTGTGGTACGTTAGTTGCTCCCTTATTTTATAAGAAGTTAGTCATGCACCCCAAAATTGATGGAATATAATATAATTACTAAAAACTGAACCCAAGTCCTCTAATCAATCAGAATTACAACATTCCTTTCTTCGCCACTATGTCACACCCCTTGGGTGCAATTTTTTTTCAAAAACCAAGGAAAAATTGTAGCATAGCCCAACACATACACACACACCAACACACGCATACACGCACACAAAACTAGAAAGTTGGCCATCAAAGTCATTCACACATTTTGACAAAATAAGATAGTCATACAACATGAAATTAACCCGATCGTCTAAAGGTGCATTGAGATTCATGGATGTGCATCTTAATTAGTTTATATATGTACATCCACCTTTAATTTTCTTTTTTTTTAAGGAAAAAAATATTATGGCAGCATAGATGAGTGCTTAGACCAACCAAAAGGGCGGCCTAATAGTGTGTTCGGTTCGTATGAGTGCTTAGCCAATCCATTGAATTAGATGTAATATGTTGTTCACTTCACATGATTAGTTAATGCAACAGATTAGTTAATCACACAAATTGTGGACTAAACTAAGTAACACATAACCTCATTGTTAGTTAGTCCATCCTTACCCATTAAGTGAAATGACGAGATTGCCATCCAATTTATTTCACCAAATTGAATAGTTGAAATTGACGTCCGCAATTTAGATTTCCTCAAATTCGTTGGTTTTTAAAGACAAAGCCCTAGCCTATTGCCTCCCTCGTCTCCATTTCAGCGATTCTCTCTCATTCATAAGTTATTCCATCTCTCTCTTATTCGGTAACTCTTTCTTTCTTTCTTTCTTTTTCTCTCTCTCTCTCTCTCTCTCTCTCTCTCTCTCTCTCTCTCTCTCTCTCTCTCTCTTTGTAAATCCATGGTGAAAAATTGTTTTGTGCTTTATTTGATGAAATTTGATGTTGCTTAATATCGACTATGTTGTTTACCATGAACTGAAAAAAAAAAAAATTAATTGTCGCCTTGTCTGGCCATCAAATATCTCCATTGTTAGGCCCCTTAATATGAATTAGCTGTTTTCTTGCAAGATTCCTAGAAAGCTCTAATTCAAAACGAAAATTATGAAGACTAAGAAAAGACAACAATGGGAGGCTCAGTTATCATTCTATTCTCAGTTGTTGATTTTTCTACTTATATATCCTAGCTATTAGAAATCAGTTATCGGTCGCCTATCATGAACCGGTCGAGCCTTGTGTTTTCATGTATGAATACAAGAGAACTCCATAACAAAACAAATACGAAAGAGAAAAGAAAAAATGGAAGTAGTTGCTAGTTTTTTTTTCTTCCTTGAAATATTTTTTAGAGCACTCTAAATCCCAAGCTGAAACATAGTGACTTTACCGATAACCAGACTTGTAAAGTTTTAAATATTTAAATGCCTCAGCATATATAGTAGGATCAACATAATAAATTAACACCAACATCCGATATGACTCACATATAACAAGTAATTTCTCAAACAAAATAAGGTAAATAACATTAAGGTAATGCAACATAATATGTAGAAAAAAGATACATAAGTTTAACTATGTTTACTAATTGAAACTCAAACAAATTAATAAGTATAAGAAAAACTGAAATGACCAAATTAATTAATCTAAGATTAGCATTAATCTCGGAGATTAACGGTTGTAATTCGGGCATTACGTGGACAACTTGGTTGACTCGGATACACGAACCGAGGAAATATGTTATTTATGGATGGTGGTTGTGTATAGGTGGTGTTTAAAAATTATTATTATATTGCACTGCATGTATGTATGTTACTATCAGGCGAGTTTATGTGAAAGGTGTTCGCCTCGAAATACGTGTCGACGCGGGTGTTGGATAGGCGAACTACGGATACACTAGAAAACTCGACTAATTTACATTAAGATGACTAATTAATCAATTAAAATAGCTAATGTGACCATAGGCCATGTCAATTCAAATTAAATCAATAGGTAATGACGTTCCTCGAAATGAGTGTCGAAATGTGGGGCACTAGGTACTAAGTAGTTGAAGGTTAGTGGGACCACAAGTTTGTTGATTTTGATAAATAAAATATTAACCATATGTATTAAAATGGGCCAAAGTTAGTGCAATTATATTAAAATAAATCAAGGCCTATAGTTTAGTTCATTAATTGAAAAACCATATGATTTACCTAGAGATAAACATTGACACATCTAGGAGTCATGTGAGTATCAATTAGTGTCACAAGGACTCGGTGAGTGGGCTAAGTGGCTAGAGGTGAACCATTAGACAAACCTCAAGATACGTAAACATAATAAGATCGAGGGCTAGAAATCAATCCCACATTAATATATATATATATATATATATATATATATATATATATATATATATATTGATCATTTGGTCCAACACATACAACCAAACCATTTACAATTCTGAATTTGGAGAGAAGGGAAAGAGATTAGGAGGCTGGAATTCAGCCATTTTAAAGAAAATTAAAGGATTTAAACTATGGTAATTATCGTCTCCATCATATCCTCTATCTAATGAACTCATTTGTTAGAATTTTTGATCAAATTGTTGTTCAGAGGTTGTGTAGTTGCTATTTTGGTGTAAATTGGGTATGGAGAGTGTATTAGATAAGTTTAGGTAGGTAAATTTGAAAGGAAAAATAGAATTCTCTACTTGAGAATTCTGTCCTAGAGACTAGGTAGCATGAATGGTTAGCGCGCTAATCGTTCTAAGTTTCCAATTGTACTTTGTCCTGAAGAACATTAGCGCGCTATATCAATATTACCTAGCGTGCTATCACTACATAATGTGCTACATCAAGCCCATAGCGCACTAACAACAGAAAAAAACTGAATATAAAAAGGTTGTTTTGGTTATTTTCCACTTAATACATATTTAAACACTTATAAACAACCTAAACTTATAAAATTGGACTTCAGGGACTTAAGAGACCATAGCTCGGCCATCGGAGAGCTAATCAGGTCAGATAAGAAAATTTGGGGAAGTCGGAGCACGGATTGAGGTGCGGAAACACATTGGAATGCCTCACATAATTCATGATTTGGTTTATCGATTTCGTTTTTCATGTGTGACTGTTGATAGGCACACATGGGGTTTTCACTCATATTTCGGTGTGCGTATATATTGGTTGTGGTTAAATCACATGCACGTGTTACTTATGATAGTGCTCGTGTCAATGGCAGTAGAATATATCTACGACTGTCGGGAGGGATTAGGGTAGTCTTGATATGTAACAGCGTTGGGAAGGGACCATGCCATTTACCGAAGTTGGAGTTTAGCCACTGTAAGCTGATAAGTATATACGTGGTTCCTATTCGATTTATTGATTATCTGGATGGTGTAGGTCAGGGTTTTCTTGTGATTATATGGATGTTTACTGATTAATGCTTTATTTCTGAATTGGTTTAATTAGTATATGTTGTTTATTTATTTCACGCTATAGCTTTTGCTTCCGCGTGTTGCTTACATTCATGGGAATATAACATATTGTTGCCAGGTGTTATATTTACATGTTCTCTAGTTTATCATTTTTATCTCACTGCATTTGTTGGGTTACTGAGTGTAGATCCTTCGCGAGCAAGGCCAAGGCCAAGGAGGTATTGGACAACTACCTATAAGATTGTGGAGCAAGCTCGTTTGTGATATCGGTATGTATTTATTTTACTTTTGTTGGGTTTTGCAGACCATAAAACACTGATTACATGCATATGAGACTTTTGTTATACTTAACCCGCCTTGATATATATATATATATATACATGGTATCTTTTGCCTGGTTTTCCATTACTTAGGATTGTTGAATATTGTATAACTTACTTAAATTAAGACTTCCACTATAAAATTTCATTATAACTTGATAAAATGATTAACTGACTAATGAAATCATTAATAATTATATGAAAACTAATTAGCTAAGTTAGGATTAAATGGGAAAGTGTAAGTTGTCAGGTAGGTCGCGGAACGTCAAAGATGAGCGGGTCATGACGTGGCAAAGCTTGGTGACATAGGATGTGACGTGGAGGGTAGCAAGGCGGCTTGGAGTTTGGGGCCACTATAAAATAACATACCAACAGTTTCTCCCTAAGGCATCAAAATTGATTTCATATTAAGTTCATATGTGTTTGTTCTCCTAAGTGCATCGAAATTAAGTTCATTGAAATCGACTCCAGGTTGATTTACAAACAAGCGAGTTACTACAAACATATACAGAATAGTTGGCAAATCTAATTTATAATTGTATAATTAAAGAGAATAAATTTTGATATCGAACATAAGTCATTATTGATTAAGTGAAATAGCTTCACTTTGATGGTCTTTGAGATATGTGACTTAACTTTTCATTGATAATTTGTTTTAGAGCTTTGCATTTTATTCTATTGTCTTGTGGAGATGCCTTGAAGTAGACAAAGGTTGGTTGCTAGTACTATACCTTAAGTAGTGAGTTAATGTAAAACTGTTGTAGATGGATACGCATATCCAACAATTGGATCATTATGCAAGGAATTTGCGTCTGCTCATCCATAATTTCTTGATTTAGTTGAGATTGATTGTTGTAATGGTTCATATATTCATAATTATTGCAAGTCGTAGGCGACGTGTGGAGCGAACTTATACTTTAGGCTATGACGAACATCGTGATGCAATCCATAAGCTTGTTTACAAGTCTGACAAGAAATGTTACAAGATGCTCTGCATGGATAGAAGTAGATTTTCGAAGTTATGACGTTTGTTACGTGAGCATGGGAATCTAAAAGACAAACGTTACGTTCTGATCGATGAACATCTTGCCATTACCCTTCACATTTTGGGACACAACATACACAACCGGGTCATTTCTATATGGTTCCAAATATCAGGCGATACCATAAGCTATGTCTATAGGAGGAGTATTCGATCCATTATACGGTTGCGATATGTGCTACTTGCACGTCCTCCGTCAATTAGCTCTAAATCTACGACATTTAGGTGGAAATATTTTTTGGTAATAGCATCAACTTATGTTAATGCTCTTGTATGATGTTTATTTTAGTTGTGAATGCAACTAAATATCGTATTGCTTTGTTGCATGCACGGGTGCCTTGGTGCGATTGATGGAACACGTATATCGATTATTATTTGAAACAACCAAAAGGCTCGATTTAGAAATCGAAAAAGGCACATTACAATGAATGTAATGTGTGCGTGTACACCAGATAAGCTAATCACATACATCCTATATAATAGCCCAAATTAATTAAACTAAGATTAACATTAATCTCGGGGATTAACCGTCATAATTCTGGCATTACGTAGACAACTCGGTTGACTCGGACATGAAAATTGAGGGTATATATTATTTATGGATAATGGTTGCTTATAATGCGATTTCTAAAATCATTATATTATTGTATTGCATCGCATGTGTGTACGTTGTTATCGAGAGAATTGGTGTAATGAATAAGTACATTAGGAAGCGTGTCGACGCGAGTATTAGATAGGAGTTACCCGAGGATGTTAGACCAATCTAAATAGTAGGATATGGTGTCTAATTAAAACTATAGCCTAAGTTAGTTCATTCAATAAAGTAAAATATAACGTACCTCGAGATGCGTATCAAGGTGCAAGACATCAATGTCAAGCAATCAAGGGTTAGTGTGACCGCAAATATGTTAAATATATGACTAAACACACTAACCATATGTAATTATGTGCCTAGATGAATTAATTTGACTTAAGATAAAATAAAGTCCTATAGTTGGATAGGAACTAACTGAAACCTTGATCAACTTAGTGATGATCCTAGAATTCATATAATAAGGCAAGATGAGTGCCTTTCATATAGGGCAAGTGGCTTCTTGTGAGACAAGTGGTTTCATTTGGAGACAAGTGGCGTTGAGGTTGGACACATGTCCTAGTAATTAACAAACAGTAAATCTAAGATTTGGCTAATTAATCCACTTACTAATATAAATATATAAGGCTTATACTTAGTGGAGGAGCTCAACATATACATTTGAGCTGAAAAATTAAAGGAATTGAATAGGGTATTGGCTGCAGAATTCTGGAGATCAAGGAGAGTTGGAGCTCAAATCAAGTGTCATCAACCATAGGTACAAACCTCTTTATTTCAAGCATGAAATCAGTTCTGATTTTTGGTCATTTTTAGAGGGTAGATATTTGAGTCTTTAAAATAGTTTTATATGTTTGGACTCCTCATTTCAAGTTGATAATCCAGCTCTTATGAAGTTCTTAATTTTGTTTTGAAATAAAAAATATGAATTTTTGAAGTTGTGAAACCAAAATTAAAATTTTGGTTGTTGTATTATGAACCAACCTATGTAATTTGGTCATAACTTCCTCATTTTAAATCGAAATTGACCGAATTTGATGGCATTTGAAAGCCAACTAAAAAAGGAATGACTTTGTTCTATTGAAAAACTTGTAATCGGAATGTTTTCATGTCTAATAATGTTCTACAAATAAGTGTTGAATGCATTACGAAATTTTTAAAATTAAATCTTTAAAATGCATAACTCCCTAATTACTTATCCAAATGAGCTTATCTTTTAGTATGTTGTTATTAGATATGTTAGCTGTCTTATAACCAAGAATTACGTTTTTTAAAACTATAGATTAGGATAAATAAATTTCTAAATCTATTGGTCGGATTAGGTTTCAATTTGAGACATTTTTAGTAGAATCGCAATATCTCTTTCATTTTGAATCAGAATTTTACAAACCAAATCTTTTTCAAAAAGTTAAGATATACTTTGTATGAATGTTTTTAGATTTGGACAATTTCATATCTAAAAATGTCTGCAACACAGGACCAAAATTGAGACTTTATTTAGTCTTTATGGGTTGATTAGAAAAGATCAAATTAAAATATATTTAACCAATCTAAATACATAAATAAACACAGTTAATTGACTTCGGGGGATTGAGAGAATGTAGTTCGGGTACGAGAGAGCTAGGCGAGGTCGAGTTCGAAAGTGCAGGGAAGTCGGAGTGTGTACTAAGGTGCGTAAACTCATTGGAATGTCTCACAAAATTCATGATTTTGTTTTATCGATATCGAATCACATTTGTGACCGTTGATGGGCACACATAGGTTTTCACTCTAATTCAGTTGCATATATATTGGTTGTGGCTAAATCACTTGCATGAGTTTGCTAGTTTTTAGCGCTCGTGTTGACGACAGTGGAATGTATATACGACCGTTGGGAGGGATGTACATGTTCCATTGACTTGAAATAGCATTTGAAAGGCTTCATCTGCTAACCATAGTTGGGGTTTAGTCACTGTAAGCCTGCGAGTACATTCGTGGTTCCCGTCTTGTTTTATCGATTACCAACTGGTTTAGGTCGGGGTTTTGTCGGATTAGTCACTTGTGCATTAATTGGTCGTTGCTTTATTTTCGAACTTAATTTATTGGTATGTGTCATTACATTTATTCGCTATTAGTTTTGCTTGTCCTTTGGCGCCTACATTCATGGGAATATAACTTACTGTTGTCAGATATTATATTTACGTGTCTCGTAGTTTATCAATTTTATTTCATGAAAATTGTATGGAATTCTCTTGGGATTTTACTCATCGGACTCGTCACTGTATTTGTTAGGTGACCGAGTACAAGTCCTTTGACAATCAGGAGCAAGGATGAGGAGGTATTATGCGACTACCTCTGAGATAGTGATGACAGGTTATGTTTGATTACAATGTGCATGTATTTACTTTTCTTTGAATTTTAAGGACCGTAGAATATTAAATATGTGTATTTAGGTCTTTTGATGTACTTGTTTCGTTTTTTATATATACATGGTATCTTTTTGTTGAGTTTTCCACTACTTAGGATTGTTAAATATTGCATAATTTATTCACTTAAAGACTTCCGCTATAAAAATTGTATTAATATTTGATAAATTGATTAACCGCCTAAGTTAAATTGCTAATAATTATATGAAGATTAATTAGCTAAGTTAGAGTTTAATGTAAAACTTGTAAGCAATCAGTTAGGTCGCGGGGACGTTGGGAAGTGAGTGACTGATTTTGACCACCTAGGCAAAACGAGCCTATATCATGGTAACATTACGATCCCTGTGATGGAGTAGTGGAGGTGTTCAAGGGACTGTAGAGTGAGACTATTAAGGTGTGAGGCGAGGTCACACTTGGATGGGTTAGATGAACCATAGTGTACTCGAGATTTAAATTTCGAGGACAAAATTCTCCTAGTTGGGAAGAATTGTAACGACCCAAATTAATTAAACTAGGTTGAGCGTTAATTTCGGGAATTAACGGTCGAAACTCGGGCGTCACGTGGATCACTCGATTGCTCGGACATGAGAACCAAGGAAATATGTTATATATTGATGGTGGTTGTATATATATATGGTGTTTAAATTTATTATTATTATATTGCACTGCAAGTGTATATGTTGATATCAGGCTAGGTTGTATGACGGGTGTTCGCATTGAAAGGTGCATCGAGGCGGGTGTCGAATAGGCGAACTACGGGTACATTAGGAAACTCCACTAATTCACATTAAGATGATTACTTGATGAATTAAAATAGGTATATGACCATAGGCTCAGTTAATTCAATTAAAATGATAGGCTATGGTGTACCTTGAATTTCGTGTCGGGACACGGGGGACTAAGTGTCGGGCAGTCGAGGATTTACTGAGACCGCAAGTTGATAATTTTTGGTGAATAAAACCATTAACCATAAATATTATGTGGGCCTAAGCTAAGGTGAATTAATTCAATAAATAAAGGCCTATAGTTTGAATAATTAATTATAAACTATAGATTGTCATTGAGATACACCTAAACACATATAGGAACCATGTGAGTAACAAATTGGTGTCATTTGAGTTTGGTTAGTGGGTTAAGTGGCAAGAGATCAATCACTAGATAAACCTCGAGATACGTAAATACATGAGGATCAAGGGTTAAAAATACATCTCATTTTGATATATATAAGATAATTAATCAACACATGCAAATTTAACCAACTACATTGCTGGGAAATCAAAGAGAAAAAAAGACTTTGAGCTGGATTTCATGAATTTGGAGGTTAAATTGTTGCATAAAACGTAGGTAATCTTCTTTTTCATCTTCTACACTTTCATTTGAACCCATTTTTGTGAGAATTTGATGAAATGTAAGTTAGATGGTTAGATCCCTGGTTTTGATGTTAGCTTGATGAATAACACATTTTTATGAGTATATAAATGGAAGATTTACAACTGGTTTTGAAGAATTAAGTTTTTTGAACAATTTGGAAAAATTAGTGGATTTTATGAAATTAATTAATTTGATCTAATTGATGTTCTGAGGTATATGTAAATGTTGTTTTGAGGTCAATTTCATATGGAGAGGGTGTTGAATGGGGCTTAGTTAGCTAATTAGGGGCTTTGTGACGTAATGTTTAAGTTGATAATTTTGTCACAGAGGGCAATTAGTGCGCAAATGAGGAAAATTAGCGCGTTAATGATTCTGGGTAGAAACTCGAATTTAGTTTCACGATTAGCGCGCTAATATGCCATATTAGTGCGCTAACTCGACACCACAAATTCGATATAAATGTGTTTTAATAACGTAGCTAGTTGAAACCAACTTTTGACACACCGATTCTTAGATTTACTATTTTTAACTTATTTTGAATGAATTAACCTAATAAAAGACTATTTAATAATTTATAGGTTTTGAAATAAATATTGGTTTTAAGATTTAATAGACATTAAACTAACCTTAAAGCCACTATATTTGAACCGAGAACACACCAAACTCTAGGATATCGGGTATCGAGAGCTAGTCGGGTCAGGTTTGGGAGTCCGAGGAAGTCGGAGCGCGGATTGAGGTGCGTAAAACCATTGAGAATGTTTCACATAATTCATTTCATTTTTCTTTATACGTGTGATGGGTGTTGAACTGTTTTCCTTTACCGGTTTGTCTAACTAATTAATCAATTTATTGGGGTTTTTCCACCGGGATGTGTGGACGAACTTGGGTACGCTATACCATAACATGTGTGATCATGCCCTCGGTGAATTGCGACCCGAGCTGCACCAATGCACAAGTATCGGTGTCTCAGCGGGTTTAGCCAGCGTCTTGAGGAGTAAGGACGAGACAATAGAGGTGGTGGGAAAAGCCCCTGGAAAGATCCTTAGCTCTGAAGTATAGTATAGTATGCTACGCGTGACACATCCTCGAGTTTTCATCAATGATATTTACAAGTATATTGACTTAAATGTGGTGTGTTTACATTCTCGTTTATATCGTTAACTACTATTATGCTTATTTTCGAGCATGTCTGGTTGGTATGTACTAGTTTTTAATCACTGCTTGTGTGATTATTGTCTGTTGCGCTGTGTTAACTGTCATAGTATGCTGCCTAAATCTTTTGTATTGCCTTATATTCATGTAAGTATGTCTTTTTGTTGCCAGATAGCATACATGCATGATTTATACTTTTATTTGATTTCTTGTTGAATATTGTGTGGACTTCTCTTGGGAATTTACTCACTGGAGTCGTCACTGTATTTGTTAGGTGACCGAGTACCGACCTTTCTACGAGTAACGACAAAAGAAAACCTTGGGCGACTATCTCACTTTGTTGATTGTCTTAGACATACTCGTAGGTGTTTATATTATTTTGATATTTTGGTTTTTATTTTGGTTATTGGGGTACTTGAAATGACCTTATACATGTATATACCATATGTTATGGTACTGTCGCTTATAGATAATGTTTATCATGCTAAATTGTTTTACTTAATTGTATCAATAAAAGCTTTTGCTAATTTAAGTTTACTTGTAAGATACAACCCACTAGTATAGTTAGGATTATAATAAACTACAAAATTAGTGAGCCTATTAAATATTTAACTACTTAAAGAGAATAGGTTAAGAAAGTACGAAAATCTACTAACTAATTCAATAAAATACATGTGGACATGAATTTCGAGATATGAGAAGGACGGGCAGCTGCCGAACAAGTGTAGCTGGGCCTACCAAGCAAGGAGTGGATGGAAACACGTCAGCTCGGGGCGGCAGGGCTGCCACAGTGTGAATCTCGAGGTAAATCTATAACACTAATTTCTTCATCCAACTATAGGCATTTGTAATCAATTGATTCAATTAGTTTAACCTACGCACTTTTATACATATATAGGCTATTTAGGGTCTTAAGTTGGTGTACTACCACCTCCCTTAATACCATATTATCCGACACCCAGTACCACGTCTTGACACGCATTTTGAGGCGCGCCAATCCTTGATGTACCGAATTATTATGACTTAGCCTAAAGTTTGATTATCTATTTTATGTCATATTCACCTTTGTTCTAGTCATTTTATTTAAGTTAAATTATAAGATAGTGTACACATACTACACCTACTTGGTCGCATCGACACATTTTACGAGGCTTTTACCCGTCACATATCTTTACATGATATTTCAACGTAACTCACACATACGATGTAATATGATAATTATTCAAGTTAAACACTGCAATATATTCAACCAATAAATAGAAAATAACTATTTATGCCTAGTCATCCATGTCTTAGCCTATCAGAGACGTCCACGTGGTCCTGAGCCGGCGTTCGAGTTGAAAATAACTCGAATAACAACGCCGATAAAATTGGGTCGTTACAATTCTTTTCAACTGGGGGAAATTTTGTTCCGAAATTTGAGGTAGGCGATATCTTGGAATCGCGTGACTACGTGACTATTAGGATAATCCAACAACCCTAATGAACTTGATACTTGATTCTCATTCTTTTAGAATCTCATATGGAACCATCTCGTATGGCTTGCAACTCAATAGTGGCGGAACACTTGACGACGTCACTGTTAGTCTCTTCAAGGGAAGGAGTAGTGGCAGAACAACTGACGACGCCACTACTCTTCTCTTCACAAAAAAAAAATAAAAATGTAGCGAAACTACAGACGATACCACTACTGCTTATCGTTTCATAGAGATGAAAATGTGACAGGACTATAGACAATGCCACACTTGTCTCTTCGTGGAAAGAAATATGTGTCAGGATAATAGACGATGTCACTCTCTCATGATCATTAGTTCTTCTCTTAATATTGAGGGTGAATTTTGTGGCGAGACAACTGACGACGCCACTCACTCATGATCTTCTATTTCTTATCTTTATTGGAAGGATGATGTGGCAGAACCAACTAGCAACGCTAAATCTCGTTCCCTAATAAACTAGACTATAACACTTTAATGCTTAAACTTTGGTTCGATACCGACACTTCCGAGAATGGAAACCCTCGCTACCCGTCTCTTAACACTCGGACTTACCCGAAAGCGAGTCACATTTGTGAACATACTCGGCTAGGTTCGTGCTCATTACCAGACCTCCAGCACCGACTATTGCAGTTGTTATTTCACAAATTATACTTGAACCCATACCATAACACTCCGATGATATTTTTGTAGTGCTTTACATAGCAACAGACTATAACTAGGAAATATAATATGATTCGTTGACAATGTGACTAATCCATCCTGAGTAATTCTCACTCATGTACAAGTCGTGTATGGTCTCATCCTACCTTTCAAAAATGTATACTTAGTAAGGTCTTACACCTCGTATAAAGCACCAAACAAAAAATAACCACTCATCTATTTGTGTCAATCACCACTCTCTTTCTTCTCGTGTCTTCTAAAAGTCATGTGTCTTTAGACTCTTAGGTCTACGAATCACTATTTTTTGCATGAAACGATGATCTCACTCTCATCCACAACAACTTGAAATCCCTAAAGCATCTTCGCAATACGTGTAGAGTATAATACAATTAAATACATAACACTTATATATACCTTAATTCTACCCGCCTTACAATCACTTCCTAACCAGAGTTCTAAAGAAAATACGCTGGGTTTCCACATCTAAGACTTGCTTATTAATTTTATCCATTTTTTTTAACTTTTCCTAAGGATCCATCGACCTCGCTTTGTTACCAACTATGACGTATGTTGCCACGTTAATGCTCCCCGATGGTCGTGTTGGTTGTCATATTCTCTATATTATTCGTCGATTATTCAAGATATTCATAAAGTAGTATGGTTTGTGTTTTACAGAGTTGGAAATTGGTATCCAGTAATCTATAGCAGAAGTCTTGTCATAACATAACCATAACCCCACACGTAAAACAAAATATCAAAATGCACACGTACTAGTAAGCCTTTTATTGTAGGAAATCAGAGATAGTCACTGTAGGCAATCAGAGATAGTTGCCTAAAATCTCCTTTCCCTTACTGGTACTAGGATCTGCACCCATTCATCACAACTAAATATATGTCGAGTCTAGTGAGTAAGATCCCCAAAAGAAAACCGCTATGCATTCAATAATAGAGAGGCCAAGAATAATGTTAGATAATCATGCAAAAACAAATAGGCAACTGTAAGAAAATCACATGCATGACAAACACCAATAGAAACTAAATAATTATGTCACTCTTAGCAAACTAGACCATAATTCGTCAATCTGGATAATCTCAGTGGCCCGTACTACACTGGCTCACATCCGAACTACTAGCAAGGGATCAACCTGTATCACAACCCCGCTGAACAATTGCACTTTGCTATTCACTGAGAGTGCAAGTGACACGTGCTATAGTCTAGCATACTAGAGCCCGTATAACACAACAGCCGAATAAACCCCGTGGTGAACAAAACTACCGACTCTTATACCAAATCAAAACATTGATAGAACATGGATAATGAATAGCGAAGAATACAAGATAGCACAATTGAAACAATTAAATATTCAAGATGTATTTTGAAAGAATTGAAGCACCTTAAATCGCACTCCGAATCCCTGAAAAGATCCTAATCCGACCCCGCTACGCTCCCGACTACTATACCATAACCCCCGAGTCCCTTAGGATCTGTAGACCCTAACTCTACCCGCCTCACAATCACCTCCCACCTAGAGTTCAAAGGCAAGTACATCGAGTTTCCATATCTAAGATTTGTTTATTAAGATTATCCAATTTCTTTTAACTTTTTAGATGCTACATCGACCTCACTCTAATACCAACTATAGGCATTAGTAATCAATTAATTCAATTAATTTAACTTAGGCAATTTTATACATATGTAGGCTATTTAGGGTCTTAAATTGGTGGACTACCACTTCACCTAATACCCAATTGTCCGGTAGCTAGTGCCCCGCATTTCGGCACACATCCTGAGGTTCACAAATCCTTTATGTACCCAATTCTTATGACTTGGCCTAAAGTTTGATTATCTATTTTATGCAATATTCACTTTATTCTAGTCATTTAATTTAAGTTAGCATTATAAGACTTAGTGTACCCATTCTACGCCTACTTAGTACCCCCATCGACACGTTTTACAAGGTGTTTACCCATCATATAGTCTCACATGATATGGTAATATAAATACAAACATGCAATGATTTATGAAATATATAATAATTAACATCGCACTTATGCAAACAACAGACACAAATAACGATTTATGCACGGTCAGACGTGTCCTAGCCTATCTGAGGTATCGACATGGGCCTGAGCTAGCGTCTAAGTATGAAAATAACTCGAACAACAACACCAATAAAATCGGGTTGTTACAATTCTTCCCAACTAGGGGAAGTTTCATTTCGAGATTTGAGGTAAACGATATTTGAAATAATATGACTATTAGGATAATTCAATAACCCTATGAACTTAATTCCTCTAGTTGGGGAATGAAATACCATCGTTGTGATATGGTATGGATTCAGGTAGAATTAGTGAAAGCACGACTGAAACAGTCGGTGTTGGAGGTTAGGTAATGAGCACATACATAGCCGAGTATGTTTTGGGATGTGATTCACCTTCAGGCAAAGTTGACTGCTAAGAGATGAGAAACGAGGCATTCAGTTCTCTAAAGTGTCAGTATTGAACCAAAGTTTTGGCATCAAAGTTTAATAGTCTAGTCTATTCAGGAACGATATTTGGCATCGTTAGTTGGATCTGCCACATCATATTTCCCATAAAGATAACAAATAGAAGATCATGGATGAGTGGCGTCGTTAATGGTCTTGCCACAAATTCACCCTCCATACGAAAAAAAGAATTGAGGACCATGAAAGAGTGACGTCGAATCTTGTATCATCACATATTCCTCCCCATGAAGAGAAAAGAGTGACGTTGTCAATTGTTCCGTCACATATTTCTTTCTATGAAGAGACAAGTGTGGCGTCCTCTGTAGTTTTTTGTTAAAAAACAAGCAGTAGTGTCGTTAGTTGTTCCACCACTACTCCTTCCCTTGAAGAGACTAACCGTGACGTCGCAAAGTGTTCCGCCACTTTTGAGTTGCAAGCCAGATGAGATAGTTTCATCTGAGATTCGAAAAGAAGAAGAATCTAGTACAAATTTCATTTAGATCGTTATTTACCTTAAATTTCGGGATGAAGTTTTTCATAGTTGGGAAGAATTGTAATGGCCCAATTTTAGTGGCATTGTTATTCGAGTTATTTTCAAACTCAAACGTCAGCTCAGGCCCACATGGATGCCTCAGATAGGCTAGGACATGCCTAACTTGGCATAAATCGTTATTTTTATCTACAGGTAGGGATGACAATTCGTGTTAGCAGGTCATATTCGTGTCATATCAAAACGGGTCATGACCTATATAAGGAAAATCTAACCCCAACCCATTTATTAATCGTGTTCACGACTAAATGGATCATGTTAAACATGTGGGGTATTCGTGTCACCCATTTATTAAATATTTTATTTAAACTTTTGTAACTTGTTTACAACTTTAGACAAATTTTAACAATAGAAAGGAAATACCTCATAACAAATAACGTATAAATCTTAAAAAAAAAACATATAAAAAACCTATAAGATCCTTGCAAAAAACCTAAAATTTTATTTCGAGGCAAATTCTTATAACTTTTTTTAATAATAAATAAATATTAATAAAATTTAAAACATAAATAATATATCAAAGTAAAATAAATATTTCCTTTAAAAATGAACTAAAGTATGATAAAAAAATGTATATGTAAATAAAAAATAAAGCATGTTATTAACATGTCATTAAATAGGTGGTTTTGTACTAATATATTAACTATAACATATTTATTACTTCAACATTATTCTTTAATCGTGTCAAATGTGTCATTATCGAGTTAAGCAGGTTAACCTATTAATGTGTATTTTTAGTTGTGTCTAATCGTGTTGACCCGTTTATGACCCAAACCCATTTATGCCAAACCTTAACCGGTTTAAAGCATGTCGTGTTATCGTGTCGTGACCCATATTGCTACCCCTATATGTTGGTTGCATAATTGTGATGTTAATTTTGTTTATTTCATAACTCATCGCATGTGTGTATTTATATTATCATACCGTGTGAGATTGTGTGATGGATAAATGTCTCGTAAAGCATATCGACGCAAGTATCGGGTAGGCATAGTACGGGTATAATAAGTTTTATAATGCTAACTTAAATAAAATAACTTGAATAAAGGTGAATATTGCATAAAATAGATAATCAAACTTTATAATAAGTCATAATAATCTGATACATGTAGGATTGACACACCTCAGAATGAGTGCCGAGACGCGGGACATGGGTGTCAGGTAATTAGTTACTAGGGAAGTGGTAGTACACCTATTTAAAGACCTTAAATATCCTATATATGCATAAAAGTGCCTAAGTTAAATTAATTGAATCAATTGATTACAAATGCATATAGTTGGATGAAAATATTGATGTCATAGATTTGCCTCAAGATTCGCATTAAAGTAGAATCCTAAGATATTCGAGTTAGGAATTGATGTTAAATAGATGGAAGTTAATGGAGTAGGAGTTAACAAGGACCATTAGATTAACCTCGAGATATTTTAACACAATTGATTCTAACGTAACATATATATATATATAGCTAAGTTAGTTGGAAATTTCTTCATGGAACAATAACAAAGTTTGTTCTTAGGATAGAGTGCTAGAAAATTCAACAAGAAAAAAGGAGGAATAAAGGCCATCTACTAGACGAATCGAGATAGGAAAATCAAATCCAAGAGTTCATCATCTAGGTGCAAAAAACCCACTTTTTGCTTGTTAAAATTTATTAAAAATGTGTACATGGAAACTCAATTATTGGGAGTTTTGTACAAAAAAGGATTTTAAAGATTAAGCTACTATTTTTCTTGTATAAATAGTGTTTTAAATTGATTTTGTTGTTCAATAATAGTTTCAAACTAGTTTTGGCAAGATATTGGGGTTTCTTGAATTCTTAATGTATGTATGTTAGTTGTTAGCAAATCTCTTGACATAACCTCTGTAAAGTGAGCATAACTTTCTCATACAAACTTCGAATGGGGGAATCATACGCCGCTAGAAAGATTACTCAGTCATCAACAACTATTGTCTCTAAAGAAATTTTGAAATTTAGGCTCGTTCTAGCTAAAAAACGCTCCACAAGTAGGCTATTGAAATGTTAATATGAGATTTTTAAAATGGATTTTGACAGGACATAACTCTTTCAACTCTTATCGAAATGAGCTGATTTAGGTATATTAGCTGCCGTGTGACCAGAAATCATAAGTTTTTGAGTTATAAATGTGGATAAATGATTTTTACAATATAGTTGGTCGGACTTGATTCCAATTCGAGCTGTTTTGGTAGAAGTTTGATAGCTCTTTCGTTTTAAATCGGAATTTTGCAAATCAAACCTTTTCGGAAAGCTATGACATATAACAAAACCTTTCCTGGGAAATGTCTTCGATGATTTGGAATTTATAACGGTCTAATCTATGCTCCAACATAAGATCTAAAATTGAAAGTTGAAACTTTATTTAATCTTTAAGGGGCTATTTTGGGAAATAGAAATCTAAACTTAATTTAAACACATTAAAACACTCTAAAACACTAGAAATGGATCTCAACGGGCTCGGAGACTGTGGTACTGTAACAACCCGAAAAATCAAAATTTGAATTACACACTAATTTGAAGATTTTGATCTTTAACCTAGTCACACGTGGAACATTCGGTCAACTATTGAACATTGAGGTCGAATTATAGTTGTTTAACACATTAAATTAGCTATATGATTGGGATATTATAAAAATTAATTAAATTAATTAATGTGCATTACAATTTATAACGTTATAGCTTTATTAAATCTAAATGTATTTTATAACTTATGATAAATTGATTAATTGAATAAATTAGGGTTAGAGTACTGAGGTATGATGGTTCCAATGAGAAAGATATAGTGCAACTATTGGTGGTTAAGTGAATGAGGTGGACCAATAGATGGATGACAACTTATAAAAAAAAAGAAATAAAGTAAATAAATAAGGACTTTTTGCTTGATTGGCACATTTGATGGAAATATATATTCCATTAACACACCCAAAGAAATATTTACAAATCTAACACATTTGGTGCCACGTCACTGCCAAATCTGCGCCACATCAGCGGTAGATCAACCCACATGGTGGAAAACGTGACATTGGGTCACGATTTTCATCTATGGAAAGCGTGACCCGAGGTCACACCTCGGTTTCCCGCTTCAAACATAAAATGGATGTTTGAAGCAGGAAACCCCAAACCCCCTCCAAGCACCCCAAGCACCCCAAGCACCCCAAGCACCCCAAGCATCCATCTCCTTCAAATCCGCCGCCGCATTTCTTCTCTCCGGCGACCGCCTCCATCTCCCGTCCGTGCCTTGAAGATCGGTCGTCCGCCCTCCGTGGTCCGTATCCCGCCGGTCGTTGGAACCTTGAGGTGACTCCTTGTGGCTGTCGGACGTGCCGCCGCCGCTGCCCGCCAGCCGGCTCTGGTGGTCTTGTCCCACTGGCGTGAATCGCCTTCCCGCCGGCGCTGCTGCTCGCTTCTTAGCTACGTTAGTGGTCTTGTCCCACTGGCGCGAATCGCCTTCCCGCCGGCGCTGCTGGTAGCCTTCCCGCCAGCGCTGTTGGGACGAAATGAGATATTAAATCTATGGAAATCCACTTGTTTTAATCCAAAACGATGAATGTTTTACTTTTATGACTACTCAAAATCAAAAACCACAAATAAAGGTCAATGTGATTTCATCCAGACACTTCAAATGTCGTCATTTTTCAGTCAACAATTCAATAGACAACAATTCTTACTTTTGCCATTTGGATTTTCCATGGCAGTGTGGAGAGCACACTTGCATATGCTCTTCATGCATCAAATTCGAGTTGTGTGGTTACTTTGGCTATACCAAATCTGTGCGCATTACACTGTATTAAGCAAGTGGGTACTGCACTTAGCATTTAATCTGATGATAGCCACTCAATAAAATGCTCGGGAAAACAAAGAAAGAGAGCAAAGATGCCGAGAAGCATCAGCATCTGAATGGAGCTCTTTGCACACTTATCTAAGGAAACGCCTGTACAAAATGAGAAGACCATAATGATACATAACCATCGACTAAAAGGGAAAATTAGAAGAGGTACTGAGACATACATATATGTTCAATACACAACTATTTTATACGCCCAATCGGTGGGAAAAACAGGTTCTTATTAAAATTGCACTTTAGATAATACAGAAGACCAATGTACGACCCTTGCAGTGAACAACAATTCAGTAAGATCATCGATTCCAACGATCGACGGACAGCGGCGGTGGCAGGCGGGCAGCTGCGGCGGCAAGTCCGGCAGCCACAAGGAGTCACCTCAAGGTTCCAAAAATCGGCGGGACACGGACCACTGAGGGCGGACGGCCGATCTTCAAGGCGCCGGACGGGAGATGGAGGCGGAGGCGGTCGTCGGAGAGAAGAAATGCGGCGGCGAATTTGAAGGAGATGGCTGCTGGGGGGGGAAGGAGATGGCTGTTTGGGGGGGGGTTCGGGGTTTCCTGCTTCAAACATCCATTTTATGTTTGAAGCAGGAAACTGAGGTGTGACCTCGGGTCACATGGAAATCGTGACCCGAGGTCACGTTTTCCACCAGGTGGGTTGATCTATCGCTGACGTGGCACAGATTTGGCAGTGACGTGGCACCAAATGTGTTAGATTTGTAAATATTTCTTTGGGTGTATTAATGGGATATATATTTCCATCAAATGTGCCAATCAAGCAAAAAGTCCAATAAATAAATGAAAGCTCTCACAACTTGACACCTAGCTAGCTACTACCCTACCCCATTAAACCACCTCACCCCATCCCCTCTATCCCTCTCTCTCACGCACTCACTTATCTCTCTAACAAAACCAAAACTCCACCTCTCTCTCTCACTGTTTTATGTCCCTCACCATATCTCACTTTCTTTCTTTATTCTCCTCTTTCACGAGCTCTCTTGCTCTCAGCCTCACCATTACTCCCGGCCCTCCACCACTCTCGGCTGCAGCCCTTTATCCCACTTGGTTCAAGCCGGAGACCACCCCCATTCATGCGACTCCTTGACCGAGGTAAGTGCCATTGTTGCGTGGATTTACGTGAAGAAGATGGTGTGTGCATAGTAATATGGGTGAGTTTAGTGCGTGTGTATACCTCGAGATTCATGTTGATTTCGCAACGTAGATGGTTGCCTCGGGATGCGCACCAAAATTACACGCATCTTGAGTGCGCACCGGGGTACAAGCTTAAATTATATGCATCTCAAAGGGTATCTCGAAATGCGTGCTGAAATTACACGCATATCGAATGCCTCGATATACGCGCTATTTTTGCACAGATATGCGTGTTGATTTTAAGAATAAAATAAATAATAATAGTAATAAATATATACATACATACACACAACGTGAATGTATAGTATATACTATATGCATATATGTATATATATATGTAATACTAATACATTTATACATGTGCATATATATATATATATACTAGTTTCAGGATGTGCTACGCACGATTGAGCGCTCGCTTCGCTCGCGGAAATTAATTTCTAAAAATTTATTAATAAAACTCAAAATTTTAATTAAAATTTAAAAATTAGAAATAAAAGTACCTTTTTTAGCTTATTAATATTCTCTACTGTGATTGAGATAAAAAAAATGTATTGGATTGATGAGAATGAGTTCATGATTGATTTGGAGATAAGAAAAAAAAAAAAAAGTGTAGTGGATTGATAAGGAGTTAGAGTTTGATTTGGATACAAAAGAAAAGGTTGATTTGGAGATAAAAAAAAAAGTATGGGCAAATAGGTAAATTTCATTACCACTCAAAAATTTGTGATTCGTGCTTTTATATATATAGTTTCAAGACGTCTTACGCGACGATTGATTGACCAGCTTCGCCATTTTCGCGGGAATTAATTTCTAAGAATTTATTAACAAAATTTAAAATTGTAATTAAAATTTAAAAATTATAAATACAAGTACATTTTTAACTTATCAATATTCTTTAATGTAATTTAGATAAATAAGATGAGTTTATGATTTAATTTGGGGTTAGGTATAAAATTAAGTACAAGAGGAGAAAGTGAGTTTAGTGAGTGGGATAGATACTTGTCAAAATCGTGAATTGGTAACGAATCGTTGAGGGCTCAAGTGAATGAAATCGGAATTACTAAAAAAGTATTTTTACATTTAAATTTTCCAATAATATAAATTATAATAAATATGAACTTGCCATACAAATTATAATATGCGTTTAAATAATAGCAAGGGTTCAGAGTCCAGAGTCCAGACCAAGAGGGTCATGTCCAAAACTTAACTCAAACCTTATTTAATCAAGTCTGAACAAAAATGGGCCTATAAGTCTAGATTATTTTTTTGTCACACCAATGTTAGAGTTAGTTTCCTTCAATTAGTAGTCTATAGTCATTATTGAATGTATAATAAAAATTAAAATAATATTTATGAGTTTGAACAAACTATGTAATATAAATATTAAATATTAAATTTAATATACAATGGTAAATAAATTGAAAATATGATATTGAAAATATAAAATGCATCTTGCTAAAAATTAAATATAAAAACTCTTTTGTATTTTGTAGCATTTTCAAGATGATGTTGACTATACTTCATCTTCGTCATCACTGCATAAGAAACACATTATATTAGTTTATTTATAAATACATAAGTAACTAATTAATAATATATAAGTTCAAATAACTTACTCTACATAACAATATTTTCTTGGACGTTTATTTATTCCAAATTCATTATCAATACTTTTTCTCTTCATGTTGACTTCTTTGTTGTTGTCGACTTCATCTTTATGTGTTGAAATATCATTTGACGAGTTGCCCTATTATTTTCCAAAATAAGAGAATATGTAAAATTAAATTATATAATGTGATCTTGTAAGTTATTGTAAAATAAAATAAATACCTCATCATGACGAAAATTATCTCCATATTCTTCATGACATATACTCGAAATGGTGAAATTTTCATTTCCACTGGCTAAATTGTAATTAGTGAGTTTTAGTTTAAAAGTAAAACTTCTTCCTACAATCTCATGAGAGTTCTATTGGGACAATCTTTTCGTTTGTCGACAATATAAGCAAAAAATAAGTTAGAACAAAAGGATCATAAAAATGAAGAACACATAGATTATATAAAATATCGCATTTGCATTCAATTAGTTTTGTATTCTAAATTAGAAAAAGATGTCTAGAAGATGCCTCATTCAAGATTCTTTCGCCATTGTCTTTTCCAATAATATTTTTCACTATGCTATCGAATAAAACAAAAGTTGTGGACCCCTGTATTGTCTTCGACACGCACGTGAACTTTGAATCTAAAAACAAATCCAATTGTCATGAATTAAATTTTTTACAAGATATATGTATATACAGTACAACAACAAAGAATATTAGAAAATTGAAAATTAATAATAAATAGTTTAAAGGTATGGCTAATAAGACTCAAAGATGAATGTTAAAATTATATACGTAATTTATAAAAGTGACATTCATTTGTATTATATAATTTTAACTTACCTCCGATATGGCGTTGTAACAAATTCTTTGCACCTTTCGCAATAATATTGTGTTCCCAATTTTTCTAATTTGACGTAATGTGAATAGCAAGTATTGTAATGCCAAGAACCACTTGAATTTATTGACATGATTTTCACTTTGCAAACAACATACAATTCCTGTGTAAAAAAATTAAAATATAGTTTTATATCGTGAAGAAGTTATATAATATTATTTTGTATATAATAATATTTTACCGTAACTTTCGATCTTTTGGCGCTTCACTTCCTCTATAGTCATAGTTTCGCCTTCATATTAAAATTTTCATTTTCTCCTCGAATCAATTGAACTTCTTTACTCAATTGTTCTCTGCAATTGAAAAAAATAAGGAAAATAATATGTCATGGAATGTAATTTACGCATTACATATGAAAAACGCATATGTTTAAAGGAAATTTTATACCCTTTCATGAATGATGCGATTTCTTCAATATCGGACTTGTGTAAATCTTTGTTGCACTCGTTGATGAAAGTGTTGGCTCACTTTGTTGATAAAAATTAAATATTTATGTGGATTGAAAAGTATAAATAAATTCATCATTAATGTTACAACGTATGTAGAAATGAAGCAACCTTGTACATGTATTTTAATAAATAAACTTGCATCAATTACCTCTATAAGTCTTCACATTATTTGAGGTAATTATAATTACCATTGAGTCTGATGATTTGCAATTGCTAAACTCACTGCTTGTTTCAATCGCTTTTTGGCCCCAAAAAGTTTCGTTCACTTGCTTGTTTCTTTAGATGAAATGTAGGATTAAATTGCATAACACAATGAATTTATTATTTTTTATAAAAATTAACTTCAACCAAAAAATATATATACCTGTTCATTTGAATACGTAAAACAAGTTTTTTGACTGTTTTTTGTTTTCTTTTAACTTCTTGATCTACAAGTTCGCCTATTCGAACAAGACGTCCTAGTACATCTGTAAATAACAAAATAATTAGTAATATTTAAAGTTATATAAAAAAATTGGAATTTATGTATTTTTGCTAATGATGGTTTTTTTTTTCTTGCCTGATGATTGAATGAAACTGTCTTGCCGTTTTGTCAATTCTTCGAATTGAACTATTTCAAATTTGTGGTTTCGAATCGCACTTGCTTTGCTCATGTTTTCTTGTATAGAGGTATCACCTGTTAATCTCAAACTTATATAAAAAAAATAATCTCAAACTTATTAATCACAAATATTAATCTCAAACTTCACCCCCATTAATGAGAATCCCTAAAATTCGAGTTTGTTCTCTTACATAGAATGCAATCTATTTTTCTTTTCCAAAAAAAGGAAAGAAAGAAAACCAAGCATACTTAGAAAAGCGTGCCTAACAAAATTAAAACAGTTGGATTTAGGCCCAAACTCAAGTAACGACCATAACAATCTGGCCCATCAAATTCGGGACTCTTATTCGTAATTTGCATATTAGACGCATACAAAAAAACTGATTTTAGTTTTTACCTTGTTTGACCCAAAAAAAAAATATTTAGTGATTTGTCTTGTATTCTAACGCAACAACGATTCGATCTATAGTTGGAGCCCACTCAGGAGTAATGATTGGATGATATTGTGTGCAATGTTTTTTTCCACTTAACTACTTTCTTAACCCCAAGTAGATTAGTCCAAAATTTCTTATTCTAAGAGGATTTATAACTTCAAAATCCATGAGTTTCCATCTTTTTTGTTTTTCTTATAATGTTTGAGTCCTTGAAATAGCCTAAACAAAGAAAAGAATAAAGTGCATTAGAAATTGAAAGTCCAACCCTACAACCATCACAAACATGAAAGATGAGGCTCCTATATTATTTTCTTGGTTCATGAAAAATGCAAACAAAATTAATATAGTAATCTTTAATACATATACTTGTGCATTACAGAGTCACATACATTGCACCAACAACCATACCAATCAATAAATCATACACCCATGTCTATATACCATATATTCCCAATAAAAATCTCTACTTACCCTCATAAGGGCAACGGCCCATCGATCAAAAAGACCCAAATTCAGCCCAAACCATTAAAGAATATTCAAGAACAAAACCAAAAACACAACAGAGGCAATTCAACAAACACTTGGTTAGCGAACCGAAACAACCAACAAGAGAATATTTACGCATCAAGTCGAACCAACAAGAGAAAGGGATGATTCAATTGCGAGAATTGGAAGCGATTTACAATGCCCACATCTTGCATTACAACTTGCTCCAACAATAAAAAAAATAGTTAAACATCTTATACTTAAAAATTCTCTTTTTGGCATTGTCTCAAGTAGTTGGCGAACATTAAGTAAATATAAACCAAACGCATCAACGAAACTGTTATTCAGTTGCAGTAAGCTACTATTACGAGAGAATTCAATTGCAGAATTGGAAGCAGATAAAAAAATAGGGCGATGATTGACTTACCTTTATGGGTGTTGTTGTAGTAATTGTTGATGGAGAAAGAGAGAAGGATTTACGTGGACATAGAGAAATGGATCAGCAACAACATTTCTAGGGCATCTCTCCATATCATATGATGGCTACATAAATAAAAATAACCAAGTCATGATAAAATTTACAAGAAGAAAAAGAAATAGCCATCACAAAACCCCAAATTGATTGTGATGGTACAAAAACAGAACTATATCATCATTTTTGAGAATTAATCAAATGCAATGGTGAATAACAAGCATTACTTGGACCAAGTTGGCATAGGAAGATAAATCGAAGATTCGGGTTGAAAACGTCTCTGGAACTCCGCAAATAGGCGGCACGCACCAGATTCGATAGAAAGCGGGGACTCCGCAACCCGCCTTTCTTGCATTAAACGAGAATTCTCACCATATGCTAGCTTCACGCTTTCCGTAACGAAGCTCAAATCGCTTTCTCCTGATTGAAACTCCCTGTCACCCATCTGCCCAATTCAATCACTCTCCACATAATTGAGAAGGCTTAAATTAAGATTCATTGTTAAATTCACACATTTCAGATAACTTTCCCTAGCTTTCAAATACTCCATTTGCATCACATTTTGGGCATCATTGACTATCCTACCTAGAATCACTTGCGGCGCAAATTCGAAGAAAACCCAATTCCACATCCCCATTAATGTCTCAAATTCTCCCTAATCAAGATTTCAAATTCAAAATACAATAACTTTCTTTCAATCAAGAACAAATCAAATGATAAAATTGAAGTCTGTAAGTACCCATCAATCAAATTTGCCGCTTTGCCGACGCGTTGGAGCACTACTGGCTTGCCCTCATCGTCCCCGTAAGAACCCTAATTCCCAAATCAAACAAACAAACAAATTGGTAGTAGCAATGAAGAAACAGATCGAAGTGATCGGTGAGAGAGAGACGTGTCCGCGAAGTAGAGAAGATTGATTGAACAAAGAAATTGGTAGTAGCAATGAAGAAACAGATCGAAGTGATCGGTGAGAGAGAGACGTGAGAGAAGAGGAAATAGTAAAACGAAAAGATAAGGGACGTAGGAGAAAAAGAAGGAGTAAAAGGAAAAGATAAGGAACGCACAAAAAAAATGTGTGGGCGAGGGACAAAAAGGTAAATTTGATTACGACTCAAAAATTTGTGATTCGTGCTTTTATATATATGATAGATATGTAATTAATCTGTCAAGAAGAAAAATAATAAAGGCCAAATTTAAGAGAATCGGTAGAGCCGAAATCCAACCAGCGTCGCTCGACCTAAGACTCTGCTAATGCGTCGCAACATGAAAACTTAATATTTTTAGAAATTGTGGTATTAATGGAAAGAAAATTGGATCAAATAAATTAATGTTTAAATTGGGTTTTTGAACTGTGATTATGGACCTAAACTACCAATGAGACACTCATCCAATCGATGTTGGGGTCTAACCGTGGTTACCATAATCGAGAGTTGTCTTGAAATACGTGCAATAAATGAAAATCATTTTTAAAGCGATTCGTATCGAGATCAACCTTGTAACGTGTGCGTAACCAAAATAAAGTATGAATAAAACTCGTAATTAATTTTAATAGAAATCGTGAAATAATTTGAGAAATTCGGATGCGTCAAATGCGGGACGATAGTATGGGCTTCGAGTATGTCGAGCGGCATACGTTACTAGGCGATTTACATGGATATTGTAAGAAAACCAATAGAAGCATTATCAGTAGTTCTTTTCTACTTCTTAAACTTAATTTTTTTAATTGTGCATATTTAGGAAATTCTACTCCTAATTAGAGTGTCCAAGGGCTAAGTAAGTCATGAAAGTAATTTTCTGGGTATGACAGTCGACTCGCAACCGGAACCATATCCCGAGTTACTGGATTTGAATTGTGGACGGGAGGTGAGGTATTCGAGGCGTTGTTGATACCCCTACATTCACGACAATTTTGAATATGTTGGCGTTGCCACTATTCTAGGAAGTCGAGCCTATGGCGGTACAGTGGCAACTCGATGGATTTGAGACCATTTGGCTTCTCTCTTTTGTTTCCACGACATTTTCCTTTCATTGCTCATATTTTTGGTCTATTTATCATACACTTACTTTATTTCATGTTCTTTTATATTCCCGCATGATTTATCGACTATTTATTTAATTCTTGAAGTATTGTTAAAACTCCTTTGGATTTACTCACTAGAATCGTCTCTTTTTGCGGTGACAATTGCAAGCCCCTCGTCTAGCAAATGCAAAGATCCAGTGACTGGTGACTACCTCTGAGGGCTTACAGAGCGGCTCACACTTTTGCGATACTGTAGGTTTTGTATTATATATTTACATTTTTGATGTTTTTGTGAAATTTTAGGATATTGGGGTTGAGCGACACTTTGATACATGTATATGCTCACTTTTGTCATCGTACCTATGCATGGTATATATATATATAACAAGGTTCCATACATAGGTTGTCACATTTTACATGTCTAAACCAACTTACCGTCAGCAATTTACAATTCTACACGGTAATTGCTCGTGCCTTTTCTAAGTCATTAAAATTTCATGTTATTATTGATAACACAATAACAACTTCATTACAATAGGGTTTTCCTTCATTTGACACCCTTAATTTATGAAAATAACATGAGTTCTAGTAAGTTCTTGTAGTTTCCACCTGCCACTTAAAATGATCCAGCACCCGCCTGCAATCATCTTATAAAGATATATATCCTTAGCTTTGATCATTTCACTGTGAAAATCAAATCTCAACTACCTTTTGAGAACTGTTGATTTCACTTATTTTCATAAAGAGTTGTCGATTATGAGTAATGAATACTCATTTCGACTACCACACATTAATCCTTGGATTCTCCAAATCTTCAGATTCACTGACCACTCATTCTCCCTAATTTAGACTATACCAGTATAATAGATCAGATTAGGATATCTTACCAACTCACTGCTATATTCTGGATTTAACTATCTTTTATTAATAAACCACTTGTTATTTTGATATGGACTCACACCATTATTGGAATATCAACTTCATAACAACTTATGAAGTATAATTGTAGTAGTGATTTTCTAACCTCCATTATGCTTTTATCATTTACCACTAATTTGTTTACTGAATATCTTTCATTACTTCCATACTAGTCTCAATACTAGTATTAAATCACCTTTCAAAGTGGTCCGCCATCTTTGAGTTTCGTCAAAAGTCATTCAGTATTTCATTATTTTATTATTTCCATCTCCGAATATATATCTCAAGATCTTCATCCAATCGATACTTCTTCACTTACTATTATTTGTCTAATAATATCAGTAAGAAGAAAGACCACTGAAGATGTTACTTGGAGAAGAGTTTTATTTCATCGTTCTAAATTTTTTATGCTTTTTTTCTTTTTTGTCTACCCCCGAGGTTAAGACTTTCCGGAGCTCTAACCTCCATCACCTTCTCATATCATGAGAAATAGATGGATTTCAACCATCTTATTATTGTGCATAAAAGACATATTTCTTATATCTACCACGTAGATATAGTATACACAACAAATAACATATTTCGGTCTTTTATCTTTTGGTTACCCTTCAAAATCACGATAAAACTATTTATCAAACCATAAACTTATTCATAACTCGAGACCACGCTTCAAGTTGATAAACTTAGGTTATGTTATTAGGGTAATTAGAGTACTTTAAACTTTAAAGTAGGCTAACATTCACTTCACGCACCATCTAAAAGTGCATGTATGGTTAGAGCCTTGTCCATATTACCCAACTGTATTAATATTACCACTTTATCCCTAAAAGTGATAAACTATAAACTCTGGCACTACACTGTATGAGAGGTATTCCTTGATTCTAATAAATCATTATTACAAGATTTATAAACCATGGCTAACCAAGGCTTTAAGACCTATGGCTCTGATACCAAACTGTTAAGGGTGGGCAAGCCGCGGTTTAGTAGTGGAAACCATCGAACCTCGACCAAACTGAGGGTTCGCGGTTTGGCCGATTTGTAAACCACCACCAAATCGCGAACCATCAAAATCGCAACCAAACTGCCCGCTGTTTGGTAGGTTTGGTTTCGCGGTTTTCATGCGACCTATTTTCAAAAAAAAAAAAAAAAAAAAAAGAAAACAATCATACATATTACAATGACATACCATAAAGTCCATACATGTTTAACGTTCAATTGTTTATCAAAAATTCAACATAAGATACAACAAAACATATATAATATAATCATTAATCAATCATTCGCCAAAAGAACTCAATCAAAGTTAGAAATCCAAGTTCATATCAAAAGTTACAACAAAAACAAATAGATTAGAAATTTAGAATAGATAAATTCAACAAGCAGGAAAGGCTTCAACTCCATTCCAAGTTCCAGATTTCTTTCTTTGTTCCTACAATAAAATAACAATTGAAAATAGAAAGTCAGCAACATGATAAGAGTTTTATAACAACAAAAAGTTTCGATAAGTTTTACTTAACAAGTCAATGATTCCATGCATTTTGCTATTACAACAACAAAAACAAATAGATTCAACAAGGAAAGATTTCAACTCAATTCCAAGTTCCGATTTCATTTGTTATTCCTAAAATAAAACAGCAATTGAAAATAGAAAATTAACAATATGATAAGAGTTTAATAATATTTAAAAGTTAAAATAAGATTTACTTACCAAGTCAATGACTCAATGCATATTGCTAATCATCTCAACTAATCATCCAAAACAAATTGGTCCAAAATGCCTAAACAACATTTCAAAAGGTAATATGATTAGATGATGATCGTAAAAGAAAGAAATAAATGTAGTTAATAATTAACAAAATTAAAAGAAAAGTATTACCTGTTTCAAGTTCTTCAAGTTCCTCTAAATTTTTTTCAACTTCTAAATTTATTGTACCATGTAACCAATCTCGAGTACAAATAAGAGCTTCAACAATTTTTGGAGTCAATGAGGTACGAAACTGATCAAGCACGCATCCATCGGCACTAAAAGCGGACTCTAAGCAATAGTAGAAACTGGAATGGCCAGTACATCACGTGCCATCACCGAAAGTATTTTGTACTTAGAGATATTATTTCTCCACCAACCAAGAATGTCAAAGTCTCCATTTTGCTTCTCACATCCCTCATCCAAATATATATCTATCTAAGACTTGTTTGTCGTATTTGCCTCCTCTTCTAAAAATCTTTGAAATCCAACCGCTGCCCTTTTAGCTCTGACATTACCAAACAATGAGTCTTTCGCCTCTTCACGTACACTAGAAAATGATCTAGTTTCATTATACCACATAGAAATGTAAGTGTTGGAAAATGATTCATATTCCTTGTATAAATGATCCAAAGCCTCTCTCACTTTCCTTATCATCTCAACAACTTGCTCGTTCGGATACGATGTACCGTAATATTATTTCAGAAACTTCAACTTGTACCTAGGATCAAGAACCACAGCAACCAACAAAAACATGTTCACCTTCGAGATATCTCCCCAATACTTGTCAAACTTCACCTTCATCTTCATTCCCATCGAATGCACATATGAATCCTTACTTGCTAAGCACTCATTGATAAGTGTTTCAACTGCATGCACCTCATGAAAATATGCATTAGCTGTAACACATTTAGATCCTAAAAGTCGAAGAGTGGCCCAATAAAAAAGTTTCAAGAACCGCAATAATACACGTGCAACACTTCAATCTTCTTTTGTGGGAACTCCCTTCTTCAACTCACTTGAAACCTCATCATATGACTCATACAATCTCTCAAATTCTCTTTGATACTTCACCGTTGAATCCAACATCAAATAAGTGGAATTCCATCTAGTCTATACATCTAAGGAAACTGAAGCTTTACATGGTATTTTTTTCAAGTTCAACACATTGCTTAAACTTTTTCTTCCTTGATGGAGAACTTCTCACTTGTTACACCGCTTCACGTATTCGACTAATGGAATCTTTCACCTCTTTCAAACCATCACTAACAATGAGATTCAAAATGTGTCCACGACATCTTACTTGAAGGTATTTCGCATTTAACACGCTTCCACCCCAATTATTCATTTTTCTCCTTAAGTATTCAATTGCCAAATCATTAGATTTAACATTGTCTATAGTTATTGTAAACACTTTCTCAATTTTCCAGTGAAGCAAACACATCTCAACAGCCTTACCAATATCATCAGCTGTATGGCCTTGAACCTTACAAAAATTAATAACTTTCTTTTGCAATTTCCAATCATCATCAACATAATGTGCAGTGAGACACA
Organism: Stephania yunnanensis; assembly: GCA_039657365.1. Taxonomy (NCBI): domain Eukaryota; kingdom Viridiplantae; phylum Streptophyta; class Magnoliopsida; order Ranunculales; family Menispermaceae; genus Stephania; species Stephania yunnanensis. The sequence continues at coordinate 12,574,064 of CM077589.1, read as the reverse complement.
TATAGTTAGTATTTTGCAAAGAAGTCCAAGTATCAGTTGTCAAACAAACTCTTTGAGAATTATTTGTTAAAATCGTTTTCAATTTTGCCTTCTCAACATTATACATATCCAAACAATCTCTAGTTATAGTTCTCCTCTTCAGTAACTTGAGTTTGGGTTGTATAACATTGCAAAATTTAATAAATCATGGATGTTCCACAAAACAAAAGGCAATTCAGCTCCTATTATCAATTCAATAAGGGTTTCACGACTTAATGTTTGATCAAACTTCCAAAGTCTATTTTACTTTCACCCTCCGACCCTTTAACTTGTAATTCTATTATTTTTCGTTTCTTACACACTGAGTTCACTTGATTATGGGGTATTTAGGGAATTTATTTAAATGAGCTGTTATTGTGCTTGTACCATTCTTGCTAGGACAATGATACTCTTTACTACAATAATTGCAAGTTGCAAGTACCACTTTTCCATGCTTATCTAACGTTTTAGAATAATGGTCCCAAACTCTAGAGGTTGTGCGATTACCTTTCGATTCCGCCTTCTTTGTTGATGATGGCAAACTAGATGAGTTTGGAGGAGCAACAATAGGTTCACCACTTTCAAACTCCATTGGTGTAGAACTTGCATATGTTGATAATGTTCCAGCTGTTGCGTGATATGAATCAATCTAGAAAAAAAACATACGATCAATATTAGAATGAGAATGAACAATAAATAAGTAACAACTCGAGGGATCAAAACACGGTTCTAGGCTTCTAGCTTTGGAGTTTATATTCTTTAATGTATAAAACCTACTTCTTAAACACCAAACACAAAAAAATGGAACTATAACAACAACAATTGATCATCATCAACATCATCATTACAAAAGAAAATTGATGTTGTTGTTGCACCGCTCCTACTCCTACTCCTGCTACTCCTTCTGCTCCTGCTCCTGCTACTCCTACTGCTACTACTACGACTACTACTCATCATCATCATGGCTTCAACAGCTAGAACATTTAAAGTGAACCGTTCAAAGTTACAACAATCAACATTCAAAACCAAACCCAAAAATTTGTCAAGCGAGACCAATTATTTGGTATTTAAAGCCAAAACATTAGAGATAATTACCTCTCTTGCGATGTGGTGGTGGGAATCGCAGCGATTGAAGCGTGACTTGTACGTGGCGACGGTGGAGGCGGGACCGGTGGGAGGACGTAGTGCAAGGCGGCGGTGGAGTTGGATGCAGCAGTGGAGGCGGGTGTGGGCGCAGTAGTGGTTCGCGCGATAGGATGCGACGACGACAGGTGGTGGTCGGAGGCGATGACAGGTAGTGGTCGGAGGCGACGACGACAGGTGGTGGTTGCCCCCAAACCGGGACAGCGAGTCGGCGACAGTGGAGGCTGTGGAGGCAGGACTAGTGGGAGGAGGCGGTGGACGCAACAGTGGCGAGTTAGCTACAGTGGAGGCGACGAAGGCGGGACTAGTGGAACGCAGCACAGCGGTTCACGTGGTGGAAGGCGACGGCGACGGCGATGATCGGAGCTGACTAGGAAAGGCGATGGATTCGGCAGCAGCGGTGAGATGAGGAGTAAGGAAGAATATGAAGGGCGGCAGTGAGACGGGCACTCCGCAGCGGCAGGTACAATGGTCGAGAGAAGAGACGAGGAGTAAGTAGGAGATGCAGATGGCTTTTTTTTAAGTTTTAGGATTTTTGACTTTTGAGTTGTATATGTTGGTTATTTACTAAAATACCCTCGGTTTGGTGAAACCGCGATTTTTTCAAAATGAAAACCGTGACCAAACCGCGATTCTGCAGTTTTTATGTTTTTTAAACCGCCCCCAAATCGCGAATTCTAAAAACCAGACCAAACCATGCGATTTACACGATTTGTACGGTTTAAGCAATTTTTCGGAAACCGGTGCACACCCCTACAAACTGTAACATCCCCTACCCTAATTAGGGTAATACCCAGCCTGAAACCCTAATTAAGCCCAGATTACCCATACCAGACTTAACTAGAGCCAGCAGCCTTACCACCTACACATGATAAGCACTATTGTATATCAATTATCGAAATAAAACAAATCATATACGCAACGAAAATTTAAAACCTTTTTCGATAACCAAAATAAGATATATAATATTAAAAATAAACCAGAATAAACCTCGATTATATAATCACATGTCTCATGTGATATTACAACACTGTAATTCAATGCAAATATAAAAGACCAGAGAAAGTCATTACAACGAATAGAAGTTCAAGATTCCTATAACTTCTCCATCCCATAGTCGTAGCGCTCGTCGTATTTACCTGTAATGTTAATTGCGATAAGCGCTCCAACTTAATTGCTCAGTAAGTAGGGATTCATACTAATCGTCAACATCCCATATAATATTCAAGGATACCATGCAATAACAACATGCAACAATGATATCTAACATGAATATAGAAAACATATAGATTTAATACATAATCAGATGCAAAGCAAGTAATTTGGACTATTACTCTATGATCCCCATTTATTTAATAAAAACTTGGGTCGATTACCCACTGACGCCATTAATGCGATTGTCAGACCAACATATTGGTTGATATGCTCTCTAGCCCATCTACTAATGCCCAGTGGTTCTATCTCAAACCCTCTAATGTGTATGTAATCCTTATAACATATTGAATTGGCAAATAATATAGAGAATATGATGACTAGCATGCACATCGGAGCATCGGATGCGGAACCTGCGTTGATGCTCACTAGGCAACCTTAGAGTGTGGGGCTGCCACAATTGTTATCACCCACTTCTCGAGGCTGCCGGGTGAGCTGCTCGCAGGTCCCGCAGCCCTACCGATGTCATCGTCATGTCAGCGCTCCTCGATAGTCATGCTAACTCGTTAATTAGTGCTTATATAAATCAATTATTAGATTATTTAGTCAGTCTTTCATTTGTCATTTATAGAGTTGCAAGTTGACAATCAGTAATTTACAGTAGAAGTCTTATCATAGCATAACCATAGTTTTTAATAACTTTCAAGTCATATAGAGCATCAGTCCTACTATGGAAAACTTAGAATATAGTACATTGTATGTCAGGCGACAATATACCGCGAAAAGTAAATATATATACATGTACAGTGTCTATCAAATCTCCATTAACCCCAAAAGTAAAATGAATTGTCAAAATGAACATGTACTAGTAATTTTTGGACTGTAGGCAATCGACAATCAGAGATAGTCGTCTAAAATCTCCTTGCCCTTACTGGTAGTAAGATCTGCATACAGTCATCATAACAAAACAGATGACGAGTCCAGTTAGTAAGATCCAGAAAAAAACCACAAAGCATTTAATAATAAAGAAGCCAATAATAATGTTAGATAAACATGTAACTATAAGATAATCGCATGCATAACTAACACTAATAGAAATCAAATAATTGTGTCAAACATAGCAAACTAGACCATATTTCATCAATCCAGATGATCTAAGCGGCCCATACCACGCTGCCTCATATTCGGACTACTAGCGGAGGATCAGTCTGTATCACAACCCGTCGAATATGTGCATCGATGATGTTAGCAGCTCGGGTTGCCATTCACCGAGGGTTCGAGTGACATGTGCTATGGTCTAGCGCACTAGAGCCCGTACAACACAACATCCAAATAAACCCAGACGGCGAACAAAGCTACCGATCGTTATACCAAATCAAAGCAATAATAGAACATGGATAATGAATAGCAAAGAATACAAGATAGCCTAATTGAAACAATTAAATACTCAGGATGTGTTTCTTAAGGGATTTATAGTCAAATCCCAAAAATTTTAAATTGATAATTACGGTTAATTTGGGATTAAGGAAGCTTAATTATGGTTTTGGTTGCGAGTCAGGAATTAAACACCGGTGAATTTGAGATTTATAATTAATTTTATTAATCTATGATGTTTTCCTAGTGTTGTGTTTTATATATTATTTTATTTTACAAAACTCGAGTGATTGAGTAAATTTGAGATTTATAAGGTTTTATCTCGAAACACGTGTCGAGACAGGTGTCGAGATAGTCAAAATATTAACATAAATATTTGTTTCAAGTTTACCAATGAATAATTGAGTTTAAATTCAAAATTCAAAATTTGGACCTTAAATGGACTTAACGAGTTGACATGGGAATTTGCCTCTGTTTGCATGTAAGTCAAGATTAGAGGTAGTGTGAAATGAGATGAAGTTGTGTCAGATCTTGTTTTGAGTTTGGTGCCGGTTAAAAGTAGTCAAGGTTGAGTTTTGGTCCAAACTTGTGCAAGTTGGGAGAAGTATGACAAAAGGATTGGTTCATAAGGGTTTCGTATGTCATGAACAAAGTTAAGGTTTTTGAGGTTTTGGTGTGACCAAAACCAGTGTTATGGACATTTCATGAAGATGGACTATTTTTTCAAGAGTTTTGTTCAATTTGGTGAAAAGTCAGACAGAAAACGGGCTCCGAAAGTTAAAACACATCAAAATAGGGTTTTCAAAAACTAATAATTAAAAAGAAATTAAGCTTCTAAAAAGAAGCTGAGGGTTTATATATAAATGAAAAACACAAATCAAAATTTTATTCAATTGAAACGAACGAACAGTTTGTTCGTCTATAAGCCTCTCAATTCGATCTTTCGCTCCGTGAGCTCCCGACATCTGATTTTTGTTTGGTTTCTTTCCTCAAAATCGTAGTGCATCGCGAAAAATTAGTTCGAGCTAAGTTTCTGCGGTAGAAACGAGGTATTCGTCCTGCAATTTGGTAAATTCTTAATGAAAGGCATTTTTTCCTTAATTCAATTTAATTTCTCGCGATTTTTTCGATTTCTTTCGCAAGATATTAATAGAAATCGGTTGGAATTGTTGTTAATTGGTATATTGGATTGATTTGAGTCAATTCGAAATAAATTCCACAGACGTGGGTTAGGGTTTTGATGAAGTAAACTAATGCAATTAAGTTGATAACTATTTTGGAGATGTTTTAATAGTATATATTGATTATTGGTTTAAATCCAATTTGACTCCACAAGCGGTGAAAATATTTCGATGTTGGTATCGCGTGGTTTCATGACGTTTATTGTTGAGTTTTGAGGATTTAATTGGGGAAATATTAATTTGGAGAAGTATTTTTTTTAGTTCAAAATATATAAAGTTGCCAAGTCGACATGCCATATGGGAAAAATCATAACTTCTTTGTTGGTGATACAATTAAGGTGTTCTTGGAGTCTATGAAAAGTTGGACATGAGTACTACAAGTTCCTTTAAGGTCATCATGACAAATATTGAGATTTTCAAGGTTCAAAAGTTACCATAAATTGGCTATTTGAAAGCTAGTTGAAATAGTTATATAAATTAATATTTTTGGAAATTGTTCTCAAGTGTATTTTGATCGCGGTTTTCATTGGGCTTCTTGATATTATTTCGCTTAAAGCTTGACCCTTAATATAATTGGATATGTAGGAAAGCTATTAGAATTATTTTCAAGGTGATCCGACGCACCGAGAACCTTACGAATTAAGCTTGAAGTTGGTTGTTTGTAAGGTTAAGTAAATCACATGGTAACTTTTACGTTTTATGATTATATTTCGTATAAATTGCATTGATCCTTAATTTGCATTTTTATTGTACAAGCATACATGATTTGAGAGGGTAAGGCGTTATAAGTTTCCTTACAGTGTTTATATCTGGTTTATTGAATACTATATTATGCCTGAGGGGCTGGAGTCACGGATACTTTGCATCACGTGGTTATCATGATATCACGTTGAATCAGATCATACTCCTATAGTCTAGGAGAAAGAGACTCGTTTGGTTATTATCCCCGCACATGAGTCCTTATTACTGTTTAATTACCACTTTCGGATATCGGTTGTCTAATTGTGGTCGGATAATAGAAACGGGATGGATTCACGGTTGTATTTAAATTCATTGGATTATATTATTCGTTTAAATTCTTTAGATTATTATGCATTTGATTACTACATGTGTACTGGATAGTGTGGGATTTACTTATCTGACATTATCGAATTTTTATAATTGGACAATGACATGTTTTAGCATTGACAAAGGAAAGGAAAAGATTTTCGTTTATTGGTGACTTAATCGGTTTCTTTCTCTTTATGTTTGTATTACTTTTAAATATAAAATATTGCATAAATGGATTTTTGGGTTTGTGTGATGTTAAGATATCATTTGAAAGTGTTAAAATGATTTTTTATAAGGATTGGATTTGTTTTAATGGTGTTAGGATTGATTGGAATGCTAAGATGTTAAGATATTAATGATTTAATAATGTTGAAAGTATGAGGTAGGTTAGAATGAATAAATAATCATTATTAATGCGACGTATTTTGTTATGGGTTGGATTATGAGTCTTTCGTCATTTTCACCAAGCTGAGCAGGTTTGTTAAAGAATTATGAAGGTCGGGATTTCTGGTGTAGGCTTAGAAATAGAGGAAATGTTGGCTAATTTTTTTTACAAATATTTAAAGATTATATAATTAATCTTTACTGAACTTTGAGGTACAACTTTGTGGTTGATTTAGAATCATATTTGATAATTACTCTGATAGATTTAATTATTTATTGAAGGAGTGGTTGAGGCTGCTAGATTATCAGTGGATTAAGGTAATCTAGGCCGGTCAGATGCCCTATATAGGTGGGGTCTAACATTTACACACCTCAAATCACACTCTGAAGCCCCCAAAAACACCACAATCCGACCCCGCTATGCTCCCGACTACCGTACTATAGCCTCGAATCCTCTGGGGTCCATTTCGAGTGTTTTAGAGTGAGGTTAAAGTATTTAAATTAAGTTTATAGTTCTATTTTCCAAAACAACCCCTTAAAGACTAAATAAAGTTTCAATTTTCAATTTGGAATCATATGTTGTAGTGCAAATTAGACTTGTAAATTCTAAATCATCGAAGACACTTAACAGAAAAGATTTTGTTCTATGTGTCTTAGCTTTCCAAAAAGGTTTGGTTTGCAATATTCTAATTTAAAACAAAAGAAATATCAAACTTCTACCAAAACAACTCAAATTGTAATCAAATCCGACTAGCAATATTATAAAAATCATTTCTCCATATTTATTGCTCTAAAATTTATGATTTTTGGTCTCAATGCAGCTAACATACTTAACAACAACAATACTAAAAGATGAGCTCATTCCGATAAGAATTGAGAGAGTTATTTCTTGTCAAAGTACATTTTAAAATCTCGTATTAGCATTTCAACGGCCTACTTGTGGAGCATTTTGAAGCTAGAACGAGTTCATATTTCAAAGTTTCTCTAGAACAAAAGTTGTAGATTTCTGAGTAAGCATTCCAACGGCGTGTAACCAACCTCATTTGAGATTTGTATTAATTAGAAGTTCTTAATTTAATTTCGAAATAAAAAAATATGAATTCTTGAAGTTGTAAGATCGAAAATTGAAATTCTACATGTTGTATTATGAACCAGCCTATTTAATTTGGTACCAAAAGAAGATATAGACAAAAAAATTTGTACCAATGGAAGATTTTAAGATTTGAACAAGCTCTTGCCTAAAATTGCATTGCAACATATGATCCCAAATTAAAAGTTCAAACTTTATTTAGTCTTTAAGGGGTTGTTTTGGGAAACATAACTATAATCTTAATTTAAACACCTTAATTTACTCTAAAACACTAGAAATTGATCTCGGTGGACTCGGGGGGCTATAGTATGATAGTCAGAAGCATAGAGGGGTCGGATATAGGTGTTTTCAAGGATTTGGAGTGCGGTTTGAGGTGCGTAAATCCATTAAGAATCACATCTTGAGTATTTAATTATTTCAATTGTGTTATATTGTATTCTTTGTTGTTCATTATTCATGTTCTATCATTGTTTTGATTTGGTATAACGGTCGGTAGTTTTGTTCGCCATCAGGGTTTATTCGAATGTTATGTTGTACGCGCTCTAGTATGCTAGACCATATCATGTGTCACTCACGCCATCAATGAATGGCTACCCGAGTTGTTGACCTCATTAATGCACGTATTCGGCGGGTTGTGATACGGACCGATCCTTTGCTAGTAGTTCGAATATAAGCCAGTATGGTACGGGTCACTGAGATCATCCGAGCTAATGAAGTATGGTCTAGTCTGTTTCACGTGACACGACTATTTGGTTTCATTAGTGTTAGTTATGCTTGAGATTATCTTACAATTGCGTGTTTATTTTCACATGTTTATTTAACATTATTCTTGGCTTCTTTATTATTGAATGCTCGGTGGTTTCCTTTTGGGATCTTACTCACTAGACTCGTTATCTATTTTGTTGTGATGATTGAGTGCGGATCATAGTACCACTAAGGGCAAGGAGGTTCTAGGCGACTATCTCTTATTGCCTACAGTCCAGGACTTACTAGTACGTATTCATTTTGATATTTTGTTTTACTTTTGGGTTTTAGGTTTCATACGCAGCGAAAAATTCAAAACAATTTTTTAAAAAACACCAACATGATCGTAAATAAGTTTCATTAAACTAGATCTACAAAAGTAAACCATACCTTAATTCGTGATTTCCTTCTCTAATTGTTCAATCTCTAAGACGTTCAAGCGCGCGTCCTCTATCGAAAATCCATAAACGAATGATAACTATAATTTGGAGTGCTAGCCCCAAAGAGACAGAAAACGTTTTTTTCTCTCCAAAAATTCAGAGAACTAGAAAATAGTAGAAACAAAAAAATCTTATTTCGTTTTAGGGTTTCAACCTCTATTTATATGTGTAATTAAACTTCCACTTAAAATCATATTCATAATATAACTATTGTATTTAGGCAGTTTAAGCAAATTACACATACGCCCCTATTAATAAGTTATCATATAAAAAATTGTAAGGGCTTTTATGTCATGAATTTTATTATATAAAATTTATTACTATAAACCAATTGAAATTGTGCAAAGTCGTTCTTTATGTGCGACCCAATAAGTTCATGCGACATTGGTAGTGAACCAAAATCATTTTGGTACACAAATCATAAGTGGTCTCTAGCAAGACATTATGACTAACCAAGCAGCATGAATATCAAAATCGATATAACCTAATGAATAACATGTATCATATACTTTTGTCGTGCGGTATCCTTTGATTAAACATAAGGCATGGAAAGTCACTCTTAATGTTCAATTATATTAGTCTCGATCTTTAGGTAAGCTGAAAACATCCATGTGACATTGATCATATCAATTCACATGGACTCGGTCATTATCGGTCTATCATATCGAGAGATCCACTAATATCTCTTTATACAAGAGTGACAAATTTTATCTTGATTACACACCTTCACATATTATTCACATGGTAACTAATCACAATCTTTATAATCGTCTGGTTAAATAGAACGTTTGATTATGTCAAATTACCATGCTTCTGATCTTTAAGTCTGGTAATTTCAAGTCCAAATACTACATGATATACCTATCATGAGTAGCACATATGACTTAATCCATGTTGAGTTCTATAGCGGGTCGGTCCAGTACCTTGTTCCCTAACGAGTACTTTTGATCTCAATTCGTATTTCTATATGCATGATTATCTTATGACCATCAATCAAGATTCACACTAGTTTTGATTCATTATACTTCTCAGTATAATGACCGACTAAGGACATTTATGATATTTCAACAACTACCCATGAGTCTCACTATAAGGTAAACGTGCAATCACTTATAATAAAACAACAAACGAAAACTTCTATTTATTAACTAAAATTATAAGATAAACAATATTTATAAATTAATCTAGGACACATTCCCCAACACATTGTACATGTATATATATATATATATATATATATATTTACTTATCACAATATGATGTCGCCTGATATATAATGTACTTTATTCCGAGTTTTCCACAGTAGGATTGATGCTCTATATGACTTGAAAGTTATTTAAAATCTATTATTATACTATGATAAGACTTTCGTTGTAAATTACTGGTTGACTATTTGCAACTCTGTAAAACATAAGTTATACTTGTAACTAGTTTTGGTTGTCGTTTGGGTTTATTTGAATGTTATGTTGTACGGGCTCTAGTTAGCTAGACTGTAGCACGTGTCACTTGCGCCCTCGATGAATGGCAACCCGAGCTGCTGACCTTATCGGTGCATGTTTTTGGCGGGTTGTGATACGAACCGATCCTTCGCTAGTAGTGCGGATATGAGCCATTATGGTACGGGCTATCGAGATCATCCGGATTGACGAAGTATGATCTAGTTTGCTACGCGTGACACAATTATTTGGTTTGTATTGGTATTAGTTATGCATACGATTTTTGTAACGACCCATTTTTCAAATGGACCTCCACGGGGGACAATGTGGGCCCACTACCTGGCCTACCAGTGCCAGCTATGTCCCACATGTTATCTCCTCCACCAATTAATCATTATTAACCTCAATAGACAACAATTTATTGTTTAAATTGTTACTGAACTCTAGTCATCTGCTAATATCATTTTAAACCATAATAAATCACAGTGGAAGTCTTTTATCATGACAATCAAAATATTAAACATTATAGTCATGCATTCAACTCTGATACCTAGTGTGGAAAACCCATAATCATAGACCAAAAATGCACCTCAATGTATCAAAATACCAAAAGTATAGAGTCATAAAGTGTCTCACAATCCCATATCCCCAAAATAAAAACAAAGTATATATAATACAAACATACAAGCCTGGTTCAATATCTCTGAATCACAGGTACTCTAAAAACTTGCCTTTGCCACGACTTGTACTAGGATTTGCACTCAAGTTATCACGAAAGGCAGATGACGATTCCAGAGTGAGTATTCCCAATGAAATTAAGTGGGCAATTTGGAAAGTAAATACTGGAATTTAAACAAAACTATTAAATAAACATGCAGAAATAAATACAGGCAACTGTGCTTATCGCATGCATAAGTAATAGTGAAAGCTCAAAGTGTGTTCTTAGAGCCTAGGGTCAGACTAGTGTCGTACTTCAGACTCCCCACAGACTACTACCGGCGAGTAGCACTCAAGCAAGGCCAGTATCTAGATCTGATAGGTGATTGGCGTGGAACCTACGACGCACTTACACGTGCCCCGACGCGACTCTCGGGTCGACCTATTCACCGAGATCCCTAGCACGCGTGTTATGGCCTAGTGGACATACACACAGGAATGACACGGAGGGAGAGCCTCAACGTCCGTCCATTTAAATCAAACCAAAAATAGAGTATTGAAAAATATAATATGAATTCAAAAGCAAAAATAAAGTACTGCTCAAGAAATTTCAATTAAGATACTATACACCTTAAACCGCACTCCGTGTTCAGTAAATAACCCATTATCCGACTCCGCTGAGTCTCTGATATCCAAATTACCGCCCTAAATGACCTATTTCCATTTATAATTAATTTTTAGTCAATTGGATATATTTTATGCCACTTAACAAAAACAATGTCAAAACTGCATTATCTAGCGCGCTGGATCAGGGAATTAGCGCGCTAAATTCTAATACAGTTATACGTTCTTCATCGGTAAGAATATTAGTGCGTTATTTTTTGCCTAGCACGCTAGATGATGTCATTAGTGCGCTCATCGCGTTCTGGACAGCAGTTTTGCTGAAAATTTCGGGTTTTAAACCCCTCCACCAACAACAACACCAACCACTGAACTACATAACACTCAAAACCTACCAAAACAACTACTCAACAACCACCTGACAATTCCAATTGGATTCACACCAACACCTCAAAAATTGTGATAAAAAATAAAGAAAGTTTAGGTGTTTGTGATTCTCACCTTGTTTTGATGATTTACATCACTACAAGCTCCTCAAATCACCAAGTTAAAACTCCAAAACCCTTGTTTTTGCTCTTCAAGTCTTAGATGTAAAGATAAGGAAAGAGAAATAATGGTGGAATGAAAGTGTAACGGCCCAAATTTTAATTACGCCGTTATTATTAATTATTTTCATACTTGTACGACATCTCAGATCTACGTGGATGCCGCATATAGGTCAGGGCACATCGACTAGGTAAATAGTGATTTCGTGTGATTGTTTGCCTATTTGCGATGTTGTATATCAAGTTATTTACCTAGCATCGCATGTGTGTATTTATATCATTGAATGAGTGAGATAATGTAACGGGTGTTCGCCTCGAGAAACGTGTCGAGACGGGTACTGAGGAGCAAATTGTGGGTACACTAAGTTGGAGAAACTAAAATACACAAATTAAATAAAAAATTGGCCAAATAACTACTATGAAATAGATATTAGGTGGTTAGTGACGCGGCGGTACGCGTATAACGCGGTTCGGACTCGAAATCGGGCGTCGAAACGCTCGAAAACACAGGAGAGTGTCCCAACCGTGTCACACTTTGGAGTTAAGGACACAAAGTCAACAAGTTTACCGTTATTTATACTCCACCACGCTCCATCATCACTTTTTCTCTCACTTACATCACTCTCTCACACCCACACATACACACTCGTCACGCACACAGTCTGGGAGGAAGAAAAAGGAACGCGGAGGAGGAGGAGAAAGAGGAGGCGGGAAAGAGAGAAAAGAGAGGGTGGAGAAGCCGAGAAGGAGGTGAGTCGTTGCTTTTGTTGTTGTTTGTGCGTCGGCCATGGGGTGGCCGAGAGTGGGGTTCGGCCATCGAGGCCGAACCGGGCCAAAGTGGAGATGGCAGGGGTGTCTTCCCCCGCCATCGAGTCCACCGGGGTTGGGGTGGAGAGCAACCCTAACCCAAACCACAGAGGAAAAAGAAAAGAAAAAAAAAAGACAACAGAGACGTAACTCTCTGTGAAAAAAGAAGATAGGGTGGGGAAGAGGTGCACGCACGCGTGAGCCCGACTCGGTCGAGCTGGACCGGACCCGACCCAAGTGGGCCTGAACCGGGTCAGACCAATCCGGGCAGACCGGGTCAAACAATGTCCAGGGACCCACCCATTTATTTAAATAATATAATATTAAATTTTAATTTAAAAGTATTTTAAATTTAATAAATTTCAGAAAAAATTAAGAAAAATAGGTAGAAAATTTATGGAAAAAATCATGAAAATCAAGAAAAAAATATAAAAAAATGAGAAAAAGATAGAAAAATGGTATTTGAGAGGTTTTCGAGCGTGGACACCCAGATATAACTCGAAAAGTATGCCAAACCAAACTTTTTAAAATAAAATTTTCATATTTTGGCCGCACATTATAAATTCACTTAATTTGACTCTAAACTAGTTAAAATGGTTTAATTGGACACCAGGAACTTAGGAGATCATAGTCAGGAGTTGGGCGCGTTTCTCGAGACGTGAGTTGGACTTCTGAGTGCGTTTTTGAGGTACATAAGATTTCATCTGAAAGTCACTGAGGGTTTACTTTTCCATCGTTGATTTCATATTCCTTGTTATTGTACTCTATTCCGTGATACATTTAGGTTGGTGGTCGAGTTACTCCCACCCGAAGTACAGTTTAGTCGGACCGAGACGAGTACACACTTTGTTTCTCTCGTGTTATTTATTCATGTGATGATTTTAGCACAGTTGTATATTTAGTTTCCGCATGATTATTTGACATGTTTATTGGTATCTATTTATTTTCTTATAAATGCTCGGTGTACTTCATTGAAATTTTACTAACTGTACTCTCCATCTGGCTTTTTGTGATGGTCGAGTGCAGATCCCCATGCTAGTATGGGCAAGGAGATTCTGGGCAACTTTATCTGACTGCTCGCGGTCGAGGACCTACTAGTACGTGCGATTTTGATATTTTGCTTTACTTTTGGGAAATGGGAGACTGGATAGACATTGTATTTGTATATATTACTACTTAGTATTGTCGCCTATATACATAGTACTTTCCCCGGGTTTTCCACAATAGGTGTTGCTCTTACAATGATGTTTTATATGATGATAAATATAATTGTTTTACTTGCTTTAAATTTAAGACTTCCGCTGTTTTTAATGCTATAAAAATTATCTAACTTTCTAACTAAACTGATTAACGAAGTGAGTTTAACACGCATATCGAGTAGTTATGATGTAGCAAAGGACGTTAGTGGTGCGTGGGACCCAGTGGGTCAAGAATCTGACAGGCTGAGGTGCTTGCCCCACGTGGTGACCTCGGGATTTGGGGCCTCCACAGAAAGTCATCTTAACTTTTTATAGTCAAATTGCATCTCCTCACTTATGCATCTCAAGGCAATCCAATGACCTCCATTTGCTCCATTTACAACCTCTAATGACTCTGAAAATGACACCAATGACACACTCACCCTTATCCTTAACCCAAAAAGTTGTATTTCTGGTGTTCCGACGCCCGATTTCGAGTCCCAAAATGCTACATACGCGTACAACCATGTCCCTAACCACCAAATATACACTCCATATTATTATTTAACCCATTTTATTCATTTTATGTGTGTATTATTTTCTCTGGCCTAGTATTAAGTATTTTAGACTACTTGATACCCTCGTCGACACGTATATCGAGGCGAATGCTTAACACGCGGTCTCACACGTCAAATGTAATATAATCACACACATTGCGATGTCATTTACTCTATTTCAATATAAACATCGCAAATCAAACAAATTAGCACACAAAATTACTATTTACCTAGCTTCATACGCGCACTAGCCTAACTGCGGGTCCCACAAGTGTTTGAGCTGTCAGCCACGTCTGCAACCACGTCATTAACAACAACGAATTAAATTCAGGCCATTACAACTTTCTTACAGTTGTTAGTTTATTTCTGCATGTTTATCTAACATTATTCTTTGCCTCTCTATTATTGAATTATCACTGCTTTTCTTTTAGGATATCACTCACTGGACTCGTCATTTGTTCTATTATGATGAATGAGTGCAGATCCTAGTACCAGTAAGGGAAAGGTGGTATTAGGCGGCTATCTATGATTGCCTACAGTCCAGGACTTACTAGTACGTTTTCATTTTGATATTTTGTTTTTACTTTTGGGGTTATGGGAGACTTACTAGACACGGTACATGTACATATTTATTTTTTACGGTAAGTTATCGCTTGATATATAGTTTTCTTGATTCTTAGTTTTTCACTGTAAGATTGATGCTCTATATGACTTGAAAGTTATTAGAAATATACGGTTATGCTACGATAAGACTTACGTTGTAAATTACTAATTGCCTATTTGCAACTCTATAAAACACAAGTCATACTTGTAACTTAATCAATATCTTAAATAATTGGCAAATAAAAAAGAGAATATGATGACTAGCACGAACATCGAGGAGCATTGACGTGGAAACATATGTCAACTAGGCTGCGGGACCTAAGTAACATCTCACCCGGCGGCCTCAGGGCGCAGGGCCACCACAGAATGACGTCGGGCCACCACAAAATGACTTGTACTGCCATGAATTTGCTTTCGAGAAGTTCTACAACCAATTAAATTGTACAATATTGTAATGTGATAAATAAATTAATTATCTAACAAATAATAGCAAGTGACATTGAAAAGAACCAAAATTATACCTTTACGTAATCCTCTCAAACATCATTTGAAGAGACAATCATGTTTGATATAGCATCAAACCCAAAACCACTCGATCCATGTTTTATGTCGAGGATCATGTCATTCATGATAAACCATTCCTTTAAGATTTTCAAATGTGATTCAATGTGTAGCTTTGCCTTAATCCCTGAACTAGGACAAACATCCATAATAGCCTGCTCAAGGTGAGTAAGATATCCCGACTTAAACCCATTTTTTGATTTGCAAGCCCCGTTGTTCATCATCTCAAACAATGCATTAATGAGAGCAACATCCTCGGCGTGCACCCTCTTACGTCGGGATGCCTTCACTTCATCACCTGACTCATCCTGAGATATGACATGTCCAACTTGTTGCCTATCCTTTCGATTACAACGTTGTTTATTCATTGCGAAACTTGGCTAAGAAAGTAGTTTTAAAGGTTGGGATGGTTGATGAGATGTTTTTCGGGGTGCTTAGAACCCAACACATCGGCTACATTCTTTAGAACTTGTTTTGTCCATGTCTACAAAAAAAGAAAAACAAACTTATGTACAAAGCGAAGGAATGTTTGCTTAAAATTAGCAGTAGGCCTGATATAAATAATTAAGCAGAATAGTATGATAATACAATATTAATTGTGACAATAATATATGGGATCCTTAACATATGTCAGATTTATAGAAGTCTTGAACAGTTTAATACAATTAAAACATATGCTAAACTACGTTCATTCATCAAATTCATGTTTGGATGAGTTTTAACATGCATCGACAAAAATACACCAACTAATCACAACTAACTATCCAACAATGTCAGCTGCATTATACGCTTTTCCTCATCCATTAGAACATAATTTGACATAATTTGATTTGTGTTTTCAGATTTAATCAATCCAATTCTGAGGTTAAATTTCATGAAATGGTGCACAATATGCAATGCATAAAGCGAAGTAACGTGCGACCTCAACTGATGTCAAATCTCAGCAGGTGGTTTACCAAGATATTGACACCAAATTCTATCAAAAACTCTTTGTCCTTGCAAAAAATAATAATTCGGTCATTTGTCGTTTTTTATGAATAGGAGGCAGAACTCCTCATGTATGTGTATGCAGTGGCGGAACTAAGGGGGCAGGGTGGGTAGTCGCCCCCCTCGGCTCCGGGACCCTCTTGTAATACCCTGCCCCCAACCACTTCTCTCGACTCCTCTCCCGCCCCTACGCTCGATACATTTTCTATAGACACTAAATGTACTCTGAATAATATAAGTTTAGGTGAAATTCGCCCTTTCCCCTCCCCCTTATTAAATTTTCTGGTTCCGCCACTCTATGTGTGTGTGTGTGTGTGTATAGAAATGTGCAAGGGATACAAAAAATGTGTCCTGATAAATATAAAGGACTATATAAAAAAAAACTCTCTTGAAAACCCAAAAACAAATAGATTCCCTCAAACTGAAAATCCAAATATTGTCAAACAAGTCAAGTCCAAGAGCTTCCACAAACTTCATCACCATTGGCCTCACAACATGCCATCTAAATGTTCATGAATTCCGTGTACAAAACCCATAAAAAAAAAACCAAAAATCAATGCACCTCCCAGGGATAAAGAGACCATCCAAACTGTGAAAACTCGCCAGAGGGAAGCAAAACAAAACTAAACATTCAAGTCGTCATCAATCGACGCTCACGAAATCGTAATTAAAATGAATTTTGAAAATTCCCATTTAGAATACACACCTAATGCTCGTATTTTTCTTCTCAAACAATGTTGAATATGTTCTTCCAAGTGAGGGTTTCAGTCTCTCTTTTCGTTGGTTCAAGAGTGAGGGTGATGCTTGTGGTTGGAGTTTTATATGGAGAGGGTAAAATCGTCATTTTTATGAAACCACTTAAAATCTTATCAAGCCAACTGAACTAGTCTCCAAACTCGGATTACCCTAATCAATAGTCATCTAATCCAATGTTTGTTAATCACCCTATCATGACAACTTGATCTACCTAACCGAACACGCCATAATAGTTTAGTACGTAATATTGTTGCAAGGGGATGATGACGCACGCCGAACACGTCAATAAAGTAAAGTTTTCTAAACCAACTATTTTGCAGAATAACGGCAAAGGGTCGATCGTACAGAGATTGATAGTTTTTCTTAGGTTAAAAACAACAAAAAAGGAAAATCGAGGGTTTTAAAATAAATTAATTTAACTAACTAATCTAATTAAACTAAATAAATAAAATAACTAAACTAATTTTGAAAACAATTAATTAAAACCTAAGTAACACCTAAGTTTACAGTTCCACAAATCAGGATCGAGATTCATTGGCAATCATGGTCTTCAATCTTTCTCAAAAAGCTATTAATTTATATTCTCCTAGATTAGCTATAGAAAATCGACATCCGCCAAAAATCCTTCATTCCCCTAATCTCGATAGCCAAGACGTCAACCACTAACTACTTCTCTAATTAATGTATAACCCTAGACACCGCCAATCGGGTTTAACACACTAACCGCAATAACTTGGGTATGTAGGAACATTAATCCTAAAAAACCAAATCGCATCTGCTCCCGATTTAACCTAGACTCAAATGTTGCACACTCAAGAACCGAAAGGTTTTGACGGTAAACGGGTGAGTGGTTGTTCCTTTATTAGTTCAAAAGTATAATTACACGGATACTAAAGGTCCAAATAATTAAAGATTGTCCACCTAAAAGCATGCACTGGTCATATACATACCCAAGATCTAAATCATAATCATTAAAATCAACAACAATGAAATAGGAGAATTTAAATTTAATAATAAAATAAAAGATCTCACATAATATTCCACGAATCTATAATCTCGACTTGCTTCCCCTTCGACCTAGGCAAAGAGTTGATTAGCCAAACGTCATCGTCGAAGAAAGTCAATAACCAAAATAATAATAGTTGGTGTCTTCAATAATAAAACCTAAGTTCCTAATATATAAAAGTACTAAAAATTGGTCTCGAGAGGTGAGAAAAACTAATTTTAGGGGTTGGGGAGGTGACTCGTGCGCAGAGGAGCATCATAGAGCTATTTTTTGGCTTGAAAATAGGTGTTCTCCACGTGTCGCAACGCCATTGGTTCGTTCCTGCTAGTGCACTAACTTGATGCTTTCTGATTGGTCGAATGACGTGTCAATGACGCGCTGGGCATGGGTGAGAGAGCCACATGGCACTGTCTAATTGGTCGAGAGAGCTCGTGATGACGCTGTGCGTGGGTGAGTGAGCGACACGTGGCGCATGCTGGAGCAGAGAGAAATCGCGTGAATTCGGCGAGAATTTGGGAGTCTGTGATAATACGCATCCCGAGGCAAATTTAAGAGCAGCTGAAGCGTGAGAGAATTCGTTGGTGTGTGACGTGTGACGTGATGCTGACGCGGCAACTGCTGATTGGTGGAGCTGATTTGCTGAAACTACGTGGCGGCTTCTGATTGGCTTAGACAACAATGAGTGACGTGCTGGTATCCAATGAAAACGCACCACGTGGCTGATGCGGTGAGGAGAGCTGCTGACATGGATGTGTTTGATTGGTTGAACGCTTACGTGGCAGCTCCCAATTGGTTGAAATATGTTGTCTCCTATTCTACCCACCGCGCAACACGAAATTCGAGGCAAACTGTACGGCGTCCGATCACTGCATGTAAATACTCCATTTAGAGTATTTTTTCGCTACGAATTCAATCGCGCACTCCGTTTCACCTTAAAACAACAAAAAATATAATTAAATATATATTTTAGATACTTCGCATAATTAAATATACTAAAATAAATTACTAAATATATATAAATACTGATTTATCAGATGAGGTTCGAGTCTTCGAGTATTGCAAAAGACAAAAAAAGTTGATTTCTTAATTTCTTATAAAAAAAAAAGAAGATAAGTGCCTAGCCTAGCTCATACCTACGTGCCCTCTATATGTGTGTCAGATGGTTCTGCTAGTATGACAATGAATATATCACACTGTAAGACACATTGACTAATAAGAGTTATTCACGTACGCTTTGAAATGCGGGCATATGCGGATATCAATGTATAATATGTAGGTCAATGTCGCATAAAAGGCTCATGTGAGCCAATAGGTCTTGCTGTATGACGTCATTCTAGTATTTTACTAGTACTGGTACAAAAAAAAAAAAAAAAAAACAGACTTGAGGCGCATCTGACCACGAAAGCGGCACGTGTCCTGATTCTATCGTACCATTTATTTGTTTTTCAAAAGTACACAACGATTCACAACCGTCGCTTACACCATTTCGCGCCTCTATTCCTCTTCAAAAACCGCCCCTCATTCAATCCAATTCACACCCCTCTCTGTGTGTTGTCAATCATGAAGTACTCTTATCCTCCTGTGATCACAGATGACGTCGCAGAGGCCACAAAGACTAATACCGACTACTCTTCATCGGCATATCCTGATGATGATCCGGTACCCCCCTCCGCACCCAATTCATCAGTACGCTTCGAGTACCCACCACCACCATTGCCAACATCAACAACAGCGGGGGACCCACAGTCACGGATGGTGATTATCAGGAATGCTAAAAGCCCACTCCCTTGGTCCACTGGTCTCTGTGATTGCTGCAACGATATTAGCAGTTGTATGTTAAAATACAATTCTTAATTTCTTACAGCCCTATTAATTAATCTAGTTTGCTCTACCTACGAAACATTAATTAATCAATATAGTACACTTTTTGTGCAGGTTGTTTGACATGTTGGTGCCCGTGTGTGACTTTTGGCCGGATTGCTGAGATTGTCGATAGAGGATCAACCTGTAAGTAGATTAATTAATGTGCATATATACAAATATCAGTTCGGTTTAAACATTTTAACTTTATTTTATCTATGACGAAGGATATCATGATTAAAAAAAAAAATCGAAATGATTTGCCTTATTAATTAATTAATTATGTTTATGAATACCCCTCAAATTTTTACATGGAGAAATTTGAACCTTTGTTGGACCTATCACTTAGTTTGTGCTATTTTTATTGGAATGGCTAAATGCACTCTAGTTTTTACTGAGTTTACCTCATTTACTCACCATATACCCCGATTTTTGAATTTTAATTGATGAACATACTACCCCACTTTTTTTTTTCTAATATCCTCAAATATTTCCTTTGCTAAATGTACTTCGCTTTTTGATAAATATATCACATTACTCAAATATACGATTGTCTCCCCGACCTGTAGATTTTGCTCGGAATCGCTAGATATTGTTAGAATGTATAATATCACATTGAAAATATAATAAGAGTTGGTGTGGTATATGAATGAAGTAGATTGGATCTCGGTACAAACCCATTAGTTTTGTGCAAGATGAGCTTCAACTCCATTTATATGCTTACGTGTGCATGTGTGGCCCAACACTCTTCATGCCCATGAATTTCTAGATGGTATCAGCGGTGACGATTCTGATGTTTGGACCGAAATAATAGTCCCCACATGGATTGAATAAAATTGTATATGGTGATCTCCCTTTAACTAGTATCGAAGCCTTTTGAAATAATCCTATACCTAAAAGTCGAAGGTGGTTAAGTTGTGAATAATATCGGTGGTGGCGGAAATCCACGAGCTTGAGTAGCTGGAGGTGAGCGTGATTTGAGATAGGGAGAGACAGTGATGAGACGTATGGATGGATGGGTGAGTGGGGTATGGGGCACTGTCCACCATCTAAGTAATTAAGAAATGTATATAGTATTTAATTACTTAGTTGCAAAAAAAAACTGATAAGTTACATAAATGATGCAATCAAAAAAGTCAGTCTCCTTGAGAATAACGAACACAAGATTACCTCACAACATCCATCGCGAAGGCATAATTGATGGGGGAGAAAATTCAGTTAGAACCGAAAAATGGCCCGATAAAAGAAAAAGGGCCCTCCAAAAAGAAAAATATCGAAGCCCAACAACAACCTAAGAAACAACAAACATACACTTAACAAAATCTTAAACAATGCTTACAGAAGATCAATACATAGAAGAGAAATCACTCCAAAAAAACCACATGAAGAGATCTCGGTCACATCGACTGTGTCCGTCTAGATGGCGCCAGTGGAGTGCTCTTCTTGTTCCCAAACTCCTTCAAGGTCTGACTTCATCTTTCTGCAGCAGCCCTTCCTAGCACAAGAAACTCGTTGATAAAACTCCAGAAGTTATTATCGATTGATATTGTATGTCTTGATAATTACTTGTCCTTATGTACTTGACAGCTTGTGGAGTGAGTGGAGCACTGTACACGCTGATACTGTGCGCGACCGGATGTGCATGCATGTACTCTTGTTTCTACCGATCCAAGCTGAGGGGCCAATACTTCTTGGAGGAAGGCCCCTGCACTTGCACCGATTGCTGCCTTCACTGTTGCTGCGAAGAATGCGCCTTGTGTCAAGAGTACCGAGAACTCCAGAACCGTGGGTTCGACATGTCGATTGGTACGTATGTATACAATATGTACGTGTATATATATCACACACATATGGAAAAAGCATTGAAAACCCACTTTGGTCACTTAATGGGCTCTAGTAAGTGTACTTCTATGTGATACACCTCGAGAAGTGTGAACGCATATCTCGAGTGTTACGCGCACACCTCAAAATGTATCGCATCGCTAAACACTCGTTTGGGCTCACTAGGTGCCCAAAGTGAGTTACTCTAACATTTTCTTATATATATATTCTCCCACACCTCAATTATTTAATTCAATTTTTTGTTGCTGGTGTCCAAACTTTTTTCGCCCCATCATTACTAGCTATTAGATTCAACTAATTTTGTCGAACCCCGCCATGGCCTAATAAAGCAACAAACGATATTCGATCTCATGACTTTTTAGTCACCAACCCACTTGAATTTGATTTTAATATATTTTTTAATGATTTCTAGGTTGGCATGCGAACATGGAAAGGCAGAAGCTTGGGCAAGGGACGGCACCGGATGCGCAGGGAGAGATGAAACGCTAGACATTCATAATAATTAACGTATATATGCCGCCCGGTACTGGAAGTAAGAACAGATGTTACTCATCATATGTAATTGTTTGATGAAACATTATACTCTATCAATATAAAGAAGTGCTATTGGAGGTACAAATCCCAATTTCCTTCCAAGAATAACAAATTCCTGCATAGAATTTGTTACATTATGTACCCAATTATTTGAGAGACGAAAAATAAATCAAAGAGATTAAAATCATATTTTTCGTTCACTAACAATAAAAGAAATCACATTTTTCAAAAATTAAAGGGCACGGGAGATGGTTAGAGCAAGTTTTATGACAAAAATTTGTGGTGCAAGCGTAAGTATATTATTGTTGGTTTCAAGTGACCTCATTATAATAAACAAGAGAATAACAAGTCTGTTTGAGTGGTAGAAACTAAATTAGCAAATGAGAATTGCTTATAGAGGGATATGATGAGGGAATAATAGTGAACATTATGATGAATCACCGGAGGCAATTTGTAATATATCTTTTGCAAATAAACATATCATGGTGACCAGTAAATTGAACTCAACATCCACCACCATTACTTTCCAACCACCTATATAATTAAATTGGCTAATGGCCCCTAGATTTCTCTTTCTTCTCATTTTTCTCAAATTCACTTTTTTTTGGCCTCTCAATAATCCGCACAACAACAAAATCACCAAAATCCAAACAAACAAAAATTTCGAAGCAAATACTTTTCTATGCAATAAAATTCAATGATGATGAAGATTGATATTGAAGATGAGGAGGAGACAAAGAAGAGCATAGAGAGAGAAATCATAAACGATCATGAAAGACCTCCACGTATTGAAGAATTTGAAGCAAAGATGGATAGACCAATTCCAGTAATTGCAGATGCGTTTGAAGAGCTCTCAAAATTCATCTCTAATAATTCTAATGATCTTCAATTGAGACCTTTCACCGAAGCCTGTTCTCTCGTGCCCGTTCTTTTTGGATGCTTAGGCTTTGCTTTCAAATTCGCCGAGATGGAATATCACACCAAGGTAATTAAATATATATTGGTTTGCATTTCCATTAATCTTTATTGCTTTCAAAAGCTTTTTTAATTTATGTCTCCCGCAATTGTTTATATACCTTGTTATTTGTGTTCCAAGTAATATATATATATATATATATATAGAAAGAGAGAGAGAGAATATATATACTCATGCTGGAAACGTCATTTACAATTATTGGATTTTTGAGACATTTATTACAATACATAAATCATAAATATACAAAACATTAAATGCACAGTACATTTTAAGATGTTCCCATAATATAAATATATATTTAGGCTCCATTGTAGAATTACCCTACAAATCGGCGTGGGATGATTATATAAAGAAGAGTTATAAATAATCAAAGACAAATTGGCATAAATTTTCCTGAGACTCTACTTTCCTCGTGATATATTTGCTGTTTATTTTTTACATTCATGTTTCTTCCTCTATATGCCGATCCTATTGATTGGTTGTTATATAACTTGATGTTGAATTGACCAGTTGAGAGATTTAATAGAGGCAACAAAAGATTATGACTCTTTAAAGAATGTACTCGACTATGATATGGAACACGACACTGTTAGGAAGCCAGGGAGTCTTTCGCGAAATTTAAGAAGAGTTCGACAAGGACTGGATCTCATTAGAGCTCTTTTCGAGCAATTCCTGTCAATGGAGTATGTTTTGTTACTTGCTTTACAATTATTTTCACAATGAGTTCAACTCTTGAATGCATACTTAATTCCTGTATTTCTAATGAAAAATTAAATTGCCTTTCTGCTTTTGCAGGGATTGTTCTTTAAGAGAAGCTGCTTCAACAGCTTATGCACAAGTTTGTGCACCATTTCATTCATGGGCAGTTAGAACTGCAGCATATGCAGGAATGTATGCCCTGCCAACAAGGGAACAATTGCTTCAAAAGCTAAATGAGACTGGTAATTAACTAGCCTAGCTATCTCCACCTCTTTTTATCCTTGGAACTTGGATTCTATCCTTGGAACTTAGATTCTGGTCTTTCTTTCTTTGTTTATAGGAAATGGTTATTAATTGCAGCAAAATTTAGTCATCAAAAGATAAAAAAAATGTTACATTGTCAACTTGGCAAAATTAAACATTCACAAGCATTTTAGTGTCGTCAACCATATGTTAAATTGTAGAAAAAAAAAAAAAAACATGCGATTCGAAGTGCTTCTAACAATATGTAAGA
This sequence comes from Stephania yunnanensis, assembly GCA_039657365.1. Lineage (NCBI taxonomy): Eukaryota > Viridiplantae > Streptophyta > Magnoliopsida > Ranunculales > Menispermaceae > Stephania > Stephania yunnanensis. Next base: position 12,549,349 of record CM077589.1, on the reverse strand, counting down.
GCCTTATTAATACTGTAAGGTTGAATAGCGGAAAGTGGATGAACACTCAATCCCACTTATTATAAAACTCAAGTTCAATCATCTCTAATGAGATGGATCAAACAATCACTTATCACAATGCAAAGTTAGGGAAGATCGTAGGTTTAACTCATGTTGGAATCAAGTTATTGATTCCTTCAAAGAAAAAAGTCAAAACTCAAGATCGCGTTATTATGGAAAGTCTATGTTGAGAGACCTCCCCCATATTTGTTCTCTGAAGGGAGTTTACCTATACTAATCCGGGTTGTGAGCTAAAAAAAACTCAAGAGCCATTCACATTTATTTGTAATATAATATATAAACAAACAAAATAAAAAAAACTTACTCATTTTCTATTCAATTTCACTTGTGATTTGCATCTATTACTTTTAATTTGTGATGCAGATATATCAGTAGAGAAGGGAATGAGGCGGTACATTGATGCTTCAGTCCCAGTCATACAGTACATTGATAAACTTTACATTGATAGGAAAATCTCCTTGGATTGGTGAGGAGCAAATCTTTTGGTTGACGAAGTAACGACAAAACAAACATAATTGTCTATAAGCATTAAAGCAGCCGCAGCAGTAACAACAACCACATAGACTCCATCCCAAATTACAAGCATGGAAACAACGATTCTAGTAAAATGATCACAATTTTTTTAATACATATTTTGTGGTTGTTTTCGTCTGTATTTATTAGACAAATTTATTAATCACGCGTGTTGAAATACGGTTAATGTATATACATGTTCTTTTTTTAGTTTCTCACTTGATGTCGAGGCCATCCGTACCGACTAATTGACGTTTGGGTAATGTTAGACCCACTAATATGTAAGGAAAATGATTGAATAACCCACTTTGAACATTGATTTAGTCGGGTTTCATTCAATACATCTTGAGATGCACACACACATCTTTAGGAGTATCGCACGAAGGAATGTGCCTAAAGGGGTTATCATAACAAGCTTCAATATGTAAGGCCTTCTTTTTAAGTTACTAATATGTAAGTTTTAATCAAAATAAAGAGAGTTGGATATTGGGTTGGGACATCATAGTAATAAAAAAAGGCTTAATGATAAAATATCATAACTTTTACAAGTTGTATTAATTATATTTTAATATTTAAAATTTATCAATTATATCCAAACCTTTCCAATTTAGTATCAATTCTATCCTCAATTAATTTGGGGCACTTTTTCTTTGAAATCCATGTAAATCTTATGATTTTTTTTTAATAATCATCCACATTGATCAATTTACATTAAAATCTTTTAAGCCTCATCATGTTTAAATTAAGTTTGCGAAGACTCACAAAAATAATAACTTATAAAGCAATATATGATACATTATTACTCTAATTCAAATTTAGTTATTCATAGATCACCAGTAGTAAGTTAAGAATTATGTGTATATATTCATACGAAAATGACATAAATTAACTTATTAGAAAGTTACACATAGTTGTTTAATTTGATAAAAGAATAACCAAGTACAAATTATGTATCTGATTCAGTTGGCATATGTACACACAACTGTGTATTATATACATGAAGACAATATACGAAGACATATGTATTCATCATGAATATTGAACTCTAATACATATGTATGAATAAATCCTAAAAGGATGTTGCAAGAAAGTTGAATAGAATGATGTGGGCATATATTATAATAACGAGAAATGAGGTCAAATTTGTTGAGGATACAATTGATACTAAATCGAAAAATGTTAGGATATAACTGATAAATTTTAAAGCTTGTAATATAATTGATACGACTTGTAAATGTTATGACATATTTTATCGTTTGGCAAAAAAAAATAAAAATTGTGAGGTCTCGTGATACTATAAATGATCTCGCTAAACTTTGATTTTCCCTATATTTGACAAAGCAAGCTTACAACCTAAGTTACCTTAACTTTCAACTAAGAGCATCTCGATCAAATGGTAAATGTAAATTTTGGCCGTGGATTCTTATAACGTCATCAATGTGAAGAGGATGTGATCTTATGTGGCTCAAATAGACATTAGATTCAAAAACTGATTTCCAATGGTAGATGTGGATTGAACATCAATTGATGAGGTGACATTTCTTTTTATAATTTTGTTAATTAAAATGTAATAAAAAATATTAACAAAATAAGTAATAATTGTATTGGTCCTATGTAGATGTCAATTTAAATGTCTACAATTCACATTCGAAATTGAGAACGTCAATTTTTTTTTATGCTTCATCAGTATGACATTCTAAACACACATTCTCATTGGAAACCTTTTTTTTTTTTCATCTCAATGTCAATTTAATTGTAGGTGGCGCGCGCATTAACATTCAATCAACATTCCATTGGAGATGCTCTAATGACCTAGAAAATGATAGTTGTATGACGATGATTTATCTAATTAATTACAATTATCTATTTTTTACTTCAATAATAATTATCTAGACTCTATTATGATAAAAGATTTCACAAACTAGATGCGACATCGGAGAATTTTATAAATTTAATTAGGTGGCTAATTAAGTATTTTCATATTTAATTTGGAATTTAGGTATCCGAGGTGGGACCCACGAATTACGGATCGGATATCATGTGTTGTGTGCCTATTTGATGTACTATACATTATCTATATGCGAAATAGGGTCAAGTGGGGTGCACACGCGGTGTTTGTGAGTTTCATAACGTGTTGAAGAATTTTCTTCAATTTTGATAATTTAAGGCTTTTGTCTCGGGATACGTGTCGAGACGAGTGCCGAGATAATTAAAATGTCGACCTAAACTATCGTTTCGAAATTCACAAAAAAAAAAGAATTAACTTTAAGTTACAAATTCGAATTTGTAAGTTTAAACGGACTTAACGAGTCGACGTGGGCCCCACACTTCGATTTGCGTATGAGACCAAATGTTTGGAAGTTTTAGAGCGCTTTGATAAATTCTCCAACTTTTGGCGACATTGGGGTATTTTTCAAGGATTCATTTGGATGTAAATTGAATAGATAATCACGAAATTAAATAAAATAATTAATAAATTGGTGGGCGCCTAGTGACACACGAGATCGAGGGTGGCATGCGTGAGATGTACAATAGTGTACATGCCTGAGGATGGTCATTGGCCGCATGGCGGAATTATAGTCGTGAATATATAGGCGTATATGTATTTATATATAATATAGTTTATATATGAATGTATGTAAATCGATCATATAGTTTGAATTAAAATAAAAATATACATTGAATTTGTCTTGAGATACGTGTAACGTGATCATCGAGGACGTAAATAATGGACAATTTGGTGGATGTTGGTGAGGAGTATACACGCCTTAGTTTTCATGGAAGTCGGAATCAAAAGTAGTGTGGAATGAGACAAAGTTTGTGCGAGATCTTGCATCGAGCTTTGTATCGATTGGTGGTGTTCGAAGTTGAGATTGAGCCAAAATTGATGTAAGTTTGACTTAGTATGACAAGAGAATTGATCCATATGTGTTTAGTATGTCACATACAAAGTTAAGATTTTTTGGATTTTGGCGTGACTAAAATCAATGTTTTGAACGTTTTCTAGAATTGGGCTATTTTGTAGAGAGTTTAGCTCGATTTTGACAAAAAATTAGATTGAAAACGAACACTGAAAATCAAGATACGTCAAAATAGAGATTTTAAAAATTAATAAATAAAGAGAAATTAAGCTGCTGATAAGCTGCTGATGATTTATATATAAATAAAAATATATATAAAAAAACATAAAATTAAAGTTTTGAGAACAATTTCAATTTATGTTTCTAAAGCTCTCAAATTGACATTTTCGCTCATGAAGCTCATGGCATTTGATTTTCGCTCGATTTCTTTTCTCAAAATCATAGAGCATCACGAGACGGTCGGTTTGAGCAAAGTTTATACGGTGGAAATGAGGTATTTGGCCCGCAATTTGGTAAATTCTTAATGTCATGCATTTTTCCTCAATTCAATTTGAATTCTCTCGATTTTTTCTATTTCTTTTCGCAGGGTTTTTGATAAAAATTGGTAGAAATTGTTGTTAATTGGTATATTGGATTGATTTGCGTCAATTTGAGATATATTCCGACAACATGGGTTAGAGTTTTGATGATGTGAACTAATGCAATTCTGTTGAAAACTATTTTGGAGATGTTTTAATTGTTGATATTGATTTATATTGAGTTTTTGGATGAGTTGATTATCGATCTTGATACAATTCGACTCAACGGACTGCAGAAATATTTTGTGTTGGTATTGAGTGTTTTCGTGACGTTTATTGTTGAGTTTTGAGGATGTAATTACGAAAATATTGATTCGGAGAAGTTTTTCAATTTAAAATAAATGAAGTTTACCTGATTGACAAGTCATATGGAAAAACTCATAACTTCTCCTCTGTGATCCGATTTGGGTGTTCTTAGACTCTATGGAAAGTAGAACATGAGTACTACAAGTTCTTTTTAGGTCATCATGATAAGTATTGAGGTTTTTAAGGTTAAAAAGTTACCCCAAGTTGGCTAGTTGAAATAGTTATATGAATTAATATTTTTGAAAAATGTTCTCAAGCGTACTTTGATTGCGGTTTTCATTGGGTTTCGTGATATGATTTCACTCGGGTATGCAGGAAAGCTATTGGAACCATTTTCAAGGTGATCGCTATGGAAACCCCGAAAATTAAGCTCGAAGTTAACTGTTTGTAAGGTTAAGAAAATCTCATGATAACCTTTCTATTTTATGATTATGATTTTATATAAATTGCATTGATCATTGATATTGCATTTTTGTTGTACACGCATACACGGGTTGGGAGGATATGGCGATTCGAGTCTCTTTATAGTGTGGATCATACCGTGGCTATAGAACATTATATTATGCTTGAGGGGTTTGAGGCATTGATACTTTGAATCACGTGGTTATCATGAGATCACGTTGAACCAGATCATACTCATAGAGTCTAGAGGAACGAGACTCGTTCGATTATTCTCCCCACGCATGAGTCCTTATTATTGTTTACTTACCACTTTCAGAGAACGTTATCTGATTGTGGTCGGAAAACAAAAACGAAATGGATTCACGGTTGTATTAAAATTCCTTGGATTATATTATTCGTTTAATTTCTTGGATTATTATACATTTGATTATTACAGGTGTATTGACTAGTGTCGGATTTACTTATCAGACATTATCAAATTTTTATAATTGGATAATGACAAGTTCTAGCAGCAATAAGGGAAAAAGAAAGCTTTCCGACTGTTTACAACTTGTTTGGTTCTTTTCTCTATGTATGTATTGTTTTTGAATATAATATATTGTATAAAAGAATATTTGGGCTCGAGTGTGATTATGATCTATTTTGGAACAGCTGGAACTATATTGAGACGGAATGAAATGATGGGAAACTAAGGTAAAAGGTTTAAGAATTTTGAAAACTTGAAATAGGTTAGAATTAATAAATAATTTTTGTGAGTGCAATATGCATTGTTATATGGTGGATTGTGAGTCATTTGACATTTCCACCAAAGCTATGCATGTTTTGTTGAAGATTTTTGAATGCCAGGTTTTTTGGTTTAGGCTTAAAAATAGAGGAGGTACTATCGAGTTTTTTTTCCAAACTTTGAGGTTTGAGATTCACTTTAGAATCGATTGTGGTTAATAAAGTTTTATAATTAATTATAATAAGATGTTAGTATTAATGATTTATTGATGGAGATGTGAATACTGCTATATTATCAAGGGATTAATGTAATTTAGGCCGATCGGATGCCATAATTAAGTGGGGTTTGACACTACACGCACTTGGGTGCATCCTTTTAATGCACATCGAGATGCATAAGTGCACACATTGCAGCGAAAATTAAGAGCCAACAAACAAGTGCTAGTGCGTGTGTGTTTTCAGCTTAAAAATCATTTTCATATAAATTTCTCATTTTTACCACCTATTTATTTTTGGGAAAATACTCAATGACACTTCAAAGTCACATCGGATGACGTGACGTGCGGACCCGCATTTTTCGAAGTCGTTATGCACCTCAGGATTCACACCCAGAGGGGTATATACCAAAAACTATATGCGCACACCTCAAAGTTATAATCATTTGTCATGCGAATCTGCACGTCACGTCACTTGGTGTAACTTTAGGTGTGCCCTTAGGGTGTGATTGTAACATTTTCCTTATTTTTGTACCAAAAAGTTTTAAAAAACCCTAAAGGAAAATGATTGGTTAATCGGCCGTGGGCACTCACTTAAGCGCACCCATTATGGAGTACCCTTCAATACGTGTCCGGCGCATCTAGGTATGTATTATGTGGTTCCCACTCGGTAGGTGAATCCTACTAGGTGTCCAAAGTACTTAACCTAGCAGCTCCCCAACCTAAAACACAACTCTCTTGCTCTTTTCCATCTCTCTCGACCTAAAGCGCTCTTTATCTCATCACAAGCACGGCGCCTGTGCGGACAGTGGCTTGATTTGTTCCCTCCAGGTACGGCACCACTCACTCTCTACTCTGTAGCAGTTTCATTTCTGCTAGTTTGGATCTGTTTCATAATTTAAGTCAATTAATTCATTCGTCAAGTAAGTTTTTAAGCCTACTGAATCTAGGGTTTTTGTTACCTAAATTATACAATCATTTAATTCAAAAAGGCACATTCACTGTGTAGTCATTAACTAGTTGTTGTTTGTGTTTTGTTGATCCGATACCAGAAAAAGCAGGTGATTACGATTTACGAAGATGTCGATGGGAAGAATTATTTGGGATCCAGGTGAGGTTTTAATGTTAATTAATTTAGTTTGTGGCTTTTCCCTGCTATTGAATGTGCATTATGCTTTGATAAATCTGTAATTGGTTGATTTTGTTTGGTATTTTTATAGGGATGTTTCATTAGTTCCAAATAATCTACCTTATAGTATTCGTCGCTTCGAAGAATTTTCTATTTATTGGTAATTAAATCTAGTATGTGTGCTGTTATTTTGAAGGAACTCTAACTCACTTTGTTGTAGTGCTAAAATCATAAGCTTGTTTAGTTTGTTCAAGTGAGACAAGAGCATGCAAGTATGCATTTTTTTTTTCCTAAAATTTATTTATGTTTCTAAAACGTCAGCCATGCTTAGTTTGTGTATTTTTAATTTCTTTAGTTTTAGGCCTAATAGGCAAATGTATTTCAACACTTTCAAGAATTTTGTAAAAATATACAAACGCTAAAATATTCTAGCCTTTTGGTTTCTTGTAAATTGTATCCTAGCTTGCTGTTATTTGAGTGCATTACATTTGGAAATTTGAAAGAATATGCGCACTTGAAAATGTAACCGATATGTAATCTAGTGGTCATTTGTATCTTTCATTATAGTTTGGCGCATTGTAATGGCAAACAAAAATACAATTTGCATGAAATCAAAATGTTAGGAAAGTTTCGAAAAATCCCTAAACAATGTTTTCAGGGCGGCAAGGAAGTGTTAGGCGGTTTAGCCATGCGTAGTTTAAGGGCACCTAGGCGGAAAAAAAAATATTTACTTAGACCTCCGAAAAAATAATTTAATTTATTTAGAGACTCCTCAATAGTAAATGGCATATTTAGAGACTCCTCCACACATTTTGAAATAAAAACTATTTTCAAAATATAAAATAACACAACAACAACAACATAGCCTTAGTCCCAAATTAATTGGGGCCAACTACATGGATCAAACTCTTCCATTGTGCTCGATTTAGAAAAAAGATAAATACAAAATAAGATACTAAAATTGTAAATTTTTTGAAAATTATAGAGACCTCGCTGAAAAGTTTTAAAAAATATTTTCAGGCACATCACCTGCCTAATTAAGGATTAGGTGGTGGACACCCCTAAACACCTAATGTGGCGCCTTGAAAACACTGTCTCTAAAAGGTTAGGAATCTTAAGAATCTAAGATATATTTACCTATTAAACCTAGTTTTTACTCGTTTCAGCCTTTATGAGTGTTTGACTTCATTGATTTTGAAATAAAAAATGAATAGAAAATCAAAGTATATTTGTTGTTCTTATATTAAAATTGTTTCACCCAAGCTTTTCACAATTTATTTGGGTCATGCATTTAGATTTTTTAACTCAACATTGTTCTTGACATGTTTTTATATCGTGTGTGCGAGCTAGGTTTAGTTGCAAGTGAATGCAAAAACTTTGCTTCAAGTAATTGGCTTGGGACGCATTGGAAAGATTGGTAAGCATTTTTAACTTTGATATATTGTTTAAATTTGCACATCAATTATAGATTTTTTGATCGTTAAATATGTTTAAAATCCAAATGCTACCAAAGTGCACTCTTATTTTACAAAATCTTGGGGAAAGTTTGGCAAGGATCTCGTGTGAGATGGTAGTTGTGGCATGTTTTTAGATTTTTTTGGTCATTGGGACCTTGCATTGAGGCTTTGAGGCTTTTGTTGTATTGACACGTTCAATTACCGAATAACAATGATTTATATGGGAAATATTAGGAGAAAATATTTGTTAGAAATATAATCACTTTGATTTATTTCTATTTTGATGTATTGGCATTATTTGGACTTTGATGTGTAAACTATCACACGACGTTCGGAGCAGTGGTCTGCATGAATCCCGAGGCGAGTGCCGACAACTTTTCGAAGACGCAAACTGGATAACAAACCCGGAGTCGAGGCCTCCGAGGAGAATGCTCCGATGCCTAAGTTAGATAAGGGATCTTAATAAGAAAGGAGGACTTAGGGTTAGAGAAGAGAGCATACCTATTCCTCCAATCTGTCTATGTATTTATAGCTTATTGGTTTCCCATCGAGATCTTGCCGAATCCAAACTTCCTATTTTAATGAGATCTGACAAATCTCAATTTTTCATTTTTGGTAAGATTTTTTGCCAATCCAAGTTTATCACAAATTTGACAAAATCTTAGGGATCCTACTTGGATTTTCCTTATCAAGTCAACATGAGACTCATGCATATCATAAAAGCCCCTTGAGATGTGCGTACACGGATCTCGAGGCGAGATCATAGTTAGCCTATGCCATATGCCATATGCCCCTACTCTTATGAAAAACATAAGTTTTGCGTATGAGTACATAAATGTTTTGCTTGGTTGTGCATACTTTTGAACCGCCTATCTTGGCAATAAGGTTAACAATGCTTTTTTTTTTTTTTTTTTTTTAACAATAAACGAGTGTTGCGTGTCTCGACGTGTATTGGTGGCCTAACTTAACTACGTTGGGACATGGTGTTTTTATGTGGTTAATTTTACGAGATGGTCACTCAAGTTTATAATTTGTAACACATTGGTCACTAAACTCATATTTGTCTAAAATATGTCACTCAACTTTACAAAACGTTTCAACAATATAACTCCGATCACTCTTCGATTAGAAATCCTACCACCCTGCTTACGTGGTGCCACGTGAGATTTCATGAGAGGTCACCAAACTATTCAAGTGATGATGTGGCCCCAATTGAATTTTTTGGTTTAAATGCAATCACATTGTGTACTAGTGTATCAAAAACAAATCAAGCAAAATTTCACAGTGAGCTCCTCCACTCTCCGTTGCTCTGCACCTCTTCTTCTTCTCTCGTCACTGCTCCTCTTCGCTGCTCCTCTTCGCTTTTGACCGCGCAACCTCCGGTCTCTTTCTTGCTCGCTCTGCATCTCCGAGAACACTGGTGACGAGAACGCTAGTGGCGTCGCTTCCGAGTTGGTGCCCTCTCGCTCTCCCATTCTCCTCACCTGCTCTCCCATTCCCTCTCTCTTGTTTCCGCCCCATCATCTCTGTAAGTCTCTATCTTTCTCTAGTTCGACTTAACCCACCCTCTTTTGTTTCACATTTGGGTAAATTTTTAGGTTTAAAAAGTTAAAATATTGATCATCTTCTTTGTCGCGGCAAGAACAGAGCAAGCAAGAAAATGTGCATTTCATCGATTTTCATTGTTCTTCTTCTTTCACTCCATCGCTCAAGAACTCATTTCATGTTCGAGTTCGAGGGGACCTAGTTTGACGTTGTTGAATTCACGATTTCGAGGGCTAAATAACCTTGTAGTTGACATGAAATTGATTTGCACTTCATCGCTCAAGCTCGCACCAAGAACAGGGTACCTTCAGGGAAACACTGGTTTAGATATTGAAACCGAGATTTCAAGGTAAGGGATTTATTCTTTCAAATGTTAATGGTTTTAGGGCAGCACTAGATTGAATATTTAACACTGTTAAAGAACAATTTATGATAGACCCCTTATACGCAACGACACCGTTTTTGCTCACTGATGATTTTCGGTTCTTGTATGTTATTGAGTGTGGAATGTCAATCTAGATGTGAAAGACTTCATGTAGCCACAACTCTATGTTCAAGCTTGAATATTTTTCTAATACAACCCAACACAAAAACAAGAAATGTGACGAAAAGCAGAGTGGTCACTGAGATAAGAAATTGAATTGCCCTTATAGGCATTGAATTCTTTTAAAAAGTCATGGAAGAGAGTTCATACTTTAGGAGGGTTGTGGATGGAATTAAGACTTAGCCGCACGCCTAGATCTAAGAGAATAGGTTTTTTTTTTCCATCCTTAGTCATAAGGTATTATTTAGTTTTTGATTCAAAATTTTTTAAATTACAAAATTTATTAAGTTACTAAATGATCTTGCTCATGTAAAGGGACATTTTTAACATCCTTATCATTTCAGGATTCATTTTGACAGTGGAGATGGTGGTCAAGAAGAAGTGAAGCCTGAATAAGAACAAAGATATTTTGGGTCGCCAAATATTAGTGAGCAAGAATTAATTGACTTAGAGGTTGGTCATCAAGAAGAAGTGGAACCTCTATAAGAACAAGACAATGGAACAATTCAACAAGAAGAACTAGAAGAAAATGAAAGCAATGATTTTTTCGAGAGTGACAATGATGTTGAGGATGATGATGACTATCAAGAAGTTGTTGACGAACAACTACAAGGTAAAAAAGAGGAAGGCCTAAGGTTATTGCTCCACCTCGTAGTAGTGCACTTGCGATTGTTGAAGTTCATGACCAAGATTCGAACTATGCAACATCCGATGGGCTCCACACAGATGATGATTCCGATGGATCTGGGAACACGAGGTATTTAGATTTTGACGAGTTAAAAGACATGGCAAACCCACATCTAGAATTAGACATGAAATTATCTTCTTTCAAGACATTTAAGATGACATGCAAAAATGGGGCATTCAAAATAAGCGACAAATACGGTTTACTACGAATGACAAGAAAATGTGCATACGTAAATGCCAGCGCTTCAAATCTAGCTATTGTGAGTTTTGAATTTTTGCTTCTCACATGGCTAAAGATGACTCGACGATTTAAATCAATTAAATCAACTTGAACCACTCTTGTACCAAAGTGAACAAGAATTATCACGTGACTTCTGACTGACTTGCAGAAAAGTATATTGAACAATTTAGAGTGGATCCAAATTGGTCAGTATCTGGTGTCATCCTAAGAGTCAAGGATGACTTCAAGTTTGAAATCAGTCGAATGAAAGCTTGGAAAGCAAAGAAAAAAGTAATGGAGATGGTGAATGGAGACGAGGAAAACCAATACCTCAAACTTAATTCGTATGCACTTGAGTTGCAAAAAACTAATCCGGATACAACAGTCAAAATAACGCATCATTTAGGGGTCTTTCAAGGCATGGTACAACAGTCAAAATAAAGCATTTAGGGGACTTTCAAGGCATATATATATATATATATATATGTCTTGCTTCATTGAAAAATGCTTTCAAATCAAGATGTAGGCATTTGATTTCTCTTGATGGTTGTTGGTTAAAAGGTCACTATAGGGGACAATTACTTGCTGCAGTAGGGATAGACCCAAATGATTGTATATTTTCCATAACTTATGCAGTGGTTCAAGTTGAGAGTAAAGCCACATGGTTATGGTTTTTAGAATTACTTAAGGATGACTTAAACATTATCAACAACTATAGCATTGCTTTCATGTCGGATAGGCAAATGGTAATTTTTTTTTTATGTTTCTTTGTTATAATGCATGTTTGATTCCATTATTTAATCCTTGAATTTTACTCTCTTTACAGGGACTTGTTAGTGCTGTCAAATCTGTTTTCCCCAATTCAGAACATAGACATTGTGTGAGACACTTGTACACAAATTTCAGAACAAGGTTTAAGGAATGGAGTTTAAGCAAATGTTGTGGAGTGCGGCTAAGGCCACATATCGCGAGAGAATGACCTTTTGGTTAGATGAATTGGCGAAGGTTAAGATAGATGCAAGATTGTGGTTGAATGAGGTTCTCATCAAATCTTGGTGTAGGGTCATTTTCAAACACACCCTAAGTGTGATATGTTGCTTAATAATTTGTGTGAGTGCTTGAACCGATACATTTTAGATGTTAGGGACAGAGAAATCATCACCATGTTAGAGAAGATAAAGATAAAGTTAATGCGGAGGCTTAGACGCAAAAATGAGGCAATGCAGAAAATCATTTTTGAGAGGAGAGATCGAATATGCTTTAAGATTCTAAAAAAGCTTGAGAGACTTGAAGATGAGTCTATTTACTATGTTGTTGACTATTCGGGTAGCCTTTATGTGTCATGTCATGGACACGAGAATACATATGTGGTAAACATGATGGATTTGTATTGTGATTGTGGGAAATGATAACTTATAGGCATCCTATGCGAGCATGAGGTAGTTGCTATTATGGGAAATGATGGGGACTTATTAGATTACATTAATGAGTGTTACTATATAATCACTTACATGAATGTGTACTCACATTATATCAACCCGACATAATGTAAGGAAATATGGCATAAACTAGCGGAAGATGTCTAACCAGTCAAACCACCAACACAAATCGAAAAAAGAGAGGAAGAAATGTAACAGCAAGGAGAAAGGAACTTGAGGAATTGGATATTGCGGCAGGCAAAAAAAATAATGTCTAAGAAGGGCACAGTACGTATGACTTGTTAAATTTGTCATGTTGAAGGTCATAATAAATTTTATCATACTAAGGGTCAAAACAAGGTATATATTTATTGGTTATGAAAGTGTAGATGTTATTAAAACAATTGTTTTATTTTTGTATAATTTGGCTTTCCATTTATATAATTTATAGAGAAAGAAAGGGCCAAATGAAGGAGTTCAAGTCGATGAGAATTCTGCATGTGGTGAGACATCTTTGAGCATGTATTTATGTTACATTGTTGGAAGGATTTGAATGGTTTGGAAAGTTCGCCATCAATTACACTTAATAGAGCATGGAAGGACTTTGATTGGTTTGACATTACTTATTTATTGAATGTTCTCTTCTTTGATTTCTTAATAGCTACATCAATGAATTGAAAACTTAGTTGTTTTCAAATTTTTGTTAACTTAATTTTTTTGGTAAATTGCTAATATTTTATTATGAGTTTAAAACTATTGCTGATGCATGGTTCTTGAATATTGATAGCCTAACCCTATTACAACCAATGCAACATATGCAAGTGCTTCCTAACCTCTCCCTGCGAGATATGCATGTTGTGAGACACCTCTTAGGCAGGTATTCATGTTACATTGTTGGATTTTTACAATAATGTGATTTTATTTTGTTTTTATTAATAATGTCATTCAAATATTTGACAGCACAACCTTATTACAATCAATGGAACTAATGCGAGTGCTTTCCAACCCCTTCCTGCAATGCCAAGTATGATAGATTTTTCACAACCTATTATGAGGATTTCTCCAAAATCAAAAGTGAAGATTCCAGTTGTTCGAAGTCGTGGTGGTAGAAGAGGTGGAAGAAGTGAAACAAGTGGTAGAGGTGTCAGCCGCACCAACTAAATCCACGTTCGGACACTACAAGGCCCGCATAAAGTTTTTTGTTTATATAGTTTTTTGTTTATATAGTTTTTTGTTTATGGGCTTGGGAAGTTTGGTTGACATGAAATATTGGGACTGTTGTTAATAATCTAATGTTCTTATTTTTTGACTAAATTCATTTTGTTTTCTATGAAAATTAATCAAGCCACAATACTTATTGTTGGCTTCATGCTTAGAATTTTTTCACTCTGCTCGTTGTTTATCTGCAATAGATGATCACCAACATAACATAATTATATATATAGGGAAACAAAATTAGCACTAATATTGGAAAGAAACGTTCATAAAATAAGTTTTACACAAAATAAATTCAACGCATAGTTTTTTTTTATTCATAAGCTAAATAACCACAATATAAGGTTTAGCTTAAGTTTTACACAAAATAAAAGTTCAACTCAATAAGACGTGCCAAACAGCAATACAACGACCACCAAGAATAACCAAATGCAACTGAACAACCATTGAGTTTTCTTCGCCCCTTAAACTCATCTTCCAACCTCTTCTCGCTTTCAACTCGGTCTAACTTCCTCAACAACCCATTTATAACAATCGCTGCATGGTCAATCATTTCAGGATCAAGCCAGTTAAAGTATTCATATCTAGATCTATGTTGCAAAACAATGAAAATTCTCCTTTAATTCCCTTTATATGAATTAAATTTTACAAATTCGTATAATATACAAATATATAGAAAATACAAACCTTGTATTTTCTGCATCCATAAAATCGTCGTCACGAGGTGAACACCACTGCTAGCAGACCGCAATAACAATACTCGTGTCCTTTTACGAATTCCATGATCTTTTGCCAAGATACAAATATAACAATAAAGCTACAAACAAACAAACTCTTGTAAAAAAAAACTTCATTCATGATATCAAGAAAAATACCAATACAATAAGGGAAACAAAACTTCATTGAAATGATTTCACGTGTCCATCGATTCAAATTTCTTTATGAAGATGAATTCATGCCCATTTTGTGTTTTAACAACATCTACACATGATCAATACGTTTTCGGTTTTTACTCTGATCAGAGACCATGCAATGGATTTGAGGAGGCATTAACGCTATAGGGAAATAGTTCCACAGCTATGATTTTAGGGCCTATGTCGTTTGCTCCAATCATTGAGATTAGGGGTGGGCAGCGATTTTCAAAAAATCGACCAAACCACCCATAAACCGTGAAAACAGCATGGTTTGATCTGATTTTTAGAACTCGCGGTTTGGGGGCGGTTTAAAAAACTTAAAAACCGCATAATCGCGGTTTTCATTTTGGAAAAACCGCCGTTTCACAAACCGATGGTATTTTAGTAAATAACCAACATATACAACTCAAAAGTCAAAAACCCTAAAACATAAAACAAAAAAAAAAAACCGTCTGTCTCCTACTCACTCCTCGTTTCTTCTCGATCACTCTCTACGCCGCTGCGGAGTGCCCGTCTCACCGCCGCCCTTCATCCTCCTCACTCTCTGTCTCACCGCCGTCGCCGAATCCATCGCCTTTTTCGGTCAGCTCCGACCATCGCCATCGCCGTCGACTTCCACCGCGCGAACCGCTGCTGCGTCCACATCCGCTTTTACCGCCGCCTCGCACCGCATCGTCCCACCGGTCCCGCCTTCACCGCCTCCACTGTCGCCAACTCGCCACTGTTGCTTCCACCGCCTCATCCCACCAGTCCCGCCTCCACCTCCTCCACTATCGCCGACTCGCCATCGCGGTTTGGGGGCGACCAACACCTGTCGCCGTCGCCTCCGACCACCACCTGTCGTCGTCGCCTCCTATCGCGCGAACCAATGCGCGCCCCACAGCGCCTCGTCGCCTCCTTATAGTCGATATATGTATTTATTTGATGGATTAGTTGTTACAGGTAGTTTTTAATAATCCTATTTGGCGATCGACATCTCTTCATGCTTGTTACGTGTTGGTTGGTACATTGTTAAATTAGCTGCATTTCCTAACTTTATTGTTGCCTTGTTTTGCAGCTTGATCTAAAATATGCAGCAAACACCATCTATTCTCGGCGGTGGTGTTGGTTGGCAGGTAGTTATCTATTCTTAGAGGTTTTGATTATGTTGGACTTGAGTGTATGTCAAAGCCTTTTCTCAGATTAGTACCATAGTTCCACTTTTGCAAAACTCCTTACCCGTGCCTTTTTTCTTGACTCTAAACTTTGTAGGCCATAATGTTTTAGTTCATTGTCGGGATTGTGGTACCTCAACTGCTAAAGCAGATAACAGACGGTAACCTCTAACTGTATATTTAAAGAAGGTATGCCCTTTTTATGTCAATACATTACATAGCTAGAGTGATTATCTAGCTAATACTCTTTTAAAAAATGTATTTTACACTTGAACTTACAACATGAGTATTAATAAGTTCAAATGTTAAATAAATATATTGTGATTAAATTCTTCTTCTAAAACTTTAACACCATATAGTTACAAATTTAAGATTAACCAATAATCTAACTACATTTAATTTCACCCTAAAATAATAATAATAATTAATAAAGATGTCAATTCCACCATGTTTTGATCTCTTGAGTTGTTAGTTATTTAATATTCATTCACATTCTAACATTGATCGTGTGTTTTTTTCTAGATGGATTCACATCACGGAACAACCAGAACATTATCGACAGATGCAAGTTCTACACCAATGGAGTTTGAAAGTGGTGAACCTATTGTTGCTCCTCTAAACTCATCTAGTTTGCCATCATCAACAAAGAAAGCATAATCGAAAGGTAATCGCACAACCTCTAGAGTTTGGGACCATTATTCCAAAACGTTAGATAATCATGGAAAATTGGAACTTGCAACTTGCAATTATTGTGGTAAAGAGTATCATTGTCCTAGCAAGAATGGTACAAGCACAATAACAATTCATTTAAATAAATGCCCCAAGTACCCACATAGTCATGTGAACTCAGTATGTAAGAAACAAAAAAAAACAATAAAATTACAAGTTAAAGGGTCGGATGGTGAAAGTAAAATAGGACTTTGGAAGTTTGATCAAACATTAAGTCGTGAAGCCCTTACTGAATTGATAATAGGAGCTGAATTGCCTTTTGTTTTTGTGGAACATCCATGCTTTGTTAAATTTTGCAATGTTATACAACCCAAACTCAAGTTAGTGAAGAGGAGAACTATAACTAGAGACTGTTTGGATATGTATGATGTTGAGAAGGCAAAATTGAAAAGATCTTAACAAAGAATTCTCAAAGAGTTTGTTTGACAATGATCAAGGACTTCTTTGCAAAATACTTGCTATATGTGTCTCACTGCACATTATGTTGATGATGATTGAAAATCGCAAAAGAAAATCATTAATTTTTGTGAGGTTGAAGGCAATACGACTGATGATATTGGTAAGGCTGTTGAGATGTGTTTGCTTCATTGGAAAATTGAGAAAATGTTTACAATAACTGTAGACAATGTTAAATCTAATGATTTGACAATTGAATACTTAAAGAGAAAAATAAATAATTGTGGTGGAAGCATGTTAAATGCGAAATACCTTAGTGTAAGATGTTGTGGACACATTTTGAATCTCATTGTTAGTGATGGTTTGAAAGAGGTGAAAGACTCCATTAGTCGAATACGCGAAGCAGTGAAACAAGTGAGAAGTTCTCCATCAAGGAAGAAAAAGTTTAAGCAATGTATTGAACTTGAAAAAATACCATGTAAAGCTTCAGTGTCTTTAGATGTATCAACTAGATGGAATTCCACTTATTTGATGTTGGATTCGGCGGTGAAGTATCAAAGAGCATTTGAGAGATTGTATGAGTCATATGATAAGGTTTCAAGTGAGTTGAAGAAGGGAGTTCCCACAAAAGAAGATTGGAGTGTTGCACGTGTATTATTGCAGTTCTTGGAACTTTTTTATTGGGTCACTCTTCGACTTTCAGGATCTAAATGTATTACAGCTAATGCTTATTTTCATGAGGTGCATGCAGTTGAAACACTTATCAATGAATGCTTAGCAAGTAATGATTCATATGTGCATTCGATGAGAATGAAGATGAAGGTGAAGTTTGACAAGTATAGGGGAAATATCTCGACAGTGAACATGATCTTGTTGGTTGCTGTGGTTCTTGATCCTAGGTACAAGTTGAAGTTTATGAAATATTATTACGGTACATTGTATCCGAACGAGCAAGTTGTTGAGATGACAAGGAAAGTGAGAGAAGCTTTGGATCATTTATACATGGAATATGAATCATTTTCCAACACTTACATTTCTATGTGGTCTAATGAAACTAGATCATTGTCTAGTGTACGTGAAGAGGTGGAAAACTCATTGTTTGGTAATGTCAGAGCTAAAAAGGGCAGTGGTTGGACTTCAAAGATTTTTAGAAGAGGAGGCAAATACGACAAACAAGTCGGAGATATATATATATATATATCTATATATATTTGGATGAGGGATGTAAGAAGCAAAATGGAGACTTTGATATTCTTGGTTGGTTGAAAAATAATGTCTCTAAGTACAAAATACTTTCAATGATGGCACGTGATGTACTGGCCATCGCAGTTTCTACTGTTGCTTTAGAGTCCGCTTTTAGTGCTGGTGGACTCGTGCTTGATCAGTTTCGTACCTTATTGACTCCAAAATTTTTGAAGCTCTTATTTGTACTCGGGATTGGTTACATGGTACAACAAATTTAGAAGTTGAAGAAAATTTAGAGGAACTTGAAGAGCTTGAAACATGTTATACTTTTCTTTTAATTTTGTTAATTATTAACTACATTTATTTCTTTCTTTTACGATCATCATCTAATCATATTACATTTTGAAATGTTGTTTAGGCATTTTGGACCAACTTGTTTTAGATGATTAGTTGAGATGATTAGCAAAATGCATTAAGTCATTGACTTGGTAAGTAAATCTTATTTGAACTTTTAAATATCATTAAACTCTTATCATATTGTTAATTTTCTATTTTCAATTGTTGTTTTATTTTAGGAATAACAAATGAAATTGGAACTTCGAATTGAGTTGAAGTCTTTCCTTGTTGAATCTATTTATTTTTTGTTGTTGTAATAACAAAATGCATGAAATCATTGACTTGTTAAGTAAATCTTATCGAAACTTTTTGTTGTTATAAAACTCTTATCATGTTGCTAACTTTCTATTTTCAATTGTTGTTTTATTGTAGGAACAAAGAAAGAAATTAGAACTTGGAATGGAGTTGATGCCTTCCTTGTTGAATTTATTTGTGCTAAATTTCTAATCTATTTATTTTTGTTGTAACTTTTGATATGAACTTGGATTTCTAACTTTGATTGAGTTCTTTTTGGTGAATGATTGATTAATGGTTATATTATATATGTTTTGTTGTATCTTATGTTGAGTTTTTGATGAACAATTGAACATTAAATATATATGGACTTTATGGTATGTAATTGTAATGTGTATGATTGTTTTCTTTTCTTTTTTTTTTTGAAAATGGGTCGCATGAAAACCGCGAAACCAAACCGACCAAACGAGTAAACCGCGGGCGGTTTGGTTGCGGTTTTGATGGTTCGCTGTTTGGTTGCGGTTTATAAATCGCCCAAACCGCAAACCCTCGGTTTGGTTGCGGTTGTTATGGTTTCCTTCCAAACCACCAAACCGTGGTTTGCCCACCCCTAATTGAGATGGCAATGTCAATTGTTCAACAAAGTGGTGGGCAATACCTTGTCCTATTAATAGTGGCCGATGGGCACGTGTATCTTGATTTGTTCTGCATTTCCTAATGGTCTTACAATTTATTTGTGAGGCCTTTTTATTTAGGGTACAAAAAATGACTATGCATTTGAATCATACTAATTATGTTGGAAGATTTTTTTTTTAGAGTAACAAAACTTTATTTATGTCACTAAAAGAATGAAAAACAATAGGAAACGGATTGTTTCCAAAATAAAGTCGAAAAAACCCCTCTAATCGACATTAGGTGTAAAACCATGTCGTTCTTGAGATTGAGGCTTTGTTATTGTGGTTTTTACTCCTAAGACCACTGGTGATCACAGGTGGCTCGGAGTGAGAATGCAAAACTTGGTCAGCTAAGCTCTCAGGAACATATGACAATTGATGCAATTGTTAAGGCAAGGTAATTGAGCATGTATTTTAAAGTTGAAGATACTACACATACTAAAACCCTTAAATCCACAAATCAAACTAAAACCCTAAAATCCACAAATCAAGCAAAGAAAGTGCAAAAATTACTCAAAGAAATCAAACAAAATCACATTGAACCCTACAAATTAAAAGAACTAGAGAGAGATAGAGACTTACAGAGATGATGGGGCAGAAGCAAGAGAGAGGAGAATAAGAGAGCGAGAGGGCGCCAACGCAGAATCGACGCCACCAGTGTTCTCGGAGATGCAAAACGAGCAAGAAAGAGACCGAAGGTGGCGTAGTTGAATGCGAAGAGGAGCAGCGAAAAAGAGCAGTGACTGAGAGAAGAAGAAGAGGTGCAGAGCAACGGAGAGAGGAGGAGTTCACTGTGAAATCTTGCTTGATTTGTTTTTGATACACTGGTACATAGTGTGATTGCATTTAAAAAAAAAAAATTCAATTGTGGCCATATCATCACTTGAATAGTTTGGTGACCTCTCATGAAATCCCACGTGGCGCCACGTAAGCAGGGTGGCTGGATTTCTGATCGGAGAGTGGTCAGAGTTAAATTGTTGAAACGTTTTGTAAAGTTGAGTGACATATTTTGGACAAATATGAGTTTAGTAACTAAAGTGTTACAAACTATAAACTTGAGTGACCATCTGTGAAATTAACCCTGCTTTTATGGCTCGATACTATTGGATGAGTCAAGTAATCATTCTTTGGCTTCGATAATTTACTATTCATCAAGTCAAAGAAATATATTTGACTAGGCACTATTCCCGAGTCAAACTTCATCTCAAGTCGAAGGACTTTCTTTGAACACCCAATTGTCGTGATGTCGACGCGTATTGGCCTAGCATGGCTATGAGTGATGATGTAAAAGTTCGATTCGACTCTGTGATGGAGTCAAAAAACTTTTCTTTAGCTTGATAAACCACTATTCATCAAATCTTAGATAATTCAAGTGAAAGAAGCATTTCTTTGACTTGGTGAATAGTTAGTTGCAATTTATGTCGAAGATTTTGTAGCGAATGACATTTGATTCCTTAGTCATCCAAGTCTTTTGGTTGTTCTCCCCATTCAGACTACTTGGCGTCTTTTTGGTCATGTTGTCGAAAAGTTTTTACTTCATGGAACCCATATGGTTGGAGACTTTGACTGCATTAAGTCATATGGTTGGGAATTTGACTGCATTGAAGTCATGTTGGTGAGATATCTCATCACATTTTGATAACTCCGTAATTCGTGTCCATTTTCCTTATAAAAAGGGGGGGGCATTTCTTTCTTAATCTAACTTTGAGTAAGTTTCACTTGTTTTTTGGTTTTCAAGTTGTTCAACTTGTTCTTCATTTTCTTCAACTTGTACTTCATTTTCAGTTTGTTTGATCCTTGATTTTATTTTCTTGTAGTTGTTTGTGGAAGCACCTCTTTTCAATCCATTTCAACAAGTAAGGAGTTGTTCTCACGCATATCAAGGAAATGTCAAACCCAGGTACATGTTCGTCAACTTCTTCTTCCCGTGTTTTTTGTTTAGGTTTGCCCGTACTTAGAGGTCATAGTCTCCCTGAGACAAGGCAGAGGGCCGAAATAATCAGACTTCGCATAGCTCTATGGAGGCTTTTAGCTTTCCCTTTTCAATTGTCGATCCTCGTGACATTGAATCTATTGTCAATGACTTTTGTATTCGTCTTCCCTACCGTTGTCGAGTTGCATTGCCATCGGAGAGAACATGCAATGCTATTAAGGATTTTTGTGTTTTTAAAGCTGCATTAGTAGCTAGCTTTAGGCTTCCTCTTCACCATTTCATTTCTGAGTTGCTTCGTAGCTATGGAGTGCATCCGACTCAATTAACACCGAACTCATGGAGATTGGTGAATTGCTTCATTGGTAAGTGCACTCAACTTGGTCTTTCCTCGAGTGTCAATGTTTTTAGACACATATTCATCACGAGAAAAAGTAATGCAAATTTCCCTGGATGGGTCACCTTTCGACATCGACCCAGAGTTGGTCCCATCTTTGATACCGTGTCGATTTCTCGCGGCATCCCCTCTACTTGGAAAGAAGACTTTATTCACATTGAGTGGGTTGACGGAGATTGCTCAACATGTTTTCTCTTTTCACGGGCTGTTGTGAGAAGCAGCCCCAAGAAACATCCCATGTCATCACAAGAAATGGGGATACACGATGCTTTATGTGCTGACAAAAGGGCAAACTGTAGCCGTACTTCTGCTCGAAGAGAGTGTGCTTGTCGAATGTGGTATTAACCATCTTGACGAGGAGGGTATTTCTAAGAACAAACTACAATGACTTTCATGCCTTATTTGTTGTGCACGGTTTTTTTTTTTGTTAAACTTTTTCGTCCCCCATTTTTCTTTTGCAGCTATGAATAGAAGAAACGCCCTTTTCGCAAAAATAATAGCGAATGAGCGAGTGAAGCGACAAAGAGCTAATGAAGATGATGACGTAATTGAAATATATGAACATGTTATTGATGCCCCTTCACATATTCCTCCGTCCTCTGAGCTGATATCCATTAGTTATGAAGACATTTATGTTCCCAGCTAGGGAGTAAAAAAGACAGATGTTTGTGTATGTAAAGAGATGATCTTGCGGGATATAGTATTGCATGGAAGCACCCATTGTGACCATGATGCGATGGCTGGGTTTGACACAGAACAATCCTTGTCGCTTGCGTACCAAGCTGCTGCGATGATATGTAAATTTGACAATCACAATATGCTTCATTTATATTTGTCTTGTCAACTGCATTTATAGATGTATGAATTTTTTTAACTGAACACGCATGTTGGAGACATCACCACGAAGCTGCAAGCTACGAACATGCTAGTTGCAGCTAGAGATAGGCAATCGGAAGCGTAGTAAGCCAAATATTCATTCAATATGTCTGCTATGCAAGCAAAACTAGACGACTGAATTCCTCAATATGAAAAGTCTGAAGCGTTCCATAAGAAGCAAGAAAATTACTTGATTGACAATGGTACTGATCTCTTCTTGGATGAGTGGGCGAAGGCTATTGAGCTACTTGGGCCTAGATTTAGCTTTACTTGCGAACATGCTGAAGAAGTTAGGCAGAGAATGTTCTAAAGGACCTGGGAAGGAGCGAATGTGGGCACAAGCGATGTCGCAAGTACATCTACTCATGAAGTGGTCGAAGATGATACCCCCGGATGTGGCGACTTTCCACCTGCTTGAGAATCAATGATGTATTGATTTTTGTTGGTTTACTCTTTAGGTTGTTTGGTTATCTTTGAAGCATTATAGCTCTGTTATTGTATGTTTCGTCATTTTTCTTAACTTTCGAGTCAGATGTGATCAAGCTCTTATCATATTCTATTTTAATGAAAATTTGAATCGGAAAGTATTTCCGTATCACTTTAGCACTTGCTGTTTCTTTTGTCGTATTGATTAAAGCGGTCCCTAGAGCCAAAAAATGGTATCTTTGACTTGTACTCATGGAGTGGGAAATGGGTCGTAAAGCCTAAGAACTGGCATTTTGATTTCAAGACATTGCATTGATCGTAATAGATCTTAAAGCCTAAAACATACTCTTTGACTTGAAGTCATCGCATGATCGAAATGGATCTTAAGCCTAAGAACAAGTTTTTCAACTTTAACACATTGCATTGATCGAACAGATCTTAGAGCCTAAAACAGGCTCTTTGACTTGAAGTCATTGCATGATCAAAATGGGTTTTAAACCTAAGAACGGGCTTTTTGACTTCAACACATTGCATCGATCGAACATATCTTAGAGCCTAAAACGGGCTCTTTGACTTCAACACATTGCATTGATCGAACATATCTTAGAGCCTAAAACGGGCTCTTTGACTTGAAGTCATTGCATGATCAAAATGGATCTTAAAGCCTAAAACGTGATGTTTGACTTCAACACATTGCATTGATCGAACATATCTTAGAGCCTAAAACGGGCTCTTTGACTTCAACGCATTGCGTTTATCATAACGAATCTTAGATGATGCAATTTAATACTATAGAATGAAGCAAAATGAAAGAAATTTATTAATTCTAAAGCGAATAAGCCAATTGGGCTCCTTATTAAAATAAAATTGATGTTGAAGTATAACTCCGAAAAAGTAATGAACTCAATGATAAAACTTGCGCAAGTTAAAGACATACCATGATCGCTGTATTTCTTTCCCATATAAAGTTTCTGACTTGTATGCGCCCGATGCAACCTTCTTGCGGACTTTATATGGACCTTCCCATTTTGGTGACAATTTGCCGACAGATAGAGGCTGAGATACTTCTGCTTTCCTCTTCACATAGTCTTCTGGTTGGAAAAACTTCTTCTTAAATCTAGAGTTGTAAAATTGCGCGGCTCTGAGACAGTTTTCTTGCATTCGCAGAGTTGCGCGTTCGTGAGTTTCATCAATCAAATCTGGCTAAGCGCATTACTGTTATATGCCCCATTAAAGTGCACGACATGAAAAGATGATTCGCCTATATCCACTGGGATCACTACTTCGACGCCAAAAGCTAATAAAAATGGTGTTTCTCCCGTAGAAGATGTAGCTGTTGTCCTCTCTGCCCACAATATGTTGTGAAGCTCATCAGCCCATAATCCTTTTGCTCCTTCTAATCTTTTCTTTAGTCTGTTAAGGATAATTCTGTTAGTTACCTTTGTTTGGCCGTTTGCTTGAGGATGTGCGACTGACGTGAACCTCTTCTCAATATGTAGCTCTCGACAATAATTATGAAACTTGGAGCTATCAAACTGTCTTCCATTATCCGTAATTAGGACTTGAGGTATGCCATACCTGGTCATTATCGACTCCCAGAAAAACTTGATAATTTTTTGATCGGTTATGGTAGCAAATGTCTCTGTTTCTGCCCACTTTGTGAAATAATCAACTGCAACTACCACAAATTTTCTTTGGCCGGAAGCTGACAGGAAAGGACCAAGTATATCCATTCCCCATATTGCAAACGGGAGTAACGAATGAACTATGGACATTTGTTCGCCCGGTTGGTGGTGTAGAGAAGCATGCTTTTGGCATTGTTCACATCTTTTGACTAAGTTTATTGCTTCTTTCTGCATGTTTGGCCAATAGAAACCTTGTCTTAGTATCTTGAAGGCGAGAGAGCGTCCACCTAAATGATGTCCACATATAACTTCGTGAACTTCCCTCGAAGCATATTCTGCTTCCGTAAGAGGAAGACAACGAAAGTAAGGCATTATGAATGACCTCTTATACAATACTTCGTTAATCACCGCATACCTTGCTGATCTTGTCATTAGATTTTTAGCTTCGCCTTGATCAGTAGGTAAAATCCCTTCCTGGATAAATTTCTTTATCGGATCAATCCAGGAAGTCTTGTTAGTAATTGATCCACTTGTTAGCCTTCAAGGCTTGATTTTTCTATAACTTCAAAGTAGATTGGTTCATATCCTTCTCCCTCATATACTACCAGCTTCGAAAGAGAATCGACTTTAGAATTTTGTGACCAGTTCATATGATGAATTTGACATTCTTTGAAGTTTAACATCATTGGCTTCACCATGTTGAGGTAACGCTTTATCTTCGGATCTTTAGCCACATATTCTCCCATCGCTTGCATGATTACCAATTGAGAATCGGTAAATACCTTTAGTCTGGTTACACGTAAGGCCCATGCAAGGCTTAACCCTGCTACCATTACTTCATATTCTGTTTCATTGTTTGTAATTGAAAATGCAAATTTGATTGCATAATTCACCGTGAAGCCTTTTGAAGATTCTAAAAATAGCCCTGCTCCGCCTTCTGAGGCACTAGAAGCCCCGTCAATGTAAAGATTCCAAAACTCTTCCTCGAATTCTCTTTGGTGACCATGATTATGTTTGTCGTTGCAAGTAGTGAACTCCGCAACAAATTTTGCTAAAACTTGCCCTTTTATTGCAGTTTGAGACTCATACGTGATATCAAATTCGCCAAGCACAACGATCCATTCGAGCATTCGTCTGCTAATGTCAGGGTATGAAGAATTTTTCTCAATGGCTTATTGGTAACCATTACTTGATGAACTTGAAAGTATGGACGTAGTTTTCTAGCGGTCATGACAACGGCTAAAGCAAACTTTTCCGCTATCGTCTATCTTTTCTCAGCTCCTTGAAGAATTCAACTAACATAATAAACTGGTTTCTGAATCTTATCCTCTTCTTGAATCAGTACAGTGCTGATTGCCGCATCAGATACAACTAAGTATAAAACAAATGCTCTCCTCTTAAGGGTTTAGAGAGCAATGGTGGAGTCATTAAGTACTGCTTTAGATCTTCAAAAGACTTCCGAGACTCTCCGGTCCAAATGAGACTCTTTGGACTTTTAAGCAATTCAAAGAATGGTGCGGACCGATCGGTAGAGCGTGACAAGAATCGACCTAACACAACCAAACATCTCGTTAGCCTTTGAACATCCTTGACCGCCTTCGGTGGACACATATCCACTATTGCTTGTATTTCCTCTGGATTGGCTTTAATTCCTCGTTTTGAGACATTATACCCAAAAATCTCCCCGAAGCAACCCCAAAGGCACACTTGGCGGGATTCAATTTCATACGTTATTTCCTGAGCACTTGGAATACCTCATCCAAGTCTTAAACATGCTTATCAGCATAAAGGCTTTTTACGAGCATGTCGTCTACAGAAACCTCCATAATCGTGCCTATCAGAGGTTTGAAAATGGAATTCACCAATCTTTGATATGTCGCTCCTGCATTTTTCAATCCAAAGGGCATTATTCGATAACAATAGAGTCCATGTTCAGTGATGAATGCAACCTTTGGCATGTATATCTCCTCCATATGAATTTGATTATATCCGCTAAAAGCATCCATAAATGTTAACTACTCATGGCTTGCCGCAACATCAATCAAAATATCAATCGTTGGCAAAGGGAAATAGTCATTTGGACATGCATCATTCAAGTTTGTAAAATCAATTCACATCCTCCATTAGACGTTTGATTTTTGAACCATTACTGGATTCGAAATCCACTCAGGATATTTGATTTCTTCAATCACTTGTGCATTCAACAACTCTTCTACTTCCTCATCAATAGCTCTTTGTCTTTCTTAGGCGAAAGATCTCTTCTTTTGCTTTATCAATTTTTTCCTCGGATCTATATTCAAGCAGTGTTTGATGACCTTCGAATCTATTCCTAGCATGTCCTCTAGAGTCCACGCAAAAACGTCTTGGTTTTCTTTCAAAAACTGAGCAAGAGTTTCAGAGATGCCTTTGTTAAGACTAGATCCCATGTAGGTAACCTTCTCATCATTTTGTGGATCTAACATGAATAAGATCAAGTATTCTACCGGCTACGGCTATAACTTGCGGTCATTTATGTCCATTGAATCTACAGGTAAGACTTGCTCACCCACTTTGCTTGATTTAGTGTCCATGAAATAACAAGTTCTTGCCATTTTCTGATTACCATTTACTTCACCCACACCAATGGGTGTAGGGAACTTCAATCGAAGGTGGTATGTCGAGGGAATGGCTTTGAAGATATTTAGACATGTCCTACCGAGGATGATGTTATAAGCAAAATGAACCTTGACTACCATGAAGTTTATCATACGTGTAACTTGACGTGGCGTTCCTCCGAGGGTTACCAACAGCATGATTGACCCTTCTACCTTTGCCTCTGCTCCATTGAATCCGTACAATGGAGTCATACAAGGGTTAATTGATTATCTTCATAGCTCATTCCTTTGAAGGCTTCGTAATACAAAACATCCACAAAAGGTCCATTGTCGATTAGAGCTCTTCGCACCATGAAATTCCTAACCATTAATTCAACAACTATCAGATCATCATGTGAAAACTTCACTCTTTCCAGATCTACGTATAAGTGAAAGTAATTTATAAATTGAGACGCACCTTTTTAGGTGGAACTTCAACAGTTAGGCATTCTCTTGCATATGCCTTCATAGACGAAGAAATATTGCCTCCAAGTCCTAGTCCTCCAAATATGACGTTGATGACTATTCCCTTTATCTTCTCCATCTTTTCGGTTCTCTTTTTTCTAATCTTTCTTCTCGATGCGCTCGCTTTGAGTCTTTGTCGTGCTTGTTGTCCCTATGCTTAATGAATTTCTCCAATTTTCCTTTTCAAACTAAGAACTCAATTTCCACTTTCAGTTGCTTGCAATCCTCAGTGTCGTGGCCTTGATCTTTGTGAAAATGACAATATAGTGTTTTGTCCCTTTCTGTGGCATTAGACCGCAATGGTTTCGACAATCAAACATATTGTTCGGATTGAATTTCAAGCAATATTTGTCCTCTTGAGGAGTTGAGAGGAGTATATTGATGAAATCTAACGAGTTTCCAATTTTCGGCACGCTGAAGTAGAGTCATGTTTGGGCCTTTTGGCATGCTCCTTGTTCTTGTCTTCCCAAGCACCTCAGCTGTTTGCCTTCTCGTTCAGGCTGAACGACCTCTTCGACCACCATATATTTGCCAACCTTTTCTTGCAACTCCACCATAGTTTTAGGCCAGTTCTTGGCTAAGGAAGCCTTGAGGTGTTCATTGGTCGTCCCATTAGTCAGGGAAACCACCGCTACCGATTGGTTCAAGTTCAGGACTTTCAATGCTTCATTTGTGAAATGAGTTATATAGTCTCTTAGATACTCGTCATTCATTTGTCTTATAACCATTAGGGACGTCGAACTCTTAGCATGAGTTTTGCTTCCTATGAACTGGATGACAAATCGTTCACTCAATTGTTTGAACGAACTGATTGATGCCACGGGTAATTGGTGATGCCAATTCTGAGTCGACCCTCTTAATGTTTGAGGGAAAGCCTTGCACTTATTTCATCTGAAACGCCATGTAGAAATAAGACTGCATCGAAATTGAGGACATGCTCAGTTGGATCCCGAGTGCCGTCATATTTGTCAATGCTTGACATCTTAAATCCTTTCGGAAGGGGTTTGTCTACAATCCCTCGAACAAAAGGAGGAGGACCAACTTCAAAGATGATTAACTCGTTTGACATCTTTGCTGGGAGGAACACCTCCTTTGCCATAGCGACTCTGACGTTCCTGAAGCTTTCGTTCCACCTCTCGTTCGATTCTTGCATCAACGTCTTGGGAATTATGCCGTTTGGGAACCTTCAGAGACTGCTCTTCCACGTCGTCCCCCGCTTAGCGTTTCGACTTGATCTTGCAAGTGACTAAGCTTTTCTTGTATTTCATTCACTTCATTGTTTTTTTCATCGTGGGAGTCTTAGACCCTTTTTCTTTTCTCCACCTTGCGTCACTCCAACTCATCCCTAAGGTCAGTTGGTTCAACATGCGTATCTCTTCGTGATGGAGATCGCCTTAAGGGTTCGCGACGACGATTCTCTGGGATCTCCAGGAAAGTATGCCTAGAAACTCATTCTTGATGTTGATGAGTCCTTGCTCCAAAATTTCTTGTTCTTACCACCATGATTGATGACCCTCTTTCTAGCGCCAAATGATGCATAAACTATCGCACGACGTTATGGAGTAGTGGGCCGCAAGAATCCCGAGGAGTGCGTCGACAGCTTTTCAAAGACGCAAACTGCAAACCAAACCCAAAGTCGGGGCCTCCGGGGAGAATGCTCTAATGCCTAAGTTAGATCAGGGATCTTAATAAGAAAGGAGGACTTAGGGTTAGAGAAGAGAGCGTACATGTTCTCCAATTTGTCTATGTATTATAGCTTATTGGTTTCCTATCGAGATCCTGCCGAAACCGAACTTCCTATTTTTGTGAGATCTGGCAAATCTCGATTTTCCCTTTTTGGTAAGATTTTTCTCCAATCCAAGTTTATCACAGATTTAACAAAATCTTAGGGATCTTACAAGGTTTTCCTTATCAAGTCAACGTGAGACTTGTACATATCATAAAAGCTCATCAAGATGTGCATACACGGATCTCGATGCGAGATCTTATTCAGCTTACACCAAAATTCTTTATAATTCTTTCTATTACTCTATTGAATTAGACTCATTAAATTTTATGGAAGTTGGTTCCATAAATGTGGTTGGCCAGCCCAGTAGCATTTTGGCAAAGTCTTGGATAGACTTGGGTTCAAATCCATGAATCTTACATGTAATTTACGACTTATATGTAGCTGGAATTTTTGAAGTAGTTCCTTACATGTTATTGTTGGACGATCAAAACATAAAACCTTTTCGTCAAAACATTTGTGTTTTAATATCATAACAATGGATGACGGTTTGGAAAAACCGATAGGAAAAATAGGTAAAGATTACGGTTGTCGTTATCTTATTGGTTGGGCAGAAACCTTTTTTCACTCTATCGACATAAACTCACACACTCCAAAATCCTTTTCGATCAAAACATAAAACCATTTCGTCAAAACCTTCTTGATCAAAAGCCTATCCGTTGCTCTCTTAAAAATCATTTCGATCTTTTGACTCGTTTCTCTCGATCTTCAACCCTTCTCGCTTGTCAAAACCTAAATCAGTCTCTTTGCCATGATTTGAGAAGTTATCTTTGAATCGAGAAGTGATTGAGGTATTGTGACGACCCTAAAATTTTAACCCGTTCCACGTGACATTCAGGACTGTGAATTGGACTTGTCGTGACGTGGTACACTCGGTCAACCATCGGGAGTTGACACCGAGATATTTATTTTTCGATAATCGTATATTACCTATCTAAAATAAAAATGCACGCAATTTAATTATTTTATTTTGATCGCTAGTTTACGAGTGAGGTAACTTCTCGAGATACGTTGCGTTTACGGGTATGAGACTATAATTTGATCAATAATGATTTAAGTAATGGAGATATAGTATAATTAGGTGTTGGTAAGTGAATTAGTGGACCAATGTAAAAAAGTCACCTCATTCATAAATAAAAGAAAATACAACATAACCAATCCTTAATCTATGATTTCTTTATCTGATTGTTCAATTTTCAAGACGTTTAAGTGCGCATTCTTTATTAGAAATCCAAACATGAATGGTGACCACAATTTGGAGTACTAACCCTAAGAGTGATTGAAAACATTTTTTTCTCTTCCAAAATTCAGAGAACTCGAAATTTGCAAAGAATGAAAATCTTATTTCATTTTAGGGTTTCAACCTCTATTTATATGTGTAGATAAACCATCTCTTAAAATCCTATTCATAATATAACTATTATATTTAAACAGTTTAATAAGTTATCATATAACAAATCATAAGGGCTTTTATGTCATGAATTTTAGCATATAAAATTTATTACTTTGGACCAATTGAATGTACAAAAGAATCCTTTGTGTGCGAC
This sequence comes from Stephania yunnanensis, assembly GCA_039657365.1. Taxonomy (NCBI): domain Eukaryota; kingdom Viridiplantae; phylum Streptophyta; class Magnoliopsida; order Ranunculales; family Menispermaceae; genus Stephania; species Stephania yunnanensis. The sequence continues at coordinate 12,518,109 of CM077589.1, read as the reverse complement.
CCATTAGGTTCATGTGACGTTGGCAGTGAACCGAAACCATTTTAGTACACAACTAACTAGCAACGCATTATGACAACCCAAGTAGCATGAATAACATATATCAAGACAACCTTTACTCCATTTGGTAAAATTAACTCATAGCATCATACAACCAACACAACAACTTTTGCTCCATTTCAACTCGTATGATGACTTCTCATTTCTTTAGCTTTCTACTTTTAGTGAGATCCCGCACATTAATACAAATGTGAGATCCACATCCGGTATCTAATACCCAAAAATCACTGATAGACAAGTTAACTTCAATAATGTAAATTCATGAAGCAGTAGTTGTATTACTTTTTTTTTTCTTTAGATCTTTAAGATACAATTTGTAATTTTTGATCCAATGCCCAGGTGCATGGCAAAAATGACAATTTCCTTATTTTTCATTTTCTTTATGAGATTGTGAAGTAGAAGTAGCCTTAGGCTTGACTTGTTCTACAGGCATCGTGATAGTCACAACAACCTTGACAACTTTAGCCTTACTTTTGCAAGTTTTCTTCAAAGCCTTTCCTTTCTAAACAATCAACACATTGGTAATGGTTTCTTGACATTCTACTCATCAATTTTAATCAACAAATGCAATTTAAGATAAATTTTCCTATATTATTCATGTTATAGTTCAACACAAATTGTGAATAACTATCACGCAATGAATTCAGGATCAAACCCGTAACCAACTCTTGGCTTATAGGAAATCCAAGTATATGTCAAGATGGTCAATATAGCTTTTCATTTTTAGAACATGAGGATTAGGTGACACACCCTCAGCTATTTTGCAAGAATGAAGGTTCTTGACTGTTTTAAACCTTTTTTTGCCTAGCATGCTATTGGAACATTTCTTTTACCATCAAAGCCATGTCGTAAGCTTCCATATGTGCCATGTCCTTTTGAAGTTAAGGAACCATGGTTGCCAACATAATGATGCAACATCGGTTGAAGTCATTAACATGCTTAAATATGTGCATCATTCACGGCTCTTAAAGCATTTGCTGGTGGTTCCTCATGAATATGATCATCCATGACATACAACTTACGTTCATGCCTTAAGAACAATTCTCAAGTTTTTGAATCTATCAAGAAAGTTTGTCAAAACAACTTATCCTTCTCAATGATAAATTACAATGACAAGGGATTAATGTGATTTGAAGAGGCTATAGATCTACAATAAAGATTATGTAAAAGTTCATTTATCATGGAGTAATAGACTCCCACTAAATTAACAACCCTCCTAAAAACGCTATATTAATTTAAGGGACTAAAATCTTTATTTCACCTAATTCCAAGATAGTTAAGGCATGACACTTTGAATTAAGTTATTTAAGTAGGTACAAATCACCAATTACATCATATGTAACTTTTCATTGTTTTTATGAGATATGACATCGTCAATCCATTAGCTTGTCTTTATGAATACTTTTAGTTAATAAAATAGAGGATTTCATTTTTTGTTTATTATAATTAATTTGCATGTTTACATTATAATAAGATCCATGGGTATTTCAGAAATATCCTAAATGTCCCTGATCGATCATTATCTTGGGAACTATAATGAATTAAGACTAGTGTGAGTCTTGATTGATGATCATATGATGATTATACGTATAGGGATACGAATCAAGATCACGAGTACTTGTTAGGGAACAAATCTTGGGCCAGGACCTATGAGAACATCACATGGATTAAGTCATAGTTGTTTCTCATGATAGGTATATTTTCGGTCCTCGACTTGAGATTATCAGAGACTTCAACATTAGGAACATAGTGATTTGACATTATCAAACGTTGTCTTTAGCTTAGGACGATTATAAAGGTTGTGATTGGTTACTTGTGTGAGCAATGTGATGAAGTTGTGTAATCGAGATAGAATTTGTCCCTCTCATATAAAGAGAGATATCTAGTGGATCCTCGATGTGTTAGTTGTTAAAAGGCCTAGTCTAAGTGAATTGATATTGATCAATGTCACTTGGATGTTTTCGATCTACTAGAGATCGAGACTAGTACGATTGAACATGTTGGATGACAATTCCATGCCTTATGTTTGATCAAAAGGATATCGTGTGACAAAAGGATGTTATATACACTATTGATTAGGTTGTATCGATTTGATATTCGTACAACTTGGGTAGTCATAATGTCTTGCTAGAGGCGCTTATGACTTGTATACCAAAATGTGTTTTGGTACACTTTGCCAACGTTGTATGAGCCTATTGGGTCGCACACTTAAGAATGGTTTTGCGAGATTTTAAGATGGTTGAAAAATGAATTTTATATGATAAAATTCATGACGGAAACGTCCTTGTGGTGTATTACACTTATACTTCTTTAAGTAGGGGTATATGTGTAATTTACTTAACCGTCTATATCTGAGGTTGTATAAATAGACGCTTTAAGTTAGAATACGAAACGAAAGATCAAAAGGCAAGAAACTCTATTTTCGTTTTAGAAACGACTTAGGGTTTTTGGTATGCTCTGGATCGTTTTGGAGAGAAAAACAAAAGGTTTGGTATTCTCTCGAAGCTAGCACTTCGAATCTCGGCGCTTAGTTCGTGTGTGGACTTTGGTAGAGAGGCGTTCGTCGTTAGCGGCGCCTTAGAGATCGATCAACCTTGAGAAAGGTATATTGCGGCGAGGTATGATTAAGTTTTCATGGTTTAAACGTTTTTAATGGAATTAGATTCGGATCTGTTGGGGTTTTTGTCAAAATTGTTTTGTAATCTCATTGCGTATGAACCCCAAAACCCAACAGTGGTATCAGAGCCTTCGAGTTCGATTCCATTAAATTCATTGCATGTTTTCTTCTGATATATACATGATATATGATTGAAAGCATGTTAATAGTTGATGTATATGTGATATACATAAGTTTCTTTGAGATTTATTATCATGTTTTGTGTATATGATACATATATTCGTGATTTAATTAAAAATCGAGTTTCGTACATGCTAGTAACCATGTTAGGTTAATTCAAATAATTTTAATGAATTGAATTTCGTGTTCTGTGATCCATGACACCATTAGGTTCGATTGGGATAGTAGTTCATGATTCAATTACATGTTTGTGATTATTTGGATGAGGACCAGAAATTGCAAATAATTAATTTTGAAATTATTTATTTATAAATAATTAATTTTCGAAATTTATTTGTTATATCTATTATGAAGTTTCTATTTGATAAAGATAGATAACAAATTAGAATATGAGATAAATATCAAGAATCTTGTTATTGGTGATATACTAGGATTCAAATATCTTAAATCCAAAATAAATAATAATTTTCGAAATTATTTATTTATCTTGTTATATCTATTTTGTTATGAAGTTTCTATTTGATAAAGATAGATAACAAATTAGAATAAGAGATAAATATCAAGAATCTTGTTATTGGTGATATACTAGGATTCAAATATCTTAAATCCAAAATAAATAATTAATTTTCGAAATTAATTATTTATCTTGTTATATCTATTTTGTTATGAAGTTTCTATTTGATAAAGATAGATAACAAATTAGAATAGGAGATAAATATCAAGAATCTTGTTATTGGTGATATACTAGGATTCAAATATCTTAAATCCTAATTGGATTAGGATAAGATGATTAGTTAGATGTGGGCCGGGTTAATTAAAATGTTTTAATTGACTTAATTTCGGATAAATTAAGGGGTTAATTTATGATAATAAAATCAGCGAAAATTATGATTTTCTATAGCGAATTTTAATTTTCGGAATTGAGATTCGTCTTCTAAAAAAAAAAAAAAAAAAAAAAAAAGCGGCTTGCCCCTTTAAATTTGGCAAGGGAATGAGGATTGCCGGGCCATAATCTAACTAATCTAGCGTACGAAAATTCTTTTGTTAGTGAAAAGTATAAAAAATTTTTTTCCAAATTGTTTAGTGATTGAACAAATCAATAAAATATATGATATTTCATTGTTTACATAAAATCACTAAAGCTGAATAAAATCCCTCTATTAAATTTTAAGTCTCGTGCCATCCATTTAAACACTTCAAGGCCTCGATCACACTAATATAGTTTCGGCCCATAGTTGGGTGTATTGTGTTATCTTGGTGAGACAAGTTGGGTAAGTTACCTTAATGTTTAAAATGGTCGACTTAATAAAGCCATCAAAATAGTTTTGAGCTTTAGGCAAATGATGAGATAAAAACATGCTAAGACATAAGATGTCCCATATCTCATAAAAGGATCTAAAAATTACATAAGATGTAATTAGTAAGCATTACCTACCTAAATAATCTAGTTATGTGTTTCATGCCATAGGCATTTGTCATAGAATTAGGTGAAATATGGATTTTAGTCCCCTAAATAAACGATGTACGTTTTAGGAGGGTTGTTAATTTAGTGGGAGTCTATTCCTCATACTAAAATAAACTTTGCATAATCTTTATTGTAGATCAATGGCCTCTTCAAGTAACAATAATCCCCTGTCGCTGCGATCCATCCTTGAGAAGGATAAGCTATACGGGACTAACTTTCTTATTTGGTTGAAACTTGAGAATTGTTCTTAAGCATGAACGCAAGTTGTATGTCTGGATGCTCCAATCCACGAGGACCCACCCGACCGATGCTACGAAAATTTGTGAAGGATGCGCATAATAAGCATGTCAACGATTCTGCGATGTTGCATGTATTATCTTTGGCAACTATGGTTCTGAACTTGAGAAGGACATGGAACTAATGGAAGCCTACGACATGGCTATAGCTTATTTGAAGGAAATGTTCCAATGACAAGCTAGGCAAGAAAGGTTCGAGAGCAGTCAAAAACCTACATTCTTGCAAGATGATGGCGAGGGTGCGTCGGTTAGTCCTCATGTTTTGAAGATGAAGGGCTATGTTGACCGACTTGATAGACTCGGATTTCCCATAAGCCGAGAGTTGGCTACGGATTTGATCTGAATTCATTACCGAGAAAGTTACTCGCAATTTGTGATGAACTACAATATGAATAATATGGAGAAATCAATTTCGAGTTGCATTTGATGCTCAAAATGCTGAACAAAATATCAAGAAACCTACTAGTAATATGTTGATGGTCTAAAAGGGAAAGGGAATGAAGAAGAAGGCAAAGGCAAGGCTAGAGTTGCCAAACATTGTTTGCACACTGTCGCAAAGCCTATGGAACAAGTCAAGACACGACTGTTCTGCTTCAAAACACCGAAAAGAAAAGGAAGGAAGAAAATTGTCATTTTACGTAATCAAACCTATCTTTGGCATTGTCGTCTCGGACACATAAACGAGAAACGCATAACGAAGCTCCATAAAGATGGGCTTCTAGATTCATTTGATTTAGAAACATATGAAACATGCGTATCTTGTTTACTAGGCAAGATGACTAAAAGTCCCTTTCTTGGACACGGTGAAAGGGCAAGTGATTTATTGGGTCTAATACATGCGATGTATGCGGTCCTATAAACACGATGGCTAGAGGAGGTTATCGGTACTTCATTACATTTCTTGATGATTTAGTGAGATATGGTTATGTATATCTTATGAAACATAAATTTGAATCATTTGAGATGTTTGAACGTTTCAAAATGAAGTGCGAGAATCAACTTGGTAAAACTATCAAAACATTTCGATCGGATCGAGGTGGTGAATATTTAAGCCAAGAATTTGATGATCATCTTAGAAATTGTGGGATTGTCTCCCGATTGACTCCACCGACAACTCCACGATGGAATGGAGTTTACGAAAGGAGAAATCGAACCTTATTAGATATGGTTCGATCTATGATGAGTCATGCGAGATCTTCCATTATCCTTTTGGGGTTATGCATTACAAGCTGACTTTCACTCTAAATCGAGTTCCTTTAAAGCGGTTGATAAAACACCATATGAGATATGGTACGGGAAGAGACCTAGTTTGTCTTTTCTTAAGATTTGGGGTTGTGAGGCTTACGTAAAAGCGACAAGTCTCGAGAAAAACTAGCACCTAAATCGATAAGTGTTTATTTGTGGGGTATCTAAGGAAACAAAAGGATATTACTTTTATAATCCGTTGAGAACAAAGTGTTTGTTGCTCGGTATGGTGCCTTTATGGAAAAACAGTTTATTTCAAAAGACACTAGTGGGAGAGAAATAAATCTTGAAGAAGTTCAAGAATCACGAGATAAACACTGACATCTCTTGGAAGTTCAACAACGTTACGAACCGAGTTGAACTCTCAAGTGACACAAGGCCACGTAAATCTGGTAGGGTAAGACATGAGCGAGAGAGATTCGGATTTCTCATTGCGATAGTCGTGATGTGTTGCTTATGGATCAAAATGAGCCCACCACTTATCGGGAGGCTATGTACGGACCGGACTCGGATAAATGGCTAAGTGCCATGAACTACGAGATGCGATCCATGTATGATAACCAAGTTTGGAACTTGGTTGATTTACTGAAGGTGGTAAGACCATTGGATGTAAATGGGTTTTCAAGAAGAAAAGCGACATGGATGGCAAATGTGCATACTTTTAAAGCAAGACTTGTGTCAAAAGGTTTGAGCGGACTCGAGGTGTTGATTATGATGAAACTTTTTTTCGCCGATAGCCATGCTTAAATCCATAAGAATTTTAATTGCCATTCTTTGCATATTATGACTATGAGATATGGCAAATGGATGTAAAAACAACATTTCTTAATGGAAAATTTGCTTGAGGACGTGTATATGACACAACTTTGAAGGTTTTGTACATCTGAGAATTCTAGGAAGGTATGCAAGCTTCAAAGATCCATTTATGGATTAAAGCAAGCTTCTCGGAGTTGGAATCTTCGTTTTGATGAAGCAATCAAGGATTTTGGTTTTATTAAGAACGAAGATGAGCCTTGTGTATACAAGAAGGTCGGTGGGAGTGTAGTTGTTTTTAAGTGCTTGTATGTTGATGATATATTACTCATTGGAAATGACATCCCAACATTGCGAATGTCAAGTCTTGGTTAGGGAAGTGTTTCTCGATGAAAGACTTAGGAGATGCGGACCTATATCCTAGGGATAAGGATCTATAGGGATAGATCTAAGAGGCTAATCGGTCTAAGTCGAGTGCTTACATAGACAAGGTCTTGAATAGGTTCGGTTGCAAGACTCTAAAAGAGGATTGTTGCCAATGTCTCATGGCATAAGTCTCGAAAGCAAGAATCAATGTCCTAAGACAAATGATGAGCGAGAGGCCGTATGAATAAGATTCCATATGCATCGGCTATTGGATCTATCATGTATGCCATGTTATGCACTCGACTTTGATGTATCATATGCTTTGAGCACTACAAGCGAGATATCGGTCGGATCTGGTGAGAGTCCTTTGGATAGCGGTAAAGAACATCTTAAAGTACTTAAGAAGGACTAAGGAAATGTTCTTGGTCTATGGAGGTTTTGAAAATGATCTAGTTGTAAATGGTTACACGGATGCAAGTTTTTCAAGCGATATAGATGATTTTAGATCGCATGATCTGGATATGTGTTTACTTTGAATGGGGGTGCGATAAAAATTTGGAAAAGTTGAGTTCGAAGCAAGAGGCGTGGCAGATTCACAAAAAAAGTGAGTATATTGCGGCGTCCGATGCGACAAAAGGAGCGGTTTGGATCAAAAAGTTCATTTACGAACTAGGTGTGGTTCAAGTATTGCTAACCCTGTTTGTTTGTATTGTGACAATAACGGGGCAATAGCACGAGGCCAAGGAACCTAGATCACACCACGAGATCCAAACATATACTCGGGCGTTTTCATCTCATCGAGAGAAATTATTGAGAGGGAGACGTAAAGATTTGCGAGTACCTGCGAAGACAACGTTGTGGATCCATTGACAAAAGCTCTTCCACAAGCAAAACATGATGGTCATGTTAGATCATTAGGCATTAGATGCATATATGATTGGCCCTAGTGCAAGTGGGAGATGTTGGGGCATGTGCCCTAGGTCAATCCATTAGCTTGTCTTTATGAATACTTTTAGTTAATAAAATAGAGGATTTCATTTTTTGTTTATTATAATTAATTTGCATGTTTACATTATAATAAGATCCATGGGTATTTACAGAAATATCCTAAATGTCCCTGATCGATCATTATCTTGGGAACTATAATGAATTAAGACTAGTGTGAGTCTTGATTGATGATCATATGATGATTATACGTATAGGGATACGAATCAAGATCACGAGTACTTGTTAGGGAACAAAAAATCTTGGGCCAGACCGCTATGAGAACATCACATGGATTAAGTCATAGTTGTTTCTCATGATAGGTATATTTTTCGGTCCTCGACTTGAGATTATCAGAGACTTCAACATTAGGAACATAGTGATTTGACATTATCAAACGTTGTCTTTAGCAGGACGATTATAAAGGTTGTGATTGGTTCTTGTGTGAGCAATGTGATGAAGTTGTGTAATCGAGATAGAATTTGTCCCTCTCATATAAAGAGAGATATCTAGTGGATCCTCGATGTGTTAGGTTGTTAAAAGGCCTAGTCTAAGTGAATTGATATTGATCAATGTCACTTGGATGTTTCGATCTACTAGAGATCGAGACTAGTACGATTGAACATGTTGGATGACAATTCCATGCCTTATGTTTGATCAAAAGGATATCGTGTGACAAAAGGATGTTATATACACTATTGATTAGGTTGTATCGATTTGATATTCGTACAACTTGGGTAGTCATAATGTCTTGCTAGAGCGCTTATGACTTGTATACCAAAATGTGTTTTGGTACACTTTGCAACGTTGTATGAGCCTATTGGGTCGCACTTAAGAATGGTTTTGCGAGATTTTAAGATGGTTGAGAAAAATGAATTTTATATGATAAAATTCATGAAACGTCCTTGTGGTGTATTACACTTATACTTCTTTAAGTAGGGGTATATGTGTAATTTACTTAATCTATATATCTGAGGTTGTATAAATAGACGCTTTAAGTTAAACACGTAGTACGAAAGATCAAAAAAGGCGAAACTCTATTTTCGTTTTAGAAACGACTTAGGGTTTTTGGTATGCTCTGGATCGTTTTGGAGAGAAAAAAAAAAGGTTTGGTATTCTCTCGAAGCTAGCACTTCGAATCTCGGCGCCGTTCGTGTGTGGACTTGGTAGAGAGGCGTTCGTCGTTAGCGGCGCCTTAGAGATCGATCAACCTTGAGAAAGGTATATTGCGGCGAGGTATGATTAAGTTTTCATGGTTTAAACGTTTTTAATGGAATTAGATTCGGATCTGTTGGGGTTTTTGTCAAAATTGTTTTGTAATCTCATTGCGTATGAACCCATTTTTAGATCCACTAACTAACAAGTCTCTTCAAGTGGATATTAGTAAATATAGTAAGCCTTTTAGGAAAGTAGGAAGACAATTCATAGCAAAGAAAAAGAACAAGTGCCTTTAGATTAAGGGGAAAAAAGGTACCTTGTCTTGAATCATAGGAGAATCATCTACAAACCACGTGTCTTGTCTCTCGGATTGGCAGTGAGCAAAACATGAATTTATGAACAACTCATTTTTATTGGATTTTGAAACACCCTTAATTGCGTCCATCATTTGGTTCCTGAAGCCTGCTTCATTAGAACAAATGATAAATCCACCTGATTTTACAAGAGAAGCCTGATCCAATAATGCTTTAAACAAACAAAGGCAAAGTGATTAATTACCTTGCAAAATTGGATCTGAGATACTTTGCACCGTGCATGATTTAATTTACAGTCATGCCAATCATTATTAGGATCAGCTGCACGAGGAGCTAGACTTTCCTAGAGCTGATGAAAGGGAAAACAAATCAAATGCGTCACCAAATAGTAAAAAAAAAACATTACACTACACAATGTGACATGTAAGCATGCTGACATTAAGCTCGAACGTATCAAATAAATTATCGGCAATTTAACAACACCCGCATACAAATTTCTCATAGTGCGGTTACCAGATACATCAATCCTTTAAGTGGAACATCAGTATTAAATCAAGAATGCCAAGGGATAGGGCAATGGCCAATTGAATTGATAAAGACCAACAGTAAATGCAATGTACACAGGAACAGGAGGTATTTACGCATAAAGGAATAGGCCAACATCACTCAAGCATTTCACTTTAGTAGTGGGACCATTGTTACAAAATTCCTTTTAAATTTTTTGAAGAAATTGGTAGCGCAAAAATTACTATGAACATAATATAAACAAAAAATTCAAATGAGTAGCATATTGTGAGTTACTATCCTAAAATGATTTTAAGTAAAAATATAGCAGCAACCTCATTTTGGCCATCCCCACTGAAGGATGCACCATCGCAATAGCGAAGCTTGACTCTGTTCCAATTGTAAAAGTCTGCAAAAAATGAATAACAGTGGCATAAGAGTAAGAAGTGCGAGATGATAAAAAAGGGAGAACAAAAGCTGGACAATATGAGAAAAGGAAGATAGACATGTCTAGGTGTTGGCATATGTAGATTGCAATTCTACCAGGGTTTTCCTCAGGTTTGTCACTTAATATTCCCGTGAATGGTATTTGTTTCTCCATAAACTTTGAGGAACCACGACGTGTTGTTTTGCGGTAAACACAATTCCGAATGCTATTGCACCAGCCTCCTCCCCGACATGAAGACATTTAATATAAGGTCATCCGGAGTTGGAGATATATATATATCTCGTGATACCCATGAAAACATTGAAAAGTATAGAGCTTTTTTAACAGTTGCAAGACATAATACAATAAGATGAAGCCAATTAAGTTCACAAAACATGAAGAAAATACATATTTATATATATATTTACTTTAAAATGATTCCATCCACTATAGAAATTAACATGTCTAGAACCAGTGTTCCAACAAAGTTTGGTTGAGAAAAATGGTGTAGCATGCGGAAAGGATGAAATTATAGAAATAGTTTAATGATAGTTAATTTGGAAGTTGTGACACTCTCACCTCCAATTGGATGAGCCAACTATTAGCCCCAGACCCAAATCCAGGGTGCAAGTGGTAGCTGGGAAGTGTCCCATCCAAACAAACTACGTACGTAAGAAGAATAAGATATTTCAGTGATTAGTAAGAATTGAAAAAACTTTAAAGTATGAAAATGAAATGAAGTGATGGATGGATGGATGGGAATTAATACCAACTCCTTTAGCATCGGCTCCTTTGATGAGAGTGAGAGGCACCATGAGCAGAGGATTAGGGGAGGAGAGTCCATAATTAGTCTCCATTACACGATGATCTACATATAAGACCTTCTCCTCCTCTAGCTTCCCCAAAACTTGCTTGTACCATAAGAGTAATAAGTGCGAGATGAATAGCAATAGCTAAGCATCTAAGGCCACTTACGAGACCTACCACAAATCTCAAAACTCATACACTGCAACCTCCAAGGAACACTAGCAATCTTCTACACAGAGCATGCTACGAAAGTCCTGTCGCAAAGAAACTTATAAATTCAACTTCGAAACAACGACACCCGAAATATGAGATCTCAATCTCATCATGAAGTTTTTCATGCAGCAACTAAACCGATCCGTAGTGCAATGTTGGACTATAGCTGCAAAATTTATGCAACTAAACATCCAGGTGAAAACATTTAGTCAATCCAATCAAACACAAAGTCAGAATCGATGAAATCATCTCGCGGACTTAACGCGAAAACCCTAAACTCCTTTTCCTAACTCATTTAGAACCCATCTCTCATCTCGCAAATGGGCATCCAAATGGGCATGTAACAATTTCCAAATCCACAACCAATTCCACCATAATTTCCAAACTTTGAACTGCCAAACTCATCATCATACATTCAATTCAACAGAAAACAAAACCATTGAAAAACAAAGAAGCAATTCCAATAGTACCCTAAAAAATAAACAATCAGATCGATCGACTCCAAATCCACCAAATCAAGTTCAAAATGATCGAATCGCAAATAAAATCGAACCGAAATCGAACACGAAAAAAAGCGAATTTGAAATTAGGGTGCAACGAACAGCGGCGACGGCTTAGGGCTTCGGAGGCTCCAATCTCCAGCCGGCGGCGACGACAGAGCCGACGGCCTCGTCATAGCCGCAATCGCGGCGACGAAAGAGATTTAGGGTTTGGGAGAGAGATTTGGTGAGAGAATACGGTGAGAGAGAGCGAGCTGGGAAACGTCGGTAACGAGAGACGTGAGAGAGAGAGAGAACAAAGAGCGGTGAGAGAGAGAGAGAGAGAGAGAGAGAGAGAGAGAGAGAGAGAGAGAGCGAGGTGAGAGAGAGAGAGCAGGAGAGAGAGAGAGAGAGAGAGCGGTGAGAGAGATGCCGATGAAAGAGCGGTGGACGAGAGCGAGAGAGCGGAGAGAGAGAGCAGAGAGAGGTGAGCAAGCGGTGAGCGATGAGGGAGAGAGAGCAAAACGCCAGTAGAGAGAAAGAGAGTTGAGAGAGAGATTTGTGATTTGCTTTTGGTCGATCCACTTTTTGGGGGGCCTAGATCGAATCACGCACGAATCTCGAGATTTGATGAATGGTTATAAAAAAAAAAGTTTTGGTGGGACTATTGGCGCCATTTTTTTGAGACGGAATTTAATTCCATCTCTATTTCTGTCTCTGATCTCTCTCTATTCCGTCTCTGAATTATTCCGTCTCAAACCATTTTTTCTTAGCAACAAAACTAATTTTCGTAGCTAATTCTGTTTCTAAATATCTTTTTTTTGAAGTAAATAAGCTCTGCTGAGGCAGACCCATATTGATGTGATTAGAGCCTCGACAAGTGTTTGAGAATGGATGACACTTGACTTAAAATTTAAAAGATGAATTTTTTATTTGTTTTAGTGATCATAAATTAAATAAGATAAATATCATATATTACAATGCATGTATAGTCGCTAAACAACAACAACAACAATATAGCCTTAGGTCTGCTACATGGATCAAATTTCCCACTACGCTCGATTAAGTGTAATTGATGGTGAGCTTTCCAGACCATTCAAATCCCTCATAATTAATACATTAATGTTAACTTTGGTCTACCCTACCTCATCAAATTTCTACGATTTCTATTAGGTCAATTTGTTTAGTGGGGCATTTGTAGGCCTTTTTGCAGGTGGCCAAATCACCGCAATCGTCTTTCCCTAATCTTTGTATCAATTAGTGATACTCCACTTGTCTTTGAATTTCTACTTGTACCCTCGCTAAGCAAGTTAGAAAATTTTACTAATATTGACTATCATACGAATTTTCATGCGCTACGAACAATTATCGGAGGTCCTCCAGGGCGGTGGTTTACGGGGGCATAGCCCCTTTTTTTTAGACAACGAATTCATGTTCAGAAAATTAAAATCACCTAAAACTTTTCATTATTTTAGTCAATCCAATTGACCAAAATTCCCCTTATTTTAATTTTGAAAAATATTAATTAAAATATTTTTAGTTAACTTGGGTCTATTTCTAACTTAATATCTTATCTAATCCAATTAGAATTTAAGATACTTTGAATCCTTATCCAATTAGAATTTGTTATATATCTCACATATCTTATAAGATTTTTAATTCTTATTCGATTACAAGTTTATCTCCTATCTAATAAAAATATACGTACAAATAACCACAATGAGATATGTGATCAAAATTAATTTCGATTCTTATTCATACGAAACAAACAATTGAATCAAGAAATGAAATATTAATCATGCATTCAACACCAAAATCACATTAAATTAATCATATTAACCTAATCATGATTTCTATCATGAAGACATACATAATTATTGAATAAAATGAACTATGTATCCAATACAAGAATTACATTAACCTAAACGTAACTTCTACATTGTGAACATACAAATTAGCATCGTTCAATATTAAAACATGTGTAAATCGAAATATTCTAAACATGAAGTCTATCATTGAATCAAATCATGTATATGTGTCAAATACATAAATTAACAACATGCTTTAAAACCAATATTTGATAACAATGATCATATAACCTCTATGTACATCATATATACTTTAATCACGATCACGTTTTCACACATAGATTATATATACATTAGAGAAAACATGCAAACGTTTGATAGAACCAAGCCTATTGCTTTGATACCATTGTTGGTTTATGAGGTTCATATGCAGTGAAAAATTCAAAATAATTTATAAAAAACCTCAATAGGACTGAAAATAAGTTCCATTAAACTAAATCTATAAAAAGTAAACCATACCTTAATCCATGATTTCCTTATATGATTGTTCGATTTTCAAGACGTTCAAATGTGCGTCATCTATCATAAATCCACATACGACCGGTGAACACAATTTGAAGGGCTAACCCCAAGATAGATTGAAAACGTTTTTTTTTTTTTCTCCCGAAATCCAGAGAACTTGAAATTTTCTAAGAACTTGAAATTTTCTAAGAACGAAAATCTTATTTCTTTCAGGGTTTCAACCTCTTTTAATAAGTATAGATTTGTCCTCACTTAAATTTCTATTCGTAATACAACTATTGTATTTAGACAGTTTAAGCAAATAATACATACGCCCTATTAATAATTTATCATATAACAAATCATAAGGGCTTTTATGTCATAAATTTTATCATATAAAATTCATTACTGTAGACCAATTGAGATTACGCAAAGCCTTTCTTTGTGTGCGACCCAATAAGTTCATGCGACGTTAGCAGTAAACCAAAACTATTTTGGTACATAAGTAATATGTGGTATCTAACATGGCATTATGACTACCTATAACATAAATATCAAAATCGATACAACTTAATGAATAACATATATCATATCCTTTTGTCATGCGATATCCTTTGATTAAACATAAAGCATGGAAAGTCACTTTAAATGTTCAATCGTACTATCTTGATCATTAAGTAAACTTAAAACACTCAAATGACATTGATCATATCAATTCACTTGGACTTGACCATTTAACAATCTAACATATCGAGGGATTCGCAGATATCTCTCTCTATACGCGAAGGTCAAATTCTATCTTGGTTACACACCTTCACATATCATTCACATGGTAACCAATCACAATCTTTATAATCATTAGATTAAAGACAACGTTTGATTGTGTCAAATTGCCATGCTTCTAATGTTGAAGTCTATGGTCATCACAAGTTGAAGGACTAAAGTGATATACATATCACGAGTAACATTTATGACTTAATCTATGTGGTGTTCTCACCACTGTGGGTCTGGTCTAGTACATTGTTCTCTAACAATTTGTCTTGATCTCGATTCCTATCCCTATACACATGATCATCACGTGACCATCAATCAAGATTCATACTAGTCTTAATTCATTATAGTTCTCATAGCGGGTCGTTCCAGTACATTGTTCTCTAACAAGTACTATTGATCTCGATTCCTATCCCTATACGCATGATCATCACATGACCATCAATTAAGATTCATACTAGTCTTAATTCATTATAGTTCCTAATATAATGACCGACTAGGGACATTTATGATATTACAACAAACACCCATGAATCTTACTATAAGGTAAACATACAATCACTTTTAATAAAACTACAAATGGAAACCTCAATTTTATTAACTTTATCGCGATTGGGTGTGTTCTTCCTCTTCTATTGGTGATAAGACGTAAGAAAATATTTATTTCATGAAGTTTTTATGGCTTTTGAGAGGGTTTTTGATATGGATTCTATTTTGTTAATGGTGTTAAGGTGGTAGTGATGATATGTATAATGGGGAATAAGAAGAAAAAAAAACAAAAAGAATGAACAGAGTGCATAAATTGTTCTCTATTCGTTTGAAGAATGGGTGGGGGCATAAGCTTAGCCAATTGGGCTAGGCTTTCCCTAGGCCCAACCAGTTGGGTCGGGTCACCCCAGAGTGGCTGGACCGGGCCGAGTTGAACCGGACTCGGTCCAGCAACCCAAACAAATTAAATGAAAAACAATATAAATAACAAAAATAATAAAAAATAAAAAAAAAATGAATAAAAATAGAAAAAAATTACCAAAAATAGAAAAAAGGTTGAGAAAATTATAGGAAAGTTGGCTTTGAGGATTTCGAGGGGATGGGGGAGGGTGGTTTACACCAAAAAGTTTTCTCGAAAAGCGTGCCACCGCTACGACGTTCCTATTATGAACAAATTTTTGGATTAAAAAATTAACTTTATCAAACAGGCTCTAACACTATATAAATTGATCCAAATGGCTACTAGGGATAGACTACAAGTGTCCAGTATCGGGTGTTAATTTGGGCAGCATGTCAGAGCCACGAGGGCGTGATTGTGTTGATCCAAGAAAAGTAAAATCAGCCAAGAAATGTGCAGTAATTCATTGAGCCTCATATGTTATTGCTAGTGCACTACCTTATTGATGCGTCAACTACCGTACGACGTCTTGGAGCTTTGGGCCGCGCGAATCCTGTGGCGAGCGCCAATGACCTCTTGAGAGTGCACGCTGCAAAACAGACTTGGAGTGTGGCCTCCAGGGAGAACACTTCAACGCCTAAGTTAGATCAGGGCTATTGAGAAAGAAGGAGTTAGGGTTAGAATGGAAAACGTACCGATTCCTCCGATCTCTATGTATTTATAGCTTTAGGGTTTTACCCTGCTAGTCCCAACTCGGGATATTGCCAAATTCGACTTTCTTATTTTGGTCAGATTTGGCAAATCCCAAAATTTTCTTTTTTTTGGTGAAATTTCAACCAACCCACGTATATCACATATCTAGGTATATCTTAAAGTCTTCTCGAGATGTTTGTGCGAATCCCGAGGTAGGATCATAATATGTATACAACATATGCCCCCACTCCTACAAAAAAGGTGAATTTTGCGTAGGAATGCATAAATGTGTTTGGTTATCAGCACTAGTACCGTGGATCGACGATCTAATCGGTTTGAACCGTCTCCTGAGGCGTCTGGTCACACCATCGACCCCAAAAGGCGTTCCAGACCCGCTCGACCATTCTTTTTACCATTAAGTTAAATTTAAGTGTATGCAGAATTCGGTGAATATATAATAAAAAACTAGAAAGTAAACGAGAACTTAAGCGGGGAAAACACTTCGCATATCATCAATACTGTAAATCCATGTCGATGAACATGTCTAAAATTATCCTATAATCCATACATAAAAAATAAGTTCGGTATATAAAACAAAATAGATACATAAAAGAGGTCACTCCGATAGTGAAGATAAGGGCAGTTTGAAGTCGTCGTCTTACTGGTGCGCCTTGCCTCCCTCGATCATTGGTGGATATATCTGGGTTCCGAAAAGACCCCAATAAGTAAACAATAGGGTTTTACAAAAGTTACAACATAATGTAATTCAACAAGGAGTAATATAAGTAAATTGCAGGAATTAAATATGATTCAATCCGTTTCTAATATGAACATGCGGTTCCAATGAACCCCATATTCAAGGACCTAGCCTGAATCTTGTCGGCTCGGAGGCGTTCAACATCGAAGATTAGGGGAGGTCCCATCATGCGAATTCGTGAACCTGTGCAGCACCGACATACTCTTACTTTCGTTGTATGAAAGGCCGGAGGGCCGAAACCGCCTCCAACTGCCATACTCTGGTTGGAGGGTAGAAGATCGTCGTATAGTCATCCCTCGAAACTGCCCGAGTGGCCAAAGGGGAAACTGCCCCATCTAATTCTCGGAGGCGGCTCATGTAGGTCCTTATGTCTATATGCATGGCCATAGATAATCATGATTCGATGCACACCTAACTTATGCAATCATAATATGATGCGTAATAAAGTTTATAAATTTTCAGTGTTCACAAACCTCGTGTTTTGCGTGTCGAAACCCGACAGCGCGTCTGATACCTCGTAGTACGTGTCGAAAGTTCCGTCGAGTGTCGTCGTCAAGCCCTAGTTTTAAAATTTTGGTGTTAGACTCAATATTGTTGATTTCATTTACCCGATTATTTCCATGCACGTATCCGAAGTTATTATCTCAATTATGTAATTCGTTGAATTTATCAATATATTTTATATTTCATATACGATACACACCCTTGATAGCTTAATTTGATAATCAAAATCTTTTAATTTGACTAATACATTTACACAAGGATTTAGGTATAATTCTTACCTTTCCAAAAATGTATGGTATGCGCGATTTCTATTAAAAATGAGGG